>OX101820.2:46038194-46755694 GCA_944452925.2 Chrysolina oricalcia
TTAAGTCTGTTTTGGTCATTATATTGATGTTCAAGTCTCCAACAAAAATATTCATGTGATTTTTGTTTATATTTTCCTGAAGGTACTGTCGAAAGCAATGATTGAATGATTCTGCACTAGAAGATGGAGATCTATAAAGGCTTGTTATGTTCAGTATTTTTGAATTATGTTTTAGTGTTATGTTAATTGCAGTGGACTCAAATATTTGTACTGTTTTGTAAGTATAATTATATTTAGTTTTTATAAAAATAATACAGCCATCATTTTGGTTATACTGTCCTTCACTATATAAAGTGTCGTAACCAGGTAATTTAAAAAGATCTATATGTTTTATTTGCCATGTTTCTGACAGAGCGATGACATCAAAATCACTGTCGAATTGGTTCAATAACGTTTCTAGCTCTTCAAAGTTCTTGGATATACTCCTTATATTACAGTGGATTAAACGAAATTTGTTTCTCGAATCATAATTCATTATTTTATTACAATCTCTGACATTGTCTAGAATAAATGTTTGAGGTAGGTAGTTGTCAAATTCACGGATGAAGGAATCCATTTTTGAGTTACTTCAATGATATTTTCCAAAATGTTTACCAGCAGATGATTGGAGATTTCAGTAACAAAAACAATTGGAAGACAATACAAATACAAATATAAAAAGTGTATCAAATACTATTTCTCATTCAGATAATGATCAGATGGACACATTCAAATATTTAAATTTAAATATCACTTCTTGATTTGGATCTAGTATTTATTTTTTGTTTATATCCCGAATTGTATCTAGGGGTATGCTCGAGTTTTCTTTTCTTTCCTTCTTGACTAATATTTGAGATTTCAGTGGATGACGCACTTGGTGTTCCTTGCTCACTTTGTGACTTCGTAGTTTCTGTTTGTAGTTGTTCGATGTCGATTGTTTCGGTTATTGGAATAATTTCTTTCAGTTGTTCATACGAATATTCTTCTCCATTCACAACTAATTTATTCTTTTTAATAAATGCTGAGTATTTTTTTCCCCTGGCTTCCTTGAGTTGGCTATAAAGAAATTTTCTTTGTTCTTGTTCGTCTACTATGAAGTCTTGGCTGAAGAAAATTTTTTGTTGTTTTAGTTCTTGGGAGTTTGCTTTGGATTGGGTGAGTATTTCCAATTTTAGTGAGAAGTTTATGGTTTCGATGAGAACTGGTCGTACTTTGTTTTGAGATTTTTGACCTAATCTATAAATATCTCTAAAATCTGAAATATTGCAGTCGATCTTCAATATATTGTTGATAATTCTTTGTATTGTTTTGGGTAGATATTCTTCCTCCTCTTGCACGCCGTAGATAACCAGATTGTATTTCTTCTGTCTCCTTTCTATTACCCGAATTTTATCTCTCAGCTCTTTATTTTCATTTTCCAGTGTAGTATTTTTTTCTTTCAATTCATCTATTTCTCTCCCGAGTTCACTTCTAAATTCTTTGATCTCGTTTTTTAGATCTCTATTACCATCCTTGATCAACTTGTGCACATCTTGTAGAGATACCTCTTCCATTTCCTGTGGCTCGCGAGGTTTGAGCTGCTAGTGGTTGAAGTGACGATACGCTACTCCGCTGTCCCGTATGAAACTGGCAATGTGATATCGAAATCAAATCTGCTGTGTTGTATTGTTTTATGATTGTGGGCTGGCGCATTTGTTTTGGTACGTGACTGAGTATACAAAATTGACTCTATGAACACTTTTAACTACATTTATGTCAAGACTGAGCCCTCGAACCTATAATGTGCATAATATAAGGAAGCAATCAGTGGTTCTTGGGGGTGGGGGTGCCGCTGACCGCGTTTTATATTTTTAACAACATTCATAGATCCATAGCTAAGAAAAGGCTCAGTGCTTAGTATTCCCAAAAAGTGCTCCCGAGCACCGTAGTGCTCGGGAGCACTTTTCGGGATTACTAAGCACTAAGCCTTTTCGTAAAATACTCGAAGCACTAAGTACTGAATCCAAAAAGTGCTCGGGAGCACAGTGCTTACGAGTGAAATTTATTTTGATCTTCTACAGTTTTGTGTCTAATAGCGAGTGGCGTTGTTTAGGTATTCAATCAAACTGCAATATGCGTCACTACTATCTGGTTTTATTGAGAATAAAGTGATTAAACTTAAAACTGTTCTCATATAAAACCATTATTTATACCTAAATTGCTCGTAGTTGTGAATCTATGCTTTGTTTAATCTATTCAATGTTCCCAGAATGAAAATGGCTTCCATTCTATATTTTATAACCAAGTGCAAAGTACAGATTGGAACTCAACCTCCAAGTTGATAGAATAATAGAATGCCTAATTGAAATTGCAATATTCTTGTTTCAACCTACTCCCATGATTCAACAGAAAAAGGGTCCATTATTGAAGCCAAAATGTTCTTGTCCCAACCAACTTATGAAATTTTCACTTGTTTCAAAATATTTTCCCTGTAAGTGAGTGGCCAAAAGGAATCCGTCAAAAAATCAAACTAATATTTGGTTGGACCTATTCAAGAATACAATCTCTTTGAATCAACGCAATTATGAGTTGATGCAAAAAAACCTTTTTATCAGTGTTGTTAGTTGAAAAAATAATCAACGATTAAAGAATGATACATTTACAAATCGAATGGGTTGATTATCTGATGTATGAAGGTAGAAAAACTATACTTTCAAGTAGTTTATATCAATAAAATCAATTAAGTGGAACAAGTTCCACGCAAGTGGGAGAGGAATGGTATCCTTTACTGGCCCACTATCCCATCGGGTGGTGCGACAATTTCAGTAAAAAGCAGACAGTGTCCTCAATGAGGAGGAAACAATATTTTGATTGAAGATGCTACATTTGGCAGATTGCGTTGTATATGCTCGATTTACACATTTGAGTCACACATTATCCGACGTCGAGCGGTTGTAGGATGCACAACTTCCACTTTTTGGAAAACTATCCGACTACGGTGCAACGTCTTTTGCCGACCGTCAATGGTCGACAGATATTTGCTCAAAATTCGGTGTCAGATGTGGTACAAATTAGGTCGCTAGTCAGATGGATGACGACCAGCCGTCGTTGGATACACAACTTCTACTTTTTGGAAAACTATCCGACTATGTGCGATGGAGCAACGTCTTTCACCGACAAAAGGACATGGCACATATCTTATGAGGAAAAGTCTGTCGGTGAAAATGGCTGGATTTTTAACATATTGTAGGCGGAGCTATTCTGAGTAAAAGTCTTCATTGGCCCAACTCGATCTCATGACTAGATTCGGCGCAAGAGGGGGCAAAATATTGAAATTTGTGATTTTTAGAAAAATTCAGCTGAATAAAAAATATCGATATCTCATTTATAATCAATATTTTTGTGCGACCTACCATTCCGATAATTCGTGAAAAATATCTATCCATAACACAGAATAAAAAAAAACGCCACTGTTTTTATGTAGGGTTGTCAACAATATACTCAATTCTTCAGTGAATGAATTCGCCTACGAGGTTATAAGTTGATTGAGTTCATCATTGAGGATCAATCAGAATGGTTTGTTGAGCGACCAAAATGTAATGAAGTTATGAATATAGAGTGTTTGGAATGAGGAAGGGTCCATTTTATATATACCTACATGTAATTACTCCAAATCACGAATTTTATTATTTTTGAGTGAATTCAGATGAATGAAAAACATTTGAATATTATTTGTAATCGAATGACAATACATGGTGTTTCACACAAGGAAAGTTTCATTCAATTTGTATAAGTAATCACTCTTCTAGAGGATTCAATCATGAATTCGTCCTCAACAAAGAGCTGAAGTCGTCTCCTATTATCCTATACGTAGTAATACCTAAAGGTTCGGCGATGGATAATTGATTTTGTGTTTTCGTAGGATTTAGCAAGCTATAAAATATGAATATGTGTTGTTATTCACTCAAAGAAATATATCTGATGTTCTGTGGGTATTGAGTATATTTCCGTCGACTATATGTATATTTGAACTGAATGAACTGAGTTCATCCATTTGAATTCAATGAGAATTCAATCATAGGCACGAAGATATTAAACTAGCTCTCGATTGAAAAACCTAGAGGAACGTATATTGTTCATGATTTGTGCATGCCACAAATATGTTTGTAAGAATTTTATTCATAAATTATTTATGATGGTATTTATTTGTGGTGGTCTGTTTTTCCGAAGATTTTATTTCTTTCAGAAATAACTTGACAACGCCAAAATTTTCAAAAAAGGGAAATACCTCCATATGTAAAACGTTTTGTTCAGTTCAATGGTGAGAAAGTGTACCAGGGAGGTCTATTAAAATAATTATGCTTTGTGTTGCCCCACTTGTTTATTTCGAAATTCTTTTATAATAACCAGCAAGGTGAACCGTATAAGTAACTTTTATCTGAAACATTTTTTCATACTCCTCATGACAGGCGAGATGCTGTACTACCTCACACTAATGGGCCACCCTGTATACAATATTGATCCTTCCTTATTTCAAACACTATGTATTGATAGCTTCATAATATTTTGGTCGATCAACGAACCATTTGGATTGATCCTCAACGATAAACTCAATCAACTTATAACCTCATAGGCGAATTCATTCACTGAAGGGTTGGGTATGCTATCGACCATACCATGTAGAAGAACGGTGGTGTTTTTTTTTCCCTATATAATGGAAAAGTACCAAATCTGGTACAAATTCAGTCGGTAGTCTGAAGAATGCTGCTTGGGTATACAAATTCTCTTTTTCTGTAATTACCTCGTGATTTGTTTGAAAGTGGTTGACAATGTTATACTTTGAGTAATGTTATTCTGGACTTTCATTTCATAAAAAAGAACAAAGAAAAATTAAATTCTCTGCAATTTTTAATCACGACGTTTCAACTGTTAAAATCTACAGTCGTTATCAAGTGTATAATGCGACAATCTTAAGGATACTTCTTATATATGCTGTGGATAATTTTGTCTCATTAGCTTAGGGGTAATTTGGTGGTATTCAGGTAAGCTTGTTAATTACAGTGCCAGGCCCCTCCGGTACAGGATTGTTAATTCTTATCGCAATTTCAATGGATCCATGCCACTAATTAAGGGTTTTCACACATTACGGATTTCTATGCTATCTTGACTGAAGACTTTGTTGTTCATAATGTATGCACTCTCTTTAAACTTCCTTCTATACCAGCCCTCTTCTTTATGGATGACTTCGGCTTCAGTCCATTTTATGTTGTGTTGGGAAGTCCAGACATGATCCGCTATCCCTGACTTTGATGTTTCTCCTCGTTGCGTGTTTCTCTTGTGTACAGCGAGTCTAACGCTAAGTGGTCTCTTAGTTTCTCCAAGATAAGCTTCGCCGCATTCACAAGGGATGCGGTAGATGCAGTTTTTGGAGTCAATGTCAGCGTTACGTGGTAGCATCTGATAAAGAAAAATGCAGATCTGGAGCATATTGAAAAACCATATTTTTGTTGTAGTCATTAAAGAACGATTCTGACTATTGGTTCACTTGTGAATTCTCATCATCTTTATGGAAGAAATAACAACTTTTTAATGAAAATTATTTAAATAATTTGTATCTATCACAAAATGACGCTATTCTCCAGACTTCAACTATGTTCATTGTTGACCTATCATTTTGTCATATTAAATATAATATGATGTCAACAGTTTCATTTCACAGAATATTAAATACATGTTATTCATTGGGAGTATTAATATTGGCTTCTTATCAATATCAAAAAATAAATTCATTGTCATCTTCACGAAAAACCAATGAAGCTGTGGAATAAATATAATTTGAACTGATTTTACAATTGATATTACATTACATTAGATATTGCTAATTTTTAATGTTCATAACATGCCTAATGCTGCCGAGAGTGAGTAGGTATAAACAAAACTCCAAATTTGGAAATCCAAATAAAATTTTGTTTTCAAAAGAACATGAAGAATCATCAATACATCAAATGTTCTTAAAAGTCTACGAACAGTCTGATAAATATTATTCAACAAAAAAAAAACACTGGTACAAAATTGAAGTAATATTGTATAATTGAAACTGTTCAATGGGAAAATTCAGTGAAGTGAAAAAGGAGTAAAATGGTGATTATGTTTGAGTCAAATACACAGATAAGTTAAAAATTTGTTATTTCTACACTTGATTTGAAACATTTGAAAAAATTTATACTATTTGACAAGCTTAATTTTGTGCTTTCAGATGATGACTATGCTACACCTAGAGTAAAGAAAATGCGTCGTCATGTCTATCTCATTCCGATTTTCATCTTCGCAAAAATGCTGAAAATTATGATTCTTCTTGGGATGGTTTTCTCAGCCCTTTTCGCTGTCAAGAAAGTATTGATAATTGGAGCAATAGCATTTCCTGTTATGATAAGGAATATCAAAAACGCATGTCATAAGAAGGAGGCCCATTTTCATCCATCAGAGGACAAAGTAGTACATAATTGGTGGAAATGAAATGTTACATATAAAATTAGAACTATAATTAGTAAGTAAAATTGTATTTTTTCTATAACCATAGAACCTTCAACAGCAATAAATGTGTGGTGTATATTAATAGATAATAATAATAATGATATTAAAATTTACTTTCCAAGACATATGAAAATGTATAGGAATAGTCAAATAGGAACAGCAATAGCAAAATATCAGAGCCTTAACTGTGAATATAAATATACAAAAATCAGCATACACATATACACAAAAACACTGTTTCAGTGAGCTACTGATTTTTTTTTCAGTATTTGGCTTCTTTCATATCTTCACGTAAATTAAAACTACATAATAAAATATTCTTCTAATGAATAAAATTATTCTTCAACCAGTAATTGTTTCAGTGAGCTTCTGAATTTTTTTCAGTATTCGGCTTCTTTTATATTTTTACGTAAATGATTGAAAACAGACAAACCCAAAATTGTAGGTTAATAACCTGAACCTTATATAAGTGGAATGTGGTAATTTTGTTTGATATCTAACAGAGTGAAAATCTCCAGTAAGAACAAATTTGTGTATGAATTTGATGATAAATAGGATCAATTCATAAACATAAACAGATACTATGGTCGATTTACTCAATTGTTTGAAAATGTCTCTACAAGAATGTGTACCAAGAACTCCAGTTAGTATTCTTAGTGGTATTCTTTTTTGTACTACAGAAACATCTTTTGCCGAGGTGAAGTTGCCCCACAAACATATTCCTGACCTAATTCCTGCAACAACCTGTGCATGGTATTGGGTCACTAGCTGAAGAATTCCAAGTTTAATTTTGAGACTTCTGAACATGAAATATGGAATTCAATATTTTCATAAAATTTTTCAAATTATGTATTTATCAATAAAAAAATCAAGACCAAGACCAGGAAAATTGGTTTCGTCTGAACTATCAATGGTTACATCATCATTTACCTGAATTCTGACAGGATCGCACTTTCTTTGAGATTTGTGAAATCTTATATTTCGTGTTTTTGAGCGTTTAAATGAAAATAATTGGTACTGAATCAGTCCTGCATTAGCTCTTATACCTTTTCTGTTTCTTGATACATATGGATTTCGTTTTTGCGCGATATAATCGAGGTCGTGTCGTCTGCTCACACTGTTACGTGAACACCTTTCAAGAATTCATCTGGATTGTTGGAATAAAGTAAGAATTAATTAGGCCCCAGTACGGAACCTTGTAGCATACCAACATTATTAGGTTAACTCTTCGAATTGATGTAACCAACACTCTGAGATTGGACACTTGGTACTCATACGTACTGATGACGGTTTTCCAAAATTAAGGAAATACCTTCTAATGTTACACCTTGTATTCCATGAAAATCCACGTTCATTTTCCGTGAAGATATTGAATCTATATAAAAAGTTTATAAGACGGTTGAGATATGAATACTCAAATACTTAAGAAAAACTTGTTATAGTAATGGGGCGATAATTATTCATAGTAGTTTTGCAAGATGGGAATAATTTTTCCAACTTTCCGACATCGGAAAAACTCACCATCCAGAAAGGACAAATTCACTAAGTGTGTGAGATGTTCAATAATATTTTATGAACAAGCATTGGTTATGAAAAAGTGAAACTTTATCATGCCCAGAGGATTGCTTATTTTTCAGTTTATGTTTCAATATTGATAGTTCGATACTGGTGAACAGTTCGAGAAAAAATTAGGAGGTACTCATACTTATCTACCTCGATATTAATGGAGCAATTATATAAAAAAATATTAATCAAGTTTGATACATCAACAGGGTCTTCATAATTCATTTCTTGTTGCTGAATTCAGATATTACATACCAGGCCGTTTTGTTGACATTACTGGAATTAGTGATCTTATCTTGGTAGTCTCTTTTCTTTGAATCTCTTGATAAAACTTTATGTTTTTTTTTGCTATTTTGTACTGAACAATTAATTGAGAATAATGCTTTTTAAGATGGTGTAAATCTTTCAGTTTTATACTAGATTTCTTGATTCCATCTGTTATCCATTTTTTTCACTGTCATTATACTTATTGAAATATTTTTTTAAAGGGAAATGTTTATTGAAATAAAATGGAAAAATATCCATTAATGACCTGTAAATCGCTCGAGGTTTGAGTATTTGAGAATCTCGTTCCAGTTCCTTGGTACCTGTACGTATGATCATGAACGTCTCTGATAACGTATTAACACACAAACCGGTGTATGAATAGAATGAACAAAATGACCTAGAAGATGTCATTTCAAGTTTAATGCATTGCTCGTCAGCAGCGATTGAATCACCGACATTTCCGAAAAATCAAGCAGGATGCAAAACATGTCAAAAATGTCTTCGGATTAGCTATTTTACTACTAATTTAATTTGTTTCTGGAAATTATTCAGTTTTGGAAAATCCAAATATATGTGACTTCTCATAGAAACAGCTTCGTAGCTTTCGTAATTTTTGTACAATGTATATTTCAACGTCGAAAATTTCGAAAGTCACGGGGGTGTTTCCATGGGAAGTGATATGAATTCGAATTTTTCTGAACTGCGTTTTCTTTTGGAACAGCGGTTGTTCTGATTACAGATTCGAAGACATTCTCGACCTGTTTCACATGAATGCGATTATTACTATTTTATTTGTTAAGGTGTTGCTATGGTTATTCATGAAATCTTTTGAAATATGTTTGCAATGAGCATATCCTCTGAAAGAACACTTGTACAAAATGGAACTGTATTAAGTGAAATATTACTTGGTACAAGAATAGGACGTGTGTTGTTGTCAAATCATTCAAGGAACCCGTGCATTCCCCAAATGAAAGTGGCGGCTTTGTTGGTAAGTCTTATCTGTCTGTCCGTCGAATAATTGAATAAAAATATACCTTCTCGTCGCCCCCCCTGAATGCTACATAAAGAACGCGTAGTAATTCCGAAAAACTTATTATGGTTTTGGACGTGGAAAATTACGTCGTGAAAGACATGTTGCTTGGGAGAAAAAAGTTGAAAAAGATGAAAACACGAGAAAATAAAATTGATCAAATCCATAAAAATAGTGAAAAATATTGGACTGTCGTATTATTGAATTTGAAAAAAGCACCTCCTCCCCCTGTTCCCCTGATGGAAACATAGAGAACGCGAATTCAGAATACAGAAAAAATTCCGACGGTTTCGGACGTGGAAAATAACGACGTAAAATCGTGTTGGTTGGTGATCTCAAACCCCCTCCTTCTTAAAAAAAGTTGCGAAAACACGCATAAAAAATCGGAAAAAAATTCTAAAAAATATTAAAAAACCTCTTCCTATCGAAAAAAGTTGCAAAAACTGACCAAAATACAATCTAAAAAATCTGTAGATATAGTGAAAATATCAAATCTCCAAATAATTTGAATTCGAAAAATGTACCCCTCTGTCCCCCTTGGGCTAGACTGAGTACGCCTAGTAATTCAGAAAATATTCAGACGGTGTAGAACGTGGAAAATGATGACGTAAAAAGTGTTGGGTAGCTCGGACCCCCTCCTATTCGAAAAAAGATGCTAATGGGCGTCAACGTCAGGCGCTATTGACCACAGACGACCAATTAATAATCGACGATTGTAGACACTGAAAACTGAAAATTAGTGGTTTATGAAGTTATAATAGTAATAATAAAGTTTATTCAAAATTCAATGACAAAGCATTACATCAATTTGTATAAAAAGGTGAATGAACGGTTCAATTATACCCGCGAAGTTAAAAACTTGTTTGCGAGAAATTTTAGGTAAGAATTAAATGCAGGTATATGTTTTGTAGACTTTTAAAATTCAACAAAAAGATAATAAAATTAAACCTGACTTAATTGAAGTGAAAGGTATCATGAAATAAATTTCGATGTTTTTGAATGAGAATAATGACTTGATCCCTTTTATACGATTTGGAATTGAATCATAGTAAAATGGCAATAAATATTTGAAATTTTTCTTAGACCTTGTTTTTTTTTTAACTTTATTGTTCAGTGTGACACTGTATTTATTTCTTGTATTATAAATATGATTATTGAAGTTTATATTCGTTTTATGTTTGTAGATATAAATTATTATGTTTTATCCAAATAATTGTCTTATATCCATTTTCTTTGATTTTTGCACAGTTTTTCACCTGGATATGAATAACTTTTTTCTATATATGATTTTCAAAAACCATTTCTGAAGAACATCCCAAACCAAAATCCCACATTTCAATTGAGAGTATATTAATGAAAAATAAAGAATGTCAAGAGTTTTTATGTCCATGAATGTTTTGAGATACTTGAATTTTGATGATACTATTAGGTTTCGAAGACAAAGTGCTTGTACAATTGAAATGGATATTCTGTCAAAGTTCATGTACTCATTGATATCAATTCTACGCCAAATCACGACAAACCAAAAGAAACGAAAAGGAATACTTTTGATGAGAAATGATTGATTTGGTTATAAACATTTTTTGTGCTAATTAAAAGGATTCATTGAAAATATCACCATCTGGTCAGTCTGTTCTCTGAATTGATTTTTCTTGCAGGTGAAACAAGAGCTTCATTGTTGAGACATTTCCAGAATAATGACGAACCCAGGATTATGCACCAAAATATGAACATCTCCCAAACTATGAATCAAATGATATCAGGCTTCTCTCAGCAACCCCAAAAAATGATCACGATGATGCAAATGAAGCCCAATATGGATAAATTCAGAAACCAGTTGATAATTCCTATTATGTTACTAATGAAAGTCTATGTCATAAAACTGTCGATTATAATGTTTATTTTAATGTATCTGATGATGATGTCGATGTCATCTGTATGAGAAAAAAGATGAATAAGACTGTAATTATTGGATATAGAAAGCTATTTTTTAAGGCGGAAAGACAATTACTGAGTGATAACAACAGATAGTTTATTACTGAATTGTTCATGTGATTATTCGTTTTAGAAAGTGCGCAAATTTTTCCAAAGGTGTCTCGAATGAAAAATAGTATTTTATGATACAAGTTTTATAAGACTCCATTTTGTCGCACGCGTTGAGAACAAGTGCGACAATGTGTCGTTTAAAACTTGTTCCATATACAATTTTTTTCTATTTGGCATTTTTGTTGTTGTTGTTTAATTGAAAGAATTGGATTTGATATTAAGAAATAATATCAGAAATATCGGGTTGGTAACATTGATAAAATATTTGAAGGAGGCTGTCAGCTAATTAATTTGTTCACATGAATTATTCGAATTTTGAATTCAAATATCAGTAAATTGCCATTTTTAAAATGACTGATGAAAAAACCCGAAGTTGCACCCTTCCTGAATTGAGAGTAATTGCTCAAACGGCTGTGAATAATTTGTTGCCCAAAAAATCCCGATCAGTTTACGAAAAGGAATTTAACAATTTCGAAGTATGGTGTCAAACTTATAAAGTTGAAAGAATGACAAAAAATAGCATGCTGGCCTATTTTGAAATGCAGAGTAGAAAAAGAAGCATCAACTCTTTGGTCACAATACTCAATGTTGAGGTCTTGTTTGAATAGTTACAAGAACATTGACATCTCACAATATGTCAAACTACAAGCTCTTTTGAAAAGATTGTCACAAGGGTAGGAATAAGAAAAATAAAAAAATTCTAGATTCTGATGATAACAATCGTTTCATCACCAAAGCTAATGACAAGTCATACCTTGCATTGAAAGTAAGTTCAATAAATCTGTTATAAATCCATAGTATCAGTATGTTCATTATGATTTTAGGTTGTTTTAATTATGGGTTACAGTGGTGCATGTAGGAGTGAAGAACTCCCAAATGGTATCTATTACTAAAACACATTGGATTACTCTGATGAAGAAGTACACCAAAATGCGACATACAACAGCATCTAATAAACGTCTCTAACTGACCTACCGCAAGGGTTATTGCTTGAATAGTCCCATGTGAATTAACAAAATTGGCAAAATACCAAAAATAATTGCGATTATCTTGTATTGCCTAATCCTGAGCTTTTCACAGGACATCGTTTTTGCCAATATAGTGAATCCCATTTAGCATATAGATGTGGTGATTTGGTAGCATAAAATGCCATGGAGGGTGGAAAACCTCAGCTGTTGCTGAGGGTTACATTGAAGACTCTGTGTAGAGGAAAATTGAAGTAGCACAAAAGTTTTCTACCAAGCCATCAACTTCAACATCAAAAGATTATTCCGATGCCTCACCACACTCCCACTGCAGTCAAATTAACTTCTCAAAAGAATCAGATCACTGAGCATAATTTTTTAAACCCAGTCCAAACCACACCAGCTAATTCAATAATAAACGCCCTAGAAACCAGTCATATAACAATTAAAGTTTACAATAACTGCACTATCCAAGGCAACAATAATTGATTGTTCCGTATAAATGATAGTTGCAGACAATTTTAGAGTATAACTTATATGAAAACTAAAAACATCGTTGCTCTTTATGTTTCATTTCTATTATGTTATACATAATTTATAATTTCTGTATTAAATTTTGCATAACACTACAACATTCTAAGGTTATTCTTCTTCTTTGTTTAATATCTGAAAATCAAATCCCTCTTGTATGACGTTCATCTAACAGTTGATGTTACCAATCTCGAAAAAATTTAAAATGCGTATCGAAATAGAAGCCATTTCGATACGCATTTGTGTTTCATAATGACTCCATTTTAGACTGCAAATAGAAAAACAATTTATGATTATTCATTGTACACACCATTTTGGTTCCAATGAACGATTGTTGGTTTTGTAAAAAGTACATTTTTCAGATAATGGAAGAAAGCATCATTATCATTATCCCGAATGGTATGAAGTTGCAGACAATTTTAGAGTATAACTTATATGAAAACTAAAAACATCGTTGCTCTTTATGTTTCATTTCTATTATGTTATACATAATTTGTAATTTCTGTATTAAATTTTGCATAACACTACAACATTCTAAGGTTATTCTTCTTCTTTGTTTAATATCTGAAAATCAAATCCCTCTTGTATGACGTTCATCTAACAGTTGATGTTACCAATCTCGAAAAAATTTAAAATGCGTATCGAAATAGAAGCCATTTCGATACGCATTTGTGTTTCATAATGACTCCATTTTAGACTGCAAATAGAAAAACAATTTATGATTATTCATTGTACACACCATTTTGGTTCCAATGAACGATTGTTGGTTTTGTAAAAAGTACATTTTTCAGATAATGGAAGAAAGCATCATCATCATTATCCCGAATGGTATGAAGTAGCAACGTGGATAGGGTCCATCTCACTTCTCACCAAATTATACATCGTCTGGAAAGCTGTGGGAGCATTATTTTTTGGTGCAGTTGCTTTGAAAACTGTAATACTTTCGATAGTCATGATGCTACCTATCGCTTTTTGGAACATCAAGAAGGAATGTAAGAAGGAAGGACTTCTATGGTCCCTAATTGGTTAAATATTTTCCTTCATGTAAATTTCTTTTTTTATAAATAAAGTGATAATAATAAAACAATGGATTTTTTAAAACTTATCATTTGACTATTGTGAAAAAGAGTTCGAAAACTTGAACTTCAATGCATAATAAACTCTACCTGAATTCAACTCCAATTTTGATGCTACTCAATTCACTTTTTTAATCAAAATTCGAGACATGCCACTCGAAGGATTTCACGTTTTAATATTTGAGAAAAGTGATTTTCAATCCGAACCGAAATATGATGAAAGGGGAAAGTTGGAGAATCCTTCTGAAATAAGAAATTGGTAAAACTTTTGATACGCCTAGTTGAGGATTACGATTTGACGACAGCCTTAACCGAAATATTGAGTAGGTTGTAATTTTCTAGTCGTCTCACTTTACAAGAAACTGATGATGAGATCAACTTTAACTAGAAACTTTTAATCACTTCCATCCGAAACGATAACAACTGAACGAAGTAAAACTTCCACAATTCCAAATAGTTTATGATCGTGGATTCATCGAGAACAAAGTATTATGGTAACAAAAACATAAAACATTGTTAATAAACTCGTTTTGTTATTACCATTTCTTTTCGTAAAACTTCCAAAGTTCTAGACGTATTAAGGCAATGGTTATTAATTGAGAGTTTAGGAACACCACAAAACTTTTACTGTTTACTATTTCAGAGAAGCAATTGACCGTCAGTTTCCAATTATGAAAATTGATCTCATTTTGAAGGAATTGTTGTGAGAGTATGAACAACGGTAGGTAGAATCGAATCTATTCTCAGAAAAGATAAATTATTAATTGGTTGGTTAAGCGATGTAGCAACCTTCACATTTCGAAAGTTTTATTTTCAGTTTGGAATAATTTTCTTTGATAATTCCTTTGGAAATCACTTTTTGTTCTAGATAAAATGAATTTTCGTACCGAAATCTATCAGTGCGAATAGGAACAAAACTCCCAGAGATTTATAACCTACACGAGGTCATTCACAGATTCCTTTCGTTCAGTTTATTGAAAAAAGTGTACACAACTACAGAGCTATGCCCAAGCACTGACAGAAGGTGCTTTGAGCACTGATCACTAAGCAGTCTTGAAAAGTGCTCCGAAATCTCGAGAACTAAGCACATTTATTTATAGTCCAGGAGATAGCGTCCAAATCACCGGCTGATCGCTTAGTGGAAGGAAACAATATACAGTGCGACATTTTTAGTCCCCCCTGTTAACTTTTGAACGGTTCGACGTACAAACATAAAAAAAAAGGTTTGGAGGGTTTCACCGATACTAGTTTTTGGAACAAAAAGTATGATGATTGCTCGACAAGGGGCGCGAGCGGGCACATCAACTCAAAATTTTTAAATAGCATGGGGGGGTCAAGTGTCACATCGTTGAAAAGAGAATTAATTCAATTCTCTTTCCAACCATCTAGATATTTTTTAATTTTGTTGAGAATTTTTTTCCCAATTTCGATTTTTATGATTTTCGAAATTTTCGAGTTGAAGTGCCACCAGCGCCATCTGTCAAGTAATTGCAATGTTTCTCCTCTCAGAAAGTAGTATCGGTAAAACCCTTCAAAATGTTTTTAGTTTCATTATTCCACAACAAACCGTTCAAATTTATCGAGCTATGAGTAGTTTTCAGATCCGCATTTATATTTGATATTTCGAATTTTAATTGCAAAAAAGTATCAACGAAATTTTAAAAAAATAAGATGGTTGTAAAGATAATTGAATTCTCTTTTCGACGATGTCACACTTGACCCCCCATGTTATTAAAATTTTTTGAGTTGATGTGCCCCCCAGCGCCACTTGTCGAGCAATCACCATATTTTTCATATCAAAAAGTAGTATCGGTGAAACCCTCCAAACAATTTTTTTTCAAATTCGTACGTAGAACCATTCAAAAGTTAACAGGGGGGGGGGCTAAAAAAAGCTGCACTGTATAATGTAGTCCCGAAAGTGTATTATATGGAAAACGGTGACTGCCACTTCGGGCACCTTGCGTTCGTTAATTGAAAAAAAAATTACTTTTTTAGGTCAATATTCGACCGATTGCGTTGTTCGTCCAAATTCCTTTATACATAGAAAAAACATTCTTAAATATGATTTTTGGTGACTGCCACTCGAAATGGGTTCTTAAGCCGTGACTGCCAATCAAACCGGGCTGATAAAAATTTTGAAAATCCAACTCATAGCAAAGTAAATGAAAATCGGGTATGACGTCATTGAACTCATTCAAAGACCATTGCCGGGTGACTGACACCTCAAGGCCGTTGCTTTCTAGTGACTGCCGGCCCTCAAAGTTTGCTCTGCATCTCCCGGCGCACCTGTAAACAATTTTAAACAATATCATAAACCAAGTTAGCGCCTTACATCTAAAATACAAATGACGTACATATAAAATTTGCATCGTTGATATCTTCGTCGTCGCAATCTTCGTCGTCGCAGTCCCCAAGCTTTGCAAAAGCTGCCTGGTATTCCTTAGAATGTTGCAATAGCCTCAATATTTTTGTTTACCCTTTTGGGGCGTACGACATGTAAACGAGGCACGACTATCCATTTTCTGGAACAATTTCAAGGTCAATGACGTCATTGAGAAATTCGCGAAAAGGGCGATGACATTTGATAGTTCGACAGTCCCCCTTGCAAATCAGAACTCGTAGAGCAAGTTCTATGAGCAAAATACATTGCAAATATTTGGTGTCACGCCCACCAGAAATTCACCACCAATATTTGCCACACTGAATATGGGTGGATTGAGAAAAATAACAAATCTGTCTGGTTCAAGGGTTAGCAGGTTCCTCAATTCGTCGAATATCCAGCCAGAACTTTCGGATGAAAATGGTAATTTAGAGAATTTTGAAAGCATTTCGGAAGACGTTCACTAAAGTGATAGCAATAGCGATACTGAAAGCGACTATTAAGCTCTCGCATTAGGAATGTGGTCCATTTTTGTCGATTTTTTTTTTATGAATATTGATATATAACATTATGATTTTTTATTATGAACATTCCATTTTACACTTGGTTTATGATATACTATATGTATATGTTATACCATTCAAAGTATATGCCATACAAAAAAATACTGATTCCTTGACAGTCTTCAAGTACGCCGGGCGATGCAGAGCAAACTTTGAGGGCCTGCAGTCACTAGAATGCAACGGCCTTGAGGTGGCAGTCAACCGGCAATGGTCTTTGAATGTGTTCAATTACGTCATATCCGATTTTCATTCACTTTACTATGAGTCGGATTTTCAACATTTTTATCAGTCCGTTTTTGATTGGCAGTCACGGCTTAACTAACGATTTCAAGTGGCAGTCACCAAAAATCATATTTAAGGATGTTTTTTTCCATGTATAAACGAATTTGGATGCACAACGCAATCGGTCGGATTTTGACATACGAAAAGTAATTATTTTTTTTTTAAATTAACGAACGCAAGGTGCCCGAGCTGGCAGTCACCGTTTTTTATATAATACATGTTCGAGACTACATTATATAATTTTTCCATCTACTATGCGATCAGCCGGTGATTTGGACGCTATCTCTTGGACTATTATAAAAGGCTCGCGACTACCAAGCACATTCAAAAGTAATTCTAGTCAGGAAGCACTTCTCAGACTGTAAGTGACTTAAGTTACTGAAAATCAATTGAAGACTTAAAATTTCCATAAATAATATTACATCGCGACATGTTTCGTTACAAAGTAGCTTTTTCAAGCGGTTATTGTATTAACCGCTTAAGAAAGATAAATAACCGCTTGAAAAAGCTACAATGTAGCGATTCATGTCCCGAAGTAATTTAATTTGTTGAAATCTTATCGTGTTTATTTTAAGTTTTAGTACCTACGTATGTAACAGTCTGAGAAGTGCTATGGATTTCCTTAAAGAAACAACGGAGTCAATTAAAATGATTAGTTCTATTTTTAATCACATAACTAAAATGGCATTTCCTTACAGCGCTAAATGGTCAGTTTGTCACAGATTCACAATCTGTATATAAAGCAAATCTTTTAAAACATTAACATAGCAACTCCATTCTTCAAATAGAGTCACCCCAGTAAACCTAATTATGTGTATGAAACATTTCGGACAACAATTATCTCTCACGTGAAACGTTTCATCTATTGACTTAGAAATATTTGTGAATCATACCAGACACCAGAAATTACCTAGTATGAAACGTTTCATAGGAAATTTTTTGATAGAAATGCATCTGAGACACAACATTCGTGTATGAATACTGTCAGATATATTTCACACATAATGTCTTGGAAGAAAGGTTTAAAAAACATAACATTACTTTATTTGAATACATTCAGATATGTTTCACAGCAAATGTTCCGAAAGCAACATTTATAAAACACTTAAAGTAAAAATGCATATGGAATACATTCCCGAAATATTTCAAAAGAAACACATAGTAAATATTTCACATGGTTCCTGATCAGTAGATAGGTAGATACCAAAATCCAGGATTTCTGCAAACAAATTCCATAAACAGTAGCAACGGAATATGTAAGTATCATTTACAGAAACCATATATTTATTTCATTGTTCCTGAATAAATAAAACAATTATAATAGGCAATAATGAAAAATTTATTTTTTATCCACATGTATACATTATTTATTACAATGTAGATATAATCCATCATAGAGATTGGGATGAATTAACTATTTCCCGTTTGCAATCTCAAAGATGCCTGACGAAACCATTTTATGATAGTATTCTTTTCAATTTGTTATCGGGCATATTGGGAAATCACTTTCGTGCTGCATCTGAAAAAATACTGTGAAGTAAAAACCATCACCTTTTCACTTTACCAATTTTTCATTAGGATCATATGACAATGTATGTCATAATGAAAGTGTCTAAACAGAGTGATAACAGAGATATATGCTAATATAATATAGCATACTTATTTGTGTATGTTATTGAACTGTGTTAACTATCTTTACAAAAAATACATTTCATGGTGCCATTAACCTAGAATGTTGGTTGATGACGTAGATTAAATCGTGAAATATCTTCAAAATATTTACCCAAATTACATATAATCAATTGTGATCTAATAACATTACATACCTGCTAATATATGGGATTTCTGATTACACATTCAGAGGCAAAAATCAAGATTTCAACTCAAAATTCTCAGCTCAACCCAACAAAGCTTATTTATTTCAATCAACTCCACACTGTATCAGAACATAGGATAGAGAGATATAGTGTTGAGTTCATATGCTAATGAAATCACAAACGTCACAGTTGAAGCATAGTTTTATACATGAGGAATACTGTGGTTGAAGCCTTTGGTAGGTTCAACCTCGCAATTATGACGCGACTAGGATCCTCGTCGGATGGCGACGATGGCGTTTTGGCGATGGCGCATGACCGTAGTTAACCTTTGCAAAGTCAACGACAGATGGCAATACGTCTGCGTAATTTGGGTTCATTTTATCTTTACTGGCGTTTTATAAGTGCATTTGAAATGTTTCATACACGTTTTATCTCTACTGACGTTTCATAAGTGCAACGTTTCATACACATTATGTGTTTACAGGGTACTGTTTGATTTCAGTGGTAAAAAACCCTCCTGACAGAGTAGGTCTTGACCTGTCAGTCGAAACATCGTGATAACCTGTTATGAATAAGAAGATATCAACCTAAAAAAAATAGAATATAGTGGTTATAATATGGGTTCGTAAGAGAAGTACGGTGTGTAAAGCGTTTATAAACTACTCAAGGCCCTTGCTTATTGAACACTCGTTCCGCTACGAAGGACCTTAATAACTTGTTACATAACGTACTATTTTGAAATGAAATAGCTGGAATCAATAATTTGAGTCAAATACGATTAGACCAATCAATAAAACATTTTTTCCTAACAAAAATACTAGTAGAAAACCGACTGTGCCATCACATGGAAGATAGTCCGTAGTCATATTGTGTTATGATTTCGACTCGCAACTGTCATTTATTAATTTGTTATAAACATTTAAATAACAACGTATTTTTTAAAATTATTTTGCTTATAAAATGATTACTAATAGAGCAATGTCATTGCTCCAATAGAAAGAATTGCAGATAATCGAATTATAAACAAAATGGAATGTTTTTGACCCGATGGGATCATTAGCAACGGAGGAAAACCAGAAAATCCGGAAAATTTGACGATTTTTTCAAAAATTCATAACTTCGCCATTTTTCAAGAAATAGGGTTGTCCTTTTTCATGAAAGTATTGCATCATGTGTGCATAAAACAGGCTCTGACGAATCATTAGTTTTGGCACAATTGCAATTTGAATTTTTTTTGGACTATCTTGCAGCGTGCCTGGATGCTCTAGTGATAATCCGATTTCAATTCCTGTGACATATTTTGAAAGTAGACGTACAGTACCACAAAATGTGTAGTCTCATTTTGTGCTAAAATGCTTTGAAATGGGAGGAAAATGCTTGCGAACATGACTGAAAACGGCTGAGCCGGTAGATGCGGTCGGGAGGAAAGAGAGAGCGGGAGATGAGGGAAAGTGTATTATCACGTAACGAGTTCATTAGAAGAATTCCCCTCATCTCCCGTACTCTCCTACCACTCGGCAGCTAACGCGGGCTCGGCCGTTTTCAGCCATGTTTGCATGCCTTTTTCACCCATTTCGCACCATTGTAACGCAAAATGAGAATATACATTTTGTAGTACTATGTTTCTACTTTTATGATCTGTTTGAGAAATTGAAATCGGGCTATCACAAGAGCATCCAGGAACGCTGCAAGATAGTGCAATAAAAAATTTAAATTGCAATTGTGCCAAAACTAACGATCCGATAGCGCCTGTTCTGTGCACACAGGAATAGTATTGGACCTTATAATAGGGTCTAAATATAATAAAATTGTAGTAAGTAGAGACTTTCTTCCTTTTGTGAAAAAATATTTCTATCATCCAACTCTTAATTTCACAATCAAAACAAAAAACATCAGAAAAAAAAACGCAGAAAGTGCAGGAGTCCTGGTTTAATTTTAAGGAAGCCAACTTTCAACAGCTAAATATAGATGTAAGAGATGCCGACTGGAAACCCGTTCTTGTTGAAGCAGATGTAAGTAGGGCTTTAGATAAATTTTATACCGTTTGGAACAAGATAGTAGCAAAAAATGTTCCTGAATATAGAATTTATAAAAGTACGCACAAATATCCTGTTTGGTTCACAAGTGAAGTTAAAACTTTACTAAAAGAGAAGAGTTACTATAGAATAATGAGAAATATAAAGAACTACGTAAACTGGTTAAAAATTCAATTAGGAAGGAGGAAAAGCAATAAATAAAAAATTTAGAATCGAATGTTACAAATGATATAAATCAATTTTGGAATTATGTGAATAGTAAAAGAAAAAATAAAACAGCTTGGGCAGCTTTACTTATAATGGCGAAATGGTGGCAGATGAGGTTACTGCAGAATCGTTTGCAAATTTTTTCTCATCTGTTTACTGTGAAGAAAAAGCCTCTTGCAATCTAAACTTTGATAATTCTAGTATTACAAATGATTCTTTTCAAATACACACAATAATTGAATCTGACTATAATGAAGCTGTCAAAAAACTAAAACCCAAAAAAGCTGCAGGAATGGATATCATCCCTCCTTACATCTTGAAGGGCTGTAATGAATGGTTAAGAGGTCCACTACATTATATTTTTAATTTAATAGCTAGGTCAAATATTTTTCCTGGATTTTGGAAAACATCTATTACCATACCTACATTTAAATCGGGAAATAAAATAGAAATTGAAAATTATAGAGGTGTCTCAATTATGTGCGCTCCCTCTAAGCTATAGGAGCAAATTATATATACCAAACTGTATAAATTCGCTAATAAATACATAGCTCCTGAACAGCATGGCTTTATAATAATAATAATAATACATTTATTGCACACCAAAGTTTACATCATTACACAAAAAAAAACAAATATTGATAAATATAATGGTGAGCAAAGTGCATTTGGTTCAGATTGGAGTTGCCTCACATCTGATCTTCCACCAAAGCATTAATTTGAAGAAAAAGATGTTAGAACAGTGAGATCATTGTGAAAAGAGATAGAAAGAAATAGAAAGAGAAGAGAAGGAGAAGGGAGTTCAAGAAAGTACGGAGTACGGAGAGTAGAAGGAAAAAAACAATAATTTCTTTTACATTTCATCAGATTCTCGATGCGACTTTTTTATTTGAAAACACTTCAGTCGTGCTGAGTGAAAAATAAGTGTTTTTTGAATGATTTTTTAAAGGTATTGATCGTTAGGGCAAAACAGTTTGGGTTCTGAGTGTTTATATAATTAATTGTTTCAGAGATATTATAAGAGAACGAGCGCTTATACAATTCTTTTTTGTGAGCAGGAGTAGTCAAAACTAATTTTCTTCGCAGATTCAAGTTGTGAACGTCCGTTCTATAAGTTAAATGTTCATGTAGGTAGGGAGGACTTTTATATTTCATTATTTTAAAGAAAGTGCTGGCTATGTGTAATCGTCTGCGGTCGATCATGTTGAGCCAGAACAAATCTTTAAGTTTGTGAGAAATTCTGAATCTACTTGTAATACCAAAAATCAATCTCATGCAAGAATTTTGTATTTTCTGTATGCGCCTCATGTCATTGCTATCTAGTCAATTGTGGTATACCACATCACAGTGATTGAAGTGAGACAAAACCAGTGAGTCGCATAATATTTTTTTAGCTTCTGTGCTTAGGAATTTTCTTTGCGGATATATCAATTTCAGGGATGCATAAGCAATTCTAAGTTTATAGGTAACATGTTCTGTGAACCTAAGCTTGGAATCTATAATAAGCCTTAAATTTTTAGAGTGAGACTTGAAATCTATTTTGGAGTCTCCAATTTTCAAATCGTAACTTTTTTCTTTGCTCAGTAATCATTCCGTTCCTGAATATCATAGTAATTGATTTGTTGGGTGATTTTCAACAGGTGTTCTTTGGATACTTCTAGAATTGCATTGATAGAGTTTACAGCTTCTGCGAGATTTAGAGGATCCAAGGAGAAATAAATTTGTGAGTCATCTGCGTATAGATGGTAGGTACAGAACTTCAATTTTTCAATGAAAGTGGATGTGTAGAGGGTATAAAACAAAGGGCCAAAAATGCTACCTTGTGGTACACCTGATTTTATTTCCTGCCAATTTGAGGATGTATCATTTATGAGAACCTTTCGTCTTCTCTTATGTAAGTACGATGAGATTAATACTCTTGCTGTATCACTGAATGCAAATTAATGCAACATTGAGAGTAGTACTTGGTGATTTATGGTGTCAAATGCTTTTGAGTAGTCTAATAATATCAAAATTGTTGCTTTGTTTCCATCGAGAGCTTTAATTATACCATCACTATTTTTAATGTTGCTGTAGCGCAGCTGAAACCCCTTCTGAAACCAGATTGTTTTATTGGTAAAATATTATATTGGTCAACGTAACTTCTAATTTGGTTTTCCATTATTTTTTCTAGTATTTTTGAGAATGTCGGAAGAACGC
This sequence comes from Chrysolina oricalcia, assembly GCA_944452925.2. Classification (NCBI taxonomy): domain Eukaryota; kingdom Metazoa; phylum Arthropoda; class Insecta; order Coleoptera; family Chrysomelidae; genus Chrysolina; species Chrysolina oricalcia. The sequence goes on from OX101820.2 coordinate 46,061,649, forward strand.
TAATTGATCTCAAGTCATTATAACTCTGTGGGTTGTTTATTTTTGCTATGGGTATAACCTTTGCATTTTTCCATTTACTGGGAAAGTAATTTTGACTTAAACAATCATTCATAATGTGAGTTATTATAGATACCATAAGTGGTCCACAAAGGTTTATAATAGTAATATTCATCCCAAGAGATGCCGACTGGAAACCCGTTCTTGTTGAAGCAGATGTAAGTAGGGCTTTAGATAAATTTTATACCGTTTGGAACAAGATAGTAGCAAAAAATGTTCCTGAATATAGAATTTATAAAAGTACGCACAAATATCCTGTTTGGTTCACAAGTGAAGTTAAAACTTTACTAAATGAGAAGAGTTACTATAGAATAATGAGAAATATAAAGAACTACGTAAACTGGTTAAAAATTCAATTAGGAAGGAGGAAAAGCAATAAATAAAAAATTTAGAATCGAATGTTACAAATGATATAAATCAATTTTGGAATTATGTGAATAGTAAAAGAAAAAATAAAACAGCTTGGGCAGCTTTACTTATAATGGCGAAATGGTGGCAGATGAGGTTACTGCAGAATCGTTTGCAAATTTTTTCTCATCTGTTTACTGTGAAGAAAAAGCCTCTTGCAATCTAAACTTTGATAATTCTAGTATTACAAATGATTCTTTTCAAATACACACAATAATTGAATCTGACTATAATGAAGCTGTCAAAAAACTAAAACCCAAAAAAGCTGCAGGAATGGATATCATCCCTCCTTACATCTTGAAGGGCTGTAATGAATGGTTAAGAGGTCCACTACATTATATTTTTAATTTAATAGCTAGGTCAAATATTTTTCCTGGATTTTGGAAAACATCTATTACCATACCTACATTTAAATCGGGAAATAAAATAGAAATTGAAAATTATAGAGGTGTCTCAATTATGTGCGCTCCCTCTAAGCTATAGGAGCAAATTATATATACCAAACTGTATAAATTCGCTAATAAATACATAGCTCCTGAACAGCATGGCTTTATAATAATAATAATAATACATTTATTGCACACCAAAGTTTACATCATTACACAAAAAAAACAAATATAGATAAATATAATGGTGAGCAAAGTGCATTTGGTTCAGATTGGAGTTGCCTCACATCTGATCTTCCACCAAAGCATTAATTTGAAGAAAAAGATGTTAGAACAGTGAGATCATTGTGAAAAGAGATAGAAAGAAATAGAAAGAGAAGAGAAGGAGAAGGGAGTTCAAGAAAGTACGAAGTACGGAGAGTAGAAGGAAAAAAACAATAATTTCTTTTACATTTCATCAGATTCTCGATGCGACTTTTTTATTTGAAAACACTTCAGTCGTGCTGAGTGAAAAATAAGTGTTTTTTGAATGATTTTTTAAAGGTATTGATCGTTAGGGCAAAACAGTTTGGGTTCTAAGTGTTTATATAATTAATTGTTTCAGAGATATTATAAGAGAACGAGCGCTTATACAATTCTTTTTTGTGAGCAGGAGTAGTCAAAACTAATTTTCTTCGCAGATTCAAGTTGTGAACGTTCGTTCTATAAGTTAAATGTTCATGTAGGTAGGGAGGACTTTTATATTTCATTATTTTAAAGAAAGTGCTGGCTATGTGTAATCGTCTGCGGTCGATCATGTTGAGCCAGAACAAATCTTTAAGTTTGTGAGAAATTCTGAATCTACTTGTAATACCAAAAATCAATCTCATGCAAGAATTTTGTATTTTCTGTATGCGCCTCATGTCATTGCTATCTAGTCAATTGTGGTATACCACATCACAGTGATTGAAGTGAGACAAAACCAGTGAGTCGCATAATATTTTTTTAGCTTCTGTACTTAGGAATTTTCTTTGCGGATATATCAATTTCAGGGATGCATAAGCAATTCTAAGTTTATAGGTAACATGTTCTGTGAACCTAAGCTTGGAATCTATAATAAGCCTTAAATTTTTAGAGTGAGACTTGAAATCTATTTTGGAGTCTACAATTTTCAAATCGTAACTTTTTTCTTTGCTCAGTAATCATTTTGTTCCTGAATATCATAGTAATTGATTTGTTGGGTGATTTTCAACAGGTGTTCTTTGGATACTTCTAGAATTGCATTGATAGAGTTTACAGCTTCTGCGAGATTTAGAGGATCCAAGGAGAAATAAATTTGTGAGTCATCTGCGTATAGATGGTAGGTACAGAACTTCAATTTTTCAATGAAAGTGGATGTGTAGAGGGTATAAAACAAAGGGCCCAAAATGCTACCTTGTGGTACACCTGATTTTATTTCCTGCCAATTTGAGGATGTATCATTTATGAGAACCTTTCGTCTTCTCTTAGCGCAGCTGAAACCCCTTCTGAAACCAGATTGTTTTATTGGTAAAATATTATATTGGTCAACGTAACTTCTAATTTGGTTTTCCATTATTTTTTCTAGTATTTTTGAGAATGTCGGAAGAACGCTAATTGATCTCAAGTCATTATAACTCTGTGGGTTGTTTATTTTTGCTATGGGTATAACCTTTGCATTTTTCCATTTACTGGGAAAGTAATTTTGACTTAAACAATCATTCATAATGTGAGTTATTATAGATACCATAAGTGGTCCACAAAGGATTATAATAGTAATATTCATCCCATCATCACCATAAGCCTGCGATTTTATATTATAAATTATTTTAGAAATTTCAAGTCCGTTAGTCAATGAAAAAGTGAATGGTTCATTTAATCCTTCCTTGCGGTTGGAATTATAAAAGTTTATTAGATGTGAACTCGGTAGACCATCATTAGTAGAAGATTTCAGGAAAAAATTGTTGATAGCTTCGGCGTTTTTAAGTTGCTCTGGAAGTTCTTTGTTTACACTCTTGGTGATATTCAGTTTCTTGAGTTCTTTCCATTTACCCTTGATATCTGCGTTAGTTAGTTTAAAATTCAGGTATGCTTTTTTTCTGCTTTTATGGCAGTATTAGTAAAATTTCTCAATTCTTTATAATAAATCCACTGTTGAGGGAGTTTTGTATTTTTAAATCTAGCTAGTGCCTTATTTCTGAGTTTTTGCATCAATCTGATGTTGTCAGTAATCCAAGGATTTTTCAAAGAGTATTTTTTTTCTGGGTCATGATGATCAAGAATTTGAATAATAAATTCGTTTAATTGAGAGACTTTGTGATCGACATCATCCGTAGCATAAATTAAATACCAAGGTAGATTTGCCACATCACTTATGATCCAGAAGTCAGTAAATACTAATTTATTTATATTTAGCAATCATTCTTTCGAAACTTTACAAAATAAATCTCAATTAGATACAGTATTCACGGACTTCCGTAAAGCCTTTGATCAAGTAAATCATGATTTGCTTTTGGAAAAAATTTGTAAATTTGGTTCAGCTACGAATTTTCTTGAATTAATTAAAAACTACTTAAGAAATAGATATTTCATTGTTAAACATAATGGAAACACTTCGGAAAAATTCCATGCTAATTCCGGTGTTCCTCAGGAAACGAATCTAGGACCTCTTCTATTCTTATTATTCATTAATGATTTGCCTTCGGTCGTACATCATTCACATTTACATGGTGGTTCTTCGGGTTGTAAGGCCGACGTGTGTTCAGAGAAGAACTCGACGTTTCGCCAACACGAGTGGTTAGCATTTTCAAGAGTTATTTTAAAAATTTTCGCTTTCTGTAGTCGCTGTCAAATTATAACAAATGTCAAGCATTTGACAGCGACTACAGAAAGCGAAAATTTTTAAAATAACTCTTGAAAATGCTAACCACTCGTGTTGGCGAAACGTCGAGTTCTTCTCTGAACACACGTCGGCCTTACAACCCGAAGAACCACCATGTAAGTGACGATGGCCGCGAAAGCCTTTCACAATTTATCATTCACATTGTCTGCTCTTTGCGGATGATCTAAAAATTTTTAAATGTATTCAAACTGTTAGAGACTGCCTATCACTGGGTAGAAAAACTGAGGTGAAAGACTCAGGTATAACTTATAATAGTACTTTTTCCTTCACTAATCATATAATATGTCGTTAGTGAAATCTGCAAATCGTATGTTGGAATATTTAATGAGACAAACGCATGATTTCAATGATACAAATACAATCAAATCACTTTACTATACTCTAGTTAGACCTAAACTGGAATTTGCTTCAATAATTTGGACAGGAGAATACAAAACTACTTAAAAGAAATCGAAAAGATTCAAAACAAATTTCTTTGCTATCTTTATTTCAAAAAATTTCATAAATGATTACAATTTAATACGGACCTTTGGTTAAGAAATGAATTCAAAATATTAACATTAGAACAAAGACGCAATTTGACATCCCCAATATTCATTTATAAAATAATAAATAATCGTATTAATTCTCCCGAAATCCTTCAGATGATTTCGTTTCATGTTCCTTCACGCCGTACTCGACATACAACTATGTTTAATATTTCTTTGTCGATATCTACAACTAGAGCACCTCTTGCAACCATGTTGATATTAGCTAATGAATTTAATGAAATAACAGATATTGATTGGACTTTACCACATTCCAAATTCTATAACTCAATACTGAATATTATACTCATTATTTCTTCGTAAAAATGTATGCACCTAAATCTGTAACCCAACAGTTCTGATAGTATTTGTAGAATTAAAATATTAATTTTTATGTTACATTCACATTGTATAATCTTAATAATAAGAATCCATGTAATAAAACTCAATGTTGGTATGGATCAAATAAATAAATAAATAAATAAACTACACATGATTCAATACTTTCATGAGAAAGGCCAATCCTACTCTTTGAAAAATGGCAAAATCATGAATTTTTAACAAAATTGCAAAATTTTCCAGTTTTTCTAGTTTTTCTCAGTTGCTAATGATCCGACCGGGTCGTAAAACATATTAGTTTTCATTTTCTAAGCAAAACAATTAAAAAAAACACGATTTTTGTCATTTAAATGTTTATAATAATATTAATATTAATAAATGACAGTAGCGAGTCGAAAACAACAGAATATAACTACTGTCTTTCATGTGATGGCATAGTCGGTTTCCTACTAGTATTTATGCTATATTGCTTGGTGAAAATAGGAATATTGATTGAATGTTTGGTTTTGTGGTTTTCTTGACATTGTTTTTGGGAGGTTCAAACTCCCACAGTCTGAAAATTGAAATATGTAAGTCAGAATCAAATCGAAATGGGCCACATATGGTAACCTGTTCACATGGAAGGAGTGAGAAATAAAAGAATGTTGATAGAAATACCGCATATCCCTTGTATCATGATATCAAATATCACCCACGGAATTTTTTAAAGATTTTTTTTGTATTTTCGTCAAAGAAACACTTATTTGACTCGATACAAGTATGAAAAAAGAGATTTTTTTGAAGGGTTTGATAACAGAGATAGATTTGGTCAACGTGGTTTGAAATTGAGAAGAATTATTTAGTTCTCAGTATCACAATTTTTGCTCGGGTTTGAAGGCCGTTGTTTTTTTATCGTTTCGCTAGCGCGAGTGGCTAGCTTCTCCAGAGGCTTATACATTATGAATAATCTCAGATGACTGCAGATTCCGTCTGCGAAGATTGTATTTATACTGATTTAGGTAGTCTTGCGAGATTTTTGATAAATAATTTCAAACTTTCATTAAATTATTGGGCATTCAACTATTTTCCAAATAAAATCATGCTCGAAATATTTTGATAGTTTAATCGATTTAATTTACGAATATAACATCCGAATATTTTCTACCATTGCGCATCCGCCATTTTCTTGAAATGGATTTTGTTACCAAACGATGCGTGCCACACTTTCAATCACCTACCCCTGCATCACATAACAAATACCCAAAAAAATCCATGCCACTATCTTTCATGTCCTTCTGATGGATAAACACATAGCAGACGATTTCAATGGACTGATCATGAAACTAGGTACTTCACATATCTCATTTTGATAAATTAATTCATGCCTCTGAAAAAACGTGATCTTCATTCAAACAGGGTCACTGTGAAACGCTGGTTAACTAACTATTCTCTTTTGATAGATATTTGCCATAATAGCCTACACTGTAGGGGTATGGAAGTAAAAACGGTGAAACCTCGGTCGGTAACGATAATCGTATCTTAACGATCTAGTAAAAGAGCTCTGTGCTCAGATGTCCGACGGAATTTGCAAGCCCGAAGACTCGGACTGCTACCCAGTAAACATGATATGTTAATTAATATTAATTGAGTATTTAATTTACTGATGAAACAGTCACTACAGTGTATAGTACAAGTCATAAAATGATTGCAGCATGAAAGTCGCTGAAGTGATGAAGAAATAGGAAAATTAGTTCAAAAAATAATTCTGCTTTTATTCAAATGCACTGAAAAGTAAAACAAAATTTCTTTAGATATGTGACTAAGGTTATTCTTTGAGTAAAAGATGCCACATAGAGTTTACAGTTTGAATCCAAAAGCGACAAGCTTTTGAACCTGTTACTTATAGAATAATCTACGTCTCACACCTAAAGGAATCATTTCTTACTTTTTAGTACATTTGGATGGGGGTGTATCTTGAAGAATTATTTTGTACCTAATTTAATTTAAAATCTTTCAATTCTCAAGCAAAAAGATTTGGTAGATTTTACCTTGAATTTTTTAATGTTGACATTGTAATCATAATATCCACCCTCAAAAACCCTCACATACCAATTTTCAATGGACTCGAAACATAATCACAAAATTCTCATCCACCTCGTAGCCGTCCAATTGGATTTATGAATTTTGACAAAAAATTCATTATCTCTGACCCTGAAAACTCCCACATACCAATTTTGATTCGAATCGGATCACAATCAAAAAAAATTATTTAGCCAGCATGGTGCCAACATATCAAATTCCTAATCTCCAACCCCAAAAACCCACACATACCAATTTTAAAACGAATGGGACCATGATCACAAATCTCGTCCGCCAGCTTGGAGCCGTTCTCTAACAAAAATTTCATAATGCATTGACACCTGGGTCATGAACAAACGGGATATATCAAGTTGATTGGACAATTGGAAGTGGCTCAAAATTACGTTGAAAGATTCCTTCACACATAGACCGGGGGATAGTGACAGATTTTGGGATACGATTTTACTCAATATGCCTTTTGGAGGACAGTATTATCAGTATATCTTCATGATAAAAATGCATGATTCAAAGAGTCGTAGGTTCTTCATATTAAACAATGATAATGATATTTTCGAAAATTATGTCTTTCGCTACGATTACAATCCTGCTCCCATGTGTTTTGTAATGTAATGATAGAAGTAAAATACTCGAAAAACCATTGGCATACCATTAGGATGGGCGGAGAATTCCATGTTTCAAATTCAAGTTTACAAAGTTGGCATGTGAAAATTTCAAATTCTGACGGTTTCTCATCAACTTATGTCATGATATTTGTATAAAAATTCTATCAAAAATGGAGTTTTACTGATAAATTTGGGCAGCGGGCTGACGGCCTATGTAGTCGTGTCTACCGAAGTGAATGATTAGTTAGATCGTTCGTCACAATATGTCAAATTAAAGGGATTTGTACCTTATTGAAACTTTCATTGTGGATTCTCTCATCTCCCGTGGGGTGTATATATGTTTTTTTCTATGAACAAGGTAATTATGTGAACTCTAACGGTTTTAAGTAAGATGCCTAAAAACCCTGGTATGTCGGGTGATAAGATTTTGTTTAGATTCTTCAGAAGACAAAACAAATGAAATAGTGGTGCGCTTCTGTAATCGGTTTCAGATATCTCATCCCCACAGAAATTTAGTTCTGTCAATATTCCGGGGATATGGTAATTGCTATCAATTTCATTTAAGGATATTATTTACAGTCAACTTCCAAAATGATTTAAAAGTGGATAGTTGTGGCGAGATATAAATTTCGTAGTGCAATTTCCTTATATTGTTATTTGTCGCGTGTGTTCATTTTGTTTTATTTTCTTTGGTCTTTCATCAATAATTCAAAAATAATTTAATTTTTCTGATTGACTCGGCCGTTACTTGATCAAAATCCACAGTAATTGTACAAACCACACAGAAATCGATTCGATATTCACAAACGTCTTTCATTCAGACATGTTTCTCTAACACAGCAGCATCTTCAAATGAAGAAGATCGAATCGTTCTTTGTGTAGTTTGTACACTGGTAATTTAATCAGGAATGGGACGTTTTAGTGCCGCCGTTTCAGCGCCGCCATTTCAGGGCCGCCGTTTCAGTGTCAGGACTTTTCAGTGCCAGGACGTTTCAGTGCCAGGACGTTTCAGTGCCAGGACGTTTCAGTGCTGTTACGTTTCAGTGCCGGGACGTTTCAGTGCCGGGACATACACGTTTCCGTTGAGCTAAGTTAGCCATATACAGGGATTCGGCCACTGCCGTGCGGAAAATCGGTAGTTCAATGTGTTCTCTTTGCAAACGATGATACAAAACATACGCATTGACCATTGCTACATCTAACAAATGAAAAAAAATTCTATTTGTCCACTTTCTAGTCTTCATACGGATGTGGTAGCGACCAAGTAGTCCATCCATGAGGTCGACTCTACCCATATGCTTGTTATATTCTTTTATAATGCATGGGCAATGGACTTCCTTGTGCTTCTTACTTTTTTGATCTCATTGTTTGACGGTCTGAGGTTGTTTGTCCATGTTTGCAGACAGGAGAGGTTTGATGCCAACATAGGTCGATAGTTATCGAACGGTTTTTGTGTCAAGCCAGAGAACGCTGCTTATTTCGACTCCATTTGCAGTGGCAACATATTCCTCAGAATAACCCCGCTCAGCTTTATTTTTTGTCAGCTCTGCGTCGCTTGACAATTTGATATTCGGTACACGATTCGCACGCACTGTTCCCAAGCTATGAATTCCACGGCTGCGGAGATAGGTCAATAAACCCACATGTGTATAAAAATTGTCGAAGTAAATAATGTGGTTGACATTGTCTGGAACTTTCTTTGACAAACGAACGACAACATTCGACGCAGCTCCAAGATCTGGTGTATTCTCAAGAATTAAGTGATCACCAGCTCCGGAATAAATTTCAAATGCATACGAAAATCCTGTATGATCGCAGAGTGCAAATAGTTTGGTTCCTCATTTGTGTGGCTTCTTTGGCATATACTGACGAGTTGGATTGCCTTCCATTTTCGTGGCACACATTCACTCAACACAGAGACGTTGAAGCTTTAGAACAGAACCAAAGCGTTCATTGAAGTATTCCACCAATGGCCGCAATTTGTACAATCTATCGTAGCCAGATTCGTTTCTTGCGACTGCACCAGAATTATCATTGAAATGCAAAGATTTTCGTATTTCCTCAAATCGTCCACGAGTCATTGCCTGTCTGATTGCTTCAAACGAATGTCTGCTCCAATATGAACGAACGTTTGGATATCGATAAATGGACATAAAAACATTATTCTAATGAATTGGCGAAACTCTGCTTCATTGGTGATGAATCGAGATGTGATGTTTCCCTGGCGCGCACACAAATTCATTTGTTCAGCCAAAAACTGAAGGAAATTTTGGGTAACAAAATAACGAAAACAATCGTATGGTGTTTTCAATTCCTTCAACTCAGCTGACATTTCCTTCACTCCATGCCACGCAACTTCGTTCATATGCAGTTGCAGATTTTTTCTTCTCCATTGTTTTGATTTCAACGCAGACGAATCCTTTTTCTTTCCACGTATGTTCACACTCATTGAGCCACTGGTGGAAGGAACTGGTTCATCTTCCACCTCTTGTAATTCACGTACATCTTGTCGTTCACGTTTTCTAGAGCGTTGGGCAGGAGCAGCAGAATCATTAATGGCAGTGGGATCACAAATGATAGAAGTTGATGGAGAAGTTGGTGGTAATGGTGATGAAGCTCCCTCAGGTTCAGCTCCGATGTGGCTGAGATAACAATTGCTCAGGTTCAGACTCTCATTGAAAATTTCACTTGAGTTCAAACACAGATCAATCGCTAAATCATCTTCTGCACGAATGTAATCTGGATCGGCAACATCGTTATCACTATCAAAATCGCCTACACTTTCACTGCCAATATCATCATCTGATGTCACTGCGTCGATCACCGCTCTAATTTACTCCTCTGACATATCAGATAGTTCATAATATACCTTACGATCCGACATGACTGCTTACAACAGGATACCTGAAAAAAATTACGTAAATTGTAATATAAAATATAAAACAAAAACAATTTGGAAAATGACGCCAAACTGCTTATGCCCGCCTAAAGGCGGCCTCACTAAATTCAAAGGTATACCTATGAAAATTCTTACGTGGAGGTGAATTCACACCTGCATTCAATGAAGAACACTTTTTCTCACTCACCGGTATTTTTCCCAAATCGTTGCGATCAGAACTGCTATTTTTATTGATGATCAAAGTTTTCTCTGGAGAAACAATGACCTTCCTCACCTAATTTTCAGTTCAAACTGGCGTAGCTGTTGAACGAAACAAGGTAGTGCACCGCGGAATGCACCAAAACATAGAAGGAAGTATAGACTACAGAGCTGAGCGATGGTGCTATTGAACATTTACATTTGATATCATAGCACATTAGGTATAGCCTGCCTTGAGGCGGCCTGGGGCATTAGAGGGATAAAAAATTGAAATTCTACTGGCGATATTAAAACTAATGAGAATGCACACATTCACAAAAATTCGTTGTATAAAGTTACCAGTCATACTTATTAAAGTTTGTTTTGTTTATTTATTAGAATTTTGATTTAAATAATTTTGTGATTCTTTAATTGAATTGAACATTCTTATATACGTGTCTTGTTATTTATTGGGCATCAGAGCGTAAAATATTGGTAGAACTCCTTCAAATCTTTCTGCCATTATGGTATATACTTGAGCAAATAAGGTGGGTGCAATTGAGAACGTACCATCTGCATACCATGTAGATTTCTGTAAGTGCTGTATCCACGTCTAACAACTTTTCGTAAAGCACCAATATTTGGGATTGAGTCTTCGGAACCTTGAGGTAGCTTTGTTAGGCAATTATTTATCACATTTATTGTGCCTTCTACGGTATTTTCTGCTCGAAGTTTGATTTTTGTTTTAACTTCTGCGACTTCCACTCTTGCTGCCAAGGAGGAATGCCAACGGATATTGAATTATTCACAAAGTCGTGTGCATTTCTCCATCATTCATCCAACAGATATTAATTACTTCAATAACTTCTCCATCTTCGGTATGAATCCGCACTTTACATCTTCCTTGTTGCTCACATCGCCAAAATTCAATAGCTCATTAGTTTTAGAACTCTTTTCAAAAGTATACAAAACCGTTATGGATAAATTTTGGTGCTCCTCTTGAACTCAAAATTGTGGGATCCATTTTAATACTCGTTGGTAAAATATAAAGGTATTGTCACTTTTATAAACAGCAAATACTACTTCAGAAATTATTCGAAATAATGAACAAAAATTTGTCAAATAATTCTTTAAATACTAATGAATATTCAATGATTATTTTGAACATTTCTAATTGCAATTATTTCATCCCTTAAAATGAGATTATATGGTTATAATGACTTTAAAGCGTTGTCTAATTCCGACGAACAAGATTACCGAGACTCAAAAATTATCTCAATCCTGGGATCACTGTTCTACCTGTCAAATAACTTCTGATCCCAAGACCCTTGCTAGTTTTAGTTCCCATAAATGAGGGGCTCTCTACTTTATATATACATAAAATTGTATTTGAATCTAATTTTTTAAAAAAATCCTTATTTAACAAAAACAACCTTTGTGGCACTGAAAGGTCCCGGCACTGAAACATCCGGCACTGAAACGTCTCGGCACTAAAACGTCCTGACACCGAAAAGTCCTGGCACTGAAGGGTCCTGCCACTGAAACGTCTCGGCACTGAAAGGGCGGCACTGAATCGGCGGCACTGAATCGGCGGACCTGAAATGTCCTAGACCCAATTTATTCATGTTACGGTTTTGTATCATTTGTGGACAATTCAGAGAGACGAACAAAGTAATTCATCTATATCTAGTCCCGAAAGTGAGTATTACCATAGTATGAAGATTACCACATAGTATCTTGTAGAGTAACTATTATTACAAAACTCTTTCTCAAAAAAAACACGCAGGAAGGAAAAAACTCGAAGAAACACGGAATCCCGCTATCCCGCCCATATTGGCACTACTGACACTATTGGTTCTAATGGTGACATTTCGTGAAGCTCATTGCATTTCAGTTAAAAAAATAATATAAAAAAGTCGAAAATGTAACAAATAAAACTGTGATTAAGTAAATTCCATTAATTATGTTGTTTTATTCATTTCATTCATTCCATTGGTGGGCAATACTTGAAACTTCCGTTATTGTAAATTTACCCTAACTAGAAAAACCCCGGGTTTGTCTTCACCTGAAACAGCGAATGTCTCAGATAGTCAGATTTTCATCTCGAATTCATTACCAATGTTTAATATTTTAATTTTGTATTTTTTAATTAATCAATTGGCATTAGATATTTTATTCCAATCATTATCATTTCTGTCATACACAATCTTGTAACTATTGAACCTTATATATTTTGCAAGATGTGCGTTATAGGTAAATACCAGAAACATTCCCGGTTTACATTGAATACATTTCTCATTCAATTATTGCATTGACAAACACCCCCGCTTTTTATACCACAGTTATTAGGACCTCTATTGTTGGAATACAAATAACCTTTCAGAAAAATAATAAATGAATTGAAATAAAACCGATTTCTATTGAGAAGTCATTATCACGGGTAACCTGTCACGAGGCATCTGACCCGATTCGTAAAATGAAACTCGTGCCACTCAACGTGTCAACAACTAGAAAGAAATTGTTCGTGAAATTGTTGATTACGTCAAAGGGGAATCAGGAAACAGACTTCTCGATTTATTCCCTTACTTTCGAGTTTGAAGTGTGGAGAGAATTCTTCGAGGGGAAGAATCGATATTTATACGAGAAAAACATTGTAACAAGGAAAATATTGAAGTTGTACTCAGTGTGCCCAACTAAAACCGTCTACACTGAATAATTTCAGAATTGCGTTTGTTTTATAAAAGTGGTGATGAACGTTGCTCCATTTTGAGGTGCACGAGGAGAAGGAAATTATTTGATATTAGAATGAATCCCTCCAGATTACCAAAGAGAAGATTCGAATAAATGATTATTTGGAACCTTTGGTGTGAATACAACTCAAGAAATATAAACTATCCAAAAACCAAAACCACTTCTAAATGACACTCGATTCGCATTTCGCCAATAAAGATGGCATCTTCAGCGGCTGAATTACTTATTCATTTAATTACATAGGTCACCGAACAGGACGAGCCCAATAACAGGATAACAGACAATTACAACAAATTCAGGGGCTAAAAGCTTACAGAAAGCTTTTAGCTCCTGAAGATGCTAACTTTGTTGGCGAAACGCGCGTCGAGTGCGATTATGACGTAGTTTTGGTGCCTGGGTAGTTTCTTTTTCTTGAATTGTATACATCAAGGTTTCCAAAATATTCATTTATTTCTAATTGTTGACCTAATTTTTTTTAATTTACTTGCTCTACGACTCATCTGAGTGGTTTAGTGCTTCCATTATCAAATCGCGTACTCTCATTGTTAAACTTATTCTTGGAACTTACCTGCTATGAAATAATTTTGTCCTACTTGTTTTGGATCTACAGAACTTGTTCTTGGAAATCAATGATCAATGATTTTATTAGGAAGAGGAGGAACCTTCATTGTACTACGAACATGAACAATGGGCTGAATTGTTCTTTCCGTCTACCTGTTGCACCCCTACGCGCAACCCTCAGAAGTCTTCGAGAGACTGGTGCGAGATAAAATAGTCGCAACCCTCACCTTTCAACGGGTGATGCCATGCTCGAGACCGATAAACATGCTGGAAATTGAACTCACGACCATGAGCTTGAGAGATGGAATATGGCTCTTTTCAGCATTCATACTGTTGGTTTATGGTCATGAACATGTCTAACTTATTTTGAACTCGTGTCATCAAGTCGATGGTCGTTATCCAAAGCATATTGAGCCACACTCGATTTCTCTTATCTTGAAAAACGGATACGAGCAATGTGCTCTTTGAACCGTTCCTTCATAACCATTCTAGTTTAAACCAAATACTTCTCGCAGACCTTACAACTAACTTCATAAATCCCTGATTTTTCCTTCTCTTCTGTCCTTATAATTGGGATAACACAAAATTTGGTGTAATCTATACGAAGTTTTGTATACCACCTTCATATTGAGTGTTCTGAAAATGCATTCGAAACCTCGAGTAACTCGAGGTCCGTATGGATATCTTACAGAATATTGCACTTCCTGGTTTCAACTCAGGATATCAATATTAGAAAAAAATAATCTGAAGGGAGATTTTGCCATTTGGGCAAAGCAAAATAATTGATGTAGCTGAAATTAACCTGAGCATATTTGCATAGAACAGGATTTTAAAATGTGAACTGTTTCATATAAAATCAATAAACGCTAATTGCTAATTGCTATAGATCTGCCTCTGGGAATGTGGATATATTTTTCCCCCAATTCAAACTTGTGATTAAAAACATATTTTAGCCGAAAAGGACAACGGCCTCACCAAACATTATTATTAGCAAGTGTAAATTATACATTTTGTAGCTATTTTAATTTTGATCTGTACATCAACTGAAATTTGAGTGTGTTATGTTCCCTTATTTATGCCTTGTCTTGATATAATGCCAACGGTGGGATGGCTCACAAGAGTTACCAATAATAATTTTACCATTATGGTTCAGATATTTACAAGCGTCCCACATACTTGCTTCTTGTTTTGAAAATCAATCATTAGCCCATCGTACAGTCTTACTGGAGCCTATAACTAACACTCACAAGAAAAAGCAATCAACTAGCGAAATTTCAAGATTATTTTCCGAAAGGAACATGAACAAGTTTCAAGAAATGATATAGAAAGAGAAGTGGATTGGGATATCATTGTTTTGAAGAAGCATTTGACATATTTTACAATATTTTGATTTATAATTCCGTGTTGTTTTCCAAAACATAAGTATCATCTAAAACAAAACGACAACGGAAAAAATATCATGTTGTTTCAATCGTCGGCAAGTCTTTAACAGAAAACAACTACTGCCCTATATGCCCATTGAATTATATCTGGTTGATTCTTGGCAAAGTATTCTACAAGATCTACTTTGGAATGTTCTCCCAATCTCAATGCCAAAACATGTCTCAACCCACATGTATATGTTAAATGTAGAAGTCTTTATTGCCTAATCCATTTTTATAATTAGTTTAATGGGCTTCTGCCAAGCAGTGTCATGGAATATTTTCTTCTGAAATTATTTGGCTTCTGACGAAATCGACACCATACACCTTTGAATCTTGGGGTCAAGATGTTTTTCGATTGCGCTGATGATTGGCAAAACCATGAAACCGGTACGGAAGGTGTTCCCCCATGTGGGTTGAGACATGTTTTGGCGTTGAGATTGGGAGAACATTGCAAAGTAGATCTTGTAGAATACTTTGCCAAGGATATAACAGATATAATTCAATGGTCGTAGGGCAGTAGTTATTTTCTGTTAGAGACTTGCAGACGATTCTACCTATTGTTTAGGTTAAGTGCAGAAGTCTATATTGATTAATCCATTTTTATTGTTGTTCTTTTAACGTATTTGAGATGTACTTCTGAACAACAGTTTTTCCAGTTTCATATGAAGTGTGTACGTCCGTCTCCCTGGTATGAGGCCTTCAGTTTCATACTGCAAGTTACGCAGTATCTCCTCTGAGATATATTGGTGTTTTGTAATACCCTGTATCTTCTAATTATGGCTTTGAGCACTTTTTGCTGTGATGATTTTCATTTTCTTTTTTATGTGAGTATTTCTGGCAACTGCTTTGATATGAATAAATAAAATAAAGTTCAGTTACGAATGGGATGTCAATTGTATTATTTATAATAATCATTGAACAGCTGAATGAATATGAATTATTGAATCTCTAACGTAACATTATCTTCCATCTTCCATATGTGTTCACCAACTGAATCATGCAATGAACCATCTCCAACAAAAATTTTCCGATCAACATCATCAAACTGATGTTTGTCTGAGC
Organism: Chrysolina oricalcia; assembly: GCA_944452925.2. Lineage (NCBI taxonomy): Eukaryota > Metazoa > Arthropoda > Insecta > Coleoptera > Chrysomelidae > Chrysolina > Chrysolina oricalcia. Next base: position 46,077,820 of record OX101820.2, read on the forward strand.
AATATCTAAATATATCGATGGCACCTACCTAGCTGCCATTAATGGGCACTGCGGAGTTCTTGTAAAAATCGCTTTATCCAATTACCTTCACTCCGTGTCTAGTTTGGTCAGCGGTTGATTCAATTAGAAGGCTTTTAAGGCCGAAATACTTTGATGTCTCTAATGTTACATCGAAAATTGAGTTACTTGTCACTATCGATTTCAAAACCATCAACTGGTCTCAAGTACACGATGAAATGCATTTACGACGTTAGCATCTGTATCTTTTTCATAGTTCATTGAATATACAGGGTGTCTCTGGACTTCCTCGTTTTCTCTCGGGAATGTATAGATGGAGTCAAAATCTCACCAGTACCTACCTCTTATAACTTTTTTTTCTGAAAGCCTTCTTTACCAAATTAGTGGCCCTCAATGTTACAAATTGAAAAAAAATTTGTTGTTGATAACTTTTTAAGTAAATGTTCAAAAGCAACCAAATGTTAGTGATTGACTAAATAAATGAATTGCTTTGATGAGCTTTCATGCAAGAGTCTGTTGTTTGGCTACAAAGTCAGGAACGGACGGCCCCCGATGGTCCACACCCCTGAACTTTGAAATGACTGGGATTTGTCATTATGTTTTAACAAAACAAGGTAACCTGGACAATTTCCTGAATTAAAGTAGTCGTCAGCGCAGTGATTAAGCGCGCGCCTGGTAACCAAGAGGTTTCAGGTTCGGATCCCAGCCGGGGCGGGCTTTCTTCATTTTCAGATGTGAAAGTCTGAATGATTGATGCTCGTGTCCGCTGGGAATGATTCTTCACAATTAACTGTTGCGTTGATAATTAACAGTGCTGCTCCTAAGGTGGTGTATGGAGTTAGTACCAAGGCCTATCCAGAACACACGGCTAATGACTATGGCAGTCGATGCGAAAACACCAAGGAATAAAGTCGTCTGGAAAATCGATCAGAACAATGATTTTTGATAAAATTGCAGTTTTGTTCGACGACATCCAACCTTCAAAGTTTTGGGGTGTGGACCATCGGGGGTAGTCCGTTCCTGACTTTGTAGCAAAACAACTCCTGAATGAACGCTCATCAAAAGAATTAATTTGTTTAGTCGATCACCAGAATTATGATTATTTTGCACATTCACTTTGAAAGTTATGACAGAAAAACATTTTTCATTTTGCAACTTCGAGGGCCCGTAACTTGATAACGAAGGATTTTAGGAAAAAAAGGTATTTAGTACTGGTGATATTTTGACCCCAACCACACATTCCCGAAAGGAAAATGAGAAGTCCAGGGGCACCCTGTATTTGTCGGAGATTGAAAATGAATGGGTTTTTCCTTCGGTGTAGGAGAATGCCAAATATTCCGGCCCACACTGTAATTTGATTTTGAAATCTAGTAGGATTTGTTATTCAATCCATTTATGGGCTTTCCCGAATTCATTGCAGTAGAATTAGCCTTGGGCCTGATGGGATCGAACATTTTGTGTTGGACAATAATTGAGTTATTAGACCCAGTACTAGGCTTATTGTTCAATTAGGGATAAGATTTGTCACAAACGAAGAACTGTCGAGTCAGGATGGGTAGGTATACGAAAATATTAAAGTGAAGAGGTAGGTAGTTCATATTCTAGGAAAATTATTACTTACCTGAGGTTTGTAGGAAGAAAACAGATTCGGATTTCAGTTGAATTGAGTTGTTGTAGGCGAGCATATTGACGTCATGTTCGCCGTGTATTCGTTTGGCAAGTTCTAAACTAATCACCTTCAAGCTGCTCGGAAATATCGACAAAATCTTACACTGATACTTACTAATTATTGTGAAATCGTTTTTAGATAAATAGTAGCGTGTGCATATTAAGTATTAATTATCAAGAAAGGATGTCTGACTCCGAAGAAAATCAACACAAAGCTGCTACCCTACTCTGGAAACTCGACAGGTTCGAGGGCTCAGTCTTGACATAAATTTAGTTAAAAGTGTTTATTGCGTTTGGAGTGAATTTAGTGCTCAACCACACTAGATTATTCAGTGCCACACACAAAAAATAATAAATCCACCAAAAATATAACCATTTCATTTGAACCAAATTATTTATTAGAGCTAATCAATATAAAAAAAAATTATTTAAAGAAACTAAAAAATCCGACTGCGGTTTAAACTAAAATGCAAAAAACAAGTAATATAATAATCTTTTCATAAAGAAAAATTGGAAGTAGCCGAGACCCATTCTATTTCTATAGATTTTTTAAAGCAAATAGGTCCCGGCTGCTTCCAGTTTTATTTGATTTGAAAATATTTTACTTCTTTTGTTATTTTAATTTTAAACCACAGTCGGATTTTTTAGTTTATTTATTTACTTTTTTTATTTTCAGCTTTTTAGTACATAATTATTATGTTGTATTGAGACGGCCAATTTGGCGCAAAAAATCCGCTATTTTGATTTTTCATAATTTTAATATAATAAGTGTCACTTGCGGTATCAAGACCAATCTAACGACCGAAAATACAAGAAAAAAGCGACTTTTGTTTACAATATTTTGATTTTATATTTGTTACCCTAAACAAAATTTACCGAATAAAAATATGTTTCCTCACTCCGCTGAACGTGACGATCCGCCTACCCCTGCCTCTCGCCCCGATTGGGAGGCCTTTGGTCCACAAAAAACTCTCAAGTTATAGTCCCTCAGATAATGACAGATTTTGCTTACTCATTTTCTCTTTTCTGGGATTTAAGTCACTGAAAATTATGTCAGTGTTGAGCAGAAAAGAATAAATTTTTAAAAATCTAACGCTTATGAATATGAACATTTCATTTTCTCGATGTGACTAGTTCTGCCCGTCTAGCGTCTACCGATGGTTTTCAAAATCACATTCCTATTTCATTCTTATGGCAGCACGCTCTGACATGAATGAAATATACTTACTATACAATGGTGCTTTCTGTCCGAAAACTGCCGATCTAAGAAATCAGTGAGAATATTGGTAAGGTAGGAACTATTTCGCGCCGCTCTATATTTCAATTTGGCTATTCGCCGCCCATTTCGGAAATCAAATAAATCTCCCAAAAGGCATTCTCTTGATATTCCCTATCAGTTGGAAGTTGCACTGTTTTTATGGGTCTTTCTATTGAAACAAAACAAAAGCAAGTATTGACACATTTCCTTCAATTGCCGAACACAAAAATCTCAATTTTCGATATCAAATCAATGTCATTATATTCAATAAGTACTCCAATCCTTTCTGATTTCACCTAACAAATTTGAGTAGTTTTCCAACTGAAACCGTTTCCAAATGCAATTTGAACTTGGAATACACGAAATTGCCCACCTCAACGGTCTCGCCCTTTTGAAAAGTGCTTAGTGCTCGCCAAATTGAATCACTTTTTGAAAGTGCTTAGTAATCGCGAGCACTTCATGAAAAAAGGTGCTTAATGCTCGAGACTCCCGAGCACTTTTCAAGAGTGCTTAGTGCTTAGTACTCGAAGCACTTTTTGTCAGTGCTCGGCACAGCTCTGCCTATGGATATCTATGACATTTCCGTTTTCCTTGGAATTGGGCTTCCGGAAATTGATCGAAAATGGATGTTGAAATGGACATGAACTGAATATATTCAGGGTGTAATTCAAATGATGTCATTAATTTTAGGTGGTGATTCCTTGTCATATTTTATGGAGAAAATTTCGTTTAAACGTGTGTCCTAACTTGCTTCGTTTCCGAGATACGGGGTGTCAAAGTTTCATTCAAAAATCGGTATTTCATCAATTACTCAAAAGTCTTTCTGACGGTTTTGATGGAACTTGGTGTGGTTATTAGCAGTAGCAAGTGGCTTCTTTTTATGAAATTATATTTCAAATTGTAAGTGGCAATTGATATTTACAGTAAAAATCATTGTACGCCACTGTTTTTCCCTAAGTTTCACATTTTTTGCAGAAAAAATTATTGAAAATACAGCTTCCTTATAATGCTGTGAATTTCAAATCAAAGTCATTGGCACCATCAAAATTCAGAAATTTGTGACAATGATCTTTTTTTCAGTTATTTACTCCATATTTCCTTGAAATTCTATATAATTTTATGCTCAAATGTATTGCTCAGTTTTGGAAGAAACAGTTGACAATAATGGGCCCAGGAACACAACAAACAACCAGTCCATCAACGACGAAAACAATAAAAGAGTTCAGATAGAAATAAATTAATTAAGAAAATCTATTTCAAATTCACGGCATTGTAAGAGAGTTCTATTTTCAAATGTTTAATTTGATAATAATTTGAAACTTGGAGAAAAATAGTGGCGTACAATGATTTTTACCATATTTATAAATCAGGTGACCCTTCGCTGCATATAATTTGAGATCTAACCTCATGAAAACATGCCCCTTGAAACTGCCAATTTACACACCAGATTCCATGAAAATCGGCGAAAAGACTTTTGAGTAATCAATAAATGACCGATTTTTTATTATAACTTTGACTCTCCGTCACTTGAAAACGAACCAAGTTAGGACATAAGATTATATGAACTTTTTTTTCATAAAATATGACAAAGAATCACCACCTGAAATTAATGACATCATTTCGTATACACCCTGTATATATTATGGATATGAAATGGATATGTTATGGATAGGAAATTGATGTTATGGATATGAACTGGATGTGTTTTGGATATAAATAAATGATCGGAAAAATACATTCTTTTAGAAAAACTTTAACTTAAAGAAGTTATGGTTTTTCACAGTTGCTGCATTGTTCTTTGGCTCTGCTTTGCCAGTTTTTCATTGCATCTTCCGTTACTACTTGATTTTCTTGGTTGGTCCATTCAGATGCACCTGAAGAATTAACACATTCATTCCAGAAATAAAACCAGCATAGGTACATTTCTGTGAGAATTACAATGGAAGATCAATATGGATTATGCATGGTTTTTTTATAGTAGAATATAATGTTTGACACATTTTCAGGAAAGAATAATGAACTGATTTCAAATATCCACAAATGTGAACATATTTCAGAATTTTGTTTTTTTTTGGGTTATAGCGGTACAGAAGTAAAAATTGATTTTATATTGAATTATCACCTATCAACAATTTGGCCATCTTCAAACTTCCAAATACATTCTTCTTTCTATCTCCATGCTAGTTGAACAGTGAGGTCAATAAATTTGATATTGTCACATTCAGACATCTAATGAAATCATACAGTTCCTACTTAGCTTAAAAAAAATTCATCAACCTAAAAACCAGAAATAAATGAAATTATTATTTATCGTTGGTAACTTGCTAGACGGTATACATTTTTTTGAAATGGTCTAGTACGATCAGGCTTTATTTGGATAATCTCTTGTTATCACTATTTTTAACAGTTCGGTTGGTTCTAGAAATGAAGCTGGGATGACCAGGTATTCATTATAATATAAAATACCAGACTAATGATAATGACAAGGAAACTAGGTAAAGATTATTGAAAGTGACCTCCTCCAACCCTACACATACATGCGCTCCTTTCCCCGTATACGGAATATATCGAACGGTTTCAAAATAAATGTATTTAATGTTCGATTTCGTTAGTCATCAATGGTATTCCTTGGTGTTGTATATACATTACAGATTTGAGATGCCTCCATAGATAGAAAATATAGGCTATTTCAGTCAGGGGTTCTATAGGGGGGCATATATTTCTCAGTTAGTGTACTTGCGTTGCACACAAACTTCACTGATGCATCAATTAATTTTACTGTTTTTTGTCGTCCTCTTTGCTAAATTTTCATCTGTAGCTATCTATATATTATGTTTCGAGCTCTTCTATTGAAATGGTTATTTTTCTACGACAGTGCGTTAACTAAGTTTTCACACACTGCTGACAATGCGTAAAGTAAAACTTTTTCGCACAAGTGCGTAAAAAAATCACATGTGCGTAAAATCATTAACTGTGCGTGAAGTAATTTTTTACACACTGTTCATACATTTATGCATTTTTGAAAAATACAGTATTTTGCGTCAAATATAACTCGGTAGTCTTTATTTGATAATACGACAACAAATCATATCATTTAACATTCAAATTAATGATTTAATTGCTACAATTTGGCAAAAAAAACTTTGTATGAAACACTTTCGTAAAGGGCTTTTTTGTACTCGCGTGTTTGTTGAACTCGGTTGCACCTCATTCAACAAACTTCACGCTCATACAAAAAAGCCTTACTTTACGATCTTGTATCACAAATAGCTATTTTGTATCAAGTGCTTAAAATGATTTTGATAACCATCTGTAGACGCTAGACGGGCAGAACTAGTCACATCGAGAAAATGAAATGTTCACATTCATAAGAGTTAGATTTTTAAATTTTTTATTTTTTCTGGTCAACACTGACATAATTTTCACTGGTTGAAATCCCAAAACAGATAAAATGAGTCTGTCATTTTCTGACGGTTTATAACTTGAAAGTCTTTTGTGTACCGCGGGCCTCCCAATCGGGGCGAGAGGCAGGGGGTAGGCGGATCGTCACGTTCCGCGGAGTGAGGCAACTTATATATTTATTCGGTAAACTTTGTTAAAGGTAACAAATCAAAATTAAAATCGAAATGTTGTAAAACAATACCGCAAGTGAGACTTATTATATTAAAATTATGAAAAATCAACATATCGGATTTTTTGCGCCAAATTGGCCGTCTTGATACAACATAATAATTGTTTACTAAAAAGCTGAAAATGAAAAAAGTAAATAAATAAACTAAAAAATCCGACTGTGGTATAAAATAAAAATCAAGAAAGAAGTAATATCTTTTCAAATCAAATAAAAACTAGAAACAGCCAGGACCAATTTGCTTAAAAAAATCTATGAAAAGATTATTATATTACTCAATTTTTGCATTTCAGTTTCAACCGCAATCGGATTATTTAGTTTCGGTAATTAATTTTTTTTATATTGATCAGCTCTAATAAATAATTTGGTTCAATCGAAAAAGAATGTTGATATATTTGTTTCGTTAGATTCGGAGCATACATGATAAAATACGTCGGCCATATACCTCCTTCCTGAATTCTTAATATTTTTCAACAAAATCATGATGTTTGACCCCAAAAACTGTCACTTGCAATACCTACAATAATTATGATTGTAGAATGTATTGAATCATGTATTGAATCGGACAAATGATCCTAAATGTCGTCCGTCCTCTTGCGTCAACGTCTTGTTCTTTCCGGTTATCAAAATTTCGTATTGTCACGCGAATAATAGGTAAACATTCGCCAAATTTGAAGATGACTGAATAATTGGAATTTATTTAAAATTGATTTGCAAGATGTCACCTCAACACAAACACTGCACGATAAATAATTCCTTTTAAAAATGTTTTGATAAATCTCCCTGTTCAGAACAGAAATATAATTATATTTCTATGGTTAAAAAACAAACCGTCGGGAAAAAATTTCCCGTAGGTACCTGAAAATATCCCAGTAGTCAGTTCAGTACGCACAGAGACAGAGAGGTCCGCTAAAGGTATTGAGTTAAACATAATTTAAATCGGTGTCACTTTGATGACTTGTCTGGTCCAGTCTACAACTGTTCTAAATATTCCTAAATACTTTTCGTAATTTTACTAGGTGGTCTTCGAAGGTGCTACCTGAAACGATAATGTCGTCCAGATAGGCGAAGGCATCGGTTCCATGACGGGCCCGATGGTGGTGTCCATGAGCCTTTGAAATGTGGCGGGGGCAGAATGCAGCCCAAACGGCATGACAGTGAACTGGAATAGTCCACGTCCTGGTACGGTAAAAGCAGTTATCGGCTTACTGTCGGCTGCTAGACGTATCTGCCAATATCCTTGACGGAGATCTAAGCTGGATATGTACTTAGCTTCACGGAGATCATCAAGGATAGCGTTGATAAACGGTAACGGGTACGCATCCTTTTTGGATACCTCGATAACCTTCTGGAAGTCGATGCAAAAACGGAGCTCACCGTCTTTCTTCCGGACGATCACCACGGGCGAGCTCCAGGGACTGCTGGACGGCTCGATTTGACCCTCGTTCAACATCTTGTCAACTTCTTCATTGATAACCTCCTGCATCCTCGGATTTTGGGGACGATATCGATGTTTAATCGGCTCATGCTTCATCAATCGAATGTGATGTTGTATCCAAGGTGTCGTTCCTTTTATTTGCTGAAACACCAGCAATTCAGCCTCCAAAACCCGGTCCAACTGGTATTGTTGAACAGCGGCTAGGTTTCTCCCTTCGATACTATCAATACACGTTGGCAAATCATATACCGGTTGGGCAGTATTGTGAGAAGATGCCGGCCGTGGAGGTGGCTGTGTTGTGCCTTCCAGAACGTTAGACTCAGGCTGAAGAGGGCATGCTCCCTCGGGGAGTGGTATGTACCCGGCGAGAGCGGCCTTCGTTTCGGCGGACTGTGCATAGCGATAGGTCACGTCCTCCTGGTTCAAAAACACCGTAGCACTCCCAAATCCAATTGAAAATTGTTTGCTCGGAGAACGTCTATGCCTATCACTATGTCCACAGTAAGTTGTGGCACAATCAAAAGCTCGGCGGATAGCTGTACATTGCCAACCGTTATGATTGGCTTGAAACTACGGCTCACTGGAATAAGCGATCCGTCAGCCTAACGAGACTGACGCACGGTATGTGGCAACGATGGGCATCCTTGATATTCGCAACAGATGCCAACGGCCGTACTTGCGAACGTTCTGGTTGCCCCGGAAGCGATGAGAGCCATGAAGGTGGTGTACCGATGACCACCTTCACGAACGGTCTATTGTCTGTAGAACGGACAGCGGGGACATGAGTCGAGGTAACTAACGGCGGAGGCTCGACGGTTCTTGACGCTGCCGAGCTTCTGGCCCGAGTGGCTATAGTCACAGTCCCGTGACAGAACACCATTGCGACCATAGCGCGAACAGAATATTTTCAGCGGGTTTCGGCAATCAACTCTCAGGTGTCCGCTCTGCCCACACCTCCAGCTTGGACAGCTGGAGGTGAGGTTGCGTGTCGGTTTCTTGGGGGTGGCAATGGTCGGTCACGATAAGAAGTACCCGGTGCATCTCGTGGTGGTGTTGCCACTGCATGGGTGTGGGGGACCGTACCGTTTTGCCGTACGGTACGGTTCTCAGCAATGTCGGTAAAGTTCTTACGATTATTTAAGACTCATTCGGCAAACTCTTTGATTTTTTATTGGGTAATAAAAAACCACAAAAAAGCCGCTTACTCCACGTGGACTGCAGACAATAGCGCACTGTGATTGGATTTAATGCCGTAAAGTCCCAACCATTATTTATGCTAATGAGACACATTCGGCATTCTTTGAAATTGATATTAAACAGGTTCGTCAGATGTGCTTATAGTCCGGGAGGCAATTCAACAATTTAGATATGAACGATACTGTGATTTTGTGAATCACACTGATATTTGTCACTGTGATTTTTTAACATTGATTTTTAAACTTGATGTTATCACAGCTTTGAGGTTGCGTCGCGTTTGGTTACTTTGGTCTTGGATGCATGAGCCCGTTCACCTTTTATTGTTATCAGGTTAATTAGATATATATATATATATATATATATATATATATATATATATATATATATATATATATATATATATATATATATATATATCACTATCAGTTCATACTATTCATCCCCAGGTTTTTTAGAATTATGTTTTTTAAATCAAATAAAACTAGTTTGTAACGATAATGACATTTAATTTAATTATAAATTTATAATACAAAGAATGAGTATTTTGTTATTATTCGATTCGCACCAAAATCAAAATCAATGTAACCTTAAATACTACAATACTTGTATTCTTTATGACGTCATCCGCACAAGCGTGACGTCATTTGGGAAAAAAAATTACATTGTGAAATAGGTCACGTGGCACCTCGATTGGAAGGTATCTCAATTCTGTATCAAATGTTGTATATATTTTTAATTTTTGCCTATCGTTAGGGGAGATGAGAATGAGGATTTAAATTATGAATATGATTATGCCGCTACGAATTACGGTATGTAATAATATAAACAATATGGAATCACACTATAAAAGTTTTATTTTAAAAAATAGAAATACAGAAACACAAAAAAGTAGTTATTCGCTGGAGGAACTATTATATAAATCGATTACTATCGGTTTCATGTCTATAAAAGGTTTTCTATAGCTGTCTTCTACTTTCAAAAATGCTTTACACAGTTACTCCAATGCTGTTCGATTTCAGCTTCACTCTCACGTAATAATTTGATTACTGACTTACTCAATTTTGGATATGTGTTTCTCTTTCTCACATATTTTTTCGATTGGGTTAAATTCACAATAATATGGTGGTAACCGTAAAACTACATGTCCATGATTCTTAGCCAGTTCATCAATAAAATATTTTTTCTCGAAACGGTGCTCTTTCACCAGTGATAATAAATCATCTTTTTTTCTGCGGGGATCCACCGGAACATTTTTATTTCCTAGGAAAGAGATTATATCCGCTTTTCGCCATGACTAATTAGTCAATTTTTCTATTTGCCTGGAATGGTATGAGGCGTTATCTAAAATAATAACGGTGTTTGGTACAAGGTTAGGCAACAACAAGTTGGTAAACCACTTTTCAAATAATTCGACATCCATATCTTTATGGTAGTCTTCGAAATATTCTTTGCAGACAGTTTTAAACAGCCTCGAACAAATCCGTTCTCATTGCCAGCGTGGATGATGATTACGCGTTTTCCTCTAGAACTAGGCAACTTTCCTACAGTTCTCAATGTTCCATCTGACCATCCTTTTCTCTTGACATCATGAGTATCGTACCAAGTTTCGTCCAGCCAGACTAGGTTACGATTCCATTATACACTGAGGTCGATTTATTGTTTTGTACCTGAATCCCATTTTCATTAATAGTTTTCAGAGTGAATCTTTTGATTTATATGGGTAGTAAACACCTTCATTTATAATTTCCCTAAGAATTTCTTCGAGCGTAGGATTCAGATTTTTCTCGAAGAATCTATGTACGATTCTCCTAATAGTTTTCTCCGTAGCCTTGTCAACTTTCTTCAAAGATCGTTTCACCTGAACTTTCCGTTTTGTAACTGCGCCCCTGTTGACAATGCGGCTGACACTGGAACGGCTCAGTAGAGTTAGTTCACATATTCTCTTGACGACTCCTATTTTTTTGTTATTATTCTCACTAACTAACATATTGAGAATAATTTGTTGAGTCTCTACAGGTAGCGTATGTCGCCGATCAATAACACGGGATTGTATATTCCATGGCAATGATTCATTTTGTACCTCAAATGGCCTCCAAGAGGTCTGTTTCCATTATTTAAATTAATATTATCAAATGGTCTCCAAATAATATTTTGATCACCTTCATCAAACGGTTGCCAAAAAGCCATAGTGGTATTGTTGGAGAGCTGACGAATCAGAAGTGCTCAAGGAACACTTTCTTGATCGTATTTATACCTATTGATTCATTAGGACATAATGGCAAAATGGCTTGGGAGTAGCAAGTATTACCTGATTTTAATGACAGAGCTTACTTTCAGAATATCCAAGAATTCAGGTATGCAAATTACTGTCTGAAATGGTAAATAAATTAGGTTTGTTCATAACAGAGAATTCCAAAATAATAATAATGTGAACCAGAACATATTCTAATTCCATGCGAGCTCACCTCTCGTTTTTCACGTACGCCGATAGGCACAGGTGTTAACGTCGATGGGCATGCCTTTCTCATGCCGGGTCAAAAATGCAGGATGGGTAAGCAAGTATCTGAATCTGCCTTAAGACAAACAAGAAATAGTTTCATGACACTACTGATTACAACTCTGTCTGCTGTAAGCATCATAATCTGTAAGCAAATTTTTAAAAATTCAACTACCTATCTATTATAGTTACATATATTCCCATGGTGGATGTACTGTATGACTCCATATACTTGATTAGTAATAAAGATTCGGTAGTCGATTACATAAACGACAGCTATCATCGATGACTGGGAAGTCAATAGATGTGAGGTGCTTGTGGAGTCGAGACCGAAGTGTGTAAATACTTAAGTGTTTCATTTCTATTTCCCAACCAACAAACAGCGAACGATACATTGGCGACGAGGATTAAACCATACCAAGTGGGTACCAAACTGTATCTTACATAAATATTGAGAGGGCATAGGTGTTGAACACTGGCGAATTATATATCTGTATGAAGCCCGAAAGGCATAGGTGTCAAACACCGAACAAACACACGACTGTGTGGAGCCGTAAGGGCATAGGTGTTAAACACCGGATGAATTACATACTTATATGAAGCCGTAAAGGCATAGGTGTCAAACACCTAACAAATACATAACTGTATAAAGCCGTAAGGGCATAGGTGTTAAACACCGGATGAATTACATAATTGTATGAAGCCGTAAGTGCATAGGTGTCAAACACCGAACAAATACATAACTGTATAAAGCCGTAAGGGCATAGGTGTTAAACACCGGATGAATTACATAATTGTATGAAGCCGTAAGGGCATAGGTGTTAAACACCGGATGAATTACATACTTATATGAAGCCGTAAAGGCATAGGTGTCAAACACCTAACAAATACATAACTGTATAAAGCCGTAAGGGCATAGGTGTTAAACACCGGATGAATTACATAATTGTATGAAGCCGTAAGGGCATAGGTGACAAACACCGAACAAATACATAACTGTATAAAGCCGTAAGGGCATAGGTGTTAAACACCGGATGAATTACATGATTGTATGAAGCCGTAAGGGCATAGGTGTCAAACACCGAACAAATACATAACTGTATAAAGCCGTAAGGGCATAGATGTTAAACACCGGATGAATTACATAATTGTATGAAGCCGTAAGGGCATAGGTGTCAAACACCGAACAAATACATAACTGTATAAAGCCGTAAGGGCATAGGTGTTAAACACCGGATGAATTACATAATTGTATGAAGCCGTAAGGGCATAGGTGTCAAACACCGAACAAATACATAACTGTATAAAGCCGTAAGGGCATAGGTGTTAAACACCGGATGAATTACATAATTGTATGAACCCGTAAGGGCATAGGTGTCAAATACCGAACAAATACATAACTGTATAAAGCCGTAATGGCATAGGTGTTAAACACCGGATGAATTACATAATTGTATGAACCCGTAAGGGCATAGGTGTCAAATACCGAACAAATACATAACTGTATAAAGCCGTAAGGGCATAGGTGTTAAACACCGGATGAATTACATAATTGTATGAAGCCGTAAGGGCATAGGTGTCAAACACCGAACAAATACATAACTGTATAAAGCCGTTAGTGCATAGGTGTTAAACACCGGATGAATTACATAATTGTATGAAGCCGTAAGGGCATAGGTGTCAAACACCAAACAAATACATGACGGTATGAAGCCATAAAAGCATAGGTGTCAAACACCGAACAAATTCATAATTGCATAAATCCGTAAGGGCAAAAGTATTAAGCACCGAGTAAATTACATAGTTGTATCAAGCTGTAAGGACATAGGTTTCGAACATCGAACAAATGAATAATTGTATGAAGCCGTAAGGGCATAGGTGTAAAACACCGGATAAATTACGGAATATTATGAAGCCTTAAGGGCATAGATAGCAAACACCGAACTAACACATGAATCTGCTTGGTGATTACAGGGAGCACTTGCAATTATTTTCTTCTGCAATGAGGAATGTTGCACAAGTATCTGTTAGATATAATTCAATACCCGTCTTGGTCTTAGCCAGGGGAGTAGTTATTTTCTGAAAGGTACTTGCCATAATAAGCCTACGTAGTAGGTGTATATGGGAGTAAAGGGTTTAACATCGGTCGGCAACGACTGTTCGTTACTGAACGATCTCCCAAAAGAACTCTGTTTTTGCTCAAATACATGAATGTTTTCAAGAACAATAACAGAGGTATCACGTATCTCAATGCGTGACACCATAACGTTATCTAGGGCGTTTTTCCGGTGTATATTCTATATATAGTTGGAAAATAAAGACATATTATTATTACTTATAATAAGTAATACATTTTTGTTTAATAAATACATTTCATGTATTCATAGCAGTAGATGTTACACCAACAATGTGTAAGTTACTGAACAACTGAATGAAATAATGGTGTATTTCAGGAACGATGTCGAACATTCCATCTCTGGAATCATTCGATTGTGACGGAGATGTCAGTTCTGTTGGACTCCGATGGCGAAAGTGGAAGAGAGCCCTCGAAATATACTTGGAAGCTGCTTCCATAACCGAACCGAAGAAGAAGAAAGTAAATCTTCTACATCTCGGAGAACTAGGAATCCAAGAAATTTTCTACAACTTGCCTGGTGCGAATGTATCAGAAACTGATGGTGAAGTAGTTGATGTATATACTATCGCTATTGAAAAACTTGATGAATATTTTTCCCCGAAGCAGAGTCGAATTTATGAAAGACACCAATTTCGGCTTTTGAAGCAACAAGTAGGAGAGAAATTTGAGAAATTTTTAGTCAGACTTAGAAACCAAGCCGAGAAGTGCGAGTTCATGAATTTGGAAGAGCATCTCATTGACCAAATCACTGAGAAGTGCCTTTCCGTTGACCTTAAGAAGAAAATACTGGCTACAGGAGATTCAATCACTTTGGAAAGAATAATCGCTGAAGCAAACTCGTCAGAAACGGTTGACAGGCAGATATCCGAATTCACCGAGAACCCGGTTTGTAGTTCAGCTGCTACCGTCAACCTAATTCGTCAGAAGAAAAGATTCATAACAGCAAGATGTACGAGATGCGAATATGACATGAAAAAAGGCCAGGTACACGATTGCCCAGCAGGCAATGCACTCTGTCGGAAATGTAACTTTAGAGGTCATTATGAAAAGTATTGCCGCTCAAAAAAAATTAATAACAACCATAGGGGACCGCCACCAAAGAAATTCAAGCCAAGACAACCAGCAAATGAAGAATTGGACTACGTTGGAAATCAAGAAGATGTGGAGTATGTATTTCACATCGACGATGACGATGTGGTAGACTGTAAGGTAGGGGGTGTCATAATTGAGATGTTCATAGATTCTGGATCTAAATCCAATATCATAAACGATCATACTTGGAGATTCCTGAAGAAACGCGGTATAGCAGTTCAAAATCGGATTAAGAAGTCTAACAAAGTATTTTTTGGCTATGGATCGAGAGATCCGCTAGAAATTTTGGGTTCATTTGAAACAACAATCGAAATTGGTCCTGAAAAAGAAATAGCTTCTTTCTATGTTATTGAGAATGGAAAGAGGAATTTGTTAGGCAAGCAAACAGCAATATCTTTAGGAGTCCTCAAGATTGGCCTGAATATTAACAACTTGAATTCTGAGATTTTTTCCAAAATTCAAAGATGTTCTCGTTCACATTCCTATAGATAAAACAGTGAAACCGGTGAGCCAACCTTATAGGAGGATACCCAAACCTCTGGAATGCAAAATTAACGAAAAACTTGAGGAGCTCATGCAAGCGGACATAATAGAAGAGGTAAAGGGTCCATGGTCCATTCGAATGGGTATCTCCCATGGTTCCAGTTCTTCAAGATAACGGTGTGGTCAGAATATGCATAGACATGCGCAAAGCAAATATCGCTTTCTCGAGGGAAAATTTTTCATTACCCACTACAAACGGTCTTTTACCAAATTTTCGAAAAGCTGAGTATTTTTCCAGGCTCGATATCAAGAATGCGTTTCATCAAATTGAAATTTCTCCGAGATCACGGTACATAATCACCTTTATCAGCAGTGAAGGTCTCTTCAGATATAAGAGGCTTTTGTATGGAATATCATCTGCCTCAGATATTTTTCAAAAGACTTGACTTGTTGCTACTTTGTCAAGGTACAGTTAATTTCATTGATGACATCCTAATTCATGGGACAAGTGAAGAAGAACATGATCTCAGAGTTCGAAACATTGAATCTTTTGCGTGAGAATCATGTACTTCTCAATAGGAGTAAATGCATTTTCAAAATAACCAAAGTTCGATTCCTTGGACACAGATTGTCCCCCGAGGGGGCCAGACCATTAGAAAGTTACGTAAGCGTAATACAATCTTTTCGAGCTCAAAAAAAAACAATAGAATAAGTTCATAGTTTTTGGGTTGGGACAATTTCGTCGGTAAATGGATTCCAATCCTCGCGATTCTAACAGACCCATTGAGAAAATTATTGCGGATGAAATTAGGTAAGCACGCAAACATTATAAAATACTGGGGAGGAGATCAAAACAATTCCTTCGAAAAACTAAAAGAAACACTGTCACATATCAAAACTTTGGGGTACTACGACCCTAGCGAGAATAGAAAAGAATATGGTGATAGAAAGAGAAGGGCTGAAGAAACGGATTTGGAATTGGGCGATAAGTGTACAAAAATATTGGTAAGAGAAAATAAAACAACGCCAGAATTCGACCCAAGCACACACACAGTGGTCGATAAAACAGGTGGGGATGTTGTGATTCGGAATGACAATGCGCCCCTGTTGACAATGCGGCTGACACTGGAACGGCTCAGTAGAGTTAGTTCACATATTCTCTTGACGACTCCTCTTTTTTTGTTATTATTCTCACTAACTAACTTATTATACATATTGAGAATAATTTGTTGAGTCTCTACAGGTAGCGTATGTCGCCGATCAATAACACGGGATTGTATATTCCATGGCAATGATTCATTTTGTACCTCAAATGGCCTCCAAAGAGGTCTGTTTCCATTGTTACCATTATTTAAATTAATATTATCAAATGGTCTCCAAATAATATTTTGATCACCTTCATCAAACGGTTGCAAAAAGCCATAGTGGTATTGTTGGAGAGCTGACGAATCAGAAGTGCTCAAGGAACACTTTCTTGATCGTATTTATACCTATTGATTCATTAGGACATAATGGCAAAATGGCTTGGGAGTAGCAAGTATTACCTGATTTTAATGACAGAGCTTACTTTCAGAATATCCAAGAATTCAGGTATGCAAATTACTGTCTGAAATGGTAAATAAATTAGGTTTGTTCATAACAGAGGATTCCAAAATAATAATAATGTGAACCAGAACATATTCTAATTCCATGCGAGCTCACCTCTCGTTTTTCATGTACGCCGATAGGCACAGGTGTTAACGTCGATGGGCATGCCTTTCTCATGCCGGGTCAAAAATGCACGATGGGTAAGCAAGTATCTGAATCTGCCTTAAGACAAACAAGAAATAGTTTCATGACACTACTGATTACAACTCTGTCTGCTGTAAGCATCATATTCTGTAAGCAAATTTTTAAAAATTCAACTATAACTGTATCTATTATAGTTACATATATTCCCATGGTGAATGTACTGTATGACTCCATATACTTGATTAGTAATAAAGATTCGGTAGTCGATTACATAAACGACAGCTATCATCGATGACTGGGAAGTCAATAGATGTGAGGTGCTTGTGGAGTCGAGACCGAAGTGTGTAAATACTTAAGTGTTTCATTTCTATTTCCCAACCAACAAACAGCGAACGTTACATTGGCGACGAGGATTAAACCATACCAAGTGGGTACCAAACTGTATCTTACATAAATGTTGTGAGGGCATAGGTGTTGAACACTGGCGAATTATATATCTGTATGAAGCCCGAAAGGCATAGGTGTCAAACTCCGAACAAACACAAGACTGTGTGGAGCCGTAAGGGCATAGGTGTTAAACACCGGATGAATTACATACTTATATGAAGCCGTAAAGGCATAGGTGTCAAACACCTAACAAATACATAACTGTATAAAGCCGTAAGGGCATAGGTGTTAAACACCGGATGAATTACATAATTGTATGAAGCCGTAAGTGCATAGGTGTCAAACACCGAACAAATACATAACTGTATAAAGCCGTAAGGGCATAGGTGTCAAACACCGGATGAATTACATAATTGTATGGAGCCGTAAGGGCATAGGTGTCAAACACCGAACAAATACATAACTGTATAAAGCCGTAAGGGCATAGGTGTTAAACACCGGATGAATTACATAATTGTATGAAGCCGTAAGGGCATAGGTGTCAAACACCGAACAGATACATAACTGTATAAAGCCGTAAGGGCATATGTGTTAAACACCGGATGAATTACATAATTGTATGAAGCCGTAAGGGCATAGGTGTCAAACACCGAACAAATACATAACTGTATAAAGCCGTAAGGGCATAGATGTTAAACACCGGATGAATTACATAATTGTATGAAGCCGTAAGGGCATAGGTGTCAAACACCGAACAAATACATAACTGTATAAAGCCGTAAGGGCATAGGTGTTAAACACCGGATGAATTACATAATTGCATGAAGCCGTAAGGGCATAGGTGTCAAACACCGAACAAATACATAACTGTATAAAGCCGTAAGGGCATAGGTGTTAAACACCGGATGAATTACATAATTGTATGAACCCGTAAGGGCATAGGTGTCAAATACCGAACAAATACATAACTGTATAAAGCCGTAAGGGCATAGGTGTTAAACACCGGACGAATTACATAATTGTATGAAGCCGTAAGGGCATAGGTGTCAAACACCGAACAAATACATAACTGTATAAAGCCGTTAGTGCATAGGTGTTAAACACCGGATGAATTACATAATTGTATGAAGCCGTAAGGGCATAGGTGTCAAACACCAAACAAATACATGACGGTATGAAGCCATAAAAGCATAGGTGTCAAACACCGAACAAATTCATAATTGCATAAATCCGTAAGGGCAAAAGTAGTAAGCACCGAGTAAATTACATAGTTGTATCAAGCTGTAAGGACATAGGTTTCGAACATCGAACAAATGAATAATTGTATAAAGCCGTAAGGGCATAGGTGTAAAACACCGGATAAATCACGGAATATTAAGAAGCCTTAAGGGCATAGATAGCAAACACCGAACTAACACATGAATCTGCTTGGTGATTACAGAGAGCACTTGCAATTATTTTCTTCTGCAATGAGGAATGTTGCACAAGTATCTGTTAGATATAATTCAATACCCACCTTGGTCTTAGCCAGGGGAGTAGTTATTTTCTGAAAGGTACTTGCCATAATAAGCCTACGTAGTAGGTGTATATGGGAGTAAAGGGTTTAACATCGGTCTGCAACGACTGTTCGTTACTGAACGATCTCCCAAAAGAACTCTGTTTTTGCTCAAATACATGAATGTTTTCAAGAACAATAACAGAGGTATCACGTATCTCAATGCGTGACACCATAACGTTATCTAGGGCGTTTTTCCGGTGTATATTCTATATATAGTTGGAAAATAAAGACATATTATTATTACTACTTATAATAAGTAATACATTTTTGTTTAATAATTACATTTCATGTATTCATAGCAGTAGATGTTACACCAACAATGTGTAAGTTACTGAACAACTGAATGAAATAATGGTGTATTTCAGGAACGATGTCGAACATTCCATCTCTGGAATCATTCGATTGTGACGGAGATGTCAGTTCTGTTGGACTCCGATGGCGAAAGTGGAAGAGAGCCCTCGAAATATACTTGGAAGCTGCTTCCATAACCGAACCGAAGAAGAAGAAAGCAAATCTTCTACATCTCGGAGAACTAGGAATCCAAGAAATTTTCTACAACTTGCCTGGTGCGAATGTATCAGAAACTGATGGTGAAGTAGTTGATGTATATACTATCGCTATTGAAAAACTTGATGAATATTTTTCCCCGAAGCAGAGTCGAATTTATGAAAGACACCAATTTCGGCTTTTGAAGCAACAAGTAGGAGAGAAATTTGAGAAATTTTTAGTCAGACTTAGAAACCAAGCCGAGAAGTGCGAGTTCATGAATTTGGAAGAGCATCTCATTGACCAAATCACTGAGAAGTGCCTTTCCGTTGACCTTAAGAAGAAAATACTGGTCATGGGTATTGCTTTGGTTGGGCTTCCGGCACTGAGATGGCGCTCGCAGTTTGGAATTAATCCACTGTGCGGGCGCGATCTCAGTTTCGGTCTGTAAATGGGTTTGGTCGTCGATTCATTCGTTGCAGTCATTAGTTATTGACTGCTAGACCTACCCTATACTGATGAGGAGCAACACTCCGAAATCGATATATAGGTGGTCCGAATGTTTCGATGAACATTCCCATGCAACCAAGCAATTGCAGAGAGAACCTTGTAGGAACTCTGCACGGAAATTTCATCAGATGTAATTCAATGTTCGTCGTGGCATTAGCCAGGAAAGTAGTTGTTGTCTGATGGATTTTCGACCCAACTTTCCTATTGTATAGGATTTTAGCAGTGAGCAGTCCTCCGGACATCTTATGCCTCTTGAAAATACTGGCTACAGGAGATTCAATCACTTTGGAAAGAATAATCGCTGAAGCAAACTCGTCAGAAACGGTTGATAGGCAGATATCCGAATTCACCGAGAACCCGGTTTGTAGTTCAGATGCTACCGTCAACCTAATTCGTCAGAAGAAAAGATTCATAACAGCAAGATGTACGAGATGCGAATATGACATGAAAAAAGGCCAGGTACACGATTGCCCAGCAGGCAATGCAATCTGTCGGAAATGTAACTTTAGAGGTCATTATGAAAAGTATTGCCGCTCAAAAAAATTAATAACAACCATAGGGGACCGCCACCAAAGAAATTCAAGCCAAGACAACCAGCAAATGAAGAATTGGACTACGTTGGAAATCAAGAAGATGTGGAGTATGTATTTCACATCGACGATGACGATGTGGTAGACTGTAAGGTAGGGGGTGTCATAATTGAGATGTTCATAGATTCTGGATCTAAATCCAATATCATAAACGATCATATTTGGAGATTCCTGAAGAAACGCGGTATAGCAGTTCAAAATCGGATTAAGAAGTCTAACAAAGTATTTTTTGGCTATGGATCGAGAGATCCGCTAGAAATTTTGGGTTCATTTGAAACAACAATCGAAATTGGTCCTGAAAAAGAAATAGCTTCTTTCTATGTTATTGAGAATGGAAAGAGGAATTTGTTAGGCAAGCAAACAGCAATATCTTTAGGAGTCCTCAAGATTGGCATGAATATTAACAACTTGAATTCTGAGATTTTTTCCAAAATTCAAAGATGTTCTCGTTCACATTCCTATAGATAAAACAGTGAAACCGGTGAGCCAACCTTATAGGAGGATACCCAAACCTCTGGAATGCAAAATTAATGAAAAACTTGAGGAGCTCATGCAAGCGGACATAATAGAAGAGGTAAATGGTCCATGGTCCATTCGAATGGGTATCTCCCATGGTTCCAGTTCTTCAAGATAACGGTGTCGTCAGAATATGCATAGACATGCGCAAAGCAAATATCGCTTTCTCGAGGGAAAATTTTTCATTACCCACTACAAACGGTCTTTTACCAAATTTTCGAAAAGCTGAGTATTTTTCCAGGCTCGATATCAAGAATGCGTTTCATCAAATTGAAATTTCTCCGAGATCACAGTACATAATCACCTTTATCAGCAGTGAAGGTCTCTTCAGATATAAGAGGCTTTTGTATGGAATATCATCTGCCTCAGATATTTTTCAAAAGACTTGACTTGTTGCTACTTTGTCAAGGTACAGTTAATTTCATTGATGACATCCTAATTCATGGGACAAGTGAAGAAGAACATGATCTCAGAGTTCGAAACATTGAATCTTTTGCGTGAGAATCATGTACTTCTCAATAGGAGTAAATGCATTTTCAAAATAACCAAAGTTCGATTCCTTGGACACAGATTGTCCCCCGAGGGGGCCAGACCATTAGAAAGTTACGTAAGCGTAATACAATCTTTTCGAGCTCAAAAAAAAAAGATTGAATAAGTTCATAGTTTTTGGGTTGGGACAATTTCGTCGGTAAATGGATTCCAATCCTCGCGATTCTAACAGACCCATTGAGAAAATTATTGCGGATGAAATTAGGTAAGCACGCAAACATTATAAAATACTGGGGAGGAGATCAAAACAATTCCTTCGAAAAACTAAAAGAAATACTGTCACATATCAAAACTTTGGGGTACTACGACCCTAGCGAGAATAGAAAAGAATATGGTGATAGAAAGAGAAGGGCTGAAGAAACGGATTTGGAATTGGGCGATAAGTGTACAAAAATATTGGTAAGAGAAAATAAAACAACGCCAGAATTCGACCCAAGCACACACACAGTGGTCGATAAAACAGGTGGGGATGTTGTGATTCGGAATGACGACTCTGGTTAGGAATGTAGAAGGAACATCGTACATCTGAAAATAGAGGGGAAATGGAGTGTGTGTGTGTGATGATTGAAATCGCTGAAATTTCATTGCCGTTATCATTAATGTTCGGGTAATTATTTATTATTATTACTATTATTATTCGTATTATTTATTATATTGATTTTTGATATAAACCTATATGAATATATAGTTATTAGTGCTTTGTATGTATATTATGTTGTTATGTTATAATACGTTATGTCAGTGTTATTTTCACATATAATTTATGCTATAAAAAGGAAGAGATGTACTGTATGACTCCGTATACTTGATTAGTAATAAAGATTCGGGAGTCGAATACATAAACATCGATGACTGGGAAGTCAGTAGAGATAACACGAAATTTAAAAAAATATTTTTAATGGATTCTACAGCTTCTGAAACCCCTGTTGGCAATTTTCTTTTTTTTTTGGTAATTTTTTTTTGATTTCGAAAGATATTTGAAGTCGACGAAATTCAAAAGTATTCTTACTAGCGTTATTGCAAATAGTTGTGACGTGGTCCGTGGTGGTCGGCTGGTAAAGCGTTCGCCTCGGAAGCGTGGGGTCGTGGGTTCGATCCACCGATTCTTCGGTCTCGTGCATGGCATCACACGTTAGAAGGTAAGGACTGCGTCTTCCCTAGCTCACACAAGTCTCTCGAAGACTCCCGAGGGTTGCGCGTAGGGGTGCAATCGGTTGACGGACATAACAATTTTAACAACAAAAACTAAAAAAAATTTATCTAGCGAGAATTCCGAGCAATCGATAGCTCTGCCGTTTCACGGTACAGTACGTCAAAGAAGCGCCAATATTAGCAGCTTTGGAATTTGCTGATTATCAGAAACGAATGGAAAAATATTCTCTGGGTTCATTTCTCATGGAAACATCACCGTATCTTTCGTAATTTTAGACGTAGAACCATGAAATTTTTAGCGTGGATAGATATACTAGCACTAAAATTCACTGCTTAAAAAGGGTCATACTACGTGATATACACTGCACGCCAGCAGCGATGGAACCACCCATTTTTCCGGAGAGTTATATTAGGGGGCAAAATTGGCCGAAATTCCTTCGGGTTCGTGTTCAGGATCCCCAAATTACTCCCAATATCCTGAAAAATGTTCAGTCCTGGAAAATTATAATTCGTTTTAGTTCTCATAGAAACGCCCGTGATTTTTGACGTAGAATTATGAAATTCTCAGGATCGATAAATACACTAGAAATGAACTGTTGTAACAAAAGGGGCCGAATACTTGAACTGAGTAATTGATGAACAATACGGTTTGATGAATACTTTTATTGAACGTGAAAATATATGAGATGCTTGACATGCGTGACTGACAATAATATGACATGTACTGAAGTAAGTCAAAATGAAATGATAAGTGAACAATACATAAAGGGTGAACTATTACAAATTGTACTGAATGGAATTTTCACAACATTCTTCTCCACTTGATGAAAAACTCTACAAATATACTAGAGAATGTAGTCTCTTAGGTAGGATGGCATCCTATGCTGTCTGGATGGCCTGCTTGTGTCCGGAGTTGGCTGACCGGACTGGTCCATTGGTGGTTCATGCTGGCTGTGCCCATCACTAGATGAACTGTCATTTGGCGATAGAGTGGATTGAGATGACGACCTGGTAGCAATTAGAGGGTGATCGGCCTCAACTGGGATTCCATATCCCCGATATCGAACCTCAGGCAAAGCAAAAGTTACTCGCTTCTTTGGTACCAGAGTAGCGATGAGTTGGTTGATGTGGCGATTCAAGCTGCGCCCCGACTCCGAATTCAACTATATAATGGTATTGGCCAAGCTTCTTCGTTACGGTACCAAACTGCCAGACATCATGGTTTCCTTGGTGAACTTCAGCCTGGACTCTCTCTCCTACCTGAATAGTTCTGACACGAGAGTTGTTTGGGGTTGATGGAACCATCGCCTCGCTGTTAGGATGGAGAGCATCGAGACGAATTCGAATCCTTCTCTTCAAGTATAGCTCTGCAGGAGACTGACCCGATGCTAAAGGTGTTGCTCGGTAGCGAAACATTATGTTCTGTACTTTGGCAGACAAAGGAGCTGTATCGTTTTCAGCAGCTTTGAGTCGTCTCTTCAGGGTTTGAATGCTGCGCTCCGCAAGGCCATTTGTGGCAGGGTGGTTTGGTGCACTGAATTTCTGAAAAATTCCTGGATCCTTACAATGGTTCTGAAATTCTTCGCTCTTGAAGATGGTGGCATTGTCCGAAACCAGAACGGAGGGGTACCCATGGACTGAAAAAATGTTTTCCAGCAGAGATATGGTTGTAGCAGAGGACGGGGCATCACGCAGTATGCGAACTTCTGCCCACTTGGATTTAGCATCCACACACATGAGAAAGAAGTGGCATAATCAATATGCACCCTCTCCCAGTTCTCTTCAGGCTGATCCCACGGATGGATTGGTGCTTTCGGAGGACTGTGCCGAACCTTCGCACAGGGTTCACAGCTTCTGACTAGTTGCTCTATGCCCCTGTCAATACCTTCCCAATATACGTATCTCCTAGCAAGTTGTTTCATTTATGTAACACCTAAGTGCGACGCATGAAGCTCATCTAGGATTGGGGTTTGAAGGGTTTTTGGAATCACAGCTCGATCCAATCAGAAAAGCATATTGCCTGAAACAGTGAAAGGGCTATCTTTGCGGCTGTTCTTGAGCTCGTGCAGCAGCGCTTGTAACTCTGGGTCTCTTGCAGTTTCTTCGGCAACGGTATCTGCTGACTGCCGAGCTGGAGATATGAAACAGGGTTTCTGCATACAGTGCATTGATTTCTTCATCTATTAGTATCACTGGAGGTTTATTTCTTGTGGTGACTGGGGCATGGGATAAACAATCAACGTTCTCGTAATCTTTGCCCTTCTTGCAACGTACTGTGTAATCGAGTCCACTGAGGAAAGAGGCATATCTCAGTAAACGCGCTGACGTCATCTGCGGCAGCGGACGATCAGGTTTAAAAATGCGTGAAAGTGGTTCATTATCCGTGACAAGAACAAACCTTTTTCCAAGAATATAATTGAAGAAATGTGTAGCTGCGTAAATAAAGGCGAGAGCCTCTCTGTCCAGCTGACTGTAGTTAGATTCAGCCTGTGTCAGAGCTCGCGAGGAATATGCCACTGGTCTTTCATGTCCATTTACTACATGACTGAGGAGTGCAGCTATTCCAGTCGGGCTGGCATCAGTGGTGAGGATTACAGGGAACGATGGGTCGAAGGGAATGAGCACCCTGTCACTACATAATTCTGACTTGAGATCCAAGCCGGCCCTGTTTAGATGAAGGTCATTATCTTTGAGGCGTTCCAAACATGCTATAAGATTCCTGGTACACTCATCAAGAGTAGCGCCATGGCAAATTATGTCATCGAAGTATGCTACGACATTGTGCAAGTCATTCAACAATTGTGACAAAATACGATTGAATTCTGATGGTGCAGTCTTTATTCCGAAACTGAGCCGATTCACCCGGAACATGCCTTTATGAGTTGTTATTGTCTGTATCTTACTTCCTTCTTCATCCACCTTGAAATGCAAATAGGCTTTGTGGAGATCCACAGAGAACCTCGGAGACTATGAAGAACTTCGTCTATACGGCGAGTAGGGTGATTAGCTGCGACAAGTTTTTGAATTACGCCACATTTTTAATCAACACATAACCTTACACCACCATCAGGCTTTGATATAACTACTAGTGGTGAACCCCAATCGCTCGATGCTGTAGGACTAATGACTTCTTCAGACTCCAATGAAGCAAGCTCTTTTACTACTCGTTCTCTCAATGCAAAAGGAACATCGCGTTCACGGACAAATACTGGTTTACACCTTCTCTGAGTTGCAACTTGACTTGTACATTGGGAACACATTCAATCCATTCTTCAAAAATAGTTGAGTATTTCTGGAAAATGTCTTCAAGTGAAAAAACAGATTTGGCAGCAATTGGGTTGAGAGCTGGAGGCTTGTGACTATCTATTTCATTGAGGCTGATCCCGAGTCAACGAATCCACATCCGGCCAAGCAATGCATTATGTCCGAAAGGTACTATAAATAGATCAGCATCCATTGACTTTTTTCCATAAACGACAGAGACAGTGACTTTACCCTTGGGCTTTATGACGTGAGCTGAGTGAGAACGGAATGAGACTGAGGTTGGCTGAAGAGGTTAATTGAGGCTAAGCTTGTTGAAATCTGTTTCTGAATGCAGGGTAAAACGTGCGCCTTAATCAAATTCAAAAGATTGTGGCTTGTTGTTGAGAGTGACTGTAACAACATACTTATCGTTGTCTGGTCCAACTTCATACAAATCTTCAGTGTGTTCAATCCGAGTTTTGGATTTCTGCAACAGAGTGGTTATGCAGACCTTGGTCACGTGACCGGTTTTGCCACAGGAGGTGCACTTCAGAGAATTACGATTAGTTCTGCACTCACGTGACTTACGATTTGAACGGCCACAATTCAGGCATAGGCCATCAAATCCTAATGACTTATAATCGACATGGCCGTGTCTTTGGGACTGGGAATACTGACGTTGATGCGGACTAGACTGACGACTATTGCCATTCGATTTGTATTGTTTATAACGATTGTCTTTCTGAGATCTTGAATGACCACATAATTTGTATGTGTCAGTGAGTCCTTCTGATGACTTGTCAGGGAGTTTGCATAATTGACCTGATTCATAACGGGATGCCTCTAGCGCAGTTGCTTTCAAAAGAAGACTATCGAAATCTTTGAGGGATGTAAATCGCAATTTTTCAAATTTCCCTTTAATGATGCGACAAAATCTGAGATGGACTGGTGTGACTGCTGGGTGACACTGAGAAAATAGTGTTGCGAAACAACGGTAGAGACTGCAGGGGTTAGCATTTTTGTAAAGTGATCGTAAAACTGATGTCTTTTGTAGGCTTGTCTTGACCTAACAGAGCGGTTAGATTGTTGTAATGATCCTTACCTATTGATGAACACAAGAGTTAAACTTTTTTCTTGTCATCAATGACATTTTTGAGATCACAATAATTGCTAAACCTTTCCAAATAAGATGAAAATTTTTCATTTTTGGCATCATAGTTCTCAAATGGTATGATTTGTGGTGCTGGAGTTGATTGGTTTCCAAGAGCCGCTGTGAAGAGTCACAAGAATTTTCTAAGCTGGTCCTCATCCATGATAACAACGGTGGAAATGTCGAAAACAGGCTCAAAAAACGTTCAAAATTGCCTAGGAAAAAGCCGACAAAATCCTCGTTGCCAAATTGTTGTGACAAAAGGGGCCGAATACTTGAACTGAGTAGTTGATGAATAGTACGGTTTGATGAATACTTCTATTGAACGTGAAAATATATGAGATGCTTGACATACGTGACTGACAATAATATGACATGTACTGAAGTAAGTCAAAATGAAATGATAAGTGAACAATATATAAAGGGAGAACTATTACAAATTGTACTGAATGGAATTTTCACTACATGAACTCACTGCCAGAACCAGAAAAAGGGTCATCCTACGTGATATACTCTGCACGACAGCAACGATGAAACATTGGGCAGTTCCATCTCTACTGGCGTGCACTGTATCACGTAGGATAACTCCTGTTCTGTTTCTACGTCAAAAAATACGGAAGATGAGTGGGCGTTTCCAAGAGAAGTGAAACAAATTAGAATTTTTCAGGATGGGAAATTTTTTAAGAGACAGGTGTATTACTAGTAATATGATAATACCCAGTTTTTTCGTCGATTTTTCTGGGAAACCTCTAACGCACGAAAACTAACATGCAAAACACTAAAATCCTGATGACCTGAATTTTATAAATGTACAAGTTCCCCCACATAATTTAGAGGAGGTGGGGAAGGTCTTAAAACACCTTAGATGTCCGTCCCACGGTTGGTTCGCCCGCCCGCCAAACCCCGCATGGTCGAGACTCCCTGTTTTTTCCTATCCATTCGGCGGGAAAAATATAGTATTTTATTATGTGTTATTTTATTTATACTCTGTACGCGTACTTGCTTTCAATATGTAATGAATTTAATTTAATAAATAAATTTTGAATTTGAATTACTAGTAATTTGGGGATCAAGAATGCGTATCCGGAAAAATTTCGGGCCAATTTTGCCCCCTATTAAAAACCTTCTGGCTAAACAGGTGGTTCCATCGCTACTGGCGTGCAGTGTATACTACGTACGATGACTCCTCTGCAGTGGGTTCATTCCTAGTGTATCTATCGATCCTGAAAATTTAATGGCTCTACCTACGTCAAAAACTACGGAAGATTCGAGGTTGTTTCCATGAGAAGTGAAACACACTGTATATGCGTTGTGTATTTGAAAGCATATTCCGAGCGATAATATTTTTTCGTTTCCTCGCCTATTGGTGTTTGAGCGTTTTGTCAATTGTTATTTTACGCAATGAAAATTGTTTTTCAGTACTACAGTAAATTTTATTTTGTTTTCAGTTTTGAATCATAACTGATTAAATTGTTTCGTTATTGTACAAATTTTCTCTCATTCATTGGTTGTAAATAAAATGTCATTGAATAGTTATTGCATTCCGTTTTGATTCTTTTCAAATCAAATTTTCGTTAGTAAATCCGAAAACGTTTCATTATTGATGCACTAATTGTCGAATTTTCATTAAAACACGTTCCGCTATGAGAATTACTGTATAAAATGCTTGAAAATGCATCGAAGCGCAGTTGATTCGATAGTAATTTCATTCTAATAGAGTTTTAACGAATCATACCTATCATTCATCATTTGTTTTTTCAATAGCGTTGATTTGAAGTAAACACCTTTTATCTTTTCAGGTACGCAGTGTTATATACAGTACGGCTTTTTATAGTCAACCCCTGTTAACTATTGAACGGCACGTACAAAAATGAGATCAAATCCGCTTTGAATTTTATCACCAATACGTACTATACTGTTTGAAATAATAGTGGTTTATTTTATTATGGGTAGAAGTGATGGTTTAATAAACCCACTTTTACTCCGAATAAAATGTAATTCGATTTTATCCGCAAACGAACTCAGATAAATTAAAAATTGATAAAGATCGACAGTAAAGACCACCACTAATTATTCAATCAAAATCTCTTTATTTTCTGAAGATGGTAATTCCTATTGTCAAAGTTAAGTACAAAGTGAAAAACAATCATTATAATAACAATTGTATTCAAGCACATTTTCCAAACATACAACGCTACACCAAATATATCAAAACATAGTAAGTTACTTATGAACTCCGCCATAGCCGGTCCCAAGCCCGATTGAGAAAGGAGGAGGGTACATCACAACACAATACACCCACACTGACACATGGGGAGAAAGGAAGAAATCTCTGTAATTCCCTAAGGACGTCGGGATAGGACCCTGGAGAGCACAAGCGGAATGGTAGCGGGAATAAAACTAGGTTAGGCACACCTAGGCCGCCAAACAGTACAGGGGCCCACCCTTGTCTAGCCCACGTAGGGGGCTGCCCCATCATTCGGTGAATAATCCCGATTCCTGCAGCAGTGCCAGGCGGCGCCTGGGGATAGGCCCTGCTGCTGGAACCGAGAGGCTTCTACCGCGGCCGCCGCTCTGCCTGAAGGGAACAAGTCTTGTCTCGAGGAACTGGGGGGAGGCAGGAGATAGACACCTGGACCCGCATACAATAAGCACACATCAATCTTCAAAAAAACCATGGACGACGAAAAAAAAGATGGAACCGTCACTGGGAACGCCCTAGTTCCCCATCAACTGAAGGGAGGGACACCAGCTCCCACCCTTCCAACGCCTCAGGGTCAGAGAGGGAGTCTAGACACTCTACCGATGACTCTGAGAGAAGGAGAAACAAAAAAAGGGAGAAGAAGAGGAACGCGAGGAGGAGACTCAGACAACAGGGGTCTGCTGCGCGTCTGAGAGGTGAGGAGCAGGAGAGGTATTCGGCAACGGATCTAACGACTGCAACCGAAGCCGACCAAGGCTCAGGGTCTAGTGCTCCCCCTAGGGGGGGTCTTGCCCAGGGCCAAGGACGGTCCTCCCAGGAGCAGGAAGACCACAGTAAGAGAGGACCAGGTGCAAGGAAGGCGAGGAGGCTTGCGAAGCAAAGCCAGCCCCTTCGGCTTCCGTCTGCGCCAGCCTCCCAGGAAGAGGCAGGGGGGTTCGTACGCCCTGGAAAGCGAACGACTCCTAAGCCGGCCAAGAAGAGGTTCAGGACGGGCGGCAAGACTCCGCCGGAGAGAGGGGCCAAAAGGAGTAAGGGAGAACCACCCGCGAGAACCGAAGAGGGTAGGCAACACGTCTCTCCTCTTTTGAGGGGTGACAAAGGCCGGCCTTTGAGGCCTCAGGGTGGGAAACCCAAGCGTCTGCAGGCCCCGACCTCCTACAGCGGAGTTATGAAGCCCAAAAAGAGGGAGAAGCAGGTGGTCGTCCTGTCGAACAGGGTCGACACGAAGATCACCCAGGAGGAGGCTGGGAGTCTTCGGCAGGATCTGGTGCGGGAGATGCTTCGTGCCATGGAAAGTTCCGAGGGAACGGACCAGGCACTGCAGCTTCGGTACCGGATTGGTCGAACCAGGATGGTTCCTAATCTCTGCCCAAGACGACCAGTCGGTGGAATGGCTGCTCAGAAGCTGGTCACCGCCGGCGCGGGGAGAGGTCTCCTTCACGGTGGTGAGGGGAACCGAGGCCCCATGGCCGGAGTTGATAGGCTTCTGGATAAGGAGCCAGGAGCTGAATCTGGAAGAGGTTCGTCGAATGGTGACCCTTCAGAACCGCGCATTGCGCGTAGGTACCTGGGAGCACCTGGAGACGAGAGGCGGACCTGGAGGATGGCACCTCATCTTCAGGGTCAGCCGGGAGATAGCCAGGCTATTGGAGGAATCAGGCTGGGAGCTGTACTTCGAGCTGATCACCATGACAGTGCGTCGGGTGACGGTTTGGGGTGCGGCTGCTGCCTCCTCTAGGCCAGGCACCTCCGGGCAGGCCGAGGAGAAGTAGGTTGCCTCCCTTGATCTTCGAAGTCCTCGATGGATCAAATCAGGGTAAGTCAAGTCAATCTGCAGCACAGCCGGGATGCATCAGCAGAACTGCTGCAAATCCTGACGAAACGCCTTGCAGATTTGATACTAATACAGGAACCATATTTATACAGGTCAGAAATAAGAGGACTGAAGGAGGCCAGCTTCGAGACGTTTCACGGAGCTGGAGAGGATGAAAACCCGAGGAGCTGCATCGTGGTGTCAAAAGCCCTCAACGCGTCGCCAATGCCGCACCTGGGGACCAGAGACGTCACCGTGATGCTCCTCGAGTTGAAGGTAGGTGGAAGTAGAATTAAGATTATTGTAGGTAGCGTGTATCTTCCTTATGATGCCGAAGTACCAACCCAAGGGTTTGAGCGCTTGGTCTCATACGCGGAGGAAAACAGATTACCACTAGTAATAGGTTGCGACGCTAATGCACACCACATAATGTGGGGAAGCACCGGGATTAATACCAGGGGTGAAGCTCTTCTGGAGTTCTTGGCATCGACAGACCTAGAGATATTAAACAGAGGAACAGAGCCCACTTTCATCAATAGGATTCGAAAGGAGGTTATTGATATAACGGTGGTCTCGAGGGAAATTGAGGACCATATAAGGAACTGGAGGGTGACTCAGGACATAGCAATGTCCGACCACCGCATGATACGTTTTGATATCAAAGCGGAACGGGAAGAAGTCGCTCTTAGGCGGAACCCAAGGGCCACAAGATGGGACACCTATACAGAGTGTATTTCAGACAGGTGTCAGACAGGTGTCTCACAGGACCTAACGTCCCCCGAGCTATTGGATGAGGAAGTCGAAAGAGGAACAAAGGAAGTAATAGAAGCCTTCGAGAAAGCGTGTCCCTTGAGAGCGCAACCGCCACGAAAAGTAAAGTGGTGGAGCACAAAGCTCCATCATCTGAAGACGGCTGCTAAGCGAGAACATCGCAAGGCGGTCGGGTCGGGGCGGGATGACGATTGGGATGGCTTTCGGGAAGCGAGAAGGAACTTTAAACGAGAATTACGGCGGAGTAAACGGGACAGTTGGCGAACATACTGTGGGGAAAATGACTCCCTCCCAGAGTCCGCCAGACTGGCCAAGATACTGAGCAGTGAGACGAAGGGCACAATTGGATCGCTCAAAAGGCAAGACGGAACTTGGACGATATCCAAACAGGAAGCTCTTGAGCACCTACTGCAGGTCCACTTTCCTGGACAGGCGAGTGACAACTGGGATCGAAGAGAAACGTTCATCCACAGGGTGGACAGACCTCTCGCTGAGGAGATAGTCACAGAGGAGGCAATTCGGTGGGCTGTGAACGAGTTCAAACCATTCAAGGTGGCAGGCCTGGACGGCATATTTCCAGCATTGCTACAGAAAGCGCTGAAAGACATATTTCCCTGGATAAGGGAAGTCTTCAGGGCCAGCTTGGCATTGGGATATGTACCAAGGACCTGGAGGACAGCTAGAGTGGTTTTTATCCCAAAATCAGGGAGAAGGGACTACACTCAAGCAAAGGCCTTCAGACCCATTAGCCCCAGCCTCACATCTTTTCTACTGAAGGCTCTGGAAAAGATTGTGGATAGGTATCTGGTGGAGGTAGTACTGAGTAGGCACCCCTTCGAGGATAATCAACATGCATACCGCAGTGGACGGTCCACAGAAACTGCCCTTCATGCGGTAGTGCACAGGATCGAAAAGGCACTCCATTTCAAGGAGTGGGCTCTCGGAGTCTTCTTCGACGTGGAGGGTGCCTTCGATAAGGCAAGAACAGATGTTATCTGCAACGCACTGCAGATTAGGGGAACCCCTCTTACGCTGATTAGCTGGGTAGCTACGGCCATCGAGCGGAGGAAAGTGACGGTGTCTCTAGGAGAGAGCCATGTCGACATCGAGGGGAGAGGCGGCTGCCCGCAAGGTAGCTGTCTCTCCCCTCACCTTTGGTATCTAGTCATGGACGAACTTCTCAAGAGACTAGCCGCCAACGGTTTCTACGCCCAGGCATACGCCGACGACGGGCTCGTCCTGGTGACGGGCCCTTTCCTAGATGTGGTCTGTGGCCGGATGCAGTTGGCGTGCAGGAAAATAGAAAGGTGGTGTGAGGAAGTCGGCCTCGCAGTTAATCCGACTAAAACGGATATGATTCTCTTCACCAAGAGAAGGAAGGTAGATGGGTTCAGATCACCAGTAATGGGTGGAAAACCCCTAGAGCTGGCTAGAGAGGTAAAATATCTTGGGGTGATTCTGGACTCGAAGCTAACTTGGGGGCCACATGTCGATCGAGTAGTCGAGAAGGCGGTGGTCGCTATATGGAGTCTGCACCGGGCAGTGGGAGGGAGGTGGGGACTCAAACCTCACATCCTTCACTGGATCTACATGGCGGTAATCAGACCCAGAATCCTATATGGAGCAGTGGTCTGGTGGCCGAGAGTGGACCAGATAACCACAACCAACAAGCTGGGAAAAATTCAAAGACTAGCTTGTAGGGGAATAACCGGCGCGATGAGGATGACCCCCTCGGCAGCCCTAGACGCCCTGATGGGTCTACCGTCGCTTCCAACTTGCATAAAGAAGGAAGCGATGGCGTCCTATCTGAGAATGCGTGACTCAGGGAGCTGGAGAGGAGAGGGGTACACAGGGCATACCGAAATCGCTGTGGTAGCGGAGAAAGAAGTCCCACTAGCCGCTATCAAAGTGATACAGGCAGAGGATAAAATAAGGTGGAAAAGGATGATCTCGATAGAAATCCCAGACAGGAGAGAGTGGGAAGAGGAGAGGGTGATATTTCCCCCAGAAAGCCTGGTCTGTTTTACAGACGGGTCCAAACTGGAGGAAGGACAAGCCGGAGCAGGAGTTTACCTGGAAAACGGAGAGAAAAGAGCATATGCGCTAGGTTCTCTGACAACGGTTTTCCAAGCAGATGTGTATGCCATCCTGGAGGCAACCAGAATAGAAGAGGTGAGGTCCGGCCCAGAGAGACATGTATATGTCTGCTCGGATAGCCAGGCCGCCATCAGAGCTCTGAATGCAACCAGAACCAGATCAGTATTGGTTCAGGAGTGCAGAGATGCCCTGGAGAGTCTTGCGACTGAAAAGGAAATAACGCTGATGTGGGTCTCGGGCCATGCAGGGATTGAAGGCAACGAGCAGGCGGACCAGCTAGCCAAGCAAGGAGCCGGACAACCCTACTACGGGCCCGAACCCGCACTCGGCATAACAAGGAGACAAGTAACAACGGCACTGAATGAGTGGGCCGTTGATACATTAGGAAAAGAGTGGAGAAGGATAGACGGATGCAGGCAGTCACAGCAGATGATATCGGGGCCCAACATGGCAAGGACGGCCAAGATACTGAAGCTAAGCCGCAAAGAACTACGACTATTGGTGGGAGTTCTTACCAGCCACTGCGGCCTCAGGAGGCACCTGGCTCTCATCAGAGTTGAGGCAGACCCACTATGCACGGAATGTGGGGAAGAGGAGGACTCCTTCCACTTCCTGTGCGAATGTGGTATTTATGGCAGGCTCAGACAAAACGTCTACGGAGCTGCCACTATTAAGGAGGAAGAATTGCACTCGTTGCAATGGAAGGACATTTCGACTTTCATAAGAAGGTCGAAGAGGTTCGAGCAGGTATCCGACATGGGATGAGTGAAGATGCCGGGGATTGCGAAAAGGGCCCACTGGGGCCTAGTCGCTGACGCTTGCGTCCCCCACCCATTACCATTACCATTACCAAGTTACTTATGACATCTACAGAGATCCATAAATCCTTTCTGATGAGTGGGTGACCACGAAACAGCTGTCAAAGGTTGGAACTCTCGGAAGCAAATCGAAAAATACTCTATTTTCACTTAGATTCTGCTTGCGTTCCTCATAACGTACTAGAAACTTGATTGAACCTTGGGTTGGTCAGAACAACGAACTGTTGGCTGCCTGTCAATGAGTAGATAAACATCTAACTTTGGATTCCTTGGTTCGTGTCAAATTAAGTTTCAACTAGTGACTGTAGATGTCTTAAGTAACTTACTCCAATATTTGTCTTGCCTTCACGGTACTAACTTTGAGTGGATTCGTTTTGATTTCGAGATACATACATCCTTTCTGATGAGTGGGTGACCACGAAACATCTGTCAAAAGTTGGAACTCTCGGAATCAAATCGAAAAATACTCTTTTTTCACTTATAATTCATATCTAAATATTAGTAGAGCTGGTTACCACACGTCAATTTATTCAAGTAAAATTTTATGATAATATGTAAAAACGTATACATAAAATTCATATCATTGGTACTGTTAGGTACTAGACGTTAGTTTATTAAAATTACAGGTGTTTTGTGCAGTATACAAGTATAATAGAAATGAAGAATGAACACATAAAATGTATTAAAATGACAGAAAAATACAAGAGTCGCTGAATTTATCTTTGCACATGTATCTAATTGCCCTTTTCTGCAACATGAAAATCGTGTAGAATAAAAATCCACTAGATGATCCCCAAAAAAAGATCCCATGTCTCAGATATGAATCGATTACAGTAAAGTATACCTTTTTGGACCGATCCCATCCAAGTTCTCACGAGGGGGATCTCATCATTTTGATTTTACAAGCTTCTCAATGAATTTAGAAAGGGAGGGTAGCAATGAAATTGGTCTAAATTTTAATGGATTTTCAATGTCCCCACCTTTGTGTAACGGAATCACCACCGCCTTTTTCATTCATGCTGGGAATACTCCCGCTGGAAATGAAAAATTAATGGCTTCAACCAGAATCATGAGAGCACAGTCAGGAAGGTGAGAAAAATGTTAGGTAAATAGGCCATCGTATCCAGACGCATTCTTATTTTTCACTTCATGAAAAGTTCGCTCCATGTCTCCAATGTCTGTTGACTATTGGCATTCATGAAGAATATTCAATACCAGACATTTTTTCAAGACAACAATGGGGTCCGTGGTGGGGTAGATTACTTTGGAGACATGTTCTGCTATTAAGCTATAGTATCCATTAATATCGCAATTAAAATCAATAATTTGTGTCGGAGGTTAGTTGGGATTGGGATCAGTAAAAGTTGAAGAAAAAACTATTGTTTTCTTGCCAACGTTTCGAATTTAATTAAATTCATCCTCAGGGCTCTGTAACAATGGTTTCTCATGAAATTGTTTTATTTGTTATATTTACTTGCCGCGATGTATTATAATATATGACGATTATGTTAAATATTTGGAAATTACTCACCAAAAGTAGTTATTTCCGAGTTTTCCTTAAAATTATAAAACATAGTGAGACGTGATAGATACAAAACGATAACGAAATCCACAGGCACAATAAATAATACATATATTACTTTAACGAGACAGGCTGAACACTGAGTTAAAACTCCAAGATAAGGAAGGAATGTAGAGGTAAAAAAAAGTATGAAAAATATAGAACTATAAAAGGTTTTTTCCTATTGATAAGAGAATAGGTAGTATGTACAATAATGATAATGATAATACTTTATACTTTATCTCGGAATTTGACCAATCAAATTGAAAAAGGCTGTATTTAGTCCATCTATATCTCTTCTAGGATTTATGCTGTCATGTTTTAGAATTTGGATCATTTCGCTTATGAGTCTTTTGGAAAGATATGGTTGAATATCTAGGACAGCTGGGTTTGTGAAATCATAATTATGGTTATTTTCTCTAGCATGTTCGACTAGAGCAGTAGGGTTAATAATATTGAGTCTCTCTCATGTTCAGACAATCGTTTCTTCAAGTACTTTCCAGTTTGTCCTACATAACATTTATTACAATTATTACCATCCATTTTGTAGATAACATTAGAATGTAACCCTGAAGGGGTTTTTCCTGTCTGTCGCGAAAAAAATTTTTTCCGACAGTGTTATCATTTGTAAATGCAATATTATATTGTTCGTTATTCAAAACTGTTGCAATTCCCTCCGAGAGATTTTTGACATATGGTATTTTGTTATATTGATGATTCTATTGACTAATGATATGGGATAATTGTTCTTGACTAGGTATTATTTTATTAATTCTAAATTCTTTTTGTGGTATTTTTCAAAATGGTAAGTGCTCTAGTTTTTAAATTTCTTGTGATATTGATTTTATGTTGATAATTATGATGCGAAAAATTGTTCAAAAATATCTCCCTTTAGGGTTACATTCTAATGTTATCTACAAAATCGAATGTGATAACTGTAATAAATGCTATGTAGGACAAACTGGAAAGTACTTGAAGAAACGAATGTCTGAACATGAGAGAGACACAAAAAAACTCAATATTATTAACTCTACTGCTCTAGTCCAGCATGCTAGAGAAAATAACCATAATTATGATTTCACAAACCCAGTTGTCCTAGATATTCAACCATATCTTTCCAAAAGACTCATAAGCGAAATGATCAAAATTCTAAAACATGACAGCGTAAATACTAGAAGAGATATAGATGGACTAAATCAATCAATCAATCAATTTGATTGGTCAAATGCCGAGATACAGTATAAAGTGTTATCATTACCATTATTGTACATACTACCTATTCTTTTATCAATAGGAAAAAACCTTTTATGCACTAGCGGGCGGTAAAGTACACTTTACCACCCGGTTCGCCGGGCGTAAAGTGGCACTTTACCGCACGTGGGCGCATTATGGCCCGGCGGGCCGTAAAGTAGACAAAATTCTCAAATTGTCTATACTCACACATTTCATGCAATTCCTAACACGAATTAGAATCATTTCAGTTCAATAGAGCAATACTCTTTCTAACATTTGTTCATAATCGTTGACAATTTTTTCGGTGATGATCTATTTATTTGAAATAGATTCTCCAATATAGCACTCAGCTACTATAGTTTCACATTCCTCATATTATGTTACCCTTAATCATTGTATGCATAACGTATGAAACGTGTAGACCATTGCAATTCAAGTCAGTATTTGTGATTGGCGCTATAAAACCGCTAGTGCATAAAATTTTGTATGTATCACGTGCGTAAAATGCGTTTATGCACTAGCGGGCGGTAAAGTACACTTTAACGCCCGGTTCGCCGGGCGTAAAGTGGAACTTTACCGCCCGTGGGCGCATTATGGCCCGGCGGGCCGTAAAGTAGACAAAATTCTCAAATTGTCTATACTCACACATCATTTCATGCAATTCCTAACACGAATTAGAATCATTTCAGTTCAATAGAGCAATACTCTTTCTAACATTTGTTCATAATCGTTGGCAATTTTTTCGGTGATGATCTATTTATTTGAAATAGATTCTCCAATATAGCACTCAGCTACTATAGTTTCACATTCCTCATATTATGTTACCCTTAATTATTGTATGCATAACGTATGAAACGTGTAGACCATTGCAATTCAAGTCAGTATTTGTGATTTGCGCTATAAAACCGCTAGAGCACAAAATTTTGTATGTATCATGTGCGTAAAATGCGTTTAAGGCATTCGGCGTGTGATGGCCCTCGGCTAACGCCATCGGGCCATCATCCACGCCTCAGGCCATAAACGCCTACTTTACGCCCTTAATACATGAATAACTATTATGGTTCTATATGTTATATACTTTTTTACCTCTAAATTCCGTCCTTATCTTGGAGTTTTAACTCAGTGTTCAGCCTGTCTCGTTACAGTAATATATGTATTATTTATTGTGCCTGTGGATTTCGTTTTGGTTTTGTATCTATCACGTCTCACTATGTTTTATAATTTTAAGGAATTTAACTCGGAAAGAACTACTTTTGGTGAGTACTTTCCAAACATTTTAACATAATCGTCATATATTATAATACATCGCGGCAAGTAAATATAACAAATAAAACAATTTCATGAGAAACCATTGTTACAGAGCCCTCAGGATGAATTTAATTAAATTCGAAACGTTGGCAAGAATACAATAGTTTTTTCTTCAACTTTTACTGATCCCAATGCCAACTAACCTCCGACAGAAATATTCATTGGATCACCAACTTATCAAATATCAATAATGTCGCCATTAATATCGTTAGTATATCATTATGTAGTAATTGAACAAAATTATCAGGACGCTTTGCAAGTAATCAAATCATAGCAACGCTCATAAACAAACTTCACGAGTCAGTATCGGAATTTTGTGTCGAGATTTTTGGAAGTATTAATTCAACAATATGAATTATGGGCATTATGAAATAAACTCCTTGTTTCATCTTTGGGATCATTCGAGCATTTCTGATACATCATAATTATTCTAAAATTGGTGAAAGTAAAAGTACCTCGACAATGGCCAACAGGTTAAACTTTTACTAGTGACATTGTCACAAAAGTTGTTACTTTTGTGACGTTTGCGGATGATAGCTATTTATGATACAAGCTCGCGAAGAAGGACTTATTTGTATGAGCGTGACGTTTGTTGAATGAGAGGCGCAGACAAGTTCAACAAACATGCGAGTACAAAAATGTCCTTTACGAAAGTGTTTCATACAAAGTTTTTTCTTCGACAGTTATCATATTGCCAAATTGTGGTGATTATATCATTAACTTGAATGTTTAATGATATCAATTGTCGTCGCATTATCAAATAAAGTCTTCCGAGTTATATTTGACGCAAAATACTGTATTTTTCAAAAATGCATAAATGTATGAACAGTGTAAAAAATTAACTTATGCACAGTTGATAATTTTACGAACAGGTGATTTTTTACGCACTTGTGCGAAAAAGTATAACTTTACGCACTGTCAACAGTGCGTAAAAGCTTAGTTTACGCACTGTCGTAGAAAATAGTTATTTATGTATCAAGGGCGTAAAGTAGGCGTTTATGGCCTGCGGCGTGGATGATGGCCCGATGGCGTCAGCCGAGGGCCATCACACGCCGAAGGCCTTAAACGGATTTTACGCACGTGATACATACAAAATTTTATGCTCTAGCGGTTTTATAGCGCGAATAATCACAAATACTGACTTGAATTGCAATGGTCTACACGTTTCACACGTTATGCATACAATAATTAAGGGTAACATAATATGAGGAATGTGAAACTATAGTAGCTGAGTGCTATATTGTAGAATCTATTTCAAATAAATAGATCATCACCGAAAAAATTGCCAACGATTATGAACAAATGTTAGGAAGAGTATTGCTCTATTGAACTGAAATGATTCCAATTCGTGTTAGGAATTGCATGAAATGATGTGCGAGTATAGACAATTTGAGAATTTTGTCTACTTTACGGCCCGCCGGGCCATAATGCGCTCACGGGCGGTAAAGTGCCACTTTACTCCCGGCGAACCAAGCGGTAAAGTGTACTTTACCGCCCGTTAGTGCATAAAATACATTATGATCGCTCTATAGATGGCATTAAAAAATTTAAATAGCATGGGGTCAAGTGTCGGATCGTTGAAAACATAATTCAATTCTCTCTAATTTTTTTGATTTCGGGTAATACTTCTTTGACAATATCCAATTGAACTATCAAGTACAAGTGCTAATCTGAATGGCAGCCTTACCTCGATAAATTTGAATGGTTTGTAACGATGGGACTGAAATTATTACGAATTATTTCACCGAAACTACTTTTTGAAAGAAGAGACATAGTGACAGATATTGGGACACGATTTTACTCAGTATGCCTTCTGGAGGACAGTATTGTCCGTATATCCTCATGATAACAATGCATCAATCAAAAAGTAGGTTCTTCATATTGAATAATAACAATAATCTTCTCGAAAAAGTATGTGTTTCGGTATGATTCGAAGCAGGCATACCGTTAGGATGGGCGGAGAATTCCTTTTTTCAAACACAATTTCACGCGACCATACCAGCCATTCGGACCCACCCTAACGGCCTGCCAATGGTTTCAAGAGTACTTTAGTTTTATTATTTCATCACGAAACACATGGCAGTCCAATTGAAATCATACCTGAATAATAATTACAATTAATCTTATTATTTTTTAATATGAAGAACCTACGACGACTCTTTGATTCATGCATTATTATCATGAGGATATACGGACAATACTGTTCTCCAAAAGGCATAGGGGAACAAGGGGCACAGTGTTACACAAAAATATTTTTTTCTTGTTACTCTGGCGCTATTTTATTCACAGTGAGTTTTCCGATACCAAATGATTTGTTCCTGATAGGACCATGTCTCAGGATAATCAAGTGAAAGAAAAACATTTATTTCTAGACTGGGACAATGATTATGTATAACAACTACAATTGTAACAGTGTGCCCCGTTAGTGGGGAACAGTGTTGCATGCTATGGGGCACACTGTTATGTGAGGGATAAATAGGAGATAAGTGAAAAGCTGTAATCGGAAAATTCATTTTTCAACACTTTACATAGTACCCAAATAAGACTTATTTTAATACATTATAGTATGCCTAAAAATCTACCGGAAAAACTAACATTTCACTTCTTCTTGCTGTCTGGCCTGAAGGTTTGGGGGCTGGTAATTTCATAAAAACTTGGGAAATATCAAAGACATAGTCTAAATCAGCAGGAACAAATATAAACTTAGGAAACAAACGGCGGATTTACGTTACGTTCACCGTAGTTTCGGTTTTGTTATTAACATATCCAATGGACATTACTTCAAGGCCTTTAGAAACACCCTCTTCAATGAGAACATAATCTCCAATGTTAATTTCCTTGTTTTCATCGTCATTTGCTTCTGATGGATCTCCATCTGCACTTATAAAAGATCCCATACTGGACTCAGTATCTGCGCATGAGTAAGATCCTTCAGATTCTTCTGAATCGGATATTTCTGTAATATTTGGTTTCTTTGATTGAAAAACATTTCTTTTCACTGATTTTTGTCGCTTTGCGACGATTTCATTTTCAATATTCGAGACTTCATCTTCTGAAGCTGATGTTGGCCTCTGCATCCGTTTGTGTAAAGTAGACATTTTTGTTCGACCACTTTTTTTAGACATCTTTTTTCCGTTTTTTCTTGTTTAATTTTTAAATCGGCTATTATTCCGTCTTTAATAGGTGTGTCTGTTAAGATTGCACTTTTACGCTTTCTACTCTTTCCTTTGTTTTCCTTTTTAGCTTCTGCTCTGGGATAAGGACGAACTTGTTGTGGAAAAACTAATGAGGACTCTTTTACCGAAGTAGAAGGCATTTTTGATGATGTTGAACATGACGGAAGCTGAAATGAGGCCACTGAGGGTGTCTTCTCAGTTTGTTTATCCTTGACTTGCTGTGGTGTCTCGGGAGTTTCGTTAAACTCTGCTTCAGGTTCAGCTGTTCCAATAGTAACTTGTTCTGGTATCTCATCTGCTTCGTTCGTGATCTGCTGTACAGGAGGCGATCTATCTGTTACTGCAGATGCTAGAAAATCGTCATCTGAAAAGATCTGCCTGCTCAATGGCCAAATGCCAGTCGACCTAAAACCACTGGTAATGTTATTTGGAATGAATGCGAGAGGATATGCTTTTCCCAAGAGCTCAGCTATTTGGTATATGGTGATCGTTTTTCCATGATTCATTATCATCCAGTCATTACAAGCTTTATTAAAATGTGTTTTTAATGGCTTATACATCGATTTATCTAATGGTTGAAGTTTACCACTTGTGTGTGGCGGTAAAGTCAGTAGTATAATTCCGTTAGACTTTAAGAATTCCAATGACGCTATTGTAATATGCGACTCATGATTATCTATAATTAGCAGTATGGGAGATTCTGATTAGGATTTTGTGAAACGTTGTAGATGTTTTAA
Organism: Chrysolina oricalcia; assembly: GCA_944452925.2. Classification (NCBI taxonomy): domain Eukaryota; kingdom Metazoa; phylum Arthropoda; class Insecta; order Coleoptera; family Chrysomelidae; genus Chrysolina; species Chrysolina oricalcia. Next base: position 46,120,825 of record OX101820.2, read on the forward strand.
TATATCAATAAAAACTTTTTCGTTAACCCAATCTGTTTTGGCAGCTGCCCCTGCAGATCCAGGAGGTGCACCATTCAACATTCTGTCCTGAAAATTGACTCTGGGAAATACAAGAGAAGGTGGTACATAATTCCCTATTGCGTTTATAAAACAGCATGCCGTCACCAACACACCTCTTTGGCCAGAAGTTACCTGCCCAACTTGTTTTAATCCCTTTGGTCCAACGACGTTGGGAGGGTTATGTACGATAGTAAGTGCTGTTTCATCTAAATTATAAATATTTTCTGGAGCTGGACCATTAGGAAATTTCTTAAAAGCTTTGACTAGGTTATCAAAAAATTCGTTAACATTAGTTTTGTTGAAACTGGTTGCACGACTCAGACTGGTGGCCTCAGGTTTTCGTATAGATAATTCAGGATATCGTTTCATATAACCATATAACCAGTCCACCCCTGCCTGTTTATGAGTATTCCAACATGTTGGATATTTCAGATTATTTTCCACCGCAAGTTCATACGCAAATTGCATTACATTCTTCCTAGTTAAGCCGTGGCGCATTTTACAAGCTGTAATCAAATAATCTATTAATAAGTCTTCTAGCTGTTTAGAGAAAACTTGATTGACTCCATAGTTGGGCGTAAATCGAAAATGTGTACGTTCCTCTTGAGAGGAAGAGGAAATGATAATGATAATACGCCTTCCCTAACATTTGTAGAATGGTTTTCGCCTGTGTGGGTAGAGGAGAGCGCTTCAGGGCAACTTACTGATTTTTTGTGGCGCATCCATTTTTCTGTGTCAAGAACACCCGGAAAACATATTATACTAGACCAGGTGGTTAGTGCTCATTACAAGCAAGCATGTTGCCAGAATTGGCATCTATACAACCCACATTGTATTTTGGGATAACTGTCCGCGTTGATTTTAGTTTGACAAGTTGCGGTAACTTGTTTCTACACAATTTGTATAGATAAAAGCTTAGAGTAATATGTTCACTTTATTCGTTTACGTGACAATTTTGGGTGTGTTGACAACACCAGAGTCAGTTGCTAACTGCTAAAAAAAACTTCGGTTGATCGAGACTGCAGTGAGCATGTACCCACTCATAGGCGTGCAGATTAGACATTACATAGGGATATAAATATAAAATTGGTTAAACAATGAACACACATCATACTTGCTTTCCAACAAGGCATATATGGTCGTCTATTTATTCATTTGACGAAAAAAAATTCCTGTCCTGAGTCTTGAACCAACGTCCTATGCTACACAGAGAAAAAAATCACTAACCATTAGTGAAACTTGAATATTCACAAGTAAAAATTCAATACATATGGGACAAATAAACAAGTTGATAATTACCGAAAAAAATGTGTTGCTGGAAATGAACACTTACCACTACTAACCTATTTTGATATATTACAGATTAATACCCTTCATTGGCCACTTTACTGATGCCAATTAAATTGTTCACTTATGGGTAGAATATAGGTGATGATGATCATTAACCTCAAGTAAACTATATCTATAATTTTCCTGCTTCAACTTCCTTTTGGACATTGATATTATTTTCCATACCTAGTAAAGTATCAATTCTCTCGTCACTGGTGTATTGTTTACTTGAATCATCTTCTCTGAGTAGCCTGAATGGTGAGTTTCGAATATGTGATACCAACAAAGAGTTTAGTATGCACTATGGACAAAAGAGACCCACTATCAGCAGTAGGGGTATATCGCATACCTTGCACTTGCGGAAAAGTGTTCAAAGGAACCACAAAAAGATTCATGGGTACAAGACTGAAGTAGCACCAGAGAAACTGCAGATTAGGCCAAACGGACAAGTCGGCAGTGGCAGAACACGCGCTCAGTGAAGGAAACCAAAGGATCCTGTTTGAGGACGTGAAACTTCTTCCCTCAACCAGGGATACCATAGTCGACTTGTACGAGAGGAAATTTAGATCCACAAACACATGGAGAATTTTACCAGAAAAGAAGAAGCTGTATGTCTCGATCGAATATGGAATCCTATTCTTAAAAATTCAATAATAACAAAGTAAGACAACGACATTAGGACAACAGCTAAAAGGGAATTAACTGAGGTTAATGAAAATGTACCTAAACCAGATACGGTAATGAGCACACGGAACTACCTGTGTCAGAATAAATACAATCTCCGGAGACGGAATCTCCAGTCATCCAAGATTATCCAAGATGTACAAGCCTCTGAAGAAGACAGCCACTCGCGGCTGGCAAAACGTCAGGAAGGAATTTCGAAAAAACACTGAAAACTTCGACCGCGAAAGCCTTAAACCTGGCTCCTTGTTTGAATAATATGACAGCACCTGACTTCAGTTCATATCTCGTATCACCTGCGTAAAAATCCTGCTTCCACAAACGTGGTTACTTCGAGTTAATTGGTTTGTCTTTTGTGTTTTCCCAAAGATACTGAAAATACATTCCGGTAATCCAGGGACTCTCTGAAAGCTTTCTGATAATACAATATAAAGTTTTACTTTCAGCTTGCAACTTCATTAAGTCTTTCCAACCCATTCCACTACGATCGATTTCAGACTTTTGCCTCATACAACGTTCTTTGAAGTCACCGTGTGATTTTATTGGGTGCTTCAAATTATATTAACCTGACGATATTACAATTGTCATTTATGAAAGCAAATTATATTGTTGTTAATTTTTTTTTTCATAATTTTCTGCCTGAATCGGTTTTTTATTATTATTCTGATGCTGACGATGTTGTATATTATCGTAGAAATATTTTGTTGTAATATCCGGAATAGCTATTTTTGTATCTAGTGTGCGAAATTCTACTTTGGTGATCGAGAACTGATTTTTTGTTAACGAGGCGCAGCCGAGTTGAAAAAAAATAGTCGAGATCACCAAAGTATTTCGCACACGAGATGAAAACAATTTTTTTTCTACAAACGTAAAAAATGTTGTTCTAAAATAATTAATATGCTCAGCTTAATATGATAAATTGTATTGAACTGGCTTAAACTGTTTTTCCAAAACAAGTAATTACTGTAACTATGGAAATAAAATGGCATTTGTTGATGATTATTTCAAAGTGACACTTGACAGTGAAAGTTGAAAATTATTTTAGAGTGACTTTTTGTTAGCGTCAGTTTTGTGCCTGAAATTTATAACTGTAAAATAATGGAAATTTCGAGCGACCATGAACTAAGCAATACCCCACATAACTTTCTTGGATTTTTGCTTGATTGAGAAACAACGGTTAAAATATAAAAAACCCATAAAGTTAACATGCAGTGTGCGAAGTATTTCGCACACTACTTTGCGCACGGTGTAATGATAACGAAGGAAAATGAAAAAAAGGGTCACTTCGCATGTTTTTGTCAATGTGCGAACCTTTTGACGTTTGTATGAAAAAAATTTAAACGCAATTTTATATTTTGATATTTTTTATCCTCATTCAGTAGTTTGATATGAAAGAATACTACCAGGTAGTACAGGCCAATACGGACCATTCTGGACCTTATTTTTGTTGTGATATTTAGAAAAACTCTCCATCACATTTTATGAAAATGATGACCGAGACGAACCCAGGAATATATTAAAATATTTTGAATTCATAAAGTTTTACATTGTAGGCAGAAATGCTCTACTCGTAGAAGTAGAATTCGACATAGCTGTTTTTTTTATATAAAATATACGAGGATATATTGGAAGATTTTGAGCCTACTATAGAACCAAACAAAATCTCAATGTCAAAATATTTTATTACTCAACATATTCTCCTATTAATTGGATACATTTATTACAGCGAACCTGCAACGTCTCTAGACCTCTAAAAAAACATTTCTTCTTGCTCTGCAAACCAGACCTCCACAGCTTGTATTACCTCCTCGTTGGAAGAAAATGTACGACCTTTTAAACTTGTTTTCAGTTGAGGAAAGAGATGATGGTCGGACGGAGCCATATCTGGTATATAAGGAGGGTGTTCTAGTAATTCAAACCCTAAATCACGAATTTTTTGCATGGCAACATGAGATTTGTTTGCAGGGGCGTTGTCCTGCAAAAACAAAACACCCTTGGATAGCTTTCCGCGTCTTTTCTCTTTAATTTTTTCCCGTAGAGTGGTCAGTAATGACGTACAGTAATCTGCAGTTATTGTTCTACCCTTATCCAAAAACTCAATCATGCTTACTTCATGGCAATCCCAAAAAACTGAAGCAAGAACTTTTCCAGCAGATTTTTGGACAAGAAACTTCTTAGGTCTTGGAGAATCAGAGTGTCGTCATTCCATCGATTGTTGCTTTGTTTCTGGATCGTAGAAATGTACCTAAGTCTCATCCATAGTAACAATTCGGTTTGAGAAGTCTACATCGTTTTCAAATCGAGCACAGATTGAACGCGATACTACTACCCTTGCACGCTTTTGGTCAACATTCAAACATTTGGGGATTCATTTTGCAGCAATTTTTTTCATGTCCAAATTGACGTGAACTATTTGATGAACGCGTTCGTATGAAATGTTCAGTGCTTCAGATATCCGTTTTAGCCCAATTCGACGGTCTGTTAAAATCATGTCATGAACTGCATCGATATTTTCGGGGACTTACACATGAACTGGCCTTCCCGATCGGTCATCATCTTCAATGGAAAATTTACCTCTTTTGAAGCTTGCAGTCCAATTTTTCATGGTCGCATTGGAAGGACATTGATCACCAAGGGTATTAAGCATATCTTCGTAAATCTCCTAACCCTTTTAAACACAGGTACTTGATGATGGCTCGATACTCCAATTAGTTGATTTACACAATTTCGTTATACATATTTTTTATTTTAATTTATTGCGTAACTCTGGTTTTCTTTTTTGTCCGGAGGACTGCTCACTGCTAATATCCTATACAATAGGAAAGTTGTGTCGAAAATCCATCAGAAAACAACTACTTTCCTGGCTAATGCCACGACGAACATTGAATTACAACTGATGAAATTTCCGTGCAGAGTTCCTACAAGGTTATCTCTGCAATTGCTTGGTTGCATGGGAATGTTCATCGAAACATTCGGACCACCTATATATCGATTTCGGAGTGTTGCTCCTCATCAGTATAGGGTAGGTCTAGCAGTCAATAACTAATGACTGCAACGAATGAATCGACGACCAAACCCATTTAAAGACCGAAACTGAGATCGCGCCCGCACAGTGGATTAACTCCAAACTGCGAGCGCCATCCCAGCGCCGGAAGCCCAACCAAGAATACCCATGACCACGATCGTCAAGACCGTATATAAAACAGAAAAGAAAACTGTAGGTCACAATGAGCTTATGTCAAGAGGCATAAGATGCAGATACAGTTTTCTTTTCTGTTTTATATACGGTCTTGACGATCGTGGTCATGAGTACTCTTGGTTGGGCTTCCGGCGCTGGGATGGCGCTCGCAGTTTGGAGTTGATCCACTGTGCGGGCGCGATCTCAGTTTCGGTCATTAAATGGGTTTGGTCGTCGATTCATTCGTTGCAGTCATTAGTTATTGACTGCTAGACCTACCCTATACAGATGAGGAGCAACACTCCGAAATCGATATATAGGTGGTCCGAATGTTTCGATGAACATTCCCATGCAACCAAGCAATTGCAGAGATAACCTTGTAGGAACTCTGCACGGAAATTTCATCAGATGTAATTCAATGTTCGTCGTGGCATTAGCCAGGAAAGTAGTTGTTTTCTGATGGATTTTCGACCCAACTTTCCTATTGTATAGGATATTAGCAGTGAGCAGTCCTCCGGACATCTTATGCCTCTTGACATAAGCTCATTGTGACCTACAGTTTTCTTTTCTGTTTTATATACGGTCTTGACGATCGTGGTCATGGGTATTCTTGGTTGGGCTTCCGGCGCTGGGATGGCGCTCGCAGTTTGGAGTTAATCCACTGTGCGGGCGCGATCTCAGTTTCGGTCTTTAAATGGGTTTGGTCGTCGATTCATTCGTTGCAGTCATTAGTTATTGACTGCTAGACCTACCCTATACTGATGAGGAGCAACACTCCGAAATCGATATATAGGTGGTCCGAATGTTTCGATGAACATTCTCATGCAACCAAGCAATTGCAGAGATAACCTTGTAGGAACTCTGCACGGATATTTCATCAGATGTAATTCAATGTTCGTCGTGGCATTAGCCAGGAAAGTAGTTGTTTTCTGATGGATTTTCGACCCAACTTTTCTATTGTATAGGATATTAGCAGTGAGCAGTCCTCCGGACATCTTATGCCTCTTGACATAATCTCATTGTGACCTACAGTTTTCTTTTCTGTTTTTTATACGGTCTTGATGATCGTGGTCATGGGTATTCTTGGTTGGGCTTCCGGCGCTGGGATGGCGCTCGCAGTTTGGAGTTAATCCACTGTGCGGGCGCGATCTCAGTTTCGGTCTTCAAATGGGTTTGGTCGTCGATACATTCGTTGCAGTAATTAGTTATTGACTGCTAGACCTACCCTATACTGATGAGGAGCAACACTCCGAAATCGATATATAGGTGGTCCGAATGTTTCGATGAACATTCCCATGCAACCAAGCAATTGCAGAGATAACCTTGTAGGAACTCTGCACGGAAATTTCATCAAATGTAATTCAATGTTCTTCGTGGCATTAGCCAGGTGAGTAGTTGTTTTCTGATGGATTTTCGACCCAACTTTCCTATTGTATAGGATATTAGCAGTGAGCAGTCCTCCGGACATCTTATGCCTCTTGACATAAGCCCATTGTGACCTACAGTTTTCTTTTCTGTTTTCTTTTTTGACGTCAAACTTTACACTGGCACTTCTAATAAGTTATTGTTCGTTGCTATGGTAACGCAATATTTTGTTTATGCAGGGAACTAGTCTAGGCTAACTAGATATCAATACATCCTCGTATCTACTTTTTCTACTTCCACTACGATCGAGTTTAAGGGTAGCAAAAGCAGATAATTGGTTAATAAATTAAAATTCCTAAATCGTAGCAGAAATTGACACTGATGACATGTCAGTTTGGTTGTAATTTGAAGCTCAAAAAACTTCATTTACTCACGTTAAAACGATTTTGGTAGTGAACAGTCTCTAGTTGAAATGAATATGAGCGTTATGGACGTAATTAAAGTTATAGATGAAAATGTTCAAAATATGTATAGGTCGTACGAGTTTTATTTATATAATAAAGAAGGTGGGTTAGTATTGATTCTCAATTCATTGAAAACCTCTGTTGTACCTCCGTTTTAAAATCATATCCTAAAAAATATACAAATAGATACCAAAAAAGAAGATGATGACCCCGAAAGTATAGCGTAAGTTCAAAAACATCAGTGGGATATGATATAGAAGTATCTAATCGATGACGAGTAGAGAAAAATTGTCGAGATACATATCAACAAAATTATTTTCATTTCCTATTTTGTTCCCAAACTTCGAATATGCTCCTATTTTCTAAAGATTATTCCGGCTTATTTGCTAGTTCACTCAAAGCTGCCTTGAAAGTGGAAGTTGTGAAGGCTTAGGAATCACTTCTTCATAATAATTTTTATATTCTGAACAAGTTTTCTGAGTGAAAATTATTCAAGGAATCTACGTTTATTAATGAGATTATTATTGCACTTGAAATATTCCCGCCTAGATCGAATCTTTGAATAGATATAACCATTGTCTAAAGAAGTATAGTCAGTCAACCTTATGGGATTATTATTGGATGACGATGGGGTTTATTAGTAGATGGCGCCAGCACGATTGCCCCCAAAAAGGAGACAAACGAATGAGATGGAAAGTGTCGTAGTAATCGCGTAAAGTGAATAATGAATGGACATTATTTCGTGTTTTTGATTGGCTCAGTGTCCGTTCCACCTGCCACTTGCAGTTTGCATGTAAACGAGAGAGCAAAGTAGCGAACTTACGTGGTGTTTGGCATTTTATTGTTTTTGTCTTGTTAGGTCTCAGTCAGTTTTCGAATTCACATAGATATTTTCAGGGTGATTTCTCTTGACTAATGTTTGGGGGAAGATGTCCAACGTTCTTGATGACAACCGATGATTGTTTTCAAGTTATGAAGGTGATAATGCCATTACCGACAGTTACCATATTATTTTCTGTTTTTATTGAAAGCTTTTATTTAACTTGCTTTGCGTGTGTTAGATGGGTACAAATCTTGCAAGCTGAATTAGAACCACTTCCTCTTATTCTATGGAATTGAAATGTGTTGGTTCAGTTCCGATGACAAAACATTAATGTCGAAGAAATTGTCCCCCCTGCCCCCCGAAAGTTAGATAGAGAAAGCGTAGGGTTTCGGAAGTTTAAATATAAAATATAATATAATATAAAATATAATAATAATAATAATAATATAAAAAAATAAGTAGGGAGGGGGGTTGCCCCCCCTTCTCTCGAAAAGTTGGAAAACTAACTCGTGAAATTAAAATCGGAAAAATCTCTAAAAATCGTGAAAAATATCTGACAGTCGAATGTTATGGTTTATAAAAAGGAATTGTCCCCCCCCCCCGTTCTCCGAAAGCTAGATAGAGAACGCGAAGGTTTTCGGACGTTTTTTTGACGGATTTGGACGTCAAAAATTACAGCAAGAAAAAATAAATTAGGGGGTACTCGCCTCCCTCTTTTCTCGAAAAAAAAATGGAAAAAACGTGAAATTTTAATCGGAAAAATCTGTAAAAATAGTGAAAAATATCTGACCGTCGGATATTATGTTTTAAAAAATTTCGCCTCCCCTTTCCCCCCTCAAAACCTAGGTAGAGAACGCAAAGGAATTCGGAAAATGTTTCAACAGTTTCGGACATGGAAAATAATGATGAAAACAAAAATAGATCAGGGGGTTCGCCCTCCTTTCCTGTCACAAAAAAATAGGAAAACTCGCGGAATAGAAATCAAAAAAATCCGTAAAAATAGTGAAAATTATCTGGCCATTGAACAAAATGGTTTTTAGAAAATTCACCCCTCTGCCCCCCTCTAAAGCTATTTAGAGAACACGTAGAAATTAGGAAAAATTTCCAACGGTAAATTAACAGGCAAGCGACCGTGCAACAATGGCGCATTGATTCAATTAAACAGACTAAGAAACATATTCACAAAAAACTAAAAAAAGAAATGAATAAACTTAAAAAACCTTTTCAGATAAAAGCTTTTATTTAAATGCACTAAAGCGAAGAACCCATAATTTTGTAACATTATAAAATTTTAAATGATATAAAAGCTTGTCGTGTGAATAAATCTGGAGGCAATTTTAAATTTAATTTATATAAGAATTACATATATACTTCTCGCGACAAGCTTTCATATCATTTAGAATTTTATAATGTAACAAAATTATGGGTTTATTCACTTTAAAATAAATGTTCTTCTTTTTAGTACATTCAATAGAAGCTTTTCTCTAAAATGTTTTTTTTTCAAGTTTATTTATATTCCATAAAGTCAAAGTTGTAAAACCTAATAAGGGTTTTCTTTCGAAATTAGGTACTGATGAGATAATGGCATTATCTGCGACTGAATTTGAAGTTTCGGTCGATCGTTTAACCTCTATAAGTGGCTATCCTTATCAAAAATGGAAATTTATGGCTTCATGACCAATATGCACAGAAAACTCATATAAAGAAGATGAAATTGTTATTTATATATGATACAAAAATTCGTAAATTAGTACTTTTTTTATGAGCGTGCGGAAACATGGGAGTACAAAAATCTGTTTACAAAAATGTATCTACAATTTTATTTCTACGACTGTTATTATATTGGCAAATTGTAGCAATTGTTGAGTATATTTTATTTTATGAAGTTTTCATTTGATGACTTCCGAGTAAAATCTGACGCAAAATACTGTATTTTGGAATTATCTGAACGATGCGTAAAACATAACTTTACCCACATTTGATTTTTTCACTTACGTGTGCTGAAAAGTATCACTTTAGGCACTGTGGACAGTGCGTAAAACCATAAATAAAAGCTGATGTTTTCGCAGAAATGTCATTTTGTGACAGATTTTTCGCTCTAGAGCGAAAATATTGAAGAAACGGTCGATCTCCACAGCTTTTGTTGAAAACAAACCTATTCTTTCATGATGATAGATAATAAATTCATAACACTATTAGGAACTGTGGTAGTGTTGAGAGCGTACCTGCTATCAAGCTGAAGGCCTGTGATTCGATCTCGACATTAGGTTTTTTTTTTCAAGCAAGTTATCTTGTTTTGTTAGAGATGTGAATTATTGGATATTTGGATAGCTTATTCATTTGGGATTACTATTGAGTGTTCATTTTCTCATGGGTAATATTAGGTGCCTATGTTGAATGAAGTTTCGATCGTTTCTATGTTTAAAAGCTGCGTTTGAAGAAAAAAAACATGTGTTTATTTCGAGAACAAAGCTCTAAATACACAAATAACTATATTGTACAAGAAAAAAATTGAATTTTAGGCCCGTGTAGGAAATGAATGATTTCTGGTGACAACCTCCTTTGAAACTCTCCTTATATGTCCATAAATTGTTGATAACATCAAACCATCAATTAAAGAACACATGTCCGTTATAGATAGTAGATACCACACCTGTTACGTGTGAATGAAACTAAACAAAAGCTTGTACAAATAATACTGATATATTATTATTTACCTACTTATTAGGTACCTTCAAGCACTAATGAATATTCTTTATGTGTTTTCAAAACATATCAACTGCGATAGAATATCCTATTAGAACATTTTTTTGTACCTATAATTAGGCATCATTTTTCAGTAAGAATATTGCTACATTACGTGTTTCATTATATTAGGCTTAATTGCAGCAATATAAAATTACCACTGATCTTCATTTGAAATTCGAAACATCCGAATGCAAACTTTAACTCGTCTTTTATTCTGCTAAACATCTCACCAATGACAATATTCTGCACATTTCTGAATGAAGTGAATGAAAACTGGCGTTCTATTTTAAAAAGAGACAGAAGTATAGTTTTGCGTGTTATCCGATGACGGCGCCACATTACTGGATACATTTTCAATGTTTCCAGTAAAATAGCATAGATGTCTCAGGTGACGGCCATCCAATGCATTTTGCACAGGGATTGTTTGACTATTCTTCTTTAGACAATGATATAACACTACTCGCGCCTTCTTCCATTGTCTATTTGGGCTGTAGTAGTTGTTAATGTAAGAAAAGTATTCATATTGAATATATCATTATTCATAGTAATGAAAACTTTCAAACTTTTTATGAAGATTTAGGAAATTTTAGAATTATTTGACTTCTATCGGAAACCCTGAAATTACGTTTTTATGGAACTATACTTCTTCTACTAGTAGATGTAAACTCTAGTGGTCAATAAAACGAGGCTAATCACACATAATTGTCGTGGGCATTGTTTCTTTTTTCTGAGAACTGAATGATGATATTCCATATATCATACATACTTGAACAGTCAATTATGTCATATTTAAATTCTTGTTGAAAATTTGTTGAAAACATATTTGAAATAGGTTTTATGCGATAAGGCCGAAAACAGTATGACGTGCGTGCACTTAAAAAATGTTCTTCTGATTCCGACTGAAACGTCACCTCCCTGTCAACACAAAGGACAATAGAATTGCAGCATTTCATGCCACATATACTCACATACACGATAAACAAACACTTTTTTGTTTCAGGGTGAATCTGAAAAAAAGGACTTTCGTCCAGATTTTATACGTAAATACCCCTATGTGCGTCGAACCGTTTAAAGGTTAAGAGATGGGGGTCTCGATAAACGCCTCACTGTATTTTAGTCGCCATGAAAGAATGTGTTTTTTATGAAACTGGTATTTTAACGGTATGGTAGATTATTTGTAGGCGAAGCACAGCACTCAAAGAACTATAAGAGGATAGCGGTAAGATGTTGTTTGTTCTACCTATACTCAATCTATCTTGAGAATCTAATTCTTTGAATTTGCCTTTTGACATAATGACTATGTCGTCAGCATATCTGAGGCCAGTGACTCCGTTTCAGCAGTTCTAGTAGCCAGCATTTGGCAAATCCATCTGGATGTGGTTCTCTTGTTTGTTAGGGCCCTATTTATTGCTTCGTGAGAGGTGTTGTCCAATGTCCCCTCTATCTCTAAGAAGGCGCATATGGCCATTTCTTTATGCTCGAGTGATCTCTGGATGCTTTCGGTAAGCACGTACAGAGCGGTTTCCGTTAATCTGCCCGCCCTGTATGCATGCTGCCCGGAGTGCAATGGCACCCTTTCCCGTATCTTGGTTCTAATAAAGTAATCTACCATCTTCTCCAGTGTCTTCAGTGAGAAGAATGAGAGACAGATTGGTCTGAATGACTTCGGGAGGGTAGGGTTCTTCTCTCCCACTTTCGGAATGAAGGTTACCCGTACTCGGTATGTACATGTGCGCTAGTCTGAATCTGGCTGCTTCAATAATGAATGGCAGTAGTTTCGTTTGTCCTTTTTGTAAAACGCCGGAAATATACCATCAATTCCGGGTGACTTGAATGGTTGGGAGGAGTCAATTGCCCATTCCACTCTTTGGGGAGTGCATTTAGTTTTTGCTACCCCCAGTGTTCTCGTCTGGCTCTGCCAGGTTCTTTCAGTGATCTGTCGAGTTCAAATGGTATGCTACCTGGAAAGTGCGTCTCCAGCTCGTTGCTCTTCATCCTCTGTATAGCTTCCATCTGTTCTTCTGAATAACATTGGTCCTGGCTCTCTGCTACTCGCCATAGTTTTATGCAATCTGGCTGCTGCGGGGCTTGATGTGATTGTCTCACAAAAGCTCCTGAATCTGTCTCTCTTGGCTTTCCTTATTTCTTCATTATATTTTGTCAGCCTTCCGGTGTATCCCTGCCAATCTCCTTCCCGCTTGGCTTTGTTGAATAGCCAGCGGACTTCAGATCTCAGGTTTGAAAGGTGTTCGATCCACCAAATGGTACCACTATGTGATTTCCTTCCTTTTATGGTGCAGCTGGATTGGTATTCATCCATAATTACCCCGTTAACCGCCTCTAGGGTCTGCTCAAATTCGACGTGACTGTTGCAGCTGAACTTGATCTGTTCTAGGTTGCACTTCAGATTGGTGGTGTATTTTTACCAATCTGTAATTCTAGGATTTCTGGTGAAGGTTGTATGTGTCACAAGCCCTTCCACGTTGAACATAATGATTGTATAGTCGGAAAGAGACGGTTCGTCGGAGACCCTCCAGTTCCTTACCATTCTTCTAATGCTCGGGCTGCCGAGCATTAATTCTAATACTTCTCGCCTAGCCCTAGTTACAAAGGTGGGGACATATCCCACATCAAGTACATTTACGTTAGACGTGAGTATGAATTCTAGCAATTGCTCACCTCTCTGATTGATGTCCGTGCTGCCCCAGATGGTGTTGTGCGCATTGGCAGCGCAGCCTAGCAGTAGGGGTAGATTGCTCCTGCTGCAGTAGGCGGATGGCCTCTGTACTTCTTCTGGTGGTGCTTGCCCATCTCCAGCAAAGTATACGTCGAGGAGTGAGTGCCCTATGCGGATCTTGGCCCGAACCGGTACTAGGTCCCTCGTCATAAATTCTGAAAGACAGATGTAATTGATGTCATTCCTGATCAGGATGCAAGCTCTGTTGTTGTCACACCTGACATCCCAGATGACCTCATCTTCTCTGTTCAGCAGTCCTCTTATCTGCCCTCTGGTAACCCAAGGTTCTTGGATCAACATAACTCTCAAGTTTGTCTTGTTGAACTTCTCGATAAGGAGGCTGATGTCCCCTTAGCGTGATGGGTGTTCACCTGGGCAACTTTAACGGGGGTAGCCATTACTACAGGTGAGTTGGAGTGCTTGCATCCTCATCGTCCAGCAGCATTTACTCTTCTTCGCTGAGAGTCGCCGTGATGTCCTGGTCCACGCTCCCAGTCGATTCGACTTCGCTGGCCACTGTATCTACTACAGCCACAAGAGCTAGTGTCTTGCCCGCCTTTTCCTCCTCCTTCTCCTTGCTCGAGTCCTCGCGGAGGCCGTGAATGGGGATTTTCCCGAAGCTGAAGAAAATGGTGTATCCCATTTTCTTGATGGCCTCGCAGGACTCGTCATCAATGCAAATGTTTAGCAACTGGCAATTTCCCTCCTTCTTGCTCCCTAGTACCTTCCACAAGTGGATGTAAAGCCCCATGTTTTGTGTGCTTACTAGGGCTACTAACTTCTCCGTTTCGAAGTCTCAGCTTCTGGGGCAGAACACAGTGACAGTGTTCGCCCTTGGGATATCTTCTCCCAGGCACACCGTCAGCTCCGCACCCCTCCAGGTGCTCAGACTGGGGGCATTTACACTCAGCCTGTGTGCCGTCTCTTGGGTGATACAGTCTACCACAAGCATGCTGGGGCAAAAGTGGAGTTTGCACTCTGCACTCAGCACCATCTCCTGTGAGTTGCTCAGCACTCAGCGTCTTCTCTGGGTAGTTTTTGGGGAAGACTGCAACTTTTGTAATACCGACTGCTTCAACATAGCTGGTGGCTTACCCAGTTTGCTAGGCAGTGGTGGTACTACCTCCAGCTTCAGTTTTTCTCTCATTCGGACGTTGAGGGGCGTAAGGGGTTTTAAGGCCCCTTTTCTCCGTCTGTTGAGGAGGTTGCTATTGAGGTATTTTTCTCTCTACGGATTTCTTTCTGGCTTCCTGAGGTGTCAGGCCCTGTTCAAGGAAGCGAAGGTACCATCTTACTCCTACCCCACTGAGGCCCCTTCTCAGTGGATCATCGATACCTCCAGGCTTGCCTGTAGGTGGCAGGTCTTGTTTGCTTCGGTTTTTCCTGAAGGGTTTCCTGGAGGAAGTTCCTTTGTCGGATGCTTGCTCCGAAGGTTTTTCCTCCTTTTCCTTTTCTCTGCCCTTTTCTTCTCGAGGTGAACTCGGTGTACGTGAGATGCCTTGAGTATCCTGGGTTACGGTGACTTCCTGCGATTTTTCTTCTGCTTTAGACTTATCCATGTTGGTCCCACGAATAGCTAGGGAAAGCGAGAGTCGACTACGCCGGAGCTCTGCACGGCGTAGCAAGATGGTCGCCAGGTATCCTCAAGGCTCCGTTCAAGACGGTGCTCTCCCACCGCCATGCATCCACTCGCACGGGTCGCGTAAAACCTTGGATTGAAGGGTTGCTCAGTGCCACCGTATTGGTTATTCAGTGGTGGCCTGCAGTGAGCCTGTGGATACACAGTCTGCACCGCAGGTCGTCCGGTTATCCGTCATCTGCCGACGCTCCTGATAGCCACCCAAGCCCCAGGTCTTGATACCAGAAGCAGGATAAGGGTGAAATATCGACTATTCGAACTGTTACATGCAAGTTTTCAACAACTGATTGTAATATCTGATGATAACATGGGGTTCTGCATGGTATGAAACATTACGAGTTACCTAAGACTTACTCATGATAATTTTGATCGATTTACAGAAGGAATTATTAGACGAGTATTTCCAGCTTGTTGCTACTTCTGAGTATTGATCATATTTGCACCACATTAAGAGTGGGTAGAAATTCACAGCATAAATAATACTATATTAACCTCTTCAGTCCCTTTGTGCACTGTTATTCATATTGATTTTGCCATAAATGAGATACCATCTTTCGTGTAATGTGTGAATCTGTGAAGTACTTCACGAGTTTACTAGGACCACGTACTGTTTTATTTTGGGACTTATCTCTGAATTGAAATGAAATATACCATTTATTTTAACAAGTGAATTATGGCTACCTTATCGCGTCGTTGCAAGGGTGAGTTTATTATATTGATATCAGTATTAATATCCAAAAAAAGGCTTTCACCTTGCTGTCACGAAAACTGTGTTGCTTAGAAACACCACGAGAGCTAGCTCGAGTGGTGTTTTGTACAGCAACACAGTTTAAGCGACTGGCAAGTTGAAAGTATTTTGAGAATTCTGCACTTTGAATGGATATTCAATCAGACAATTTCACGAATACATTAATTTATTATGGACTAAATGCGTATTGCAGGAACGGTTCATCATGTGTCATTATTGTCAGCTGAAGAGTTGAACCGTCAAACTGACGTTTCTCTATTCACAGAAATTGTTGTAACTATGGAAACGTGTAAATAAGGAAGAAGCAAAACACCGATTTGAAAATTCCACGGGTGTTTTCGAAAAGTCCTTTTCTCATTGGTTTGAATTCAAAAAGTGATGGCATTTGGTTGGTTTATATAATATGAGGGGAAATTGTCACCATAATTCAAATAAGTTGGTGATTTTTTTTTTCATTAAACCTATCTGAAAACACTGTATTTACATGCTCATTTGCGAACCGAAAGTAGACTTTTTCCGTGCGCCCGCACGGAAAATTTCATGGTGCGCTAGTGTCATTAGCTGCCTACTTACGTGTCAAAATAATAGTTTATTGAAGTATAAGTGAATAACAAGGTCTTTCAAACACGCGCGATTTTTCGAAATAGAACAAGTGTTTGAAAGACCAGTAATCCACGAATACTTTAAGTTCGTTAAATGGATGGAAAAGGTAACCAAATAAAAATGAACGAGTTGTGCTGTCTTGCATTTGTTAGTAATATTTTATTTGACTTTATAACTTTCAATAATAAAAAAATTGTAATTTTTTCTCGAATAATGATGTTGCCATGATAACTTTAAAAATCTCGCGTTTTTGAAAGTTCAATTCAAACACGCTGAGGGGTACTTGAAAAAGGTGGAATGGGGCACCAATAAGAAATAAATAAAATGTTATTGACAGTTCTCTAGAAAAAGCAAATTGTTTGTATATTTCCTTAACAACGCAGTAAATAAAATAATGCTTGTTTTGAATACGTTCCGTGAGTGTGAAAGGTTATTCAGATTAACAATTCAGCTTACCGTAAACGTCAAAACTCCGAAAAGTGGAAGAATTACGGAACGCAGTTTCTACGAAAACGGTCATTCATCTGCCACCAAAAAACCAACTATTTTCTGTTGTTATAGCGGTTCCATCATATCAATAATTTTTGTTCGGTTGAGTTACGTGACATTACAAGCTTTATGGTCGAATTTGAAAGAGACATGAAGTTTCAGGAGTGACGTATCCTTTATATAGAAGTTTATTTCCCCACAATATGAAAGACGCAAACGGCCTATACTATTTTTTATAAGATAGCTACTAGACGAAAACCCCAGTTTTCACCCCAGCAAAATCGCTTTGTGGAATTTTTTAAACAAGCAATAGTGAAAAAAATTAAAACTTTATTGTTTTTTTGGAAATATCCCAAAGATAATTCAAGGAATCGTTCTACAGTCAATGGAACTTTTGTAGAAATTCATCATAACGGATTTTCATACCACCGGACTAAAGCATTTTCCACTGAGAAAATTCGAATCGAAAGAGAAACCATTTTTCAAAAATTTATAATTTTTATGAATCAGAAGCTGGACAAACAATATTGCGAAAACTGCGAGATAATAATATGTGGGTAAACTGTTCGCAAAATGTTTCCTATCCGAAGTGTAGTTTTTGCACAATCGCGTTATAAACAATTCAAAGTCACATCTTGCAAGAAGATTTAAGGGAAATTCAAATTCTGTAAGCGGCATCTGGAAGTAGAGATCCATATCTACAATTTGTATATCTTGGAATTCCTCCTGAGAGGTGGAAAATGTGTTGAAAATGTCCCTGAAAGTTGATCAAAACGCTTCAAAGTGCGTCCGTAGTCACCCGAAGTCGCACTGAAGTTAACTCGAGATAAGTTCGGGTGACTTCTGGTGCACTAGGAAGCATTTATGATAACTTCCAGTGACATTTTCAACACATTTTCCACCTCCCAGGTGAAAATCCAAAATACAAAAATTGTAGATATTGATCTCTTCTTCCAAATGCCGTTTACAGAATTTAATTGTGATAATTTCCCTTAAGAGCAAACACTACCTTGGTAAAACGGAAATTCGTTTTGAGCCCACAGTTTTTGTTTGAAATTTTTTAAATTTTTTTTGCATTACTCAATGTTTTTGTGTAAATTCCGGAACCTCAGTGATTTTTGGTTATGATAATTTTTAAGAAAAAAAAATTTAAATGACATGATGAATTGAAAAAATTGAGAATTTCTTATGGGACCATTGAGCCCATACAAAAAATATCTCTTTCTTGATATCAATGGTTTTTGCAA
Organism: Chrysolina oricalcia; assembly: GCA_944452925.2. Classification (NCBI taxonomy): domain Eukaryota; kingdom Metazoa; phylum Arthropoda; class Insecta; order Coleoptera; family Chrysomelidae; genus Chrysolina; species Chrysolina oricalcia. The sequence goes on from OX101820.2 coordinate 46,138,936, forward strand.
GAAACGGATTCTACGATCGGGAAATGTATACCTGATTGGCGCAGTAATCGAGAACGGACAGGTGCTATGTTGTCAATGTTCATCGAGTTCATTATCTCCACCCCCACTCTTGATAAGTTTGTCAACAAATCTGAGCTGAAAGGGATGAGGAAGAAATTCGACTTTTCGGTGATAGCGGCTCTTAGTCGGCGAATTTAAAATGATTTGCTCTTGTTTATGACGCGAATGTGCAAAAACTACACATCGGACAGAAACCATCTCGAGCACAGTTGAACCACATGTTTATCACCTATCAGTTTCTGCAATACAGTTTGTACAGGTTCAGATCTATAAAAATTATGAATTTTCGAAAAATGGTGTCTTTCTCGAGGTTTTCCAGGATTTTCTCCGTGAAAAATTCACCGACCTGGTATACAGTGTGTCCCACTTACCATGCTCACCATGGGTATCTTTTTAATGGTGAGAGATACGAGGTCGGTTAAATGACACCAAATGTGGAGTTTATCAAGGCCAACTATAATGTGAAAAAATATTTTGATAAAATCCATTCGTTTTTGTTTTATTCGCAAAAAACAGATTTTGATCATTTTCATGTCTCGTCCGTAACTTCTTTATTTATGAAAATATTTGAATAGGAATTTCACTTCCTTATGGCAGTTTTTTAATTAGATTTCGAAAAAAATATGAACTTCATACCAACTCTTCTGGAATTTGAGATATTAGCACCAACTATTATTTTTCAAATGAAGGTCATAGCTCACTATGACTTAGTTATGAATAACTTTTTTTTCTCTTACAGATGATATGTCACAGTTATAGCTTTTTATTGATAACAACGGAGTTATCGTCATTTATACAAAAACAAGAACTATTGTGAAGTCGCCATCTTGAATTTATAAATTTTAACAGAAAAATCATGATCTCCAACCTCAAAAACCCCCACATACCAATTTTGAATGGAATTGGACCATAATCACAAATCTCGTCCGCCATATTGGAAGAACCGCTATTTTTATTTTTTTTTAACAAAAATTCCATAGTGCACTGTCACCGGAATTATGAACATCTGCCAAATTTCAAGTTATTAGGACCGCCAGATGTGGGTCAAAATTCACGTGCAAGAGACATGAAACTGATCAAAATCTGTCATTTAACCGACCTAGTATCTCTTATCATTAAAAAGATACCCATGGTGAGCATGGTAAGTGGGACACCCTGTATAAAGAAGCATTTTTAAGGTTTTATAATTCTCTACAAAAGTTCTATTGACTGTTGCCTAATTCCCCCAATACTTTTTGAGATATATTGACAAAAAAATTCAAATTTTTTTCACTATTTGTTGTTTAAAAATCCCACGAAGCTTTTTTGCTGGGGCGGAAACCAGGGTTTTCATTTACGAACTATCTTATAAAAAGGGTATAGTGAAAAGAGCTTTTTATTTTTATCTACAGCTTGGCCTAATATGTTGACTTGGTAAGATGGATGAAATTTTTATTTTTATTTATTTATTTATCATTCATATATATATATATATATATATATATATATATATATATATATATATTTTCACTGGGTATTGTTGCATACAGTTGGGTACACTCTCACAGATGATAGAAAACGAGCTTTTATCCCACCACGCTTGTCTATCAGCTGTAGATAATGTTGCGATTAGTTATAATGATGACATTCTATTGAAAAACAAAACCGCTGTTTGTACATTCATTTTGAATGAATCTTTCAATCAAGTCTTTCCTGTAAACACAATATATTGAAAAAAAAAAAAATGTTTAAAACCGCTTCGGTATCTTTCGGTTAACCAGGCCAATATACGGAACCTATCCTTGATGACAATATTTAGATATTTTTAATGGAAATAGTCAAATATGATTACACCAGAGGAAAAAATATCACGTGAAGCGGCAAAAGTAAGATTAGAATTACTGCCCAAGGATTAACGTGAGAGATACGATAACCAGTGTCATCTATTTTGCAACTGGCGCCAACAAAATTAAGTTATAAAATAAATGTAGGGATGATATTCTTCTCTTTTATTTGTCAGAAAAAAAAACGAATCCATGAATGCTTCAACTTTATTCTCAATGTTAAAAAGTTTTCTGGCAGTAAAAGAAAATGCAAATGTCCAAAATCTACTGCATTCCTTAAACGAAAAAGTGTTGGTTACACACCGAAAATCTCCAAAGTATTAACTGCTGACCAAGTTGCCAAATTCATAATTGAAGCACCAGACGAGAAGTGGTTATTAAGTAAAGTAATTTCAATATTTGGCATATTCGGTGCCTGCCGAAGAGATGACATGATTCGTCTGACTTTGGAAGACGTATAGAAGATAATGGCCGGTTTTTGATAGTATTCCTTCAAGATGGCGAAAATCACAAATCAAGAAGTTTCACAATTACAAAGGAAGGATGTCCCTTTGATCACTTTTTACCGTAAACATGTTAATCTAAGACCTGCACACATGAATAGTGAAAGATTATTTATTGCGTATCGTAGTGGTAGACAACAACAACAACAAAGCAGATTGCTGAATATCGGAACCTAAAAGAGAGAAAAGATTATCATACTGGAAACGGCTTGAGACGATCTTCAGCATCTCTGTTAGTCAAGGGCCGAGTAAATTTGCTTACTTCAATAAATCATGGAGGTTGACGTTCCTTGACTGCTGCTGAAGGCTATATCGAAGAATCGGTAAGCAGAAAGATAGAAGATTCTCGTAAATTGTTCAGCCATTCAAGAACAGTGAAAACAACGCCATCATCAGAATACAATGCAGTGAGGAAAAATCTAATACTGAATACTTCTACTAATATATTAGCACCTTCGACTTCATCAACTACAGTTGTATAGAAATATAAAAAAATGAGTCATCAGTCAAGTAAGTGAGCAGTTTTTCATGGCGCATTCCTCTCGTAAATATATCAACAGCTGACTTTTCATTGTGTACGTGGAAAATAAAAATATCGTCATTATATTGACCATTTTGTAAAATCGCAAGTTTTGAGATGAATCCTTTTATTTTTTATTACGTTGTACTTAGCAATTTATAGATTACAGTCTGGGTAAACTTCGTTTCGCAACACATTCGCGGACACTTCGTTCATTTTTATTCTACCCAAAACGTCACTTATTTTTTTCTTGAAAAATACGTTAAGTGATTATGTATTTTTTTGGAAGAAAAAACAAATGTCTGCCATTACAGACATAAACACATTTTTATATGTATAGGGATGCACAACTGCTATTGCAACCATGCATAATATTAAGAAAATGTTTTCCAAATAAAGAAAAAGCTAAGTACTTCCTTATTCATGAACTTTATTGTACGAATATTTCAAAACAAGGACAGGTAAGTTCTCCAAAAAAATAAAACAACGTAATATCATCTTCTCTGACAATATGGAATGAAAAACATCTATGTGTGAAAACTTGCGAAACATGTTCCAGCACATACGGGTGGCTCATCATCGCGTCTAGAACTGCGCCATGATGTCTGTCCTCTTTTACCATTTTTTCAACATCGGCTACATCTCAAAAGGTAACTTTTCCTGTTGTAACTGGAAGGCAATGGAATTTTTTCCAAAATATGTTGTAAACCTGGTTGAGGTCCAGGGAGCGTTGATTTGGATCATATGAGAAAAGTTTTCGTGGAATTTTAAATCAAATCTGTCCTTGTAATGAAGAAATCACAATAAATTCATGTATTTTCTTCTTTGGTAGTGTCAGTGAAGCTAGATGTTCTCGAATTTCTCTATTTGGGAAGATTCGATATCGCTAGTTCCTGACCATATGCACTGGTACAATAGAAAAGGAGATCAATTACTTCGTCAGTCCAAAGCGACTTAAAAACTTCTAGAGGTGAAGGTTCATGGTTAAAATGTAATTGTACCCCTGCAGCTGTATGATCAAATTGAAAATCCAAATAAATAAATGACTAATTGTACTTACCATTTCTTCCAAAATTGTTTTATGAAATAAGTAAAATATTCAAACGTGCTCAGACATGAAATTATTTCATGCAAATAGTAAACGACCTCACTGTAAAAATGTTATGAGGTGACTGTCTGATTTAGCGGACGTGACGCGCCAGGTGTGGAGGGTGGTGGTGATAACGTAGTATTTTCAAAAGAAAAATAAAGACCATCATATGTCACTTTCCTGGAAACATACTATAGAGGGACACTCGATTTCGCTATTCATGAATTCCTTATGGGCGTTGCGACTGCAACACCAGACGTGTGCATTTGTGTGGCCCAAAAATCGCCTGCAATTCTAGTCCTGTCCCTACGTATGTGTCTGCAATTGCAGTCACGACCGACAATGTGTTAAGGTATAATATTGAAAGTTCTCTGTGAACGTCTGATTTTTCCTATTAACACCCTCCTCCGTATGAGAAATTCAATACTTCAACCCAGTTGATCAAAAACATAATCTACAATTATTCCACTTTGTACAGATTTTTTATTTGAATTTATCGTTTAACCCAAATTGAATATCTCGAAAACTTATTGTATCATTATCTTTTACTTCAAAATGAGACATTTTTTCTTTCGTTTAAAATGCTCTTTGATTGGTGTATTGGCCCCTTAATTTTATTTGTGTAAACTGCTATTTACGAAAAAAAATATACGTCAGAACTTTTCCTAACCAATCTCAATTTTAAGTCAAAGATAATCAAATTTATTCAAGCCCCTGCTTCGTGGCATTATTTATCATTCTGGTAAGTTCGTTTTTCAATGGAGTCCTTCGTAAAAGAGCTCTCGAATCTCGCAATCTCATCTTCAGGTACTTCGAATTCGCCAAGAAACGCTTTGCAAGTCATTTGAAATCTCATTTTACTACAGTCAGCACAATTATCACAGACATGGATTGCTTCCTTTACTTGGGCACGTGATTACGTCAACTCATGCGTTTCAGTGTCCTTTTCACATTTTCCAATATTTTCTTGATGGCGACGTATATTATTTTGTCACCGGAATAATTACCGTTTGAAGCGTTGTTCAAACGAACTTCTGTTTCCTCAGTTAGAATTTGTTCTCGTTGATTATCTTTTGAGTTACACATTTTGCACTGAAACTCTTCATGAAAAATATAAGGCCCATCAAGCAAAAAATTCGTAGTTTAACTAGCACATATGAAGGACTGATGGATCTATGTATTGGTCCAGGATAGAAGCCATTTAAAAACTTCTTCCAGATTGTATATTTCATTCTTTCGACTGATTGCAGTAATTATTCAGAAGTAAAATTATTCAAAAAGATACTTGTCAGCACCAACTAGCAATGCACATCGATCGTATAGGAACACAGTTGTTGCTCTCATTTAGAAACAAGGTTAATCTGACTTATTGACCATTTGATGAATGTATAGATCACAGCGTTAATCTAGTCCATCCATACGCGCAACTCTCAGAAGTATTCGAGAGACTTGTGCGAGCTAGGAAAGATGCAACCGTTACCTTTTAACAAGAATGATGACCATGCTGGGAATTCAATCAACGACCCAATGCTTCAGAGACGAACGCTCTACCAACACCTATATGTACGTTAGGATGAAAATATAAATATAAAAAAATAGGTCAGGAGAATTTAATGGACACGCCCTCTAGTAAAAATGCAACCGTATACACGTGTTTCGAGCTTAAGACTCTCATCAGTACGGTGAGAACACGTGTACATCCTGACACTTGTTTTCACCGTATTGATGAGAGCCTTAAGCTCTAAAAACGTGTATATCAATAAGGTTATAGCAGAAATAAACAATGCCCACATGATTAACTATGCTGATGATACCAACCTTTTATGGCTTCCATAACCAGGGCAAACTTACCAGATATCATAAAAAATGGTAGCAAAATAATAGAACAATCCAAAGATTACGTTCTAGAAAACAAGTTGATTTTGAACGATGGAAAAACAGATTGACCATGTTCAAAATCAATAACAGTATAGAAAAACCACAAAACATACTCATGGACAATCAAAAAAATATTTGTAACACTTTTGTGAAGTTTCTAGGTATATATATACCTACATTGATGACACTTTAAGTTGTTTAAGTTATACTAGTCAGAAAGACAATTTACCCTGAAGCACTAATAACAGTATATTATGCCAATTTTTATTCTGCTATGAGACTAGATATAATCATCTGGGGCCCAAGTCATGGGTGGAACAGAGTTTTCCTATGTCAAAAAAAGTAATTAGAATAATTTTAGATGAATCTTTAGGTTAAACTACTAACTGTGTCAGCAATCTATATCTATGAATTAATAAAGTTTGTTATCAATCATCCAGGCCACTTTGACACACATCGCAAAACGTATATTTACGGAAAAAGGTGAAGAGAAGACTTCTCATATCCCATTCATGTAACATACCTATAATGAACGTAGCACTACCTATTGCGCAATGAAATGTTACAATGACCTCCCACAAGATATAAAAGATATTGGAGTTGCCAACAGATTTCTGAAATTTGTGAGATAATTTCTATGTAAATTAGAGCCCTACAATACTGATGAAAATTTTTTGGCCTGTAGAAAGTTATGAATCCAATTTTATTCAAAATCATATGTCACATATTTTAAATTGTATGTCAAATTGAATCCATTATTTGAATGTTTCATATATTTTTTTGAAACTTATATATACATGTCTATATGTAAACATATTGATATTTTAGAAGTTTTTGACGTATTTTTCAGACAAAAATATTCTACTACTTTTGTGAATGGTTATAAAATAATCTGCTGAAATAAATTCATCTTTATCTTCATTTGTTCTCTTATTACATCAAAACCGTTTTCCGACAGTCCTCTTACAGTCCGACAGTCCTCTGATGAAACCCATAAAATGATTTTTTTTTCAATTTTAAATCAATGTTGTTTGACTTCCACCTCGTATTTTTTAGCGAAAAATTTTTTTCACACTATACATGATGTTAAGAAGTCACGTGCCGTGTTTTATGCTGCTACAATTCATAATTCACTTTTGGTTGAAATTTGACTGTGGTCACTGGACTATAAAAAAAAAAACTATTCTGGATTACTATTCATTACATTATTTTGGGAAAGGCTCAATACCCCAGAGTGCTATAAACAGATTCCTGTTAGTTCACGTCAATATACTCGCATATTCCTGCTGACAACTGATGTTTTATTTCGTGCCAAGAATAATGACACATCATGTCAGCTTTACATGATTTATGTAGCACGCATATCTAACCTGTTTTTATTAATATAAAGTTCGTTTTTACATGGTATTATACTGTGACGTTATCTTCTTGATTCAAACGGGCTTATGATTTTTTGAAAATGTTTGTTGAAGACTCTATGGAGGAGACTAAATGAAATCATTTAGAAAGATACTAGGTACGAGGTAGAAATTAGGTGTTTTGTCTGTGACGTAGCTACTGAATCATTAATTATATATGCAGGAGGACACACTGGAAATATATCTTGATCAAGATATCAGAAGGAAGGAAATTCTAATAATAAAATCTGCTTTCCGCAAATTGATAATTCAATACCAAGTCCCCGGTTAACATTCAACTTTATACATATAATGGTTTTCATCAGATGTCTCATGCGTTATGTTGAATGAACTTAACCGATACGTACTTCAAAAATTGGTCATACTCATATACCAAAAACGTTTCATTCAAATTAATGAATTTTCTGACCAAATAACCATGTATTTTTGCAAACTTTTTCCAATGAATGTTGAATACCTGAAAAAAATATTTCACTCATTGATGAAAATAATCAATAAACATTATTATATCATTAATATATCTCTTAAGCGATCGTAATTTTGAAAATCGAATATAAACATATTGTTTATATTGTTTCCAAACATTGTCTCTCCGAAGATGTTCTGGCAACGGGCAAAATATGAATATATTACAGATTTACCTACTAATATAGTGATGAAAATATTATATTAAATTCGATACATTTAACGACCAAATAACTTTGTATTTTTGCATACTTTGCCTGACGTAGGTTGAATATCTAAAAAAAAAATTAATTCATTTATCGAAATAATCGATACAAACTATTCCATCGTGGCCAGGTAGCCGAGTGGTCGAAGCGACATTGTTTCAATGACTTTGGCTACCAGTCGGCGATGGTTCAAACTATGGCAACTGCAGACATTTTTCTGATAGCCCGAGAAAGTGCTAGGAATCGCACGTAAAAAGGTAAGACCTCGTTGATCATTGGCTCGCACAAGTTTCGACTTCTGAGGGTTGCCGTTCGTAAGGGGACGACGCGACAGCTGGTTAACGGAAAAAACAATCTATCTACCTCAAATTCATAAGTGTAATACTTATTCTAACTATATTATACATTCATATTGTATAGGATAAGACCAAAATAGAAATTGTAAAGCATTTACATTTATTTGGAGAATGCAACGAAATATTAAACCTTAAAACTAAAATACCTCCCTAATCACTATGATAGAATACAGAACAGTACAAGAATTAACATATAGGTAATGTACAAAAATTAGGATGGACATCCTTTGTAATAGAGTGGCTAATATTATGTTACTCTCGGGAGGAGGGTTTTGTGACTGTCCATTCACCCGCGATTTTCTTCAGGTGAACAACATTTTTTATGTAAGTTTGTCCGGTCTCGTTATTTTGTACCTCGACATCTGCGCCCTGCTTACTAGTAATAGTGTGAGGAGTCGGGTCAAACGTAGGAGTGAGTTTATTTTCTTTCGTGATGTTTTTGACGAAAACTTTGTCCCCGCATTCAAGCCCACTTTGTTGGGCTTTCCTTTTCCTATCTGCATATACCTTTCCTTTTTCTTTCTCCCATAAATCTCGGTCGCTTACTTCTTCTTCTATTTTATCTGAGGGAGTTATAGATGAACTTGGTAAACTAGGTAGTTTGTCGCGAAAACGTCTCCGAAAAAATAATTCAGAAGGCATTTTTCCCGTAGTAGCATGTGGTGTGCTGTTATACATCGTTAGGTACTCAAGTAAATCAGCTCTCCAGTTTTTCTTGTTGATCTGACTTATTTTTAGCCTTTTCAGTATGTCCCTGTTTTGACGCTCTACTTCGCCGTTCTGTTGGGGCCAATAGGGTATTGTGTGAAATAGAAGTATATTATGAACTCGGCAAAAGTTTTTGAATTCTTGGCTACAAAACTGTTTACCATTGTCAGCCGTTATTGATTCTGGTATGCCCAGCCTTGAAAAGACTTCCTCTAAGATTCTAATAGTGTTGGTAGAGGTTATGGTATTCATGCATTTGATTTCCTTATAACGGCTATAATAATCTACGATCACCAATAAATATTCGTTGCTCGGAAGAGGTCCCATAAAATCAATTGCTATATCTACCCAGGAACTCGATGGTAACTGCCGCCGTTTCATCGGTTCTGGTGGATTTGGAGCGGACACTAGAGTACAGTCTCTGCATTCTACAACAAACTTTTCAGCCTCGCTGTCTACTCTTGGCCACCAAACTTTGGTACGGAGACGTTTCTTCATCGCAACAATTCCTGGGTGACCTCCGTGTGCCAACTCTAAAACACGCTTCCTTAGTGCCTCTGGAATCACTATTCTATCACTGCGTGATAATATATTTGAGTAGAAACATAGTTCGTTTTCAAAAATTTTGTATCTTTCCGTGCCACTCAACCATTTCCCTCCACTTAGTGCATGTTTAACCATCTGTATTTCCGGGTCCTCTTTAGAATATTTTTCGAGTTCTTTCACTGAAATTGCTATAGGCTTTGAGTATTCAACGATTTGATGTATGAATTCTCTTTCGAAAGGTTGATCACATGATAAGTCTGAATGCAGCCGAGATAGTGGGTCTGCGATATTTTCTATGCCAGGACGATACACTATTTTGTATTTGAAGGACTGTAACCTTAGAACCCAGCGTTCAATCCTTGCACAAGGCTTAGACTTAGGACCAAATATTGTCTCTAGGGGCTTGTGATCAGTAACGAGTTCGAATTCGTCTTTTCCAAATAAGTATATCCTGAAGTGTTCGACAGCCCATACTAACGCAAGGGCCTCTTTTTCAGTTTGACAGTATCGCCTCTCACAATCCGTCAAACTGTTGTTAGCATAAACGATAACTCTGGGGCCTCTGTTGTCAAATTGGATAAGAACAGCTCCCAACCCTACGGGACTAGCGTCGGCTATAACCCGGGTCCGGTCTTTAGGATCATAGTACCCTAAAACTGAGTCACTCGAGAGTGAATTTTTTAGCTCGGTAAATGATTTTTTTTCATGGCCCCAGTGGCGTTCAATGTTTGCATTTTTCCCCAGTTTTAATCGCAAGAGTTTCCTTAAAGGTTCGGTCAATGTTGCCAGATTGGGTATCCATTTTCATACGAAATTAACCAAACCCAGAAAACTCTGTAGTTCTTCTACCGTCTTGGGTGCACGAAAATTCTTGATCACCTTCATATGTACATCCAACGGTTTTATTCCGTTGGCTGAAAGAATATGACCAAGAAACGAGATAGACTGCATGTTATATTGACACTTGTTTTCGTTAAGTAATACATTAAAATACTTGAGTGTATATGGCGTCTTTTTTAATCTCTGGTTATGCTGGTTTTCATTCTCACCAAAAACTATTATATCGTCTATGAAGTTAATAGTTCCTTGACAGTCGATCAAAATTTTCTCCATAATTTTTTGGAAAATTTCCGGGGCACATGTGATACCAAACATAAGCCGTTTATATCTGAAAAGACCTCTGTTAGTAATGAATGTTGTGATAAATCTCGACTTTTCTGATATTTCCACCTGATGGAATGCATTTTTTATATCCAGGCGAGAAAATCGCGCGGCTTTCCGTAACTGCGGTACTAATAACTCCATCGTTGGTAATGGATGATTTTCACGAGCTATTGCCTGATTGGCACGTCGCATATCAATGCAAATGCGGACCTCCCCATTCTCTTTCAGCACGGGTACAATAGGAGATATCCATTTTGACGGCTCATTGACTTCTTCAATTATATCACCCTCTAGAAGATTTCGTAGAGCATCTTCGACTTTCGTTTCTAGAGGTATAGGTATTGTCCTGTATGGCTGAGCAACTGGTTGAATGTTTTCATCAATTGGTATATCCACTATCATATCCTTAAACTTAGGAAATGGAGAAATCAAACAGTTTACATTGATATGTATCTCTAGTATCCCAAGTGAAGTAGCTGTTTCTTTTCCAAGTAGACATTTAGTGCCATTTTTTATGACATAAAACAAAGCGTCTTCTTTTTTATTGTTAGCTTTAATCTCAGCTTCGAAACACCCCAATATTTCTAATGGCTTATTACTCGCGTAAGCAACGAGTTTTTTGTCTACCTCTTTTTGTTGGCTTTTTACCTTAATTTTATTCAATTTTAGTTTTTCCCATGTTTTTCCATCTATGATGTTGTTTCTACTACCCGAGTCTGCATCAGTTATGTCAGAGGTGGCTAGGTAAATTCCTAGTGCTCTCTTCCACTTCTCCCATCTTGTTGCAAGCGAAAATGGATCGCCTTCACATTGGAACTGCTCAACGCCTGACATACTAGCCATCTCTGAAATTCAGGAAAACTATTTTATTTCATTTGTTCTCCTCAGTATTTGTCTGTGCACTGAAATGATTCACTCGACCAGTCACACCCTCCAGAGAGACCCCTCTGGTTTGACTACTAACTATCTCACTAAGCCATATAGCTATTTGTTCAACTAAGCCAGATTGACAAGCTGAGTTCTATGACTCACTTTTTTCCCAGAGCCGTTCCGACTCTCTAAGCATTTCGGCTCATTTGTTCACCCAAGTCAAATTGACTTGCTGAGTCATACGACTCATTTTTCTTCAGAGCCGTTTCGACTCACTAAGCTTTTCAGCTTATTTGTTTACCCAAGCCAGTTTGACTTGCTGAGTCCTAGCCTCATTTTTTCCCAGAGCCTTTTTGCTCTCTAAGCCTTTCAACTTATTTGTTCAACCAAGCCAAATTGACTTGTTGAGTCCTAAGACCCATTTTCTGAGCCATTTAGACTCACTAAGCTTTTCAGCTTATTTGTTTAACCAAGCCAACTGACTTGCTGAGTCACACGACTCATTTTTTCCCAGAGCCTTTTTGCTCTCTAAGCCTTTCAACTTATTTGTTCAACCAAGCCAAATTGACTTGTTGAGTCCTAAGACCCATTTTCTGAGCCATTTAGACTCACTAAGCTTTTCAGCTTATTTGTTTAACCAAGCCAACTGACTTGCTGAGTCACACGACTCATTTTCCAGACCCGTTTCAACTCTCTGAACTACTTGAATATTTGTTTTAATAAACCAAATTTACCTATGTGTTCTATCTCATTTGTTTCATACAGTATATTCCTCAACCCCATTACTAACGTGCACCTTGTAAAATTGCTAATTCGTGTGTTCCATTAAATTAAAAAGTTCATACGTTTCTATACACCACATTTGCACAGACAAGACTTTTTGGAATTCTTAACTCGCTCTTACTTTTCAATGATATGAAAAATGAGTTATTTTGGACAATTATTATCCAACCATCAATCGATAGTTCCGAGGAATATAAATTATTAAACTAGATCAAATTTGACATTGTTGCACTTACTTCCCTATCCAATTTTTGATTTTCTGTGTTTCCACTAGCACTTTTCCTTCATTAAATCACTTTTCACTCGTCGCCAATGTAATATTCCAATGAAACTCTTCAACACTTTCTTAGCCTTTATTATCACTCTTTCACATTCGGGTTCCCGATACAGACTGAATCATATTCTGTTTCACCTTCTTATCAGTTACATAGTCATCTACATATACTACAAATATAATCAATATGAAGTATTCTACGCAACGATAGGTGTCGCTGCTATTGAAGTTAGGAAGCATCATCTCAAACTATATAAATACTAACGTGTTAAGATCTATCAAAATCACTCACCAAATAAGGTCTTTGTATCACATTGTATCCGAGATATCTTGTCGCATTCACACACTTGATAACGACAGTGGATGTTAACTGTTGGAACGTCGTGACTCAAACACATGCAAAGAATTTATTTTCTTTGTTTCTAGACAATGGAAGTCCAGAAGAATTCTACTAACAATAATACATTGTCAACCACTTTCAAACAAATTAATATATGAATACTATCAAAAGCTTTTGTGAATTGTCCATTTGTTATTGATAACAAGCACAAAAAGTCTAATAGGCTGCTTAGCCTGTACGTACCTTATACCATGATCACCATTGTTTTGGCAAAAACAGTAATTTTACGGCAAAAACTAGTTTCTGATGACGTTTTATATTTTTATTTTTCCGTCTCTATATGACAATACATGACTAACTATATTATTCATTTCAATTAAAAAATGAGTAAAAAGTAGAAAGAATAAGTCCACACCATTCTCCGGGCCTCGCAAAAGACTACTTTGGTTTCAACAGAACAACCTTTGTTATAGGTCTTCGTTACAATCCTGTCGCTGTTTTTACTTCAACTACCCTAATTTTGTTGTCGCGTCCAGGAAAAGTTCGAGTAATTTTTCCTTTGGGCCATGTATTTCTTGGAGAAGTATCATCCGCCAATATGACTAGATCTCCTTCAGCAACATCACTTTTGTTGTGCTGCCACTTGCTTCGTTTAATCAGAGTTGGAACGTATTCTCGTAGCCAACGTCGCCAGAAAAGATCTGCAAATCTCTGTGCAATACGCCATTGCTTTCGTAAATTGGAGTCTGAACCTGTGAACACTCCTGGTGGACTTATTTAATTAAGTTTACCAATAAGAAAATGGTTGGGTGTCAGAGCTTCGTCGTGTAGATGATCTGAGGAAACGTAAGTGAGTGGATGGCTATTTACTGTGTGTTCTACTTCAACAAGAAGAGTTAGCAGCATTTCTTCCTTTGGACTCTGCTGTGTCAGAACCACTCTCAGAGCGTTTCTAACGGACCTAATCATTCTCTCCCACACCCCTCCCATGTGGCTGGCTGTTGGTGGATTTTTGAACCATTGTATGTGTCGCACACAACAAAACTGCTGGAACTGATCTGTATCGACTTGTTGAAGGGCTAATTTCATTTCTTTTTCGGCTCCACAAAGGTTTGTTCCATTATCCGAGTGTAGTTCGCTAGGACTACCTCTTCTACAAATGAATCGACGGATTGCCATGATGGCAGAATCTGTAGTGAGTGAAGGGACCAGCTCAAGGTGAATCGCTCCTGTAGACATACATGTGAAAATAACTCCATAGCGTTTTTCCTTTCTCCTACCGATGGTAACTGTCATCGGACCAAAATAATCCATCCCCGTGATCATAAAGGCTCTGACTTGAGGTGTGATTCGACAAACCGGAATTTGACCCATTTGTTGCGTTTCCAACTTGGCATTCCTCCTCCTGCAGATAACACAGGATGTCACACAACTTTTTACAGCAGATCTTGCATTTATGACCCAAAACCGTTCTCTCAACTGGTTGATCAATTGTTCTCTGCCCTGGTGATGATTCAAATGGTGATAATGTTTCACTAGCAATTTTGTCAACCAATGTTCCGAGTCTAGAATGATTGGCTGTCTCATAGGTAGGTCTAATTATTGAGCTTCATCCAATCTTCCGCTCAATCTCAAAACATTCATATTATCAAATACAGGATTTAGCTTCGACAGGCGACTCGATTTCTTAAAACTTTTCTTCTGGAGGATCCTATTCATCTCTTCGGAAAAACATTCGTTTTGGACGTGCTTAAATATCTCAAACTCGGCAAATTCAAATTCTTTTACTGAGAGTTCTTTCGAATATGTTTGAGTACTAATAAGTAGGCCGGTTTTCATTCACGAGACGCAAATAATTTGAAAATCTTGAAAAGTCAAAAGGATTCTTTTTTTTTTTGAATATTACAAAAACACTATTTTTCTTCTCTTCCTCAGTATTTGCCGATATATCCTCTTCGGCTAGAGGCCATGACTTTTCATCTGGAGTGAGGAATTGAGGTCAGTAAAACCAATTTCTGTAGTTGTCTATGTCTCACAGTCCTCGTGTTGCTTCATCAGCTACATTCAATTTCGTTGGTAGCCAGTGCCAGTCTTCAGGGTTTGTTAAGTCCAAAATTTCACTTATTCTGTTGGCGACAAAGGTTTTGTAGTTCCTTGGAGATGACTTTAAACGTCCCGACATGCTACCCCGCGCCTAGCGCACTCGACTTGGCCGTTAAAAAAATTGTCACAAATATCTCTGAACTACGAGCAGTCTCTGAGTTGAACTCAGATCACGACCCAGTGCTCTTTACAGTCAAGGGAGGACCTAGGCCAAAGGGGCAAATAATTTTATACGATTATTCAACAACTGACTGGAAAGAGTACAGGAGAACAAAATAACACATATCACCCTCCATACATAAGAACACCATATAGAGGGGGAGACTCAGAGGATGATCGATAACATTCAAAATGCAAGATATTTTACCACTAAGAACAGGAAATATAGAGATGACCGGGATCCTCTTTCAAGTCATATTCTTGGCCTGATTATGCTGAACAACCAAATGCGTAAAAAATTGCAGACCACCCACAATCCCGTGTACAGCGAGAATATACAACACCTGGGTCAAGAAATTAGTTCACTCACTCAGAGCCACAGAAATGCGACATAGAACAGGAAAATGGAAAACCTCAAAGTCGACGACAATTCCTTGTGGTGGATGAACCAAAACCCTCGAAGGGGCCGAAGGAATTCCCAGCCATGGGGAATGGTCAAAGACAAGCGATGACCGATCCAGAAAAGGCAAAAATGTTCGGAAAATATTACCAGAGCACGTTGCCAGGAAAGGCAAAAATGTTCGGAACATATTACCAGAGCACGTTCCGGGCAGGCGCTGACTCAATGCAAGAGCACGAGTTAGTTTCTAGAGAAGCAAAAGAATTCAGAAAAGTCCCGAAAGCGGCCTCAACTGGTAGAACCTCCTCGAAGCTGATGACTCGATACGAGGAGGTTTAGAACACCATAAAAGGGCTCTCTAGGAACGAAGCGCCTGGTATTGACAAGATAGATGCAGTCCTACACAGGAACCTCCTAAGAAGTCTCTAGTGCACCTACACGGTGAACATTCAACTTTACAATTATAAGTCATCAGATGTCTTATGCGTTATGTTAGATGAACTTAACCGATACGTACTTCAAAGATCGGTCATACTCATGACTATATGATATACCAAAATTAAACCATTTTACGTGAAACGTTCGCTTTAACACATTTCAATTATGTTGCATTTTTGATCAAATTAAACGATCAATACTGCATAATCATGAATATATCATTTGAATGATGATATGAATGAAGATTGCATATAAACATATTTTTTATGTACTTTTTCGAATATTGTCTCTTCAATAACTTGCAGACATCAAGATAAATATGAAAATACCTAACTTTTTTAAATATAATCGTATCTTCGTCAACATAATCAATAGTAAGACCAAATAACTACATATTATTGCATATTTTGCCAGACGTAAGTTATGTGCCCCAAAAAAATATATAATTATTTATCAAAATAATCAATAAAAATTATTATATCATAAATATATATCTTGAGTGATGATATTCTTGAAAACCGAAAATATATTATTTATATGTGTTTCCAAGAATCGCCTCTCCATAGTTTTCCTGGCATCAGGCAAAATATGAATATTTTACATATTTCCTAATATAGTAATGAAAATATAATATTGAATTCGATCCATTCAACGACCGAATAACTATGTATTTTTGCATACTTCACCTGACGTGAGTTGATTGACTAAAGAATTATATTCATTTAATGTTCAAAATAATCGATATAAAGTATTCTATCGTGGATATATCCCCTGGGTTATGATAATTAAGAAAATCAAATGTAAATGTACTATTTATATATGTTACCAAACTTTGTCTCTCCAAAGTTATCCTGGTGTCAGACAAAATATGTGTACTTCTCGTTGTCCATTATATGGTAATAAAAATGTTTCTTTCAGATTATTGCATTTTCTGAACAAATAACAGTGTATTTTTGCTTACTTTTTTTGCCAACGTAAGTTGAATACCTGAACAGATAATCAATAAATGTAAATACATACATACATCTCTTGAGCGATGGTAATTTTGAAAATCGAATATAAATATATTATTTATATATGTTTCCAAACATTGTCACTTCAAAGTTTTCCTGGCAACAGGAAAAATATGAAAATTTTACATACTTCCTAATATAGTAATGGAAATATTAAATTAGATTGGATACATTTAACGACCAAATAACTACGTATTTTTGCATACTCTGCCTGACGTAAGTTGAATATCTAAAAAAATGTATCGATATAAACTGTTCCATCGTGGATACATCTCCTGGGTGATGATAATTTTGGGAATCGAAGGTAAATGTATTTTATGTATTTTATTATCATTATTTACATATTTCCAATCTTTGTCTCCTATATCCTGGTATCAGACAAAATATGTGTATTTTTGTTCTCCACATTATAGTAATAAAAACGTTTCATTCATATCAATAAATTTTCTGACCAAATAATACCATGTAATTTTGCATACTTTTTCTCGCTTAAAATAAATACAAGAAAATATGTTCACTTATTGATGTAAATAAGCAATAAAAATTATTATATCATAAATATATCTCTTGAGTGATAGTAATTTTGAAAATCGAATATAAATATATTATTGATATTTGTTTCCAAACATTGTCTAACATTTTCTCTCCAAATTTTTCCTGATATCAGGCAAAATATAAAAATTTCACATATTTCGTATTATAGTGATGAAAATATCATATTTGAATCGATCCATATCATGACCAAATAACTATGTAACTTTGGATACTTTTTTGCATACTTTGTCTGACGTGATTTGAATATCTAAAGAAATATGTTCATTTATTGACCAAAATAATCAATATAAACTATTATGTCTCCTGGGTGATGATCATTTTGAAAATCAAATGTAAACGTATCATTTTTATATGTTTACAAAAATTGCCCCTTCAAAGTTTTCTTGGTATCAGACGAAATGTGCATATTTTTCATTCCTCATAATATAGTTATGAAAGTGATTTATTCAAATTGATACACTTCACGATCAAATAATTATGTATTATTGCCTACTTTGCCTGACGTAAGTTAAATACCTTAAAAAATATGTTCAGATATTGATCAATATAATCAATATGAAGTATTCTACCCAACGATAGGTGCCGCTGCTATTGAAGTTTTGAAGCATCATCTCAAACTCAGTAACAGTATATGAATACTGTTTGATATTTTAAAGAGCCACTCGTTATATTTTTTCATTAAGTTGGATGGCACTGAAAATGTAGTTGTTGATAAAAAAACAATTTAGACAGACAGATGTTAAGATTTGAAAAGTTGTAATTACAAAGACATAAAACCAGTACGTTAGACGAAAATACACTGATTTCATTTGATTTTTCTGTAATTATAAGGAAAAGCATCCAAACAAATACTATCAAAAGCTTTTGTGAATTGTACATTTATTGTAGTCAACAAATTCTGTTAACCCTGTATTATGCAAATTTCAATTCTCAACTCAGGTATGGTATTTTGAACTGGGGTACAAGCTCCTCTGTTAGCAGAGTATTCATAATTCAAAAGTATGCCATAAGGATCATTGCCAAGTTAAGGTACGGTTTCTTCCATGCGGCCGTCGTACACGGCGGCCGCAGTGCGTCGACCGGATGCGTCAGCCGGTCGATCTCATGGTTTCTTCCATGCGGATGTCGTGTACGGCGGACGGAGCCGGTTTTCCGCCGATGGTGCTAGTAATGATAGTTCACAGTAGTTGTAGTGAAGATGGATGATCTTTTCGACCTTATTTGTTATTGGAAGTAAATGACGATGAGGAAATCTTGCAGTTAATCGACTTGGAAAAGAGCAATGCGGATATAAATCCAATATTCAAAAAAAGGCGTGATGAGGGGTGTTCTGTTACATTAATTAATCGACATCTACTCGGGAATGAAGTAAAATTTAGGGAATATTTCAGATTGAACAAGGTGCAGTTTGAGTACATCTTCAACTTGATGAAAGATTATGTGAAATCAGAGTCATACAACTGAGTTTGATACGTTATAACCCCAGAGGAATACGAAAACCCTCTTGCGGCTGCGACTACACTGCTTTTGGAGCTGTACCGTCGCAACGATCGCAGTCGTTCACGGCTGACGTGTCCGGCCGCCGCTTGGAAGGAAACATGTACATTCAAAAACACGTGTAGCAGTAGGTTACGGCCGCCGCACTGCGACCGCCGTGCGCGGCGGCCGCTTGGAAGGAACCATACCTTTAGGATTCAGGGACTCTTGTAGAGAAGCATTTCAGAATATGAAAATATTAACAGTTGCTGGTATATACATACTTGAGGCATGCACATATGTATACCGTAACAAAAACAAATTGGATGCCAATAGACCACAACATCCCTATTCCACACGCAATGCCCACTTACTCCTTCCCAGTCAGCATCGCACTGCACTATTTCATAAATGTTTTGAATATCAAGGATGCAGACTATATAACAATCTTCCCGAGGACATCGAAATTTCAGGAAATGTATACCTTTTCAAGAAAAGAGTAAAGCAGCTACTTTTGTCAAAAAATTGCTACACTGTGGACGAATTTCTGTCGTGACTTGCTATTTTGTGAGATGTCGGACGGTAAAGACAACTGCTCGAGCGGCTCTCCAAAACCTTGTAAAAGGTGTTTTAAAATAGCCCAAAGTGGGCTTAAATGTGTGATTTGTGGCACTGTGTCACATTATAGTTGTGTCACAAAATTAAAAAATGTCACTATAATCAGTGAAAGTGACAAATCCATAAAATGTTGTGAAAACACGGAAGACCTTGAT
The DNA here is from genome assembly GCA_944452925.2 of Chrysolina oricalcia. Classification (NCBI taxonomy): domain Eukaryota; kingdom Metazoa; phylum Arthropoda; class Insecta; order Coleoptera; family Chrysomelidae; genus Chrysolina; species Chrysolina oricalcia. Next base: position 46,158,857 of record OX101820.2, read on the forward strand.
TTATCATTCAGAAGTGCCAGTGGTGACGACGAAAGTGAAATTTTCAAGAAGGAAATAAACTATCTGAAGGTAATAAGCAGACAGAAAGATATAATCATAACCCAGCAACAACATAACATACAGTCTCTAAAATGTCAAATTGACCTATTGAACAAATTCTTGAACAACAAAAATGATAGCTCGTCAACAATCTCGCCACCTGTTGTACAAACTTTAAAGTCTAAAATAGCTAAGACAGAGCAGTCGAAATCACAACAGGTTCCTGCCGAAATCTCGAATACGAATCAAGCTATCACAGTTAACCAAGTGACGGAAGCGATAACCTACGCACAATCATTGTCTAAATTAGGCAATGGCACAATGCTGCAAATAAACAGAGTCCGCCTGTAAGAAATCTCCCAACACAAACGTACCGACTACTAGTACTAACAGTGGAACTAAAAATGGTCAACAGATGACTCGACCGGCAGTGGCGAAGAAAATCGTTTCTCCCTCATCCGTAAACGTCGCAAACACCGATCCTCATTTATCCATCAAAAAAGGTCAAAAAAATGAACCCATTGTTGGGAAGTTGGAGGTAAAAAACAATTTGAATATCAAAACCGTGACCCAGCTTGGTTTTCTGCACGTCTATAAGTGTCACCCCGATATGACCGAGGAAGAACTTAAATCGCTTATCAGTGACCAGCTGCCTGAGGCAACCGTTTCAAAACTAAATTCAATGTTTCCGCTAATTTATTCTTCTTTTAAAGTTACCATTGATCTTTGTAATCTATCAAAAGCTTTGAATCCTGAATTGTGGCCAAAGGGGGCTTTCGTAAACCGTTTTTTTCACAGGCGACGAACCCATTACCAAAATCCCTGAACAATTTAGGAAAAGTGAATTCCACTGATTTGACTAAGAAATTATTTAGTATTTTTCACATAAATATACAGTGTTTATCGAACAAAGTAAATCAATTAACATGTTATTTGAAAAAACAATCTTTCGATTGTATCTGTCTGTCTGAGCACTGGCTTGATAATTATGCTCTCGAATCAGTCAACCTTGTGACTTATTCACTTGCTTCCAATTTCTGTAGAAAAAATAATAAACATGGGGGCGTAGCAATATTCATTAAACCTGAATTTAAAATAAGGGTTGTTGATTGTGAAGATCTTGTCGAGGAGTTCCACTCTGAATTCGGCTGTATCGAAATTGTAAGCATCAAAACCATCGTGATCACTCTCTATAGATCTGGCAATGGAGACTTTGATGTTTTTCTATCAAATTTTGAGATTCTACTTGACAGATGTAGCAACAGATGTCAAAAACTCATAATATTAGGTGACTTCAATATAAACTTCAGATCAAACTCAGCCAATCTTCAAGCTCTCGCTTCTTTAATATATTCTTACAGTATTGACATTACCATCTCGGATTACACTAGGGTATCGAGATTCTCGAGATATAGATAATATCCTTACCAATTTGAACGATACTGACTACTCAACTGGTGTAATTGAGCCATGTCTCTCAGACCACTATGGCCAATTCATAATCATCAATGAAAAACTTACTGAACCACAGCCTGTTTACAGGCGAAATATCAGTAGTTACAATCTCGAAAAGCTTAAAAATGCCCTGTCCGAAATCAATTGGGAAAACGTTTGCAAATGTACACTGTCGACAGGTGAATTTGCTAACAATCTTCTACTCACCTTACAAAACCTCTCCTTGCAACTTTTTCCACTAAAGAAGATTAACACAAACAAAAAACCACCAGTGGCCTTGTTCAATAATTCTCTCAAGGAAATGAGGGAACATTTGCTGTGTGTGAAAATCATTTGCGATAGCTCAAAATGTGCTGAAAATTATGTTGCCTACAATATACTGAGGAAACAGTACAGAAGGCAACTAAATGAAGCAAAAAAAAGTGCATACAGCAATTATGTAAAAAATTCAGATAATATTTCGAAGACCACTTGGAAACTTATTAACCATGAACTCAACCGTAACAAACAACAAAAAAAAAGTGAAATATCGTCTGAAGATTTCAGTGACTTCTTTGGTAATATGGCAGAAAATATAATTTATTCCCTGTCAGATTCAAAAAATGCGCCTCTAAAAATTCTAAATAGTAAACTTAGACCATGCGAATCATTTTTCCTCACACCCGTTACACCAGCAGAAGTGTGGGAGGCTATCAAATCTCTAAAAAACTCTTCCTGCCTGGACTATTACGAGTTAAACAGTTATATCATCAAAGCAGTCGTTGACGAAATTATTGAACCATTGACCACATTATTCAATTTATGTTTCACTTCTGGTACTTTTCCCGAATGTCTCAAAATTTCTAGAATAATTCCAATTTTCAAAAAAGGGGACCCAAAATTAGTCGACAACTACCGGCCAATCTCAATTGTTCCAATACTGGGCAAAATTCTGGAAATTCTTTTGAAAAATAGACTAGCCGCATATTGTTCGGCTAAACATCTACTTGACGATGCACAATTTGGTTTTCGTTCTGGAACTTCTACAATTGACGCTCTTTTGAAGATAGTCAAAGACGTAGTGGAAGGCCTTGAGAGAGAGGAACATGTCGCTATCACTTTGTGTGACCTCTCAAAGGCTTTCGACTGTGTCTCCCACGACATTCTTCTAGAAAAGATGGAATTTTATGGTGTGAGGGGAGTTGCGCTCGACATCTTCAAAACGTATTCATGCGAAAGAAAGCAAATTGTGTCTGGAAATTATCAATTGTCAACATCAATGACGGTAAGACATGGTGTTCCTCAGGGTTCGGTACTCGGACCTCTCCTCTTCCTCATTTTCGTGAATGACTTGAACTTCTTTATGCAACCTGTACAATGCATACATTACGCTGACGACACGTCACTGGTGATTGACAATGGAATCCAGGGTAGCAGAAGAGAAGGCTTCCTCCTGGTTCCTAACAAATAAACTTAAAATAAATAATGATAAAAATCAATATATAACTTTCTGTTGGAGCAATGCTCAATTTTAAATGTTAAATGTAAAGATTTTGAACAAGGTTTGGCAACGCTGCTTGCTTTCCGGAGTAATGATTGTATTTTGGAATAGCAAGAAATGGTCCGTAAAACCTTTTTTACTTGTAAAATAAAAAGGACAGCAGTGCCTTGATATTGTTAAGACGGACACCGTCGTGTTGAGCTGAGATGGTGCGTAAAGACCATAAAAAGTGAATATTTTGGTGAACCATCAATGCTGAAAGTGATACAACAAATTGGTGACTGTTATATTTCCTATCTTTCCTATACCTATACATTTTCTTCCTATAACAGTCAAAATGCAAAAACATCAAATCCATTAGTGAGTTGACAAAAGCAGTAAGTCATCTAATTATTTACAGCAACTTGATATAAAGTAAAGTCAATAGCTAGAAATAAAACAAAATTAACATTGGTCCTTCGAGCCGAATTTTCATAAAATTGTTTGGTATCACCTTTGTGATAAAATCCCGTTTGGTGGATTATTTGGTAGTACAAATGTTTGAGAAGTTATTTTTTATCGGTCAAATGAGTGAACAAATATTCGTATTTCTTTCACTGGTTTTTATCACATTCTCAGCGGTCGGAAGTGTGTAAGTTGTTTCACGTTTTTATTTTGTGCAATTGCAACTGGAAGTATTTGGGTGTTGCCATAACTGTCGGAAGGTTTTGTGTGCCCACTGAAATATATTTATTGGAGATTGAAATTTCGCAATTTGAATGCCTACTATATAATTGCATAAAATTAGCAAATTTCTTATAAAATCTTACTGGTACATGAATGAATCACTTACTTTGAAAGTTAAAACGGTTAGCTATCAATTGTAGGAATTCATTTTTTTTTGCTGAATCCCAGATAGTCGGTACTGGGTGTTCCTTTTTGCCCTTACAAGTGGAAGAGTCGACATTTGATGATTATAATCAGCGGCTTTTTATATCGGTTGTTTTTTGATTAATCTGGAAAATGGCTACGGTAGCTGAACGCAAATTGAAGGTACTTATTGCAAAAAAAGAATCTTTATATTTGATTTTGAAAGGTCTTTTCGACATGTCGAGGTCACTTAAAACTCCGGTAGAAAAACAAAACTTTCTTGTTAGATACAAATCGATAGAAACAACTCGGGTTGATTTATTGAAGGTGATCGATGATACTATGGATCTTAGTTTGGAAATAAAAGCGGATTTCAAACCAGATTTTGCTATTTTGAACACTATTGATGAATTGTGCTGTCACATTCATTCGGCGGGGTTATCAGTAGATCAGCAGGCAGTGAGCCAGATAGCTCCAGTTACTCCAAATACTGCATCACATACTCTCCCTTCTCTCCCTAGAATGGAATTGCCCGATTTTTCGGGAGAGATTAGAGAATGGGAAACTTTTCATTCCATATTCAAGAGTTTAATTCATGAAAATAAGACATTAACAGATGTTGATAAGGTGAATTATTTGATAGGACGATTGAAGGATTCCGCGTTGAGCGTTTGTACCGGGTTAGCGCCAACTGGTTCGAACTATGGAATTATTTGGAAAGCCCTCATTGATAAATATCAGGATGAGCGTTCTCTAGCATGTAGCTACTTGAATCAAATTTTAGAGTTTAAAACTATGCAAGGGGAATCGGCAAAAAATTCGGATTCTTTCTTAGAAAATTTTGATTGTGCGGTACAGGCATTAAAAAAGTTGGGACTTGCAGATCTATCTGATTTTATTTTAATGCATCATGCTCTTTCCAAACTCGATTCGGACACCGTAAGAGCGTTCGAAATGGCTAGGCGGGGTTCCGGCATTCCTAAGTATGATGATGTAATAAAATTTGTTAAGGAACAAACGAAAATACTTAGTTTAAATAAGAAATTGGTAATCCAATCCAAAGTACCAAAATCATCAAGCGGTTACGATTCTCAAAAATCACGTTTCCCGAAATCTCTCATAGTGAGTCAAGAGAAAGTGAAAGATAACCATACCTCAGATGGTTGTATATTTTGTCATAAGGGTTGGCATTATTTATATAAATGTGACAAATTCAAGCGTTTAACACCCTCAAAACGATATGAAACGGTAAGGGATAAGAATTGGTGTTATAACTGCCTCTCTCCTAACCATGGGGTTCGGGTGTGTCCTTCGCAGCGAACTTGTTACGATTGTGGAAAAAGGCATCACGGCTTACTCCACACAGGAAAAACCGATTCACAGCTCACCTCACAAGCGGGTGATCCTGGATGTTCTAGTGAGAATGTGTCTGGAAACATTCCGAACGGGGTAGCAACACAAAATATTGAAATTTCGGCAAATAGTTTTTGTGCAACGTCGGGTGTAGATAAAGCGGTAAACCACACGGTTTTGTTGTCGACGGTAGTAGTGAATATTGATAATGGTTCATCAAATAATAATAGAGCTCGGTTTGTTCTTGACAGCGGTAGTCAAGTTCATTTGATAACAGTTAGATGTTCGAAAAGGTTAGGTTTGGATGTATCAAAGTGTTTTACATCTATTCAAGGTTTAGGAAGCATTTCAAACTCGGTTAGAGGGTCCACACAAATAATAATCACATCCAGATACAATATGAAAAAAAAATTTTGTTTGAAAGCTCTTTTGGTAGAAAAAATATCGGATAAAATGCCAAAAATGAGAGTTGATACTAGTAAGTTTTCTAGTTTCAAAAATGTACAATTAGCGGATGAAAAGTTTGATGAACCGGGCGAGATTGACGGGATATTGGGAGCGGATTTATTCGCTCAGATCGTAGGACATAATTGCATCTTCGGTTCAGAAGCTTCACCTGTAGCAATTCAGACAGCTTTTGGTTATGTGGTAATGGGTAAGGTGCCTGTTCTGGAGCAGGTTTCATCAACAAACGTTTTTCTGACATTGAATGATGAGGTATCTCTCGAACAGTTGGTTAGCAAATTTTGGGAAATAGAACAAGTTCCGTCGAAGGTTTTGTCAGATCCGGAAGCGGCCCTTTGTGAAAAAATTTTTCTTGAAACTTATAGTAGGGATGAGAACGGTCAATTCACGGTTGCGCTGCCTTTCAGAAATTCGGTAGAAAATTTAGGTGAGTCTAGAATGGGTGCTGAAACTAGGTTATTCTCATTAGAACGAAGGTTAGCTAAACATCCAGAGTTGCGTCTAGAGTACAATAATATAATGAAAGATTTTATTGACCAAGGTTATATGCACAAAGTAGGAGATGAAATTGTCAATTCATGTTTTTACATTCCTCACCATGCTGTGTTCAAGCCTGAGAGTATGAGCACACCTATCAGAGTGGTTTTGGATGCTAGTGCTCCTTCCAACACAGGAGTTTCGTTAAATGATATTTTATACGGGGGCCCCAAGTTACAAACTGATATTTTTTCTTTGCTGATAAATTTCAGACTTTCCAAAATAGCGGTTACGGCAGATGTTCGTAAAATGTTTTTGCAAATAAAGGTGGTTAAAGATCATTGGCGGTTCCAACGAATACTTTGGCGCTTCAAACCCCAAGATGAAGTGCAGGTGTATGAATTGAACAGAGTTTCGTTTGGAGTCAAGTCATCGCCCTATTTGGCTTTGAGAACGGTTAAACAGTTGATAAGGGAGGAAGGTGGTAAGTATCCCTTGGCAGAGGAGGTAGTACCTAGAGATCTGTACATGGACGACCTGGTGTCGAGTGTAGCTTCGGAGGATGAAGCTCACCGTCTTTATAGGGAATCAGTGGATTTATTTGCAGCAGGAAAATTTGATTTGACGAAATGGTCATCCAACTCTTTGAAACTATTGCAGCTTATACCATCTGAAAAACATTTAGCTAAAACTGTTGTCTTCAAAACGGATACGAAGATCTTAGGTATGCAGTGGAATCCTGGTCAGGATAGTCTCTATTTCAAATTTGAGAAACCTGGTGAAAAATGCACCAAACGAATGATATTGTCGGCAGTGGCAAGATGTTATGATCCCATCGGATTGGTTGCTCCTTTTATATTTTTTTTGAAATTATTGGTTAAAGGTTTATGGAGGCTCAAGCTAGGGTGGGATGACGAAGCGCCTTTCGGAACCAATCGAACTTGGCAAAAATTGCGAGACGAATGGTCACAGCTAGAGGAACTACAGATTCCACGCCATATAGCAGCTGGAAACACTCTACCTGTATCTCTATTAGGTTTTGCGGATGCCAGTATGGATGGATATGGAGCTGTAATTTATGTTAGGTCTGTACAAGAAAATGGAGAGGTTTCAGTAAATTTGTTGTGTGCCAAGTCGAAGGTTTCACCCTTTAAGCTAGTGACTATTCCTCGGCTGGAGCTATGTGCTGCGGTTCTCTTAGCAGGACTAATGAAACATGTCATTGAGGTTTATGAAAGCAGGATAGTCATATCCAAAATATGGGTTTTTTCAGATTCTACTGTAGTCATTCAATGGCTGAACACTCCTCAACCCAAAGATATATTTGTTGCCAATCGGGTAGGGCACATTCGAGAGAAACTACCCACGGCTTGTTGGCGACATATAGCTGGGGTTACTAACCCTGCAGATGACTTATCGCGCGGTCTTACCCCCTCCAATTTGGTAAGAAATACTTTATGGGCTACTGGTCCATCTTGGTGTAAATTACCAGAAAGTGATTGGCCTGTGTCTATGGCGGACTCTTCCAATAACCAGGAAGAAGTTTTGGTTGCTACGACAATAGGGTCAACTCATCCTTTATATGATTTGATTGAAAGGCGATCATCATGGATTTCGATATTACGAATAACAGTTTGGGTTCTACGATTTTTGAAAATCATCCCTATCAGAGAGTGTATTATGGCATCAGATTTATGGCGAGCGGAATCGGTGTTGATAAAAATAATCCAGGCTAAGCATTTTCAATCGGATATTGAGTGTTTGAATAAAAAAAGAAACCCTTCAAATAAATTGCGCAAGCTACACCCATTCATCCAGGATGGGCTTCTGAGGGTGGGGGGTAGATTGGACAATTCTTGTCTCAAGTTTGCAGGAAAACATCCCATCGTGTTAGTTGGTAAAGACCCTTTCACGGAAAGATTAGTGGACTACTATCACATAATAAATTTGCACACTGGACCTCATCTGTTGGAAACAATTTTGAGGCAGAAATACTGGATTTTAGGTGCTAGAAATTTAGTTCGTCGCAGAGTTCACGCTTGTGATAGATGTTTTCGGTTAAAACCTTCTAATTTGGAACCTCTTATGGCTGATTTACCTGCATCACGTCTTCAGACATCTAAAGTTTTTTGTCACACAGGACTGGACTATTTTGGACCGTTTTTATTACCCATGGAAGAAAAAGGGGCGCACAAGTGTACAAGGCATACGTTTGCTTGTTTGTGTGTATGAGTGTGAAAGCAGTTCATTTGGAACTCGTCAGTTCCATGTGCACTGACCACTTTCTGCAGGCATTGAAGCGATTTTTAGCCCAGAGAGGCCCTTGTCAGGCCTTGTACTCAGACAGAGGTTCAAACCTGGTTGGGGCTAAAACGGTTCTTCAAGAACTCAATGCTTTTGTGAGCTCAGATGAGTTTAAGAGCTCGTTTGAAACGGAATTGGTCATTCAGGGTATTGAATGGAAAATGAATGTTCCATCAGCTCCACATATGGGTGGGCTATGGGAAAGTAATGTGAAGGCAGCTAAAACCCACATTTATAGGGTTATAGGAAATCAGCTGTTAACGTATGAGGAATTTGCTACACTTCTCACCCAAGTGGAAGCTTTATTGAATTCGCGTCCTTTATGTTCTCTTCCTTCTGATCCTTCTTCCCCGGAGGCATTAACGCCCTCTCACTTCCTAACGATGACCCCATTAAGGGGTATTCCGGCAAACGATCTCTCAGAGATCAAAATAAATCGTCTTGATCGTTTTCAATTAATAGACCGTATGGTACGGGATTTTTGGAAAAGGTGGCAATCAGAATACCTCACCACCTTACAAACCCGTCAAAAATGGAATGTTGATTCCCCAAATATTAAAGTAGGTACGATAGTAATATTAAAAAATGATAATACACCACCGCTACATTGGCCTCTTGCGATCATAACAGATGTTCATCCAGGGAAAGATGGCATAATTAGAAATGTCACATTAAAAACTAACAAGGGTTCATTCATGCGACCAGTTGTCAAGGTTTGCCCCTTGCCAACCCAATAATTTTAGTGGGTATACACGTACCTATATGTATATATAGATAGATATAAGCATATAATTTTTATTAATGGGATATAGTAGGTATAGCCTACATCTTTTTTTGTTTTTTTTTGGTCCTTTGGTGTGATTGGCGATTGAATACAATCATGTCTATGTTTATTGAATTTAAATGTGGATAAATGTCATAATTATTTTTCACGAATCAATTTCAGCTGAAAAACAGCTTTTCAGGGTGGGGGGTATGTTGGAGCAATGCTCAATTTTAAATGTTAAATGTATAGATTTTGAACAAGGTTTGGCAACGCTGCTTGCTTTCCGGAGTAATGATTGTATTTTGGAATAGCAAGAAATGGTCCGTAAAACCTTTTTTACTTGTAAAATAAAAAGGACAGCAGTGCCTTGATATTGTTAAGACGGACACCGTCATGTTGAGCTGAGATAGTGCGTAAAGACCATAAAAAGTGAATATTTTGGTGAACCATCAATGCTGAAAGTGATACAACAAATTGGTGACTGTTATATTTCCTATCTTTCCTATACCTATACATTTTCTTCCTATAACAGTCAAAATGCAAAAACATCAAATCCATTAGTGGGTTGACAAAAGCAGTAAGTCATCTAATTATTTACAGCAACTTGATATAAAGTAAAGTCAATAGCTAGAAATAAAACAAAATTAACATTAGACCTTCGAGCCGGATTTTCATAAAATTGTTTGGTATCACCTTTGTGATAAAATCCCGTTTGGTGGATTATTTGGTAGTACAAATGTTTGAGAAGTTATTTTTTATCGGTCAAATAAGTGAACAAATATTCGTATTTCTTTCACTGGTTTTTATCACATTCTCAGCGGTCGGAAGTGTGTAAGTTGTTTCACGTTTTTATTTTGTGCAATTGCAACTGGAAGTATTTGGGTGTTGCCATAACTGTCGGAAGGTTTTGTGTGCCCACTGAAATATATTTATTGGAGATCGAAATTTCGCAATTTGAATGCCTACTATATAATTGCATAAAATTAGCAAATTTCTTATAAAATCTTACTGGTACATGAATGAATCACTTACTTTGAAAGTTAAAACGGTTAGCTATCAAATGTAGGAATTCATTTTTTTTTGCTGAATCCCAGATAGTCGGTACTGGGTGTTCCTTTTTGCCCTTACAAGTGGAAGAGTCTTGTACCTTGATATTGTTAAGACGGACACCGTCGTGTTGAGCTGAGATAGTGCGTAAAGACCATAAAAAGTGAATATTTTGGTGAACCATCAATGCTGAAAGTGATACAACAAATTGGTGACTGTTATATTTCCTATCTTTCCTATACCTATACATTTTCTTCCGATAACAGTCAAAATGCAAAAACATCAAATCCATTAGTGGGTTGACAAAAGCAGTAAGTCATCTAATTATTTACAGCAACTTGATATAAAGTAAAGTCAATAGCTAGAAATAAAACAAAATTAACACTTTCTCATCTAAAATATATAACTCAGAAAATTCCAGTGCCAAATTACTTGGTATAATCTTAGATGACAATCTCTCATGGTCAGCTCACATTGAAGACCTCAGAGGCAAACTATCCAAAAGTTTATTTGCATTCAGACAACGCCGTACCATGATGAGTACAGATGCACTAATGAAAACCTATTTTGCCCTATTTCACTCCAAATTAGAATATGGCATCATCTTGTGGGGCAACTCCTCACACGCAATGAAAATTTTCATCCTCCAAAAAAGAGTATTGAGAATAATTTACAACGCTGGGCTTAGGGACAGCTGTAAACCTCTATCAGAAATGGAGTGATGCCTCTTCCATCAGTCTATATCTATAAAACACTCTTAGAAATTCACAAAAACGAAGATCGTTACCTTAAACATTCGGAAATTCACGCTCACAATACTAGAAATTGTAATCGGCTGGTCAAACCCCGATTCAGACTCAACAAGTGTCAGAGAAACTCTCCCGACTTGGATCTTTATAATCACCTACCAGAAAACATAAAAAATCTCCGTCCAGAATGTTTTAAAAACAAACTCAGGACTTTTTTATTGCGATACTGTTTCTATAGTGTCGAAGAATTCATCAAAACACCTTTTTCACAAAAACGCACATAATAAGTACTTACTTTTATTTTCCCAAAACATATGTATATATTTATGACTATGGGTGTGTATATACTGTTAGTTCTGATCTAAATGTAGGTATGATTTTATTGTAAATTTTGATTTCACGTGTGATTGTATTGATTGCTTCTTGTATTGTTAAATATGTCTATCTTGTTGCGATTTTATTGTAAATTGATTTTGCTGTGTGATTGATGGCATCTTGTATTGTTAAATCTGTCTATTTTGTCGGAGAAATCTCCTTTCTGACGACATAATTTTATATTTAATTTTTTCTTACTTGCAGCAAACAATTGTAATTGTATACGTTGTTAAATAAATCTATCTATCTATATGTGACGTGTATGTTTTTTCTTTTTTTATTCTAGAGCTAGTTATATTTATAAAAAATTTCTATTATATTGTTTTTAAAGTGTCTGTGATGTCTCTATATACACCTGTACTTATACCTATTTATATTTGTTATTTTATATTTACATTTTTATTCTTTATGTTGTCAAGTAGACTATGTTTGGTAATTTTTAAATTTCACTGACGTTTTTCTCTTTTTTATTTGTATACCCATGCTTTTGGTGGGCAAACTAATTTGAGAAAATAAAGATATTATTATTATTATTATTATTAGTTATTGGACCCCGTGGGTTACCATGATAGCACGCACAAAAGGCCTAATAGGCTGCTTAGTTTAAATACCATGATAACCATTTTTTTAGTCTTTGGACATTGTGCATAATACGTCATATTGATAATAAAAATATGATCAATGAATTATGACGTTGAAACAACGCTGAAAGTTGGGACGTATCGCCTCAGAAAGGAACGTCGTATTGGAAACATGAATTTTGAATCACTTACTTGACATATGTTCTTTGGATACGTCATTTTGATGTTAAAAATAAGATCAATGAAATATGACATTGAAACAACGCTGAAAGTTGGGACTTATCGCCTCAGAAAAGACCGTCGTATTGGAAACATAACTTTTGAATCAGTTACTTGAAATGTGTTATAATGTGTTATTTGGACATTGAGCATGATACGCCATTTTGATAGTGAAGATATGATCATTGAAGTATGACGTTGATACAACGCTGAAAATTGGGACTTATCGCCTCAGAAAATACGTATAATGGATATATATTGATGATGTTGACCATCATTCATAAGACGTTAAGTTTATGTTCCACATATGTAACAATTTAAAAATTGTTCACCGGGTAGTTTACATCATCAACGAAATTCTGAAATGGCGACAGTACCCGCTGTGCATGAAGCAAGCGGAAATTAACCCGATCTTCAAGCCAGGCAAATTGAATACGAGAAACGAGAGCTATCGCCCCATTTCATTGCTCAAGTGCTGTTGCCAAGGTGGTGAACAGAATCTTTCTCAAGAGGATTCGTGATCACGAGAAAGAGAGAGCTCAAACTCAGCCCGGCAGGTTGGCTTCCGATAGAGGGTCTTGTCGTGAAGATGCTGAAGTCATGTATACCGGATTATATGGTAAAGATTATGGACTCGTACCTAGTCAACAGAACTTTCGCGGTCAGATTAAATGACACCAGCTCCGCGGGGTGGAAGGCCAAAGCAGGAGTACCGCAGGGCACGAGCTCGAGTGCCCACTTTTGTATTCGATACATACGTATGACTTTCTCACGTTCCTAAACACGAACACGGCTATATATGCTGACGACAAGGCAATATACGCCTAGTCAAAGTACAGCAATATAGCAGCAGCAAAGCTGAAAACGCATCTTCTTCTAGCGAAGAGCAAAATTGTAGTGAATCCTGATAAAACTGAGCTCACAGAGCTCACATGGAAAAGGAAACAATCCTACGTTCACAGTCTTGGGAGATATAGAGTTCTGGGTAATCAGATTGACGAGACCGAGACAGCGTGGTACCTGCGGGTACAACTGGACAAAATATTAACCCTTGTCAGGCACGTCAGCTTGGCAATCCAACGAGCTGCGGGAGCTATAAAACGGACATATCCGTTAGTAGCCAGGGACTTCAAGCTGTCCATGACTAACAAGGTATTGATATACATCAGGGTGTTTCTTAAGTAAGTGTTGAAACTTTAAGAGCATGTTGCTGACGTCGAAATAAGAAAATAAGTCTCCATAAACACATGACCGCAAGTTATTCGTTTCTAAGATAAATTCCAAAATATTTGTGATACTCGAGTAAAGTTTGGTAGCTGGGATGATTGTTCCATAACAAAATCAAATTTTATGTTAATTGTGAAAAAATTAATTTCTAAATGAATTTATTTTAAATTCAAAAATCTTGTCATTGCATTGATTATTTCAAATCTCAATAACTCGAAAGCAGTTGCTCGCAGTGACCTCTAGCAAGAATATATTTTTTACACAAACTGAATAATAAATTTTCCCAGATACCAAACTTTACCCAAATATCAAAATTATTTTGAAATTATTCACAAAAAATAAAAATAAGAATTGAACTTTGACACCCTGTATCTCAGAACCGAATAACTTGCGGAGATATGTTTATAGGAACTTTTCTTCTTATTTTGATGTCAGCAACATGCTTCTGAATTTTCTACACGTACTTAAGAAACACCCTGTATAAGCAGATCATAAGAGCAATAATGACATATGCATGTCCAGTGTACTGCAGCTTCTCCAAGACTCAAATGTCGAGACTGGAGAGGATGCAGAATAAGGTACTCCGTATCATCACTAACAGTGACAGGTACATTCGGCTAACCGACCTCAGAGAGCTAGCCGATATTCCCACCATCGAAGAATTTATCAAACACCAGTCTGATAAATTCTTCAGATACTTCATCCTCGGAAGCCCGTTGACAAGAGGTATAACAGCAGTCAGAACCTACCATCACAGGCCCCAAAAAAGGGAGGGCTCATCTACCAGGCACTGGATATTTTTCAGGAAACCCCAGAAGAAGACCTGTAACGTAACACATACAAAGACTATACGAACCGAGTGTGAATCCGGAAAACACCAATTAGGAATGTCCAATGATCTGATGTCTCACACGTAATAAGTATTAATTCCCCCTGTATAACTTGGAGAAGTCAGGGAAACCAAAACATCATGCGACGTAACACAGCATTGGAGCCTACATAACATCGTAGAACTACGGAAAGTTCTACGATGTTGTGTAGGCAGGTACGATCTGGTTCGGACCTTCCGTGTCGAACCCTACACCACACTCTTTCACTTCCTCCTTACCACCACTTTGTGGCTAAGCTATAGTTTTAAGAATTGTGTAACATCTTATATCTTATATTTACATATTTATTCATTTATTTATCTATTTATATATTCGTTATTTGTTGAATATCGTTTATACATTTTTATGCTATTTTATCCAATAAATATTTTTTCCTTTTTTGCTCATTTTGATAATGAAAAGATGATCATGAAGTATGACGTTGGTACAACGCTGAAAGTTGGGGCATATCGCCTCAGAAATGACCGTAGTATTGGACATGACTTTTGAATCATTTACTTGACATATATTATGATATGTTCTTTGGAGATTGAGCATAATACGTCATTTTAATAAGATCGATAAAAAATTACGTTGATACAACGCTGAAAGTTGTGACTTATTGCCTCAGAAAGACCGTCAAATTGGAAACATAAGTTTTTAATCAGTTACTTGACATTATATTATTTGGACATTGAGCATGATACGTCATTTTGATGATGAAAATATGATAATTGATGTAAGACGTTGATACAACGCTGAAAATTGGGACTTATCGCCTCAGAAAATACGTATAATGGATATACGTATTGATGTTGTTGACCATCATTCATAAGACGTTAAGTTTATGTTCCACATATGTAACAATTTAAAAAATATTCACAGGGTCACTTCAAGTTATACCAGGCATGGAATCAAGGAAAAGTCAGTCTTCCAGAATATGAGGATATCTCAAAAGATAATTAGTAAAAAACTGATACTATATGTTATAAATATACTAACCCACCAATATTAGATAGATCGAACTGACATAAAGTTGATTTATCAATTTCATCTCCAAAAATATGCCCACTCTCCGAAAATATCAACTCTCCGATGAATCAAGCCA
This sequence comes from Chrysolina oricalcia, assembly GCA_944452925.2. NCBI lineage: Eukaryota > Metazoa > Arthropoda > Insecta > Coleoptera > Chrysomelidae > Chrysolina > Chrysolina oricalcia. Next base: position 46,174,220 of record OX101820.2, read on the forward strand.
ATAGTTGACTCTATTCTTCTATTTGTTACAGGAGCTTCTGCAAGATTGTGAACTGAAAACGAGTAGAGAACTCCATTTAGAAATTCTTCTGGACGGCCAATGACAGAAGACGTAATTCCGAAAAAGCAGGCAGTTTCCCAAATTGTCTACAACCACTTTATTTTTTAAATTAAATTCTTTGTGTTTGTGTTTCAGAACTATCCAGTTATATTTGTTCTATAGAATGAGGGGGTTCCTTGAATACCCAATGGATGTCCCTAGAAGTTTTATTTTGAGAATGGTTCACCCATAGGATGTTTGGGATGAGTAGTACCCGATGTCCGAGCCTTTTGTCCCGACACAACCTGTCCCAGGAAAGTCCTCCCACTGAATTAGGGACCACCCTGGGACGTACTTGTTTTGTTAGGGTTCTCTTATAATAAGTGAAAAAATATGCTGAAGATTTTAGATTTTTTCAGTGAAAACCTTTTTGTTTTGTCGGTGATAACTTGCTCATCCACCCATTCACTTGACATGATGTCATCTTCACTGACATGTAATGTAATGTTAGTCCTCAAGGGGTTATTTGCAGTTTTATCTATTTTGTCAACAATATCATGTGGTGCATTCCCGAAAAAGTTATTGAAAATATTATCGATGTCAATTGGATCTTCTATAAGACCGTCATTACTGTCTATAGTGATTACTTTTCCTCGAGGTTTTTCCTGATAACTCGTTAACAACAGACCAAGTGTTCTTATTCACATTTGCTGAAGAGTAAAATTCATTTTGATAATAGAGACGCTTGTTGTTTTGTTACGAGAGTTTTATGTTACTTTTTTGTGTTTTGTAGGATCCTTTCAGGGTGGTACTAGTCTTCACCTGCTGATGAAGTTCTAAGATTTTTACTTGATATTTCAATTTCAGTGATTTTTGGTGTTTCTTGGTAGGACATTCACAATTAAAATAAAATAACAAAGTCTCCTGAAAACAGTTGAACTTATCGTCTAGACTATTCAATTGATACATTTCTGACCCACCCTCTTTTTTTATAACATTCGACAAGTTTTTAATATGTGTGTCATTTACCATTCTTCTAAGATTATATGAAAATCCTCCATTATTTCTATGTTGCTCCGTTGAGAAAAATACAGTTTGGTGAGAAGATATACAGTTTTCGAGTACATCCCATTCGTTGTTCAATGGAAAGTTTGTGTAAATTTGATTGAGCGCGTTTGACAAGTCTGACTGGTTCTAGTTGGTTTGGTTATTCTGGGCCTGAGACCATATGATGCCAGTATTTGTGTGAAACGATTCAAGTTGGTATTACTCATCGAATGCGAGTTGAAATCACCATTTAATATTATGACTGTTTCAGGAACAAATATTTTGTCAAGAATGATTGAGATTTTTTCATGAAATATTTCGAAGTTTCCTGATGGAGAGCGGTAACAGCTCAAAGCCTTGTATGCAAACTTTCTATACTATATGCAATTTGATCTCAAGCTCAAGTTGACAACTGAACAAAACCTTCATCAAAGTCAAACAACACAATTTTCAAAGTTCACCAATCTTATACCAAAGTCGTAGCATCACAATGCATCAGACTTCTTCAGAAGGTCGCTAAAAGGTCATTTATGACGTTATATAGTGGTGCGGTTCAGAACTGGCCCAAATTTCCAGCTAACAATTTCCTTTTCAACAAATTGCTAGTCCTGCAATCAAATTATATAATCTCTGCCATTAACGCCAACATAAAAATCGATGAAACTATCGCATAATGTTCCACCACAATCAAATCAACTGATAATATGAGAATATCCAACATCATCAATCAATCACCGTTGCAGATAAGAGTATTTGATAGACTCAATTCAGTTTGCTTATTGGTAAAATTCGAATTTAGGTTACAATAATATGAGTAGGACCTTTGATAATTTTTTTAGATGGATGATAATTACAAGTGAAGTATCCAGATTTCAATAGAATTCTCATTATCGATGGCTTCAGATCAGGAATGGTTAGCATGAAGCATTATTTTGTAATGTTCAAAAAACATGTTTTTTTTTTTAAATTTTAGTACGTTTACTCTTTAGGGAATGCATTTTAAAGATTTGTCATTCATCAAATGAGAAATGGATAGTCAGCAAGTCTCTATGTTGACGACAAAGGGGGAAGACGGAACTCGGGTCGGATCAGTCTTTGAAAATCTTCGCAGGTTACAATAATTGAGGATAATTCAGGACTGGATCAGTCATCAAAAATTTCTATATAAACAAAGATATTTCTCTTCAGTATTCCAGAGAAGTGAATGGGTGGATGAGCAAGTTATCACCGACAAAACAAAAAGGTTTTCACTGAAAAAATCTAAAATCTTCAGCATATTTTTTCACTTATTATAAGAGAACCCTAACAAAACAAGTACGTCCCAGGGTAGTCCCTAATTCAGTGGGAGGACTTTCCTGGGACAGGTTGTGTCGGGACAAAAGGCTCGGACATCGGGTACTACTCATCCCAAACACATCCTATGGGTGAACCATTCTCAAAATAAAACTTCTAGGGACATCCATTGGGTATTCAAGGAACCCCCTCATTCTATAGAACAAATATAACTGGATAGTTCTGAAACACAAACACAAAGAATTTAATTTAAAAAATATAGTGGTTGTAGACAATTTGGGAAACTGCCTGCTTTTTCGGAATTACGTCTTCTGTCATTGGCCGTCCAGAAGAATTTCTAAATGGAGTTCTCTACTCGTTTTCAGTTCACAATCTTGCAGAAGCTCCTGTAACAAATAGAAGAATAGAGTCAACTATTGGCTTGATTCTTCGGAGAGTTGATATTTTCGGAGAGTGGGCATATTTTTGGAGATGAAATTGATAAATCAACTTTATGTCAGTTCGATCTATCTAATATTGGTGGGTTAGTATATTTATAACATATAGTATCAGTTTTTTACTAATTATCTTTTGAGATATCCTCATATTCTGGAAGACTGACTTTTCCTTGATTCCATGCCTGGTATAACTTGAAGTGACCCTGTGAATATTTTTTAAATTGTTACATATGTGGAACATAAACTTAACGTCTTATGAATGATGGTCAACAACATCAATACGTATATCCATTATACGTATTTTCTGAGGCGATAAGTCCCAATTTTCAGCGTTGTATCAACGTCTTACATCAATTATCATATTTTCATCATCAAAATGACGTATCATGCTCAATGTCCAAATAATATAATGTCAAGTAACTGATTAAAAACTTATGTTTCCAATTTGACGGTCTTTCTGAGGCAATAAGTCACAACTTTCAGCGTTGTATCAACGTAATTTTTTATCGATCTTATTAAAATGACTTATTATGCTCAATCTCCAAAGAACATATCATAATATATGTCAAGTAAATGATTCAAAAGTCATGTCCAATACTACGGTCATTTCTGAGGCGATATGCCCCAACTTTCATTTCATTTCAACATCGATAATATTTTCAATAACTTTTTCGGGAATGCACCACATGAAATTGTTGACAAAATAGATAAAACTGCAAATAACTCCTTGAGGACTAACATTACATTACATGTCAGTGAAGATGACATGCTGGAGGTTATCAGGAATGAAATTAAAAATAAACACTCGTTGGGACCAGATGGCATCCCTGGGTACGTGATTGAAAAGATTGCTCTCTACATCATAGCGCCCCTATGTCACATTATAAATTTATCTTTCTAGCAAGGAAAGTTTTCTTCGCGATTGAAACATTCCATAGTTTCCCCAATCCTGATAAAAGGAAATACTCATAAATTGGAGAATTAACGTCCCATCATTGTCAAAGGTATTCGGATACATAATTTTGGAATTTCTACATAACTTTCTGAATATAAGTAATAAACTAACTCCGAACCAATACGGATTTCGATCAAATTATTCCACTACAACAGCCATTATTTCTTTATATTCAAATCTTCTACAGTCTGTTGAAGCAGGCGAAAATCCCACTGGAATTTTTTGTTACATCAGTCGCGCCTTTGTCTGCGTATAACACGGAAATCTTCTAAACAAACTGTATAAAACTGGTATTAGAGGTATTCAGCATGAATGGTTCGTATCATACCTTTCAAATCACACCCAGACTCTCAAATTACAATATTCGAATAATAATCATAACGAAACTTTCTTTTCCGATCAGTTAATTAATGACAAGGGTGTTCCTCAAGGATCAGTTTTAGGGCCGATCTCCGTTATTCTCTATATCAATGAGTTGCCATATATTTTGCGAAGTCATTCACTTTTTTTATGCTGATGATTCTTCCCTCTTATTTAAATCAAAAGATTTCCTTGAATTGCAACAGAATATCAACTCTGATCTTGATAGTTCGCAAAATTGGTTTAGTGAAAACTCATTATTTCTAAATGCCTCCAAAACGAAAGCAATAGCCTTTCATACCGCCCAAAATACTAACACGGTAGATATTAATATAGGAATATCCGGTGTTACGATAGAAAGATGTGACAGTATAACATTTCTTGGGGTTTTTCTAGGCAGCAATCTCAATTTATATGAGCACTGATATAATCTTATTAAAATACTCAATAAGCAGTGTTACCTGCTAAGAAATCTAGACAACTCTGTTCTGCTTTTATACTACCACGGGCAGATACAATCAAGAATTAACTATGGGCTCATTGTTCGGGGTAGTTCTCCACCTGCACACAATGTTTTTGTGACGCAAAAAAGAATAATAAGAACCGTTGGAAACGCATCACTAACAGTATCATGTAGAACACTATTGTTTGGACTAGTCAGTCCTACTGTGAGTTCCTTGGTTTAAAGTCGAAATAAACCAGAAATCAAATAACTATTTCAGTACTTTTTTATTGACAAACTTCAAAAATATATCAATCAATATCAACAACTTTGTTTTTATTAAATGTTAAATAACTGATAAATGCAATAGTTGTACAAGATGTTCCTACTAATAATAATATCAGGAACATTCTCTCCCTCATGATGAAATCACTACAGTTTCGTATTTTTCTTTTCAAACAGGTCTGCAATTTTATTCAGGAGTAAAAAGTTTACAAATTTTAGCTACCGGTCGTTTGTAAATCCCAGATTGAGTTTTTACTTCGACAACTCGGATCTTTCAGTCTTTTCCTTTGTATACTCTTTGTATTCTTCCGAGTGGCCACATATTTCTTTGAATTGTATCGTCAACGACAAGCACTATGTCATTCAAAAAAAAAATTTCATTTTCAGAATACCACTTGGTATTTTTGTTCAGAGTCAACAAATATTCCTTTTGCCATCTTCTCCAAAAAATACCTGCCAATGCTTGAGAAATCCTCCATTGTTTTCGGCAACTTGTATCAGCTTCGTTGAACTCACCCATAGGTGGTGCAGCTCCATTAGAACAATGAAGTAAAAAATTATTCGGAGTTAGGCTCTCAGGATCCAAGGAGTCGCTTGAAACATACAGGGTGTTAATTAAGTACGTTGGCAAACTTCGGGAGGTGATTCTTTGAAGGTTTTCAGGACGAAAAGTTCATATAAACATATGTCCCAAACGGCTTGGTTTTCGAGATACAGGGCGATAAAAATACATTTTTTTCAAGATTTTTTAGAGTTAACTTCGACATTTTCGACAATAATCAGTTCAAATTAGGCAAGTACAATCCATTCAATAGGGCGCACGATACAAAATAATGCATTTCTTAAATAATTCACAGGATCCTCCTTTTTTCAGAGTCAAGCTTTGTTCAACCCTTCAGAATTTTTTTTTCCGCCGCCACTGACATATTATGAGAAAGGAATAATCAATGTTGTTTCATTTAACATCTTTTTGATATCTTGCATTTTTTGATTTACTTGTACGGTTCAGGGGCTATAATGAAAATATTAATTTAAACATTTTCCAGTGTGGCATAACATTAGAAAATTTGAAAATTAAACATTTTCAATTATTGTAAATTGATGAAAATATTTTTTCAGAATTAGAAAAATCTACGTTGAATAAAAATTATACAATAAAAAATATGAAGACAAGCTTTTATACAAATGCACTGAAAATGAAAAAATAATTTGTTTCATTTTTTGTAGGTTATCTGTGAGTATCAAAATCTTTCTGTACAAGATTACCTAGATCAAACAATTTTTTCTTTTTCAGTGTATTGTATAAAAACTTTAAAATGTTTTCTTTTTATAATTTTCATTTTTAACATTTTAGTTTATTTTTTATGTGAAACTGAAAATTAGTTAGTTACAAGTGAAGCTAAATAAAAGCTTGTTATTGTAAAGATGTGATTTCTTTTTGTGATATCTAACAGAAAACTGCTATCTCCCCGTCAATGCGGTACGCTGGATATTAAACTAGATCTGACAGATATTGAGAAAACCTTAACTTTCAACCTGAAGATTCTGATGGTAAAAATGTGCATTTTCATTGAGATATTTGATTAAAAATGTTTTTACCCACCAGTCTTGATAGAGAACTCATACAAATTTTTTGTTATTTTAAAAAAATATATTTTTTAGTTTTCAATTGAACGTTTGCTTTTCAACATAAAAAACTTCCGAAAGGTAATCCTGTAATGGAAGATAGTTAATAGGGTTTATCTAATAGTCGCAGATCATTACACATTTGATTTTCATTTATGAATCTCTGGTCATAACTCCGAAAAACTAAATCAAACAAATTTTTGTTTCCGTACGGAGTACATTATTTTATCAGAAATTTCGGTATGTTTTTTCTTCTGCAGAAACGCAGAAATTTTGTAATCAATTTGAATTCATAAAAATAGCAAAGTGGGCTTTGATATTTCATTGTTAATTCTTCATTAGTGCAAGCTATAAAGCAGATTCATTCAATATTCCTTTGGATAAAATGGTTCAATATACAAATTCAGAAATGGCAGACATGCACTTAATGTATGGAATGGCTGATGGTAACGCTCGTGCCGCCAGACGAATGTATCTAGAAAGATTTCCACAACGTCATATTCCCAGCACACAAATGTTCATCAATATTCACTCCCGTCTTTGTGAAACGGGTACTTTCAAGAGGTCTGTTGTTCTCATAGGAAGACCCAGGAGAGTTAGAACAGTTCAGATAGAAGAAGCTGTACTTAACGAAATTGAGCAGCATCCAGACACCAGTACAAGACAAATTGCGGCACAGTTTAACGTAACCCATGTATTGGTATGGCAAATTTTAAAAGAGCAACAACTTTGTCCCTATCACATACAGCGTGTTCAAGCTCTTCTGTCAAGGGATTTTCCAAAGAGATTAACTTTTTGCACTTGGATTCGAAATAAATTGTTGGAAAATCCATGGTTTTTATCTCAAGTGTTATTCACCGATGAGGCATGCTTTTCCCGTAAAGCCATTATTAATTTTCACATCAATCATATGTGGGCTGATGAAAACCCACACGCCGTGATTGAAAACCATTTTCAAGAGACGTTTTCTGTAAATGTTTGGGTTGGAATTGTAGGGAATTTCCTTATCGGGCCACATTTTCTGCCTCATAGACTCAATGGTGACCATTATCGACATTTTCTTGAATTCATCTTAATTGGACTCCTAGAAGAGATCCCACTGAGGGAAAGAATTGGAATTTGGTTTATGCATGATGGTGCTCCAGTACACTTCAGATTGGTTGCACGCCAATATTTAGAAGAGAATTATTCTGATCGCTGGATTGCGCGTGGTGGGCCACAACTTTGGCCACCAAGGTCACCCGATATGAATCCACTTGATTTTTTCCTCTGGGGGCACCTTAAATCATAAGTGTACCGAACTCCAGTTCAAAGTGAAGAAGACCTGAGGAATCGCATACAGGAGTCATGCGGAATTATAAGAAACACTCCTGGTATTTTTGAGCGTGTCCGCCAGTCTATGGTTAGGCGTATAAACGCATGCATTGAAGTTGGCGGTGGCCATTTCCAGCAGCTGCTCTGACATATCAATTTCAATAATGGTCCTTTTCTGAACTTAATTTTATTCCTAGGGAATTTATGTTACTTTGCTCTAGTATTTGATAATAAAGTTATTCACTATTGAAAATGTCCAAAATTATTTTGCCATAATTAACATTGTGCAATACATATTCAACCTGAGTTATGGTAAAAAATGTATGGGAGCTCCATAACATTACATTTTCTCTACACGAGCAGAAAATAGCTATTTGTGTAATGAGAACAAAATGACGTATTGCGTCACGCGCCAATCTTTGGAGAGTGGCAATGACACTTCGAGAAATGAATTATTTTATATCATGCGCACTATTGAATGGATTGTACTTGTCCAATTTGAACTAATTTGGATCGATTATTGTCGAAAATTTCGAAGTAAACTCCAAAAACTCCTAAAAAATGTATTTTGATCACCCTGTACTTCGAAAACCAAGCCGCTTGGGACATGTTTATATGAACTTTTCATCTTGAAACCTTTCAAAGAATCACCCTTCAAGTTTGTTAGACTATTTGCTTCTCAAATTTCTTTATGTTATGCGTTACTGGAAAATGTTTGCGTTAATATTTTCATTGTAACTCCTGAACCGTACAAGTAAATGTAAAACATCAAGAGAGCAAAAAGATGTTAAATGAAACAACATTCATTATTCTTTTCTCATAATATGTCAGTGGCGGCGGAAAAAAAAATTCTGAAGGGTTGAACAAAGCTTGACTCTGAAAAAAGGAGGACCCTGTGAATTATTTGAGAAATGCATTATTTTGTATCGTGCGTACTATTGAATGGATTGTACTTGCCTAATTTGAACTGATTATTGTAGAAAATGTCGAAGTTAACTCTAAAAAATCTTTTAAAAAAATTATTTTTATCACCCTGTATCTCGAAAACCAAGCCGTTTGGGACATATGTTTATATGATCATTTCGTCCTGAAAACCTTCAAAGAATCACCTCCCGAAGTTTGTCAACGTACTTAATTAACACCCTGTATGTCAGTGGTCTACTATTCACCTTGTTCTCAGCTTCGGCTATAAGTGTTTTGAGAACTACTTCTTTAGGATATCTTTCTCTCAGAGTTACTCTTCGGACATTTTTGACTGATTTCACCAGCCTCTCCCAACTTCCACCCATGTGTAGAGAAGATGGTGGAATGAATTTCCAGGATATGCCTTTCAGAGATAAAAACTCAAAAATTTTTGTTGAATCCAGATCTTTGGCTGCTTCTCTCAATTCTCGATCAGCTGAACGTAGATTGGTGCCATTATCGGAATGAATTTCCTTTGGACACCTTCGTCGATTCACAAATCGTCTAATCGCCATGACAGCAGAATCAGTGTCATGTGAATTAGCAATTTCTAAATGAATCGCTCGGACACTCATGCATGTAAAAATAACGATGTCACGTTTCTCATATCTCCTTCCGACTGTTACTACGATTGGGCCAAAATAGTCCATTCCTGTACAAGTAAATGGTCTGACGAAACTTTGCATTCTACATTCAGGTAGCTGAACCATTTCAGGAACTTGAGGCTGGACATTCATCTTCTTGCAGAGAAAACAGTCAATTTTGCATTTACGAACGGCGTTTCTCATATTTAAAATCCAAAATTTTTGGCGAAGCTCGTTCATTATGAGTCCTTGCCCTTGATGATTAAATTCAATATGAAATTTATCAATTAGCAATTTTGAAAAACGATGTTTTGAATCAAGAATTGCTGGATGTTTTTGAAAAAAAGTTAAATCATCAGATTGTTCTAGTCTTCCTCCTTTGTTGTCGAGTAATGGCATGAGCGTATATATTCTACTTGATTTTTTTATGAGTCTTTTGTTTTCTAAATCTGAAATTTCTTGGTTGAAACATACGTTCTGAACAGATTTGATGTAAATTTCCTCGGCTTCTTCTAACTCTGAAGTTTCCAGATTTGTACTCACAATCTTCTTTTTCTGGCAGTTGTTTATGAAACGCAACATCCAAGCAGTTGCTCTTATCAATTTGTTGTACTTTGAGAATCTCTCATTATTTGGCAAATAATTGTCTGTTATTGTTGTAACCAATATATTTTGTTTTTTCACTTCAACTTCTATTTCTTCTACATCTTCCTGTGATTCCATTGGCCAGTTATGCTTGGGTAGTTCTAAAAATGTTGGTACAATCAGCCATCGATTTTTATTTGATTGGATACATTCTCGTGTACTTTCATCAGCCACATTCTCTTCTCCGGGAACCCAGTGCCAGTTGGATATATCTGTAATCTCTGATATTTCTCCAACTCTCACTGCTACAAATGTTTTATACCTGTTCTTCCTGGATCGAATCCAGTGTAAGACAATTCTTGAATCGGTCCAGAGATAAATCGTAGATATGCAGATTTCTAAGTTAGCTTCCACCCTGTTCACAAGTCTGCTCAATATCACAGCAGCCTGTAGCTCCAGTCTTGTTATGGTGATTTGTTTTATGGGTGCAATTCGTGTTTTTGCACTCACAAACGAAGTATAAACAGTATCTTCATAAGTAAATCGCAAATATACAACAGCTAAAAATGGTAATTTTGACAGAATAATGATAATTCCAGAATTCACGCGAAAAGACTTACTCTGGTGGATATCTAATATTCAAAACAGTCATATGAGTCTGAACGAACCCAAATTTCAGATTGAAATTTTTTCTGATACTTCAAAATTTGCTTGGGGTGCTTCTTGTGGAACTAAAAAATGTAGGGGTTTCTGGAACGAATTTGGGAAAAAAAATTTATTTCAATCTGTTAGAACTGAAAGCTGCTCTAAATTCCCTCCAATGTTTCACGAAGAACATGTCAGACTGTGATGTTCTCATACGTCTGGATAACACAACTGCAATATCATATGTAAATAGAATGGGGGGCATTAAATTTTAAAAATTGGATGATACCGCCCAGGAAATCTGGAATTATTGTGAAAATAAAAATATTTTCCTTTACGCATCTTACATAAATACAAAAAGGAATACCGAAGCTGATGCAGAATCACGTTCGCTTGATATCGAAACTGAATATGAGTTATCGAATGAACACTATGTAACTATCTGTGAATATTTTGGTGAACCACAAATTGACTTCTTTGCCACACAACTGAATACTAAGTGCAGAAAATATGTCTCGTGGAAACCAGATCCTCATTCAGTGAGTGTTGATGCCTTTTTTCTTTCATGGAAAAATATTTTTGTCTATGCTTTTCTACCCTTTGCTATTATAAATAGAACAATAAAGAACATCATAGCGGATCAAGTAAAGGGAATTTTAGTAATTCCTAAATGGCCAGGCTAACCCTGGTATCCTATGTATCGGAAATTATTACTGAATGAATCTATATGCTTTGGGCCTGAAACAAACCTCATTTTATCACCTTTCAGAGAACCTCACCAATTTCACAAGAAGCTTATCCTGGAGGCCGGAATATTATCAGGGGGTCTTTTCTCAGGAGAAACTACCCAGAAATAGGTATGAATGCCATCTTATCCTCAATTACAGACATGACACATTCGCAGTACGATTCAGTTTTCATAAAATGGTGTTTTTTTTGCAATACCAAAAACTGCTCACCTTATACCTACAATCTCGATCTGGTTATAGAATTTCTGATGAACATTGCTATGTCTAAAAGCTACTCATCAGTTAATTTACATAAATCAGCTCTAACTCTCATCTTTCCTCTTCAGGAAAAAGATGAACTGATGTTAAAACGTTTCCTGGAAGGGCTTTATAATTCAAACCCTCCATGTCCTAAATATAATACGACATGGGACCCCCACCCAGTTCTTGTATATTTGGCACAGTGGTTTCCTCTGGAAACAATTACTATAAAGGAACTCACATACAAACTAGTAACATTGCTAGCCTTAATTTCAGGGCAGAGATTGCAAACCCTCTCAAAAGTAAAACTAGAAAATATAAAATACACAGAAACTTCTCAAAACATTTTTTCATGATAAACCTGAGCTATGTTTAGCATCTACAGTTGTAGAATACTTGAAAAGAACAAAAATTGTACGTCCGATTGATGAAAGAAGTCTAATTTTAACTTTGAAAAAGCCTATACATGCTGCTAGTTCTCTCATTGGATAAAGAGAGTTATATCAAGTTGCGGAATAAACACAAAAATCTCTGCTTATTCTTCAAGTCATGCTTCTACTACGTCAGCAGCCTTGCGAGGGGGTGCGAACATTGAATCAATCAGAAAAGCAGCAGGTTGGACAGAAAGAGCTAATACGTTTACAAAATTCTATAATAAACCTGCCCTCCCTAACCCTGAAAATTTTGCAGAAGGTGTTTTAAGAGGGGCAGGCGTGGTGAAATAGAAACGATAAAGGGCAATTGCATTGTTTATATTTTTCAAACCATGTTTGAGTTATTGTTTAAAATTGTTACTTATATACCTTGTCATATCATGTGTTTTTGAACCTTGTTATATTACACATATAAAAAATTCTTACTTATATTTATGATATTGTAACAAATTGTATTTTTCCAATACCGTTTGTTAATTAAAGTTATGATGTTACCCTAGATTGCAAATCTCTTTCAACGTCTACCTGGTAAAATTCATAATCCGAGACGAGACTGCGTAATATAATTGAATGATCAATGGACTTACATGTAAGGAAGAGTGATCCCAATTATATGAGCAGTCTCGTCGAAGGATTATAAAGTCCCCCCATCGCTCCCACCCCTAACAATCTAGGGGTTACTTTGAACAAGTGAGGTTTCAGTGGGAGAATTTTCGAGATAAAGAAGACAACAAAAAATTACAAAAAATCTTTAGCTTTGAACATCGTAGCATAGTACGGTCGCACTAGGACTACCTGGTAACATTTATAATCCTTCGACGATACTGCTCATATATAATTGGGATCATTCTTCCTTACAGGTAAGTCGATTGATCATTCAATTATTGGCCAATGGAAAAAGCCCAGATTATTGGAAATCAGCACGTACAATCCCAGTCCACAAATTCCGTCGAAATAATTTGATAAGTAACTATATAGGGCCTATCAGTAAATTGCAAATCTTTTGCCAAATTGTTCGGAGCATTTGTTTACAAATCACTTCACTTGTTAGTGTTGCGTCAGATAATTTCAGAACAGCACGGTTTTTTCAAAAATAGATCTATCGAATCTAATCTCATGTGCTACTATATATTGAATATGACTGACAATCAACTACAAGTGGATGTTACTTACGCCGACTCCAGCAAAGCTTTTGACAAAATCGATCATGATATCTTATTCAGAAGGCTTACTGCAGTGGGTGTGGACAGTGTCTAGTTGTCCTGAATTGTGTCATATTTTTTTAGGAGAAGCCAATACGCGTCTCCTCAACGCTTTACCTACAAATCCACAAACAACATCAGGGGTGCTACAAGGATCGCACTTGGGCCTCTTAAATACATAACAGTGAGCTTTGAGTACTGCGCAAATATATTGCCGATGCAGATGAGTTGAAAATATTCTAGAAATGAGAAACATTACTGATTGCGAAAAAATGCGGAATGATCTGAATAGGTTTCGAACTTACTACAAGGAAACAACTCATTTCTGAATTCTGACAATAGTCATCGCATTATACATTTACTAGAAACGAGAACGTGCCCTAGGGTCTCTTATCCCAGATAATGCCAAAACTTTTTTTTTTTAAATATTCATTCAAATTTTGGTCCTAGGGATAACCAAAAATTGATATTTTAAGTAATTTCTCCATTTCAATATTGGGTTTTTTTCTGAAAACGGTGTTCTTTTGAGAGAACGGTGGCAAAATCACCACCACTTTAAATTAAAACTAAACAAATTATGTTGTATTTTTTAATGAAAACATGAATTATAATGTATGATAGCTAAGAAAGCAATTTTTTGGATGCAAGGTAATGGAACATTTTTGACAAAAAAAAAATTACAATTTTTATGACAGACATTACATCGGGTCTGCTTTTCCTGATATACAATCAAATTATCTAATCTATCATATCGAGATGTTTCATGAAGATTTGCGGACTGACGGCTAGGACCTCTTTTTGTTATTTTTTTAAATGTCTCCAAAATTGAAGTTGCCACTGACTGTCTAAATCTTAGGTGATCTTTTTTCCGCCTCCAATTCAATATATTTGCCAAGCATTTTGTTCGGCCATGTCTAGACAGTGAGATATTAGTGGAAAATATCACTTCTTACCTCTTATTTGAGTTCTATAGAGGCTAATATTTTGATCAGCCCTGTCAACCCCACCCATGTTCTCGTTGTAATTTTTTATTGCATTCGGTTGCGGTACGTAAATCGTTTTCTTCTCTTTCTGTGAAAATATTTTAACTGGGAGGGTAGGCATTATTTTGGTATGATTTGAAGCAATAGTTACCACGCTGTTATCCCACCACTTGCATAAAGATATAGAAATTGTATCAGAAGATACAAATTCAAATGTACTACGTTCTTTTGTCTTCAAAACTGATGAGTGAGATGAAGGACAGTCTTTACCAACGCGATTTTCTCTCATTGTGCCCGTACCTTTCAGACCCATAATTTTAAGTTCTTCCAGTAAATGGAGGGAGGTCAAAAAGTTGTCAAAAATTAGTACACTCTTTTTGAAGTACTTCTGCAAATTCTAACACCACCGTAGCACCTAGGCCAAGATCTTTATACCTATTCGAAAGGACAGTGGTTGGACCCTGATAGGGTTCAAACCATTCAATATAACCTGCTACAGTTGTTTCCACCCACAGTTTATAGCCCCATCTAATTGGCTTTCCTTTTATAAATTGTTTCGAACCATGATACCCAAAATAAGGTACCATAGATTCGTCAATGCTGTGTGACTCTTCAAATGGTGACATATCTATAAATTTTTTATTGAGAATATCAAAAAGAGGTCGTAATTGGGCAAATTTATCATTGGCGGGTAAGTCAGCATTATTACAACAATGAATATTTTGCATAATAAAATTAAACCTATTTCTAGATATCGCTTCACAAACCAGAATATTATTAGTGCCTCGACAGTTTTCCCGATACATCGATCTCCGTGGGTGGGGGGAATAACCACGCAGAAGCAAAACACCCAAAAAACAACAAATCTCGTTGTCGGTAATATCTCCAATACGATTATGTGAATTAGCATACATATTTGGGTGCTTTACCAGCATCCCGATGACTTCATTATTGTTGAGAATTATATCTCAATCCACTTTGCAACATATTGTTTATTCATATCTGGATGAGTTTCCATAACAAAATAATGTTTATATGACTTTATTGAAATTTGTCAATTAATATTGTCAAATATAGAATCGTTACCGAATAAACCTTGTATTAGATACCATATCTACTCTCTGATATTGCCATAACCGCTTTACTGGATTCCCAATAGTCCATTCTCTCCCTGAACAAATATACAAAAATAAGAAAAATGCCTCAAGAGGAGTGTACAGCTGTTTTGGTCCGTATGTCGGAGTCGATATCTTTATTATTCCATTTGTACGTTCGCTTTTTCTTCAGAACTGTGCTTCCAATAATCCTAGAGCCAAAAGTGGACAATGGCAAGTCATCCTCACTATCCGAAGAGTCTCTTATCACAGACACACCAGCTACTTCAGTATTGTCCTGCGAAACTTCAGCTTCGGCACGTAACTGGCGCCCTGGAAGATTACACATTTGTACGTTTTCTTCATCCCCAGAGTCCTCGTCAGTGTTATCGTCATTTGCATTTTCTGGAGGAAATATGAAAATATTATTGAGGGGGTCATTATCTAAATTCTCAACTTCGTTCAGTAATTCATGTAAAGTTAGAGGCTTATTCCAATACCTAAAGGAAAAAGATAAATATGTAGTTGATTTTGCCACTGTTCTTTTAAAAGAACAAGCGAGATTTTACTTATAGAATTTGTTAAGCATACTTTATTATAACCTCACTAGTATTTCTACACTCAATTTGTACCATTTTTTGTCAAATTCGATAATATTATCCAATAAGAAGTAAAATAGGACACACTGTACATACCTTCTAGTATCCATGTCAGATCAATTATTATTTTAGCATATATACAATTGATTTTTCACTTGAATATCAGTAAAAAGGAAATCTGTTATGTGTCTTTTAAAAGAACAGTGGCAATATCTGGGCTTATAATAGCAAACCGAGATAAGAAATTCATATCAATAATGTATTGAAAAACTCCCTCATGATGTTAGGTTACATCATGAGATAAACCAAATATATGTTCAACCTTCAGGCTACGTACGCTCCATCATTATACATACCTCTTTAGTAAGCTCAACTTTGCTTTTTCTATTTGGAAACATCAGAATAATTTCAACGTTGAACGACTCGAGAATATCCATAAAAATCTCCTGGAATATTTTCTTTCAAAACAAACGCTTTCACATCCGTCATAACTATTTGTAACAAGAACAAATAGTATCGTTAGAAAATTGTGGAATTATGAAGTATGTATTGAATGTTCACAAAATACTGAATGAAAAAATAGTTAGCTCCTATATTCTGAATGAAACAAATGTGTTAATGATAATAATATTAGAATTTATTTCGCTTGTTGAAAAGTAAGAGTATAAAATTATGACAAGAAACAGTAACAAGTAAGACGTCAGTTTGAAAATAGAGTTACATTTTATTAAAAGAAATTGTTAAATTGTCAACGGTGTAGAAATTTCTTCTTATGAGATATATTTTCAGATATCTCTTGAATATGGAAATATTCACTAAATCCTCAAGAAGTATCTAACTACAGTTTCGGTTCGAGGTAGGGATGACTTTCAATAAAGAGAGGTTCAGTGGGGATTCATTATTAACAAACCCCAGCTCCAGTTGATTGCCATATATTTTTGTTTATTTCTGTAAACGAAGATACACATCTCATATTTTTATTTCTCCAAAATGATTTTTGTTTGTCTGCCGCCATTCCCAAGTAGCATTTTGGCGACTATAACCACATAATACAAAATTGTACTTGGTGTAGAAATTAGTCATTTATGAAACGATGCTTTCTAAATCACCAGACGTTTTCTTAACGACGAGCATGACATCAGTTAAGCTACGACGTTGTCAGAACGTTTACCCAACTGACTACAACTAGTAGATATTTTGGGAATGGGAATAACGTGTTTAAAACGTTCAAGTGGCAACTTTAGTTATGTTAAACATTTTTCTGACGCAGGGATGACCTTGTTAGATTCAAGTAAGCAGTAGGCAATTTTTCAGTAAAGTTATAAACGTTTTTGTGAAGTCATCATTACAACTAACCTTTTTCCAAATATTCACTACAGAGGACGTGCGGGCGATATTTAGATGATAATAATTTACTCAGTTTTTAATTTTTTTATTCTATAGTGACAAGGATATACTAGTGGCTAAATTGCTTGATAAAATAAGTATATAGTAAAAGAAGAGGCACGGGAATGATCCTAACCTAACTTTTGAATCTGAAACGAAAAGAACCTTCTAATACACTGCCTCCTATACAGACAAATCAAAGGATTACACGGTGAAGAAACTTCACAGACACAAGCTGAAGTTTAAAGCTTAAGTTTACATTTTTCGTTAGTTGTACTTCGTTCAGTTTTTGGTCGTATAAGCAACTTCAGTCGCGCTCCGGGTATGAAGTTAGTTGCCTGACAGACTAACCTTGAAAGTCAGTATGTTTCCGGTTATCTGATATCCAAAGTCGCTTTGACGTCTTTTATACTCCTACGCCATTGTGGAAGTGTAATTCTATTCGGAAAAATGGACGGTCAATCAAATTTCGGACGTAAACAAGCATAAAGAAAGGATTGTGAAGCCCCATTTTAGTTTTCTGGAAATAACTCATGTGTATTCCATTTAGTTCGAGATTTGATCAATATCTAGATTAAATATTGTTCATCGATACGATTTATTTTTCATTCTTGAATTTCGAAAGGTTTGGAACAGATTAAAAGCCCTCGTGTCTTTTGGCATGAAACAATAGTATATTTGACAGTAAAATGAAATGCGTTGCCAATTTCTGTTTCGAAATTGTTATTTTTCGGGTATCTTGAGCATAAAAATATAACGGTAGGAGTAACCAGAAAGTTTCCTTTAACGGTCCATTTTGGCCATCAGTAATAATTTGGTTGATAAATTAACTATGTTTTGAACACTATGAAAAGTAAACTGTCATCGCTGCGCGAGAGGGTGCTGGTGTATAGTTGTTTCTAAGTAAATCCAGCAAAGCTTAGAAAACGATTATCAGATACCTACAGTTGGAGCTGAAATGTTTTGGAAACCCAAAAATGATTGACCAAATTGGTACAACGTTGTCTTGAGGTCGGCAACGCGGTTTATGTTTGGTTGCGCAACTTTTTCAAACACGTCGCCGCAACTTTGATCTGCTTCAGTTTCTCCCTGTATGTTTTGGTAACTGGCGACAGATATCCTTGAAATTGTCGTTTTCTCTTGCACATCCCGTGTATAGAGAGACCATATTCTTGATGTTTTGGAGTCCGGGGGTAAGATGTTGCTTTCATGATTATTATGGCAACAAAACGAGTTGCATTTAGACATCACTGTTACCACTTAGTGATGCCAAATTTTATGAATTGTTCACAATTTTCTTCTCGTTAGTGTCGCTTTGAGCACAAAATGTGAAGAAAATTGCAAAGCACATTAACATGAATTTTGGTTTCGTTGTGATGTTGTCGGTATAGAAGGAATTAGGTTGGTAACAAAATTGAGCATGACATTACCATCACGATACAAAATGGCCAGAGTTGTTTGTCGAGAGTAAAGTAGAATCTGTATTTGGTTCACGCCATCCTTTAAATATTCTATAGGTACTTCTCATAGTGTGTAGTGTTCTGTTTGATTCTTTTTATTTCAATACTTAAATCAAATTTATTTATTAACATTGCCCAATTATTATTTCTACTAAGAACTGTATCCCTTTAAGGACTGGAACGGTGAGTCGAAAGATAAATTCAGTGAATTACAGCCACAAAGAAAATGCTGTCCAGAGGATTGAAGTTGAATTATAGATTCTTCTACATTTCTGTATATTATTTTTTTCTGATTTAGACAGCGTGTGATAATTTTTTTTGTTTGTGAAAAGTATATACTACGGAATCAACTCACGCATTTGTTTCCAGCATTCCATTCATCCATACGAACCGTAATACATTAGTAAGAATAATAACATTGAGGTATAATTTCTATTTATGTTGAAACATGGTGAGCTTTGTTTTATTCTTGACATACAGGAGAATCAGAAAGTGAAGCGCATTTTTGAATAAGTACCAGTCCTTTCAATTTCACATTGTTACATCGAAAGGGTCTCGATGTGCATTCGATTCCGAAGTATGAATGGAATGTCACATTGGGCTAATTTCGAGTCACATTTTGCATCACATTCTGATGTCTCGACATGACCAACGGGGCACCGAATAGACGTTTATGAGATAATAATGGAAGTCACTTTGCGATTCACTGGTGTGATGTGAAACATGAATGTGAATCTCACTACCATCTCTGAGACAATTCTGTGTTGACTGGGGAGTAAGTGTTGATTTTTTTTCTTTGTTGTGACCGTTTAAGAGGAAGATATAATTTGATATAATATTGAAAGATTTGATGAAAACTATTTTATGCTTCATTTACATGTTTCATTGCACAAATTCTGCCAGTTCTGATTGCCATTAATGGTATTTTGAAATTTGAGATATTTTTCTCTGAGAAACTTCTATAGTAACAAGTTGACGAAAAGGAGGTTTATCTGGTATTTTTAATATGAAATTCAATGATTTGGGCATAGTGATCAGATCAGTGGAAATCCTTTATCTTCACCTCGAAATCTGCCAGCTCTATCATAAGAATATTATCGATGCCTGTACTACTCCAAAACACGAACTCTGCCAATAACTCACCAAGCTGCAGAATGACGAAAATTTTCAATAAATATTTCAATGAATATGATATTCAATCCATATTTCACAATATCCAAAAATTATATCAAACGGTTCCTTTTGAGTGTTGGTGTTGATCGTTTCGATCCGGTATGAAACTTCTCATTTCATGAGCGCGATCATATTTGGGTAGCTTTTTAGGGTAAAAGAGTCAATAGATAACTAAAAAACGGATTTACATCATGGTATATTCCCAGAACATTCCTCAGATATCCTAGAATGGATGTATATCTTCCGAATAATCATGGAATAATCCTGGAATATCTATATGCCCTGAGCACATTCATGGATTATACCAACCCGAATATTCCAAAAACATTTTCGAAAGAATATAACATGAATATTCCAGTACGAATATTCTACGTTGAATATTCCCGGAATATGATTTAGTGTATATTCGCTATAGAAAATTCATATAATGTTACTTATGGAATATTCGTTGATCATTCCCGATCTGATATTTTCATATTTACGAGAGAATATAAAAGGAATAATTTTCTAAATGTCAATTTGCGTGAATTTGACCATACGTTATCATGAGCGCTGATGCTTCAAAAATGAACGCAGTGTTTATTTATTTCGATAATTTCAGTTGGGTTATAATTTATGCATTTCCAACTCAAATTGCATGCGGCTGTCTGTCATTTTAAACTTCCCGCTATTGCCAATCATAGAGCGTGCTATTTGGATTTTACTGTCGTTTCTCGGCACATCGCTCGCCGCCATATTATGTCAATTGTGTTGCTCTGTTTTCAGTGATTGAGATAGTGTAATGATGTCATATAGAACGAAGGTAAGTAGTTAAAAAAAATAAGTATAGTTATAAAATAGGTGTTATACTTTGAAAGCACTTATTAGAATCTGATACCAATTATTCTTTCGAATATTATCAAACTATTATTTATAGGTTATGTATCACCACGCTGGAACAACATTGTAGCAGTTATTATTTTCATTTTATTCCCAAGAACCCCTACGTTGTAATCAGTCACATTGTCTGAAAGAAAAGGGGGTAAATAGTACGTAGTACAGAGAAGTCCATCAGGAAACGGATTATATCCTGGATATAATTTCACAATTGAACTTACGCGGAAATGATTAAAGAAGATAGGTAATATCTAATAGAATAGATTTGGGTTCTGGCAAATCGCACAAAATGTAGTTCATTTGCAGCTTAGCAAATCTAACTCTGAACGAGAAATCGTCAGGCCTATCGATGCGCGGTGGCAGAAGAGCTCAGTACAGTCCGAAACAAGTATGAGTTGCTGTACTGGTCAGTTTCATTGTATCTGTCGCATTGCGAATGTACAATCATCTTCCGGATACTTTCTCAGATCATAGCTACGTAGATTTGCCAAGCTGTACTTCTGTTGCCTTGTTACTATTTTTTTTTTTCGTTTCTTTCAGGATTCCCAATTCAGCAGCGGACTGGGTCAATGAAACAGAAGAGAAAGACTGTTAATCTTAATTCATTTGGGGTTTGTTTGAAATCTTAGTTTATTTGAGATTTTTTAAATATTTCTTCAAATGATGGTTTTCAATAGTTTGAGTTTTTATAGGTTTTGGTAATTTTTCAATAATAGTAATAAATATATTTTGTTCGATTGATGATTTATTTATTTTTTAGAAATTCATGATGAAATACTGGATGGGGAAAAAAACTTTTTTATTTCCACTGAGTTTTGGTTCATTTGTTACTAACGGTTGCTGCTTTTTTTGAAAGGTGAAAAAGCCGAAACCGGTCCATAACAAATAAATCAAACCGCAGTAGAAATCAAGACAAAAGCTATTTTTATTCATCTAGTATTTCAGTGAATGAATATTTTCCAGCAAGCATTCGGCCTGGATTATTCGAAAATGGAACTCTAGGAATATTACTGTTATATTCCATGCTTATACCATATATTCCTAGAATATTTCTTAAGGAATATTCCTTAATTATTTTCAACTAATAATCCGGGGATGATATTGGAATATTCCAATTATTCTGGGAATATTTATTTGGAATATTGTAGGAATATTTTGTGTGGAATATCTGCGGAATATCCTGTGAATATTCTAGATATCCATAGAATACTCATTCGGGTATATTCTATGATTATCTGAGAAATTCAGGAAATATTCTTCCAATGATCTAGGATATCCTGGAATATTCCTTGGATATACCAATATTCCAAAAGGAACGTTCTAGGATTATTCATGGAATATCTGGTGCTGTCTGGGTAAGTATCGATTTCAAACAAGAACAGGATTGAAATTTCAACGCACTTTTTCACAAAAAAACCTCAAAATATTCCAGAAATGCAGTTACTTCAAAGCAATTTTTTGGGTGAATGAACACATAATTTCAAAAAACCATTACAGCACGTACATTGATCAACGTTTCACCTTTCTTTTGATAAAATATTCACTTCGATTGGATAAAGATTGCTTTAAAGTTTAATGGAAGAGAAATACCATTGGCATCGTGGGGTGCTGCTGCAGAAGTGGGTACATAGAATCGAACGTCCTCTAGAAGTTTGTTCCTGTTTGAAATCGATACGAGGAACCGCTTTTGAGTTATCGACTCTTCTACCAGAAAAAAACGTCCCAAATACAATCGCGCTCATGGCCTCTCAAATATAATGTTAACATGGAGAAAGTTTTGAAAATAAGTGTTTATTATTATTACTGTTGATCGAAATGAAGGCGGAATACTTTACCTTGACTCTTGTGTTACCTAGTCACTGATTACCATCCAAAACTGCATGCAAATCCAGCTAGAAGGACTGAAATTGTGGTATCCGAAGGATTCACAGGTCATCCCACTGCAGCTTTCGAACAGTCACAAGAATCTGCAGATACCAGCCACAGTCAGCCGTAAAAAGTATTATTTTGTATTTCCAAAGATTCAGTACATGCCAAAGTCCAACTTCGAGTAGTTTTTTTTTTTTAAGAAATAAGCAAAAGAATTATGTTTAGTCAAGTGACATAACCTCACGAATTGAGAGGAAAAAATAGTTAACAGGGACAGTAAAATGGGTTGGAACATAAAGAGGATCATAAAAAAAATCAAGAGCAACAATAAGAGATAATTTTAGCAAGTAATTTTAGTCATAGTTAGAATTTAGGATTTGTACATAATTAGGTTCGGTTTATGAAGTGAGCCATACCAAACTTTACAACGAGTTCTTCAAAAACATTTTAAAAATCAGTGTGCGCGTTGAAAGTGATATTAGGCGAGTGAAATTAAGGGAGAAGGTAAACATTCTTTTGTTTAGAGGGATTCGGGAAAAAATCGCCGGTAGAACAAGACCAGGAACGAGTCCAAGGTCGAACATTTCAAAATTTATCAGTAAAAATTAAAATAAAAACAGTTCCAATCTTTTCAAAAGTTTGTTACGAGTGCCTAGTAAAAATAGAGAACACGACATACCTCAATAGAAGCTGATTTCTACAAGAGAAACCCACAGAAGAATCCTGATTCAGAACTTCTGGAACAACCTTCCATTTGCTGGGAAGCCTTTCAAAGGTATTTATCTAAGTATCCACAATATTAATCACTGCAATCCAACGAGATTTTTGAATTAGTAAGTTGTAATATCAACTAAGAAGCATAACACCACGAAAACACGAGCATTCCATAAAAACTTTCGAAATTAACTCCGAATTTCCAAGTGCGTAATTACGAATCACAAACTATTTTCCTTTCAAAGATCGAACTTTCTTTAATTTTAGAACACTAGATCTCTAATTTTATTGAAAATATGAACAGGATGTTCATAAAGTCAGTTGTGGAATCATCTGCGACTGAAAGTTGGAATTAAGTCGCTATTTTCCATCTTACAATATGACCTCTCTTGGAAAGGAATTCATGTTGTAAAGAGAAACATTCTTAATTGAAAATTGAACCAATACATGACTCCTCTGGAAATGGAAAAAACCTACGATATAATTGAAGTTACTTTTATTTCCAAGAGAGGTTATCTTGTACGATGGAAAATAGCGACTAAATTCCACAACTGACTTTATGAACATCCTGTCCATATTTTCAATAAAATCAACATGCCATACCCGTGACAGATTTTACGTCAGAAAAATATTTTCAAAGTTTCACAGCATAAAAAATAGTATAACAATTCCTCATTACAGTGTGAAATTGCTTCTGAAGAGTATGTTTTCCAATTCTTCCGACCTCCCTGATGATCTTAGAAGAGTGAAATAGATTTTTGTGGACCAAAACGTATTGGAGGCCTAGCGATAGAGGTGCAATTCACGCATCAATGAAATGAGCGATTTTCTGTGAGTGATACTTCTGAATAACATTCTCCCTTAACTCATTTATAGATAAGAATCTCCAATGGAAAATGGACATTTAATAAATAATCAACTATCTGAATAAAAATGCAAATTTTCACTTTCAGATTTTTACTCTTAAGTTATATAGGGTCTTTCTCAATATCTATCAGATGTAGTTCAATGTTCAGCGTGGCTTTAGCCAGGGAAGTAGTTGTTTTCTGTTAGATATTACAAAAAAGTAACTTCAATTTCATCGTAGGGTTTTTCCATTTCCAGAGGAGTCATGCATTGATTCAATTTTCAATTGAGAATGTTTCACTTTAAAACATGAATCCCTTCCAACTTTCAGTCGCAGATGATTCCACAACTGACTTTATGAACATCCTGTTCATTTTTTCAATAAAATAAACATGCCATACCCATGACAGGTTTTATGTCAGAAAAATATTTTCAAAGTTTCACCGCACAAGAAATAGTCCAACAATTCCTCATTACAGTGTGAAATTGCTTCTGAAGAGTATGTTTTCCAATTCTTCCGACCTCCCTGATGATCTTAGAAGAGTGAAATTCATTTTTGTCGACCAAAATGTATTGGAGGCCTAGCGAAAGAGATGCAATTCACGCATCAACGACATGAGCGATTTTATGTGAGTGATACTTCTGAATAACATTCTCCCTTATCTTATTTATAGATAAGATCTCAAATGGAAACTGGACATTTAATGAATAATCAACTCTCTGAATGTTAATGCAAATTTTCACTTTCAGATTTTTTCTCTCAAGTTATATAGGGTCTTTCTCAATATCTATCAGATGTAGTTAAATGTCCAGCGTGGCTTTAGCCGGAAAAGTAGTTGTTTTCTGTTAGATATTACAAAAAAGTAACTTCAATTTTATCGTAGGTTTTTTCCATTTCCAGAGGAGTCATGTATTGGTTCAATTTTCAATTGAGAATGTTTCTCTTTACAACTAGATCTTTAATTATTCATGAATTCACGTAATTTTTGTAGCATAGTTTAAAAAAATTTAAATATAAGCTCCAAAATCTCCTGTGGCCGAGATATTTCTGGGGTACACTACCAACAACAATTTTAAACAGATCGTCTTCTTCAAGGCTCGATCAGCTGTTGAATGAACTAAACTAATACGAGGACGACCCAGAAATTTGTCGATTAACATCACATTCCTTGTGGAATAAAAATTGGGTTTCAGTAATATACAAGATAGTTTTTCGTAGAATAGGGAAAGATAGGTTTTTACAATATAAGAGCACAGTGTGGAAAATTGCTAAGATATTATGAATAAAAATTGCTTATTTGAGTTTTCTGAATCCTCAAAATTTATTTATTTTAAACATCATTCGCAAAAAAAATACATTGAATACCCTTTCCTGGAACCCAACTGAGAGAAGAAGATACATGTTCTCCTCGAGTACTACGACTGAGTTTTTCTAGAAAACTGAACCAAAAGGTACAAACAAGCATACTACAAAAGAGTAAGTATTGAGCCTGGGCATATTTGAACAACGATTATAATAACAGTAAATATGTTAATTGTATATATGAACTCTGTTATGCTAAAAGTTGAAATGGTAATTAGTTTGACAGTATGTTTCTGATTTGAATTGATTATTATGATTGAGTCAAACTTATTTAAACTTGGAATCATCTGTACATATATAAATAAAATAAAATAAATAAAATATTGTACTCATTTGTATCTAAATTTATAGCCACTCGTCTACATAGACGACCTCTCACATAGATAATAGATAGTTTAAGAGCTGCATATATGATTTACTGACAGGTGAGGAAATCATCTTCTGGGCATGAAATATTATTCTTGGTGTTGCCCCAAGTCCGCTTGGATGTAGTTGTCAAATTTCTCCAAGTCAAGGTCAAGGAGGAGAGGGGAAGCGTTTGAAAACCAGTCAGTTTGTGACCGTTTGCTGCTTTCACATTTTGATAGATATGGTGCTGTACAAACCTTCTGCCAAGTTTGGCCCGCGAACGAGGTCAAGATCCAGAGTTATGCCCAAAAAAACAGAATTTTTTTTTGGAATAACTCTGGAACTTGGCAGAAGGTATCCCAGGTAGCACATCATATCGGCTGAATCTTGGTTCCATATTGGGCCAATATAGATATATTGTAAATGAAAAATCAATATTGGTCCAATACGAGTGAATAATCAGAAAACAATATTATATTGATAATATTGGTGGAATATTGGTTGAACTAGTTTTGAATGTAGATTTTCACACGAAATATTGGGTCAATATTGGTCCAATACGAGTGAATAATAAAAAAACAATATTATATTAATAATATTGGTGGAATATTGGTTGAACTAGTTTTGAATGTAGATTATCACACGAAATATTGGGTCAATATTGGTTGAATAATTTCTACCAGTATCGATTATACATTATTGGTTGTATATTGTTTTCCACATCTAGAATAAATATTGCAATCCAAATATTCCAGTCACATCGATTATAGGGGAAAAAACTATATTGTATTTCCAAGTTTGTTAGAATATTGGTTGAATATCATTTCCACTATATTTGACAAATTGTAATAACTCATATTGAGTCAATATTGGTTGAATGGTATTTATCAATACTGATAAAACAATATTGTCTTCACATCGTTTTTAACATCTAGAATAAATATCGCAATCCCAATATTTCCCTAATATCGATTCTAGGAATAAAAACTTTATTGTATCTCCAAGTGAGATTACATATTGATTGAATATCATTTCGCCAATATTCAATAAATCTTATTAATTAATATTGGGTCAATATTGGTTCAATAATATTTATTGATATCGTTAAAACAATATTGTCTTCATATTGTTTCCTACATCTAGATTGAGATGAAATGAAACACATTGAAATTATATCATGATCAAACCTGGATAAAAATCCGCTAGGTGTCTCTACATATAGAACGTTTTCTAAAACCTACGAAAGTATATTAAATACTTCCCATAACTTGTTTTCAAGACAGCTTACTCAGTGGTTATGGCGATCAAAAGGCAGACTCTGGTGTCACCTTCATCAACTAAAAGGCATTTAATAATTTACCAAGCTATATTGACATCCGCCAATACATCCAAATGATATTGTACCAATATCGATAAATATTGTACCAATATCGATAAATATTTTGAGGCCATTATTGCTTCAAGAATATTTCACCAAAACTATTTCTAAAATATTCAAACAATATTCTATCAATATCACAAAATGTTCACATTTTACTTCTCGACAATATAACTTTTGAGTATTGTGCCAATATTGTCAGAATATTGTATCAGCGATATTGTACCAATATCGCCGAACATTTTGATGCCAATATAAGTTTAAGAATATTTAGCCAATATAATTCAAGTAATATTGGACCAATATCGCCGAATGTTCACATTTTTTTCTCGCCAATATTGCATTTCAAATATTTCGCCAATATGTTCACAATATTGTACCAATATTTTACCAATATAGGTGTGCTACTTGGGATGTAAAGCACCATATCTACCGAAATGTTAAACCAGCACAAGGTCACAAACTGACTGGAGAAATTTGACAAATGCATTCAGGCGACTTGGGGCAACACCAATAATAATATTTCATGCCCAGCAGACGGTTTCCTTACCTGTCAGTAAATCATATAGGCAGCTCTTCATTTAAAAGGTGCTCTGGTTAGTTCAAATTGAGATGAAAACTCACTTTTATTTCTGGTTTGCTTGTACCTACCGATAAAGGATAACTAATGAACTGAGTATAGGTTCAATGTAATTTGGGATTACAAATGGCATGCATTACTGTTTTTATGCAACCAATCCTGAAATCCGTATACAGACGATCTCCTCCTGGATTCAAATTGAAAAAAACAGTAGAAAATTTGTCATACTGGTATTTGCGATAAGCATTCTATTAGTTGTCTAGCTATTAGCAAGAAGAGTAGATGTTTCCTCTTCGACACTCGCTAATGAATTTTCTAAACAATTCAGTGTCCACTATGCTCGTCAGTACCAAAAGAGACATGATCACACACTAAATTATTCACTGGTTTCACATTGCTGTAAAAGAATTTCTATAATGATCAAAATTGAATTTCTGAAACGTACAGAAGCTTGAGAACGATCATAGCAAACAATGTTTATCTGCTTAATCATTTGTGCCCTTCTCGTATATAACTAAGTCCATATTGTTGCATCGCATATACGTTCTTGCATGAAATACTACACTCTTCAGTCCAGATTAAAACCTAAGACTTCAACAATACCTTCCATTGTCGGTGTCGAGTCGTCTATGAGCCACGCCATTACTCAGATAACTTCATTTTCCATTCTCCTCGATTCCTTTTGACTAGATTCCTCAAAGAATTCATAGATGCATCACTACAGTAATATATGTTAACATCCAAGGAATTTAGTATCGTTCCTTGATTGAATGAAAGGAATAACTTTGCATTAACGGTGGAATGGAGGTTCGGAAGAGGGGGTTTAGCTTAAGACCTCCAATGAATATCAAAATGATGACTAGCTTCGGGTTATTTGAATATGTACTTTTATTTGTAATACGAAGAACTACTTTCGGAACTCTGACTCAGGTTTTTAGGCCAAAGTTCATTGGTTGTAGGGAAAACACTCCGATAACCAAGTTATCTCCATCAGAAGAAATAACAGATAAAGAAAAAAATTGTAATAGTTTTAATGAGTATTATAGTGATTTGGGCAAAAATTATACAGAATTGATAAAGGATCCAGAAAATTTCATACAGAACATTTAACCGATAGGGGAAAGTATGTATATATTTCCAACTAATCCCATTGAGGTGAAAAATGTCATAGCAGAGTTGAAAAATAAAAAATCTCCAGGCTATGATGGTATTCGAGCGGAAGTATTAAAAGAAATTTCTCATGAAATTGCAGCACCTCTCTCTTTCATGATTAACAAGTTTTTTGGAAACGGATATTTTCCAAGGACATTGAAAAAGGGCATCATAAAACCACTCTACAAAAAAGGATCTAAATCCGAAACTATTAGCTATAGACCCATAACCTTGATTTCAAACATAGCGAAAATTATAGAACAAATTATAAAACGTCGCATAACAAATTTTTTACAAAAAAAACGAAGTATTCAGACAAACAATTTAGTTTTAGGGAAGGAAGATCTACCAACGATGCTATACAATCCTTTGTTGCGCAAATATATGAAGCACTTGATGAAAAAATACCAACACTGTGTATTTATCGATCTTTCGAAAGCATTCGATACTGTCTGTCATGAACGACTATTGGAAAAACTCGAAGCATATGGGATAAGGGGTAATGCATATAACCTTATGAAAAATTATCTCACTTAACAACAACAGGTGAACATAGATGGTGTCAACAGCGAACCTCGCATTGTTACTTACGATGTACCACAAGGAACTGTGTTAGGTCCTCTACTATTTACAATATACCTGAATAGTTTATTGGCAATGAAAAATGAAGGGGAAATTATCAGTTTTGCAGATGACACTGCCATAATATACAGAACAGAAAAATGGGATGAAGTAAAAATAATAGCAGAAAGAAACATGAAAAAGATAAAAAAAATGGTTTCAATTGAATAAACTTACCTTGAATGCGGAAAAAACTAAGTATTTACCTTTTGTCTCATATGCGAATCATTTACCAAATCTAGGAAACATAAAAATCGACGATGTTACTGAAATCTCTGAAGCTGAGCCTATAAAATACCTAGGAATTGAAGTTGACAGACATTTTCGGTGGGACCTCCAAATAAAAAACAACGTGAAGAAAATCAGAGAACTATTATCAAGGTTCAGGTATCTGAAAACATTCTTGGATATACCCCAACTAAAAATAATATATTACTCCTTAGTGCTGTCTCTTCTTTCCTACGGAATTCTGGGCTGGGGAGGAGTGAATACCGTACATCTTGAAAATCTGAATGTTATACAAAAGAGGATCTTGAAATTTATTTTTGCAAAACCTCGAGAATATCCCACCGATGATCTATTCATCGAAGACCAAATATATGACATTAGACAGCTATACAGCTTGAATATTCTAACCAGTATTTTCCAGAAAAAAATACCTCTTTCTACTCCATCTCATTCCTATGAGACGAGGCAACGAGAACTAAAATATTGTTCTATACAATGTGAGAAAACCATTGGGCAGCGTAGTTGTGTCTACTTGAGCAGCAAACTCTATAATGAGTTACCAACCAGCATTAGAGATAGTAGAACCTTTAATGAATTCAAAAATAAAACAGAGAAATAGATACTAGAAAAAAAGCGTCAGTTCTTCCACAAAATAATAAATAACTATTGATATCATAACTCTCCTCATAAGATTCATATATCCAAATTTATTTTTCAAAACATTGGAATCGTGATAAATTATATATTTGTATTTGTCTATAGCACTATTATTGTACTTATTTCATTTATTTTTATCATTGTTAATTGATTTTTAATAAGCTTTTAGTACATGTAATGAATTATATATTTTATTGTTATGTTCTTACCATGTTAATCAATTTTATTGTATTTTTAAACCAATTTCATTGTACCTCATACCTGATGCACATGTCTTCTATGTTAATCTTAAACTCACATGTTTTATTTTAATTTTATTATTCTATTACATACTTAGACTCATGATCTCCCCTAAACCAAGTATAATAAATAAATAAAAAAAAAACAAAAAAATTGGTACCTTATGTCAAATTTAGCAAGTTACAGATTGTATATAACGAATTTGGAAGATGAAGTTCTGTTAATTATTGATTTGAAATACTTACATGAAACTCTCGATGAGTCTGTGACTTACATGCCAATTACGCTATTATCCTCTGTTATGAACTGAAAAATCATACATTCAATTCATTATTGACTTCTAAAATTGAAATGTATGTGGTTTATAAGAGAATCGGAATATGAAGCACATTTCTAATTGATTAAAATTCACATTGTTACTTTAAAATGTTACATTGTGCTGATTTGGAATCTCATTTAGGTTTTTAGTTTGATATTTCGAACTTACCAACGGGGAACCGAATAAACATTTTTGCGATAATAATGGAAGTCACTTTCCGATTCGCTGATGTGATCTGAAACATGAACGTCAAGCCCACTATATCTCTGATAATAATTTGTGTTGACTGGGATGGTGTTTCTCATGGAACAATTCTAGTTTCATTAACATTTTTGATCTTCAGAACATTTACATTAACATTTTTGTCCAACCTACTACTAACCACACCATTCACAAATATATAAGTGCGGATCAGAATTTAACCCGATACATTTGAACAGATTTATATTGGAAATGGAACAACAAATATTTTGAATGGTATTACCGATACTATTTTCGACAAAGGAATCATTGCAATTACTCGACAAATGACGCTAGAGGCACATCAAATTGAAAATTCCGATATACGAAGTGATCGAAATTGTGAAAATATGTATTGAAGAAAATCAAAACAAAAAAATTGAAGATAGAAATTCTCTGCTCAATGGTGTATAATTGAAACCCCCATGCCATTTGAAATTTTCAGATTGATGCCATTTGGAATTTTCAAATTGATGTACCCCCCACCCCTTTAATCGGGCAATCACAATGTCTTCCAAATGGTAGTATCGGTGATACCATCCAAAACAGTTTTTGTTCCATGTTTGTGCGTCAAACCGTTCAAAAGTTAACATGGGAGGACTGAAAAAACCGCATGTTTCTGCAATTTATCTTTTGAACTTTTGACTTTGGAAAATCTTTGAATTTCAATCTCATACTTTCGCAGAATACGGTCTATTCGATGTGTAACTCTAGGAGCATACGGTGAGGATGCTTTCCTTTTGTCGGTGTTAGTTTGTCTGCTACTCGGTTTACTGTCTGGACATTGCGACATTGATTTCTCTTCAGTCCAGACAGTTAACTGAGTAGCAATCAAACTAACACATGAAAAATCATTTTTACCGTATGTTTCCAGAGTTACAAATTAGAATGGTCGTATTCTACGAAAATATGAGATTAAAACTGAAAGTAGGGAAACTAAAAAATTTCAAAGCTTAACTTCATCTTAAAACCAACGCCGTTTCTGTTTTCCATGAAGCTATTGAAGTTCACTGTCTATAAATTTATAACGGAAGTCGGGCATGGACTCTTGGTGTTTTATCTCCCGTCGAATTAGGGTAAGTCGAGAATAGATGGTGCAGAAAGTGAGATGGCGCGATGGTTTTAAGCGCCACCGCTAGTGTTGAAGATGAACGGTTGCGATCTGATGTATTCCTTCAGTTCTTTGTAAACAAGCTGCCGTACAGTTAATGTTTACCGGTTGAAGGCCTACTGAAAAATATTTTCATACGTGAACCGGTGGGGACAAAAATATTTTTCTGAATTTGTTTTCGCGCTAGTGAACTTTGAATTATTCAATAATTTTAATCACTTCATCGTTTCAGGTAAGTAAAAACATTCAAGTTTTGTTGCATAACCTTTAAATTCCGCATATTTCAAAACATGTTTAGTTCGTGATGTGCGCTATCTCTCCTCTCACAACGAGGATAGATGGCTTACATATTTTTGAGTTGAGATGGCTCAATAAAATGTCTTTTTTTCAGTATGCCTACAATATACAAACGAACTGGAAGTTGTTCCAGGGCTAGTTGGATCAAACAAAATTAACCGCAGCCATTGAAGCCGTTAATAAAAATATACTGAGAGTGAATGAGGCTGCTCGAAACTTTGGGGTACCGGCAACCACTCTACGAAGAAGAAATCTGAGAAAAAATGTAAAGAATTGTCCTCTTGGACCCTACTCTTCATAAGGCAAAGCTGCTGAGGCAAAATTGGCCCAACATATCCTAAAACATCAAAAAAACGGTTTTGCTCCTACTCGAACTGACGTGCGAAGTATGGCTTTCAAATTGGCCGAACTGCTATGCATTAAACATCGTTTTGATAAGGAATCGCGATAAGCTGTTTTTTTGGCTTGAGTTATTTTTGCAGGGAAACCCGAGGCTGTCAGTCAGAAAAATCGATCCTTGGATATGAACAAAAAAGACTCGAGGCTTATTTTCACCTGCTAGAAAATATTCTGACCGAAAGCGATCTCATAAATATGCTCGGGCATGTTTATAAAATGGACGAGACTAATTTACAGCTAAATAATATGCCAGGGCATGTCATTGTTCAGAAAGGATCTAAAAACATCGCAAGTATCATCTCCGGTGAGAAGAAAGAAACCATCACGGTTGTTACGCAGAAGGCGTTGTTGTTCGTCCTACCTGCGTAATGAAGGGGAAAAATAAAAAACAATAGTTTGAGGATGGGTTGCCCCCAGGATCCTTGGTCTACATTTCGAAAAAGTCAGCCAATGTCAACAGTAACATATTTTTTCAGTGGCTTGAGGATCAGTTCGTACCCAGAAAGCCGACAGCTGCTTGATGGTCATATTTCACACTGTAGTAACATTGAGATGCTAGAATACTGCGTTGACCAGGACATCATATTGCTGTGCTTACCAAGTCATACGACACAATTTTTATAAACGTTAGATAGATGTTTATTTCAGATAGTTTAAATTAAACTACTACTCAGCTTACAATTTATACATTTAAAACAACCAAGGAGAAGAGATCACCAGATTAAATTTTGGAAAGATACTGGCTGAAGGATGGAATGAGTCTTCAACTGTAAACAATGTAACTTCGGCATTTAAGGCTACAGAAATTGTGCCATTTAACTCTTCTGCTATCTCAGCTGACGCCCATTTGACTGAAAACAGTACCATACTTCAGGTCTCTGATGCAGTTGAAAATAAACAAAATACTGATGAGAGTTCTCAAAGTTGTAATAGAGCTTCAGCTGATGACAATCAATAACCTTGCTGTAGTTGGCAGACTGTAGGTGAAACTGTACCAGAAACACAAAATAAACCGCCTGCAGAAGCTAATGCAAATACTCCTGTGAAATTTACCACAGGCAGAATACTGGATATAATCCCACTTGTCCCGGTTGTTGCTGCTGCCATTAATTCCGCTCGAGCCCGAAGCAAGCAGCTGGCAGAAATTCTAACAACAGAGGCAACAATTGGAGCCAAAAAGAAGAAAGCGACTGAGTAAACACAGAAAAAAAAAGACCAGTAAATAAGAACCAGTTATGAAGAAACCAAAAGTGACCAAAAAGAAAATTGAGAAAGCTCTCAAACGTGACTCATCTTCAGACGAAGATCTAGAAGCATGATGATGATGATATGGACACTAACAAGTCTTGTACAGGTTGTGGCGAAACGTATTGCCAAACCACAAAATCTGACGACTGGATAAATTGCTTACGTTGCTCCAAATGGTTTCACGAGTCTTGCTCCAAGTTTGTTAACTTTTGCCATAACTGTGGTGTTGTTGTATGTAAGACAAAGTTACTTTTTGGCCAAAATATCTTTTGTTTTCAGTTGCACCATCTCACCTCAGCACTGTGTGGAAGATGGTTTTGTTAACTATTTGTATTTTTTTAGGAAACATAGGTTTAATTTTTTTATGAATTTTAGTGTTCATTTTCCTGAAGTCAATAAAGATTCGTTATATAAATTAACAGCAATTCCAATTCAATGTTTGAACATGATAATATGAAATTTCAAAACATTCGAATTACCCTACAGATTATTTATATATCTTTATAAATATAAAGATATGCCCTTTGGTTAAACTCTTCAATTTGACCCATGAATCAAAGTTATAATATTTGCATATAATTTGGGTGTGCGGATTGAGCCGCATTCGAAAGACAGGTGACGTCATTAACGTCAGGGAAGGGGGAGACCGGGTACGATCCAACAAACCAATTTTTTCCTGATAATCCAACTCAATCTTCATGTCTTTTGAAGGGCATACCTTTGTAGATAATCGACCTCCCTAGTTGTATGGGCGAACGGTCTATTATTTGCCTGAGAGCTGTAGGTGGTTTTCGCAAGTCGTTTAGATAAATCCTCAATGTGAAGAGCAAAACTCAATTTGTCGTCGATTGTATCAGCCCTAAAAACTCAACATGGTCTCCGAATGAGGAGATGGTACTTACTCATAACAAGACTCTGTGCTTTTGATTCATTGAGGAATAAATAATTACAATTGAGCCAGATTTTTATCATTGTTCTGCTAGGTTGAGAGTTTGTGCTGCGTTGTTTTTGTCGGATTCACTAGTTATATAGATTGCATCATCAGCAAAAAAATCTGATGTGACTCTCTTGTCCAGATTCGGAGACAGGTCATTGAAATATATTAAAAACAGAACGGGCCCTAAAACGAACCCTTGTGGGACACCAAAGTTGACTGCATGACACGCAGACGTATGGTGTTTCGATTTCACATACTGGGTGCGATTTGCCAAGTGGTACGAAAAGAGACCATTTCTCTAATTCCGTACCTATCGAATATTGTTATCAGGATATTATGACGGACCGTCACGAATGCACGCGGTAGAATTTTTCCTGGAATGATTCCTGACGCTCGAAGGCATCCAACAGAGTCTCGTTGAATGCACATAATGCTGATATCTTCGAATTATCTGTTCTATTAGCCAAACTGATTGTCGTATAATATACAGGGTGTTTCTTAAGTACGTGTAGAAACTTTAGGAGCATGTTGCTGATGTCAAAATAAGAAAAAAAGTTTCCATAAACATATGTCCGCAAGTTATTCGTTATTAAGATACACAGTATCAAAGTTTAATTCTTATATTTATTTTTTGTGAATAAATTTCAAAATATTTGTGAAATTTGAGTAAAATTTGGTATCTGGGATGATTTTTCAATGACAAAATCCAATTTTATGTTAATTGTAAAAAAACTAATTTCTAATTTAATTCATTTTAAATTTAAAAATCTTGTCTTTCAAAATCACTTGCATCGATTATTTCAAATCTCAATAACTCGAAAACAGTTGCTTGCAGCGACCTCTACACAAACTAACATTTGATTTTCTTATTGGAAAATATTCCCAGATACCAAACTTTGCCCAAATATCAAAATTATTCACAAAAAATACAAATAAGAATTCAGCTTTGACACTCTGTATCTCAGAAACGAATAACTTGCGGACATATGTTTATAGGAACTTTTCTTCTTAATTTGACGTCATCAACATGCTCCTGAATTTTCTACACGTACTTAAGAAACACCCTGTATAGTTTTTCTCCAAAACAGCAATCATTCCTAAACAACCTCAAAAAATTTACCCAAGACTGGTATTATGGAAGTTTGCCAGCAACTGTCAGGACTGTTGGGATTTTCCTGTGATACTTAACCTAGGGTTGTTGGGCCGAATTTATCTTGGGTTTTAACTAAACCCACATAAAGTAAACAACCACTTGGAAGTCATCCACCCTAGGAAGTATTTTTAAATCATTTGAATGGCAGTTCATGATGTTAGGTTATATTTTGCTGGTCACCAGTGTGAACTATCTTTTGAATACAATACCTGAAAGTATCTTGTAGCGCTCAAATTTCCCCTTCCCAAAATATTAATTGATAAAAATACAGAAACACAGAAGTCACAGAACATACTTTATTCGCCCAATTATTAGCCACTGAGCAACCGCCGCTAACCTTCAAACAGTGGAGGGTGAGGTTCAATAAAATATAATCAATAATGGGCGCCACCTGATTTGAAGCTGCCCAGAGTAACCATTAAAGACAAAAAAACCCACACCAAATCGAGGAAATATATGAGAGTAGGGTAAAGTAGAATTGAGACAAAATGTAGTACTCGAAAATAATATATTATCACACTAAAACACTAAATAATATACCTACCCATGTATGAAATATTGTTGATAAATGAATGAAAGCACGAACGTATGTATGTATGTATGTTTGTATGTATGTATGTATGTATGTATGTATGTATGTATGTATGTATGTATGTATGTATGTATGTATGTATGTATGTATGTATGTATGTATGTATGTATGTATGTATGTATGTATGTATGTATGTATGTATGTATGTATGTATGTATGTATGTATGTATGTATGTATGTATGTATGTATGTATGTATATATGTATGTATGTATGTATGTATGTATGTACGTATGTATGTATGTATGTATGTATGTATGTATGTATGTCTGTCTGTCTGTCTGTTTGCATGGTAGTAAGAGAATTTGTACAAGGAAAGGATTATGATCGAAACAGGAAGGTAGTGTGCACTAAGGTGTCCTAAAATAATGGTGAAAGATTGACATCGTTTTACTCATTGCAAAATGGTAGAGATAATATCAATCCTTTCACCATGATTTTTGGACATATTAGTGCTTGCTCGCTCGCTCGCTCACCTAGATTAGTAGAAATACCATGTTTACCTATTAGTATGAATTGAATCTATTCTAAATATTTGTCATAAAATACACATTGTCCCCTTTGATATAATCGACAATATAAAAACAATAAAAACAATACATTATAACTTCTATTTTAAAGAACATTGGGAACTAAACATTCGGGAGAATTACGCACATGTTTGTTTAAACAAAGAACTCTTCTTTCCACAATATCATAAACATAATATTTGCAATATTGATGCGGTTTCAATGTGTCTAACCACAATTGAGCATTGGTTAATTGAGCTATACGTAGCTCGGTAGAGTTTGGATTGGTATTAGTAACCTCGAGATGGTATATGGACTAATAAGGTTCTGGAAACCAAAACTAGCAAATAATGCTCTGTCCCTGTAATCTAAGGGAGAATGAAAGAACTTGGTCGCATGAAGTTGGGAATCCGATCGACACCACCAATATCGGCGATCCATTCTTGCCATAAGGTAGCAGGCATGTTTGTTCTGTAAATAATTTTTATTTTCTATACTTGATTGTATTAAAGGGGACAATGTGTATGTATATAACGAGCGAGTGTGATATATTAACGAAACCGAGAAAATGAGATAGAGAGAGAGAAGAGAGATATATAGAGAGAGATAACGAGAGAGATGAATAGAGAGAGAAAAAGAGTGTTCAAAAATGAAAAGTAAACAATTACAGCATAACGATTCCATCTGCAGTGCAGGCCTGGGTATATGTAAAATTTGTTGCAAATCGCGATTTTTATAAGGGAAGTAAGCCTCATCTGCACGAACTACATGAATCAGTTCCAAGAACCCAGGTTCATGTTGTGGTGGAGCGAAGTTTGAAATAATTATTTCCGGTCCTTTGAATGAGAGTGTTTCAGTAGCTTTATGTTTGATCCTTTTACATTTTACTTCTCCAGCTAGCAACGTTTTTAAAACAGAGTAGTTGGATGGGCTACATGCACGAGGATCAAACTCATCATATTTTATTATTTAAGGGTTGAAGTTATGGTTTTAAAAAAAATTATTATTTACATAGGCATCGGGTGTTAATTTTTTTATAGTTTTAGTGTTAAGAATGAAAGATGAATGAATGTACTTTTTCCAAACTTCGCTCCACCATACAAATATAACTGGGGCCTTTTGTGCTCTTTGGGCCTGGAGATAAAATCGTTATACCACATGACCACTGAAAGAGTCCAATGACATATGGGACCGAAAAGAGTGTTCAAAAATGAAAAGTAAACAATTACAGCATAACGATTCCATCTGCAGCCCTAGATATGGGTAAAATTTGTTGCAAATCGCGATTTTGATAAGGGAAGTATGCCTCATCTGCATGAACTACATGAATCCGTTCCAAGAACCCAGGTACATGTTGTGGTGGAGCGAAGATTGAAATAATAATTATTACCGGTCCTTCGAATGAGAGTGTTTCAGTAGCTTTATGTTTGATCCTTTTACATGTAACCTCTCCAGCTAACAACGTTTTTAAAACAGTAGTTGGATGGGCTACATGCAAAAGGATCAAACTCATCAAATTTTATTATTTTATGGGTTGAAGTTATGGTTTTTAAAAAAAAATCGTTATTTACAGAAGCATCGAGTGTTAATTTTTTTATAGTTTCAGTGTTAAGAATGAAAGTTTGAATGAATGTACTTTTTCCAAATTTCGCTCCACCATACAAATATAACTGGGGCCTTTTGTGCTCTCCGGGCCTGGAGATAAAATCGTTATATCACATGACCACTGAAAGAGTCCAATGACATATGGGACCGAAAAGTATTGATCGATAAGCGAAATCAACCAATCCGTGTATGCACATAGCGTTTTCATAATCACGCTTATATTCCTTGATGAACTAATTTTTATTCTCAAATTCAACAACGAATTTGTTACGATATGAAAACTTTTGATTTCGAGTATCGCTACAATACTTTTCGATCCGATATGCAAAGTTCAATTTCCAGGATTAACAACTATATAGCGGATATTTGTCCTTCTAAGTATTCCATTGTTTTCTTTTCATTCTTGGCACTTTGTACGTCGGTGCAAACATCAGGATACAAATATCTAATGAATTGAATCAATTCATTGACATAACACGGTAGGGCAAATTTCAAATAGGCATGAACATGGTACACTAATCCTTCCTCTAACGCCAGTGGATTGTCGTAATCCTCAGCGACTATCACATACAACACCAAACGTCGGCATCGATGGGGGGGAGCGCCGGTTCTGCGGCGGGCATGACATGTACCGCTGGAAGCGGCGGGGGAGGCGGAGGCCCCGCCACAGGTCCTGGCCCAAGAGCGAGTAAAGGTTGAGGGGGAACGACAGCGACCGGCTCGAAATGATATTCAGGTGGTTCAGGGAAAGCGAGAGGGCCAGCTTGGTGTTCCATTTTTCTTTCAAATTTTTTCATGGCGTTTATTAATTTTAATTTTTCTATTACCCTATCGCTTTCCCCGAACAGTATTGTAACAAAATATTTACATTTATTTTCGATATTTCGAGCTGGACGCCGCCGTCCTCCAGCTCCTTTTACTTGTTCTTCGGGAAGGCGTGGAGGGCCACCCCTTGGAGGTTCTCCTCCGGGGCGGACTCTGCCCCCTGAGGCACCGACCCCAGGATGACGTTGAGGGCCACCACCTGGGGGCGTGGAGGAAAGCCTGGAAGGCAGGGGGGCGCTGAGGGCCATCTCCTGGAAGGCCTGGGAGGAAGCCTGGTGGTGCACGGGGGAGTACGACGCCACGTGGGGGTAGCGGACGTGGAGGGGCGGGCATACGGAATGCAACTCCTGGAGGAAATCCAGGAGGGAGAGCAATAGCACCCCCATGCGTGGGTCGTGGTGGTGCACGTAGCGGACCTAGTGCAACAACGTTTTGGTGCGATAGCCACCGATGACATTTTGAAGAGGGATTAGTATAATCCCAGCCCTTGGTATTTGCACGTATCTAGGTGGCGGTGCCGGAAGAAGATAGGAATGACCATATTTATTATTATCATTCGTCATGTTTATTACTTAATAATATTAATAATAATAAATCAGGACGTATGTATGTGAGTGAGAAGATGAACGACGACTGACTAATGAATGAATTAATGAATGTCAATAATGACATGTTATTACAGTTACCAATACTGTCATTAGACACGCCCATATTAACATTCATTGGTTGCTTGACTGGTCACCCCACGCTATTTTTTATTTTAATTTTTCTGTTTATTGCCGATTTACGATATGTTCTTTTCAAATAAAAACATTTTCTCCAATAATACGAGTTTTTTTCACTGCGTAACAACAAAAGGGAACTAGAAATTATAAAGTTTTTCCCCTACACATAGATTAGCGTTAAAGACGGGTAGCGCCCGGAGTGGCGCGCGCTTACCGCAGACGTCCAGCCAGCACAGAATGTAAAAACGTTCACCGTCCCGAAAAGGTTAAATGATTAATTTCGTCTATTTCTCTTAGGTGGAAATCTATACATCTGTCTATTCGAGACGATCTCCTTAGCGGCTGTTATATATTCACGTTTCGTACGAGTGACTTGTGGCTTTACCAAATGCGAAAAGACCGACCCTTAGTGTAAGAAGGTCCTTACACTAAGGGTCGGTCTTTTCGCCTACAGATAAGTCCCAGATAACTCTATCTGTCAGATAAGGATATGTAAACCTATGAAGTTTATCCGATAGATAGTTATCAGAGACGTTATTGTGCAATGAAAATACCGACCCTAAGTGTAAACAAACTGTCCATGCCGTTTCACAACCCGTCACCCCCTTCGCCAATAAATTGTATGGAAAAGGATAGTTCATCTTTTCCATTTCCGTTTCGTTAAAATGAAACAAACAATGTGCTCTGAGAAACTCTTTGATATATATTTATCTCAATCATCTCTATCTAATACTCTTTCTCTTTTGAACATGTAATTGGCTCTGTTGTTACAAACGAAAAAACCTATAGGAAAATAGTGTGATGTGTCCGGTATGCACAAAGTTGTAACTTGTAGCATAAAAAAGGTGGAGCTATATGCCGTATGGTGTTTCAGAAAGAGACAGACATATTTTCGGTGTAAATCAATCTACAACAGTGCTACTCATCGATACAAATAAAACTGCCCACTATTTAGAAATTAATGATATGTTCATGAGACGGTGTGATGTGATTGGTTAAAAAAATGTTATTTGACATTTGACATATATGCACCAACTCGGTATCGATACGAGTACTTTACACCGATACCTGCTCAGTACTAGATCAATAAGTATCGAATACAAATGTATTTGGTAAAGAAACCAAAGTTTCGAATATGTACTTTACTTTACTCGTATCGTTTCATCCCTAACCTCATACAGTTATTTAATTGTGCGATTAGCTGGCAGCTGAAGCAATCAATCTAAAGGGTGCAAAGAATTATTTTGTCAACTGGCAGAAGTGTCAGTAAGTGTTGAGTATCTAGAAATATCAAAAGTCGCGTTATATCAGTTTGACTGCACCACCGGCACAGCAATTTTTGTGATTTCATTTGCAACTTTTCTCATTCCAGTTGCAGAAATAACTACATTATCTGTCATTCATGAAATTTTTGTCGTTTCATTTTTATGTCATGTTAATCTTACTTCCATTACCGGAATGGAGTAAATAAAAAACAACTGAAGTCGTCAGTGAAATTTTGGTAACTTTGCGCATGCGCTGATGCATAACATTGAAGCGTAGTGAGCTTTGCTGCGATCTAGCGGAATGTTTCGGTAGTGGTAGCGGCTCACTTGGTCATACAGTTTGCAACACTACGGCTTACGCTCCTATTATGTCATCCCTGCCGGAGACTTGGCGACTTTGTCGCTCCATTATATCAAATTTTCACACTTTCAGTAATATTCCTTCACCTTAAGAGAAGTGTTGTGATGGTGCTATAATATTTATATCATAATGTGCCGACGTCCCATATCGAGTTCTTGCGCGCCTCAAATGTCCAGTGATGCTAATGGTTGTAATACTTACTACCTACCGGTACCGTTAATGGCGGCACACCTCGCTATCAATTCTCAGTTTTCTTTATCAGTGATTGTGCGACGTCCTTGTGTACTGTTGCTAACAGCCGTCCAGGTGCCCTTAGGCCCGCCGCCATTCTTAGAAGTTTTACTACCTACTGGTGAAATTTCTGCAGGAGTCCAACCTCGTGTGGTGAAGATTTTCTTGTCGTTGTTCATAATATAACTTCCAAACTCAATATATATCATTTTATATAATAAATACTTACCTTTTACTCCAAAACATAAATAATTACATAAATAATTTTCTAATATCGTGGGTGAGGGTGAAGGGTTTTTGCCGGTGGCATGGCGACTTTGTCGCTCCCTTCAAAAATATCTTCACCTTTTCAATAATATTCCTCCACCAT
The DNA here is from genome assembly GCA_944452925.2 of Chrysolina oricalcia. NCBI lineage: Eukaryota > Metazoa > Arthropoda > Insecta > Coleoptera > Chrysomelidae > Chrysolina > Chrysolina oricalcia. The sequence continues at coordinate 46,217,173 of OX101820.2, forward strand.
AAGAGAAGTGTTGTATTAGAGATATAGATCTATAGATTCTTGTCCAGGTGGAATTTCTTCGGATTGCACCCCTGCTGGAGGTATTCCGACCATTCTGCAGCCCCCACCTCCTTCTGGCAGTATTCCTGTTCTACGTGCTGATTGTCCAAATGGAAGTTCTTCGGATTGCAGTCATGCTGGAGGAGTTTCACCCATTATGCAGCCACCATCAGCACTTTGTTCTTCTAGCAGCGTTCCTGTATTACCTGCATTCGGTGCATCTATAGATTCCTTTCCAGGTGGAAGTTCTTCGGATTGCACTCCTGCTGGAGGTATTCCGACCATTCTGCAGCCCCCACCTCCTTCTGGCAGCATTCCTGTACTACGTGCTGAATGTCCAAATGGAAGTTCTTCGGATTGCAGTCATGCTGAAGTAGTTTCGCCCATTATGCAGCCACCATCAGCACCTTCTTTTTCTAGCAGCGTTCCTGTATTACCTGCATTCGGTACATCTATAGATTCCTGTCCAGGTGGAAGTTTTTCGGATTGCACTCCTGCTGGAGGTGTTTTGACCATTATGCAGCCTCCTTCTTCTGTAATTCCTTCAACATGTGTGCGGCTTCCATCTTCTCCCAATGCAAGTAGTTCCAGTACGAGTAGAGCGTTCAACATTACACATTTATCTCCATTCCGTGTACCATTTGGTGGTGCTCCTTCTAATACTCCGACCAGAGTGCCAACATCTTCAAGTGAACCTCCTACTACTCCGACAAGAGTGCCAACATCTTCAACTGAATCCTCTCCTGCGGCTTCCAGTTCTACTGACATGCCATCCTTGGAAAGGAAACCCTCTTCGCCTGACACGCCTGGTTCTGAGCTTCGTTTGACTCCCCGACATCCAACAAATCTTTTTCCTGAGTTTGTTTACATTCAGAAGGCGCGACGTATAACCAGAAAACGCAAGCGTCTCCATGCGGATTTTTCTCTTTTCCAACATATCCTGGATACATGTCTATGTTATAAAAGGAGAAAAGGGGAATGGTTAGTATTTCACTATGAGATTATATTTAATTTTTATTATTCATGTACCACTATAAAAAAAAATTAACAATAATTATACTACTCTATGAGTATCCTAAAGTTTTTGAATAAATAAATAATTTCAAGAATGATAATAATGTATTGGAAAATTCAAGTAAATGAATACATAAAAAAATTATCACACGAACTATATCTTACTTAATTTTTCATGCATCTAACTTGTGTCAGATTTCTCCACGATATTCATCATCATCGTTTGACCTTCGAGTACGCCGTCGCCTACAATCTCAACATTTGAGAAACTCGCCATCGCCTAGGGTCAAGCCATCGCCAACTGTGGTCCAGACATCTCCGAATCTCCATTTAACTCCATTAAACCATACATAAATAATTAAATATTTAAATAAATTTTCTAAACATATCGTATAGATTCCTGACCCGATGGACGTACTTATAATTGCACTCCTGCTGAAGGTGTTCCGACCGACCATTATGCAGCCACTATCTTCTTCTAGCAGCATTCCTGTATTACTTGCTGACAATACTTCTATACTTACTGTCCTAATGGACGTTGTTAGACTTTTGCACTCCTGCTGAAGGTGTCCCGACCGACCATCTCCATCTCCAAATCTCCATTTAACTTTTAAATCATAAATACTTACATACTTACATAAATATTCTATACAAATTGTATAGATTCCTGTCCTGATGGACGTTCCTATCATTGCACTCCTGCTGAAGGTGTGCCGAAGGTGTGCCGATCTCCATCTCCAACTCTCCATTTAACTATTTTAATCATAAATGAATACACATAAATACTCTATAGATTTCTGTCCTGATGGACGTTCTTATCATTGCACTCCTGCTGAAGGTGTGCCGAAGGTGTGCTGAAATGTGCTGAAGGTGTGCCGATCTCCATCTCCAACTCTCCATTTAACTTTTTTAGTCATAAATGAATACACATAAATACTCTATAGATTCCTGTCCTGATGGACGTTCTTATAATTCCACTCTTGCTGAAGGTGTTCCGACCGACCATTATGCAGCCACTTTGTTCTTCTAGCAGCATTCCTGCATTACTTGAATCCTAACATACATATTCAATAAATATTAAATAGATTCTTGTCCTGATGGACGTTATTATTATTGCACTCCTGCTGAAGGTGTTCCAGCCGACCATTAGATACATTGGAATTTGACATGACCTCGTATATATGTATATATGTATATATAAGGGGTTATATTCGTGACTGATTCGATAAATAATGTTCAAATTAGTGGGAAGCAGTCAATTGTAGACCATTAATACGATTTCTTCGTTTTTTCGTCAAGCTTTCGAAAAATTTTATTTTCTTCTTCAAGACTTAAATAAAATTAGTTGTATATAAAAATGACATAGTGTTACAAATAGAGAATACTTACTAACATGAAATTCAGAGTAAATTGGGGACAAAAAGAAACATGGGTGTCAAAAATTTGAAAGGGAATTCCGATAATATGATTAAGTAATCATAATTTGTTGTCATCCTGCCCTTTCAAATTTTTGACACCCATGTTTCTTTTTGTCCCCAATTTACTCTGAATTTCATGTTAGTAAGTATTCTCTATTTGTAACACTATGTCATTTTTATATACAACTAATTTTAGTTAAGTCTTGAAGAAGAAAATAAAAATTTTCGAAAGCTTGACGAAAAAACGAAGAAATCGTATTAATGGTCTACAATTGACTGCTTCCCACTAATTTGAACATTATTTATCGAATCAGTCACGAATATAACCCCTTATATATACATATATACGAGGTCATGTCAAATTCCAATGTATCTAATGGTCGGCTGGAACACCTTCAGCAGGAGTGCAATAATAATAACGTCCATCAGGACAAGAATCTATTTAATATTTATTGAATATGTATGTTAGGATTCAAGTAATGCAGGAATGCTGCTAGAAGAACAAAGTGGCTGCATAATGGTCGGTCGGAACACCTTCAGCAAGAGTGGAATTATAAGAACGTCCATCAGGACAGGAATCTATAGAGTATTTATGTGTATTCATTTATGACTAAAAAAGTTAAATGGAGAGTTGGAGATGGAGATCGGCACACCTTCAGCACATTTCAGCACACCTTCGGCACACCTTCAGCAGGAGTGCAATGATAAGAACGTCCATCAGGACAGAAATCTATAGAGTATTTATGTGTATTCATTTATGATTAAAATAGTTAAATGGAGAGTTGGAGATGGAGATCGGCACACCTTCGGCACACCTTCAGCAGGAGTGCAATGATAGGAACGTCCATCAGGACAGGAATCTATACAATTTGTATAGAATATTTATGTAAGTATGTAAGTATTTATGATTTAAAAGTTAAATGGAGATTTGGAGATGGAGATGGTCGGTCGGGACACCTTCAGCAGGAGTGCAAAAGTCTAACAACGTCCATTAGGACAGTAAGTATAGAAGTATTGTCAGCAAGTAATACAGGAATGCTGCTAGAAGAAGATAGTGGCTGCATAATGGTCGGTCGGAACACCTTCAGCAGGAGTGCAATTATAAGTACGTCCATCGGGTCAGGAATCTATACGATATGTTTAGAAAATTTATTTAAATATTTAATTATTTATGTATGGTTTAATGGAGTTAAATGGAGATTCGGAGATGTCTGGACCACAGTTGGCGATGGCTTGACCCTAGGCGATGGCGAGTTTCTCAAATGTTGAGATTGTAGGCGACGGCGTACTCGAAGGTCAAACGATGATGATGAATATCGTGGAGAAATCTGACACAAGTTAGATGCATGAAAAATTAAGTAAGATATAGTTCGTGTGATAATTTTTTTATGTATTCATTTACTTGAATTTTCCAATACATTATTATCATTCTTGAAATTATTTATTTATTCAAAAACTTTAGGATACTCATAGAGTAGTATAATTATTGTTAATTTTTTTTTATAGTGGTACATGAATAATAAAAATTAAATATAATCTCATAGTGAAATACTAACCATTCCCCTTTTCTCCTTTTATAACATAGACATGTATCCAGGATATGTTGGAAAAGAGAAAAATCCGCATGGAGACGCTTGCGTTTTCTGGTTATACGTCGCGCCTTCTGAATGTAAACAAACTCAGGAAAAAGATTTGTTGGATGTCGGGGAGTCAAACGAAGCTCAGAACCAGGCGTGTCAGACGAAGAGGGTTTCCTTTCCAAGGATGGCATGTCAGTAGAACTGGAAGCCGCAGGAGAGGATTCAGTTGAAGATGTTGGCACTCTTGTCGGAGTAGTAGGAGGTTCACTTGAAGATGTTGGCACTCTGGTCGGAGTATTAGAAGGAGCACCACCAAATGGTACACGGAATGGAGATAAATGTGTAATGTTGAACGCTCTACTCGTACTGGAACTACTTGCATTGGGAGAAGATGGAAGCCGCACACATGTTGAAGGAATTACAGAAGAAGGAGGCTGCATAATGGTCAAAACACCTCCAGCAGGAGTGCAATCCGAAAAACTTCCACCTGGACAGGAATCTATAGATGTACCGAATGCAGGTAATACAGGAACGCTGCTAGAAAAAGAAGGTGCTGATGGTGGCTGCATAATGGGCGAAACTACTTCAGCATGACTGCAATCCGAAGAACTTCCATTTGGACATTCAGCACGTAGTACAGGAATGCTGCCAGAAGGAGGTGGGGGCTGCAGAATGGTCGGAATACCTCCAGCAGGAGTGCAATCCGAAGAACTTCCACCTGGAAAGGAATCTATAGATGCACCGAATGCAGGTAATACAGGAACGCTGCTAGAAGAACAAAGTGCTGATGGTGGCTGCATAATGGGTGAAACTCCTCCAGCATGACTGCAATCCGAAGAACTTCCATTTGGACAATCAGCACGTAGAACAGGAATACTGCCAGAAGGAGGTGGGGGCTGCAGAATGGTCGGAATACCTCCAGCAGGGGTGCAATCCGAAGAAATTCCACCTGGACAAGAATCTATAGATCTATATCACTAATACAACACTTCTCTTATGGTGGAGGAATATTATTGAAAAGGTGAAGATATTTTTGAAGGGAGCGACAAAGTCGCCATGCCACCGGCAAAAACCCTTCACCCTCACCCACGATATTAGAAAATTATTTATGTAATTATTTATGTTTTGGAGTAAAAGGTAAGTATTTATTATATAAAATGATATATGTTGAGTTTGGAAGTTATATTATGAACAACGACAAGAAAATCTTCACCACACGAGGTTGGACTCCTGCAGAAATTTCACCAGTAGGTAGTAAAACTTCTAAGAATGGCGGCGGGCCTAAGGGCACCTGGACGGCTGTTAGCAACAGTACACAAGGACGTCGCACAATCACTGATAAAGAAAACTGAGAATTGATAGCGAGGTGTGCCGCCATTAACGGTACCGGTAGGTAGTAAGTATTACAACCATTAGCATCACTGGACATTTGAGGCGCGCAAGAACTCGATATGGGACGTCGGCACATTATGATATAAATATTATAGCACCATCACAACACTTCTCTTAAGGTGAAGGAATATTACTGAAAGTGTGAAAATTTGATATAATGGAGCGACAAAGTCGCCAAGTCTCCGGCAGGGATGACATAATAGGAGCGTAAGCCGTAGTGTTGCAAACTGTATGACCAAGTGAGCCGCTACCACTACCGAAACATTCCGCTAGATCGCAGCAAAGCTCACTACGCTTCAATGTTATGCATCAGCGCATGCGCAAAGTTACCAAAATTTCACTGACGACTTCAGTTGTTTTTTATTTACTCCATTCCGGTAATGGAAGTAAGATTAACATGACATAAAAATGAAACGACAAAAATTTCATGAATGACAGATAATGTAGTTATTTCTGCAACTGGAATGAGAAAAGTTGCAAATGAAATCACAAAAATTGCTGTGCCGGTGGTGCAGTCAGACTGATATAACGCGACTTTTGATATTTCTAGATACTCAACACTTACTGACACTTCTGCCAGTTGACAAAATAATTCTTTGCACCCTTTAGATTGATTGCTTCAGCTGCCAGCTAATCGCACAATTAAATAACTGTATGAGGTTAGGGATGAAACGATACGAGTAAAGTAAAGTACATATTCGAAACTTTGGTTTCTTTACCAAATACATTTGTATTCGATACTTATTGATCTAGTACTGAGCAGGTATCGGTGTAAAGTACTCGTATCGATACCGAGTTGGTGCATATATGTCAAATGTCAAATAACATTTTTTTAACCAATCACATCACACCGTCTCATGAACATATCATTAATTTCTAAATAGTGGGCAGTTTTATTTGTATCGATGAGTAGCACTGTTGTAGATTGATTTACACCGAAAATATGTCTGTCTCTTTCTGAAACACCATACGGCATATAGCTCCACCTTTTTTATGCTACAAGTTACAACTTTGTGCATACTCTGAATTTCATGTTAGTAAGTATTCTCTATTTGTAACACTATGTCATTTTTATATACAACTAATTTTAGTTAAGTCTTGAAGAAGAAAATAAAAATTTTCGAAAGCTTGACGAAAAAACGAAGAAATCGTATTAATGGTCTACAATTGACTGATTCCCACTAATTTGAACATTATGTATATATATATATATATATATATATATATATATATATATATATATATATATATATATATATATATAAATAAGGATGGATTTAGCGAGGGGCAATATATGAAAATATAAGTAAAAAACTTATTGGGTATAACCCTCAAAATGTTGTGCAACCGTAGACACGTGTTCCGAGCTTAAGCTCTCTTCAGTACGGTAAAATCAAGTGCGAAGATGTACAACACTTGGATGTAAAAATAGAAACAAAGGAAGTCAACAACAGGAAGCCAACCACACATTTGTGGCATCGGTAAGAAGACCTTGTACTCACAAGGCAACAACTAACGTATCTTCCTGGGTAGGATTGTCACGCTGGTAGCTATAGATACCTCCGTGGCGACGTTAGTTGTTGCCTTGTGAGTACAAGGTCTTCTAACCGATGCCACAAATGTGTGGTTGGCTTCCTGTTGTTGACTTCCTTTGTTTCTATATATATATATATATAGATTATTATAAAAATTATAATAGTTTTGACTTAATAAGGACTTTCATTTTCCCATCTTAAGGTACATTATGTAATGGACTACGTTCTATGTACAGAAATTATCAAAAAATATTTGCAAATTACTTCCTACATGAAAATCGGATAAAAAAGAGAACATGAGAGTCCTATTTGACAGATTAACCTCTTTTTTCCCTCATAGTCTCATAACAAACTATAATAATTATTTTGATGGGTATACTGGCATCCACTCTGCTAAAATTTTGATTCCATGTTAGGTCTGGTATGAAAAATAACTATGACTACCACACTTGAGACTTGTTCTAATATTTTCTACGAAAACAGGACTATTCAGCCATATAAAGGTATTTTTGGATTATCAGAGGGAACATGTGTAAAAGGAGTGCATCCGAAGAACTTCCACCTGGACAGAAATCTATAGATGTATCGAATGCAGGTAATACAGGAACGCTGCTAGAAGAAGAAGGTGCTGATGGTGGCTGCATAATGGGCGAAACTCCTCCAGCATGACTGCAATCCAAAGAACTTCCATTTGGACAGTCAGCACGTAGTACAGGAATGCTGCCAGAAGAAGGTTGGGACTGCAGAATGGTCGGAATACCTCCAGCAGGAGTGCAAATCGAAGAACTTCCAGCGTCACAGGAATCCAGTGCACGTAATACAGGAATGGGGCTAGAAGAAGGAGAAGGTGGCTGCAGAACGGTAGGATCACCTAAAGAAGAAGTGCAAGTCGAAGAACTGCCATCATCATCACTCGAATCCGATGCACGTTCTTGCCGAGCCGCCAATGCATCTCGCAATGTCTTCATGTTTGCCAATGATAAAACTCGCTGTCGTCGCTGAATCTCGCCAATGATGCGGGAGAACTGAAACAAATGAGATTATAGACATATATGAATATATACAAGTGAATGTGGTCTAGTTGCCTTTCTAATTTGAAAAAACTTGACTCACCTCCAAATTATCGAATAACTGCAGTTCTGGAGACAGATCGGCAGTCGCTGCATAATGAAGTACTTTGAATGCAGATGCTCCAGGAAATAGGCGAATGATGATATCCTTATCGAAAAGGAAGACGAACACATGAGCAGCAGCTATGTCGACAAACAATTGCTCCACAATACCTCTGATGCGACAACAGCAATAACTGATAACGGCGGACATCTTTGTCACCATCCAGTACCAGTTTGAGTAGAGCATAATCACTCAAACGACGACCGTACAATAATTTATAACAAAGAATTTTAAACCTCACGAAAAATCGTTTATGGTTACTTGCGAAAGGACCACGCACTTTTTAAAGCAAAAATGGTTCTCTGTGCAATTGTCTGAATTTTTGGTATATTGTAGTATTCGATATAGGTACTGATTGAACGTGCAGAATCGCAAAGTTCGTTAATGGATAGATTTTGAAAATCAAGTTCAAAATCAGTGATTTTTATTTAATTATTTTCACGGGATTTAAAAGTGCCCACTGCTTTTTTTTCGTTCTTATCATCAACGTACCTTCATATTACTGAATATCATTCAGATGGTGAAGATTATATCATTATGTACAGAGTGAAAAATAAAAACATTTTAGTAATGTCTGAAAATATGATGTAATAATGAAATATTGATAAAATATTTTGGCATGCAATATACTATTCTTACTCCATAATTAATCACAATTCATGCATTTCGTACATGGTGATTTGAAAATTTGGTGATATATATGGCCGGTTCTTTCGTACATATCCTGTATATTCAAGTGAATTATCATCGTCCGAAGGTAGCTGACACTGCATAAATATGATTTCGTCGGGATATATTGGGTGATCATGAAAATTTTCGATGATAAAATGACAAAATAACAACGTTTCAGAAATCACCGTGTAATTCACGATAACCTCGGTGAAATTTCTTTATTATTTTTTACCACATTCATCATTCTCTCACACTGTCCCGAAAATTCAGTTTCCTACTATGACTAGTTTCATAGTTATCAATTGCGAAACTTATTACCATTTGCATGACGAGTTGAAGGAACTTGTTCACGCGTACATTCTACTAGTGGCCAAGATTTTTCACAAATAGTGAAACATGAAAATGTGGAGATCAAAATGAATGTAAAAGAGGGTGAATATTAGAGATAACAATCACATCAGATATATGAATTTAATAATGTAAGGTACAGAGAGTTAAGTGAATTTTGTTGGTTTAAGCTTTGTCGGAACTATGTGGGAAAAGTGAAAATGATTGCGAGAACGCTTTCATTTCTGATATGAGAATTTCCATTTCCATGATTTCTATATTTGTCTGTTTATCAATAGAAACATATAGACATCTATTATATTTCATCGATATAGGTAATTCAATACGTAAAGATAATAATAATTATCACAGATGGAACTAATTGATTTTTCTTTTTCATTCACTTTCCGTCAACGACAGAATCAAAATGTAGCTGATAGGGTTTGCTTGTTGTATGAGGATCGTAGCGCTGCTACTGGGGAGGCAGTTCCTTGTCACCTTCAGTGATTAGTTATGTCCCGTACCGGGGCCTCATACACGATTGGGCAATCCAACTATCTAAGCATTAGGAATTTTATCTGGCTCATGCCTGAGTTGTAAGTTGTAACTGAAGTGTCGTATATTCAGTCAGTTCCTAAATGGTAGATGGAATTGGATGGACCGTCATTGGTCATCACCCTGCATAAAATGTTACATTTATTTTGATCTCCACATTCTCACATTTCACTATTTGTGAAAAATCTTGGCCACTAGTAGAATGTACGCGTGAACAAGTTCCTTCAACTCGTCATGCCAATGGTAATAAGTTTCTCAATTGATAACTATGAAACTAGTCATAGTAGGAAACTGAATTTTTGGGAAAGTGTTGAGGAGAGAATGATGAATACATTGAATAATAATAAAGACATTTCACAGAGTTAATCGTGAATTACAGGGTGATTTCTGAAACGTTAATATTTTGTCATTTTTATCATCGAAAATTTTCATGATCACCCTATATATCTCAACGAAATCATGTTTATACGGTATCAGCTATCTTCGGAGGATGATAATTCACTTGAATATACAGGATATGTACGAAAGAACCGGCCATATATTTCACCAAATTTTCAAATCACCCTGTACGAAATGTATGAATTGTGATTAGTTATGGAATAAGAATAGTATATTGCATGCCAAAATGATGTTATCAATATTTCATTATTACATCGAATTTTCAGACATTACTTACATGTTTTTATTTCTCACTCTGTACATAATGATTTAATCAGCACCGTCTGAATGATATTTAGTAATATGAAGATAAATTGATAATAAGAGCGAAAAAATACAGTTGGCACTTTCAAATCCCGTGAAAATAAATAAATAAAAATTACTGATTTTTTACTTGAACGCCCTGTATTTCAAAATATATGCATCATCGAATTTTGCGATTCTGCACGTTCAATTAGTACATCGAATACTACAATATACTGAAAATTCAGACAATTTCACCGAGAACCATTTTACCTATAAAAAGTGCGGGGTCCTTTCTGAGGAACTGGGATTCGCAACCCTTACAAGGTAGAACCATAATCGAAGAAACTCTACACCCTCACTCACGATATAAGAACATTATTTCTCCACGATCATCACAGAATTTGCCAATTCTGAAACCAAATTTGATTACAGAATGCTGGAATTCTCTCTCTTGAGATTGAAGGAATATTCTGCAACACCTCCACCCCCATGCAATTTAAATGTATTTACATTCTCTTTCTTGTGATAGAATAATATTCTCACACTGGTTACCAATAATAACATTAGCCTTAACGCAGTTGATTTTCGTCGTAGTGGCAAAATTTGAGTAAGTGTAAAAATTATTGCTGTCACGTTTCCTATCTTTGATCGTGGAGAAAGTATAGTCTGTTAGAATGAAAATTCGTGATGCTCGTGGTTCCTCACGCTCGCCTTCGGCTCGCGCTCGGAACTTACCACTCGCATCGAATTTTCATTCTAACCTTGTTACAGAATATACTATTATTAATAGTAATTGTTTATAATTTATATAGAATGATGAGGAGTTTGGGAGTTATATTATGAACAACGACAAGTAAATATTCACCACACGAGGGTGGTCTCCTGCAGAACTTTTTACCGGTAGGTAGTAAAACTTCTAAGAATGGCGCGGGCCTAAGGGCACCTGGACGACTGTTAGCAACAGTACACAAGGACGTCGCACAAAAACTGACGATTGATAGCGGGGTGTGCCGCCATTAACGGTACCGGTAGGTAGTAAGTATCACAACCATTAGCATCACTGGACATTTGAGGCGCATGAACTCGGGAAGACATGACGAGAGTGTGAGTCGCAGTGTTGCCAACTGGATGACCAAGTGAGCCGCTACCGAAAAATTCCGCTAGATCGCAGCAAATCCCGCTACGGTTCTATGTAATGCATCAGCGCACGCGCAAAGTTCCCAAAATTTTACTGACGACTTTAGTTGTGTTTAATTTACTCCATTCCGGTAATGAAAGTACCAATAGATTAACATGACATAGAAATTAAACGACAAAAATTTCATGAATGACAGATAATGCAGTTATTTCTCTAACTGGAATGAGGAAAGTTGCAAATGAAATCACAAAAATTGCTGTGCTGGTGGTGCAGTCAGACTGATATAACGCAACTTTTGAAATTCTGGATACTCAACACTTCTGTCAGTTGACAAAATAATTCTTTGCACCCTTTAGATTGATTGCTTTACCTGCCAGCAATTAAATAACTGTATGAGGTAAGGGATGAAACGATACGAGTAAATTAAAGTACATATTCGAAACTTTGGTTTCTATACCAAGTACATTTGTATTCGATACTTATTGATCTAGTACTGAGCAGGTATCGGTGTAAAGTACTCGTATCGATACCGAGTTGGTGCATATATGTCAAATGTCAAATAACAATTTTTCAACCAATCACAACACACCGTCTCATGAGCATATCATTAATTTTTAAATAGTTGGCAGTTTCGTTTGTAGATTGATTTACACTGAAAATATGTCTGTCTTTTTCTGAAACACGATACGGCATTTAGCTCCACCTTTTTTATGCTACAAGTTACAACTCTGTACATACCTGACACATCACACTATTATCCTATAGGTTTGGTCGTTTGTAACAACAGAGCCAATTAGAGTAACATGTTCAAAAGAGAAAGACAATGAATCACGAGTATTAGATAGAGATGATTGAGATAAATATATTATTATTTTGAAAAAATGTCAAATAAATAAATTCCAGTTGAAAATTACCCATAGTGGTTTCTAGTGCTCGACCCTAGCCGACCTGCGTTGGAAAACGTGTTCAAAATTAATAATTATCAATTTTATAAGAACGATAAAAATTTATTATTATTATCAATTTTCGATTTTTAGTACATAGGAAAGAACATCTAGAGTATCCTACTATTGCGTAAAGCCGCCATAACAATTTTATTAAAATAATTAAAAACCATTGTGATTTCAAATTTCTAATCTTTGACAGACTCCCTGTACATAGAAATATAGAAAAAATAACACCCAGAGCATCCCACTACTGCATAAGGTCATAGATATTTTATTAAGATGATAAAAATACCCGGTATGTGTCTTTCCAAAATATGTAACATGATAATAACCCACCGAATCAATTGATAATGATTTCATTCCTTCCTTTCCAGGGTAGTGAATATAAGAACACAGAAATAGTAATTTACGTAATAAGTCCGGAAAATACTGTTTTTTTGGACGAGTAGACCAAATTCTAGGACGAGCGTTAGCGAGTCCTGGAAGTCTACGAGTCCAAAAAAACTTCAATCATGTAGAATAACAAATCAATGAGACGCATTTAGTTTAAGAGACGGACTAGGCCGGGAAGTGCTACTTTCCCAAAGAAAAAGTGTCCGGGAAGTGAACACTTCCCGGATGGTTGCCGAAAAAATCAATTCCGAGGTATACTTGAGCAAAATGTTTCATATATGAATAGAAAAAAAATATACTAACGACGAAGAAAAATCATTTGAAAAAATGAGTGTTTCATAACGACGGAAACAGTATCACGTCATTTCTTTTAATAAAAATTACCACCAATAAAAATTCGGCAAGAGCCGGCATGCTGCATTTTACCCGAAAAAAAGTCTCTTAGAAAATAATCACGACACCTTACTCATAATAATGTTAGTAGAAAAATCAGGACTTACCTTCTACGAATGGTTTTTTTCTCTCTCAATTTACAATTGAAAACAGGTAAGTTTGTGAATATTTCAGATATTTCTGGGTGGATAAGGTTTTTGTCTTGGAGAGTGGACTCTTGTTATGTGATGGCGAAACTCAGTTAGCCTCACTAAAAAAATAGAAAGAAAAACGATGATGTTGTGTCAACAAGAAAAACTGGCGAGTGTGACTTACCAATGGAGTATATTGAATCCCCAAAAATGGGTGGTGACCGGCCTTGTTGAACTACCAAACCAAATGAAACTCAAAGGGCACCACGGTCACTGAACACCGTTCCGAAAATGAAAAATCCCCAAATAGGTAATAACAAATATTAATAAAACACTGTTCGGACGTTAGACCCCTTGTTTCTCACACACGAATTCTTGACAAAATGGCCGGAGATTTTAGAATCCAGATTTCACTTCGTCTGCGCACGTCAAAAATTATCACCAAGTCATCAAATCGATTCCTGCTGAAATCAATATTGATCGTAAAATCGATAGATGTCCAACACCAACAGCGTTTCTCATGGATTCAATACCATCGATTTCTGCTGAACTCAATAGTTATCGTACAATCAGATAGATGTCCAGCAATATTTCTGATGGATTCAATATTATCGATTCCTGCTGATTTAAGAGTTTGGACCTACTCTACTAGGTGGCCAACAAACTCGTCGAGAAATGGAAATAGAAAACTCTATAAACTACATGAAATTATTGTTGAAGATATCTACAAAAAGAATTTACACATCTCCATGAAGATAAAAACATGTAGCCCGAACACAACCTATTGTTTACGCCAGATGGCGATTTTCTGGTTTCAGATATATCGCAGAAAGTTAATAAGTGGGCACAATAATAATGGCAATTTTATTACAGAGTGGTGCTACAATTGTACGTAGACCATTCTGAAAGAAACGGATTGTGACAATATTGAACTTTGAATGAATTTGATAATAGACGTCGATTACAGTTGGTCAGAAAAAAAAGTTTTACAATCTTTCCTCCCTCTGGCTTCTTCTTGTTTCACTGCACTTACTCTACAGGGTCTCTCAGGGTGAAGCCCTTGAAACCACTTAGTTGAACAATACTCGAAGAGTATTCAGAATTTACAAAAGGAAACAGGCTGTCACCACCCTGATTTTGGGTTATTGGTGTTGTTATAACCAAGCTAAAGGAATGTTGCTGGCTAGGGGATACCAGATATCTATTTGATTGAGGTTCAAATTGCTCTTTTTGTCTCTCAAACGTCCAAAAAGTCTTAGATCCTGCCGTCTACTCTAGGATCTGGGGATCTTACAAGGAGTTAGAATTTTGAAACAATAAGCCCTGAATTAACACCTTGACTGTCAAGAAATTTATACTGACTCACCCATGGTGCCACAGAAAACGGGTACAGTGTAACTTTGATTGTTAAAATTGTTAAAATTGTTTTTTCCGTTAACCAGCTGTCATCCCCTTACGAACGACAGCCCTCAGAAGTCGAAGCTAAGGATTAACGAGGTCTTACCTTTTTACGTGCGATTCCTAGCACTTTCTCGGGCCATCAGAAAAAGTTCTGCAGTCGCTAGGGTTTGAACCTTACTGGCAGCCAAAAGTGATTGAAACAATGTCGCTTTAACCACTCGGCTACCTGGCCCCTGATATATGAGATTGGCCTACCATTCAGTTATCGCTTCATATAGAGATTTCAAATTTGAAGTACAGGTATAGGATTGAAATACATGGAATTTTATTGAAACGTTCCTGACATAATCCTACAGGACGAGTCAGAAGTGCTGACTTTTTTTATAGAAAATTGTACCTTGTCTATTTTCATCAGCTTAACAATTTTCTCAGAATACTTCATCACAAAAATGTGTGGTTTGTTAAGATTCGTCCAGTAGGTGGAGCTGAAATTGAAAAAGTTTAATATTCGAATCTAACAATTCGAATGTAGTGAGCCTTTTCAGTCCAAAATAATAATAATAATTACAAAATAATATTCATTTACTGCCAAATATGAAGAATAATAGTTCACAAAAACAATAAAATTCAAAACGTAAGTAAATTATTACCCGGTAATTCAGAACTGACTTCTAATGATGAAATGATGAATTCTGGTAAATTTTATGGACGAATAGACCAAGCCACATGAACACTTTTGAACATATTGAAAGTTTGATTTTATAGAGTACGTTCGTCTCCTGACATGTATTTTGTGGGTTTGTAACCATCCATAGTCTGAAAATGAGTTGATGTGAGATAAAGATAATGTATGAAATTGTATTAGGCAAATGAGTGAATTGTATATTGTGCAACTGGAAGATATCCTACTTTGAAGTAAACTTTACAAACTGGAAGTTTATGAAATATAATATACAAATTGGCTCTTCATGTGGCGGTAGTGATCAAGTCAGCGGTTGTAGAATGTTCGTATTATTCAAAAAAGTGAGTTCACTCTGATTTACATCTAATTCATAAGATTGTTAAAACATGTAAATATTTTTGGGAAGACTTAGTTTATTTATCAACCGAAATAAAGACGTTCCGGTACGTCCAATAAATATGTAAAAATATTCAATAAGGTAAAAAAAAACTTAAAAATTCGTGGGTTTCGACATCTGAATAATCCAAAAGAAATACAAAATGATGAATGATGAACCAGAAAATTAAGAAGATAAGATCAATTATTAAAATGAAACAACGGACGAATCTTAAGCCATTGCCTCTAATGAAAATAATGAAATTTTTCAGTTTAAAACCGATAAATCTGAATGGCTGAATTATGTTTGGTTATTGTAAAGGAACACCCTTATGATTTTTTCTGTATATCAATCACATTTGGTCGAATAACAATGGTACTTCTACTCAGTCGAAGCTTCATGAATGAATAGAAATGAAATCCAAGGATCAATCAGACTCACAGGGTATATAGTGTTAAGATCATAAGCTACATGTTGCCAATTATTGACCAACCGATATGTCCTTTCGAAACCTGTTCGCTCCATAAATCAAAACACAGAAAGGATTTGAATACTTCTTGAGAGTGTGTAATTTTTCATTTTTACTAGCACTTTCCATAAAATGAGATTCATAACTGGAGAAACATTATGTTAGTATCAATAAATCGCCAGTTCCATTCAGAGAACGGTTGGTTAAAAAGCAATATTTCCCAGGAAAGGCTATTAAGTATGGAATAAAACTATCCAACCTGTTTTGCCTACACCTACATGAAATTTGAAAATATATTTTGTGAAAGAACGTGTTTCTGATACATCAGTCGCAACAAACAATGTGTTGTTTTGTCTGATAAACTTTTATATTCCAGAAGAAGACCCATTGCTGATAATTTTGATAGTAGTGTATCGCTGGCTACCAAACTTATTGGTAAAAGAAAAAAATTAGCAGCAGAACTCATTTTTGAAATAATGCTAGTTCACCAAAATAGATTTATTCTAAAATAAAAGAGCCCACAATTCCTACGTGTGACCAAAGAACAATACACACCTCAATCAGTTATAAAAGATCTTTGAATAAAGTCCATCGTCTGGTCTATTAGAAGGAAATGCCGTGAGAGTCAAAAAACATTGTAACCAAATTTTTCAGTAGTGAAATGTACCTACTTAAATATTTTTCTGAAAAATCCATTTTATTTTGAACATTATCTATACTAACAGAATGTAGGCCTACCTCTTCTAGTCTGCAGAGTATGCTTTTGGCATGTTAAAATATTCTTGCACGTTTTGAGGAGAATCAAGAATCAATACTTGGTTCGTGAAGAAGCTACTTGGTATTTCGGCCATTTCGCCTGGTTTCTCAGCAAGAAAGCCCCAGTTACAAATGTTTGTTGGGAGTTTATATAGGCCATTGGCAAAGGTACCGAAGTTTTTGTCCAGTCCGAACCCCAACTAAAAATCCGGTTAGTCCGGCCCTGAGAGTCTCTTTGCATGTTTGCATCTTTGGCATCTTACCTCTCCATCTCTACTATTAATTGTGTTGTGAAGTTCACAATTATTTATACTGTGTTCAATAGAACCCCCTACCCCTTTGTAATATTTTAACCAGAAAGATAGAGAATTGAAACAAAGTGGAGTTGAAATGGGAACGGATTTTCACAATAACATGAAATTTTGATGGTGGCCAAATTTGCGTGCAATGTAAACAACTTCCAATTTAGTCGATGATCTTCCATTCGGAGCATATAAAAGATCGACACCGTTCTCTTTTCAACCATATTCACAAACGATTCATGTGTTGACTTAAAAAAAATACGAGTTCAATATATTCTTTATTACCCAGTACAATAACAGAGTTTTAAGAAGTACCAATCTAGGATTGAATGTATTCATATAGATTACCACGACCCCTTTGTAGAAAAAGTGTTTAAAGCAGCCGTTGTAGAGGTGCAAAATCGGCGGTCATTATGACCGCTATGGCACCACAGGAAAGTATCGTAACGGTCAAGGTGTTAAATTAACAGATTTAATGAATTAATTGAAATAATGAAAAATATACGACGAGTAATAGCATAAAAGTGTAAAACAAATGAAATAACCCAATACGTAAAAGGAAATGAATCCTAATGTAGATTTCATCGAAAGAGTTCATACACTCCGTATTGTAAATAGGCGGAAATATTATCAGTTTGTCAAATAAAGTGGTCTCCATCCCATAGAGGAAATACAAGCTTGCGCTACTGTTATGGCAGTCTAGAAGCAAGCAACTAACCAACATGAAATTCTTATTGTTTCGTCCATCAGATATCTCTTCTACTTGGAATCACGATTCACAAATTAGTTATCTTTAGCACCAGTTATACTTTCAAAACAAACGTTGCAATTCAACAAAACAATTCTTCTTATTTTGAAAAGACTAGCCACGTCCACAATTTATAACGACACTATTATCTTCATTATTATTATTATTCATGAACGAACAAAACTGTCCAGAACATCATATAGA
Source organism: Chrysolina oricalcia (assembly GCA_944452925.2). Lineage (NCBI taxonomy): Eukaryota > Metazoa > Arthropoda > Insecta > Coleoptera > Chrysomelidae > Chrysolina > Chrysolina oricalcia. Next base: position 46,235,502 of record OX101820.2, read on the forward strand.
ACTACTTACTGTGATACGGTTAAACCCCTCCTTATTTATAAAGAAACGCTGTTACTTATTATTAGTTCACCAAGAAAAATGCTCAAAACACTTAGGTACTAAAATAAAAACGGTAATATGCCTGAAAAAATAAAAATAAAAAAAGTTGTCGGCTCCATAGAATATTACACTCGCTTACTGCACTCCATCGAGGGGATGGTACCGAGACCGGCCGTCAGTACTATTCCCAAACGCGTCATCGAATCTCTTCAAATTCGTTATCATGAACCGATCGAAATAATTCCATATGATCAGCAAAATACCATTTTGTTGCTCGTGTCCCCAGACACCATAGTGACCATTTATTATCATAAAAATTTGATATTGTTTAGTCTGAGTACAGAGATACAAACTCCGATGATTCCAAATCTACCAGCACTGCAGCGTTATTTCGTTGAAATAAAATATAGGAAATTTATGTAAGTTTTCTTATACTAAGGACCGTCGAACCCTCCGTTAGGCGCGCATGTATCCAAGACATACATGATCTGCTTTTTTACAAATATTTTTAAAATCCCTGGTGTTATGATGTTGAGTTTCAGCGTATTCTTCAAACAGCATGTTCTAAAAAGTTTCTGAGAAGGACGAAGAGGATGCGCATGTCATTATTTTGTTATTTCATAAAACCTCAAAAGGGGTGGGGCGTGTACTTGGCAGATACAGCGCGACAATGCATGTTACAACAATAAAAATAAAACTCAAATTTATCGTTTGAGGTTATATGACTAATGTCAATGTCATGTCGGTTAACTCGGTTGTTCTTTCTCTCTCTCTCTCGACTCTCTTGGTCAACTCCGAGGCTATGTTCCAAAACTTACAAGGGCGGATCCAAGGGGAGGGTCATGCAGGTCATGACCCCCTCCAAGACAGCGGTTATGTTGATATAAATTTTTTTCTATTATCCTATCAAGTGAAAGTAGCAACCCCATTTTTAATATCTTTTCTAATGTACTAAACTTATTATAAAATAAGTTCTATTCTATTATCTGCTCGGTGAAGGAGTGAAGGTAGAGTTAGGTTCGCACCTAAGACTGCAGGTATTATGCCATGTGCCAGTTGAGCTTGATTAATTTAATAAAACATTTTTTTATAGGCGCGACCAGTTCTAGAGGCTCCAACAACATCGTCGGAAACGCCATCTAATGGATCATTGCAGCAGGCTCCGACTCACTCATCCAGTGACATAGGATTCTATGCTGGGCTGAATAATATCAGCGATTATTCAAAAGCTGCCCTACTTAACAACCCATGGATGCCTCCCGAGAGCTACAATTTTCCTTATAATGAAGTTATGAAACAGGGGAAACTTACCAGAAAATATGCCCAGAGATCTCATTTTGATCATTTTCCCTGGTTAGTTCTCTCCGATAAAGACTGGGGACTATATTGTAAATATTGTGTGCTTTTTGCGACTGGCCTAGGATGTGGTTTACAAAAGAATGTTCCTTTCGGAAAACTTGTGAAAGAACCTTTGAGACAATTTAACAATCTCTTAGGGAAGAGAGGTGATTTGGTTGTACATTCCAGACTTCAATGCCATACGGATGCTGTCCAGGCAGGGAAAGACTTTTTGAAAGTATACCCAAATCCTTCATTGGAAATAATCATCCAAATTGATTCGCATCGTCTTAGACAAATAGAAGAAAATAGGCAACGCTTGATCCCAATTATACAAACTATAATCTTCTGTGGGAGACGACAGGGTATATCTTTAAGAGGTCACAGGTATGACAAGAAAATTAGCAGTCTGCTAGGACCGGCTGAAGATAGTTCGGGAGAAAATATTGGAAACTTTCTAGAGTTGTTGCGGTTCAGAGTGGATGCTGGTGACATTCAAAATGAGCTCATAGATTGCTGTAAGGAAGAGATGCAAAGTACCATTATAAAAATGGTGAAAGAGTCAACATTTTTCTGTATCATATTTGATGAGACTACCGACGTGTCCAAGATTTCTCAATTGAGTATATCAGTGCGATATCTTTACAGAGTTACAATAAGAGAAGATTTTCTGATATTTGTTGATGCCTATGATAACATTTGACCTAAAGACACGGAACAACGAGGAGGGGAGCGTCGCCTAACGGGAGTGGCTTTAGCTCATATTGTTGAGGATATCGCCAGAAATTTTGATTTGGATTTAGACTCTTGTGTCGGTTTTGGAACGGATAATTGTTCAGTTATGGCATCTGAAGTTGAGGGCGCGGTTCAGGAACTAAAGAAAGTGGCCAAGCATGCTCAACGTTGTCCGTGTATCAATCACATTTTAAATAACTCATTATGTAGCTCCTCAAAAGTATCATCATGTAGAAATGCTTCTGGAACGATGAAGAAAGTAGTTGCCTTCGCTAATGCTTCTGCGAAAAGACACAAACTTTTCAAAGACTATTTAGGTGCTGCTGTTCAAGGAATTTGTGAAACTCGTTGGGTCGAGAGGCATGATGGGTTCTTCCAGTTTCATGGAGAGCCTATACTTCAAATCGTTGGTGTCCTAGAGGAAATTTCTACATGTATGGATGAGAAAACAGCAACTGATGCGTTTAATCTTGCACATGCTCTCAAAAGTGCAGATTTTCTCCTTTCAGTTGCATGCTTAAGTGACGTTTTAGGAGTTACCGTGGCACTCAAGCCGTATTTTACAGACGCCCACCCTGGATCTGAAAAAGGGTATTGATGCAGTAAAAGATACCATGGGGATACTTGAACATAAGCTAGAAAACGTCGACTCTGTATTCTCCAACCTTCATCATGAGGTGCGAGATATAGCTGAAAAGTTGAATGTTGAACTGAAAATGCCGCGATTAGTTAGTCGTCAAACCAGTCGTGAAAATCACCCAGCTGATTCTCCTGAAGAATACTACCGCAGATCTATCTACATTCAACTCTTAGACCATGTCCTGGCAGACCTTAACAATAGACTTTCAGCGGAAGTTATGGACTTATTCTGCCTGAGAGTGCTTTTACATAGGAGGAAAATTGAACCAGGGGACGAATGCTCTCTTAGGAAAATCGTGAATTCATATGGATATGGTACTACATTTGCAAGTGTGAAACATGAGTTCTTATTGTGATCTGCTGAGTGGGACAGGGTAGCGAAGAACCAAGGAAGACTGCCAGATTCAATTTTGGAAGTACTGGATAACTGTGATGTGGATATGTATCCTACTAACCATACACTTTTAACTGTTCTTGCTACCTTACCAATAAGTGCAGCTACTGCGGAGCGCAGTTTTTCTACATTGCGTCGATTGAAAACTTGGCTAAGGAATAATATGGGTGAAAGTAGACTCACTGGCCCAGCACTCTTGTCAGTTCACCGAGATATTTCTCTGGACCAAAAAAATATTCTACAAAGGTTTGCTAAAGGAGGAAAACGGCGCCTGGATTTGCTTTTATAATTAATATATATATATATATATATATATATATATATATATGTTATATATATATATATATATATATATAACAGAAAGTTACTTATGACATCTACAGTCACTAGTTGTTGAAACTTAATTTAACTTTCTGTTATATCTGTCTTGCCTTCACGGTATTAATTCTTGAGTGGATTCGTTTTGATTTCGAGAGCTCCATAAATCCTTTCTGATGAGTGCGTTAGCACGAAACAGCTGTCAAAGGTTAGAACTCTCGGAATTAAAACGAAAAATACTCTATTTTCACTTATATATATATATATATAGAAAGGGTAGTCGTTGCTGACTAGTTAAGAATAAAACCAGTTAATATTGGGGATTGCAGCAAAGTCAAAAGTGTACTCTTTTATAGAGATTATTCCAAGCTTTCGTAAATTTTATTTACATCTTCAGGGAACTACAAAGAATTATTATGTCAATTATACATTTTGATGTTATTAAAATTTTACTTACAACTATAGTGAGGTTAGTTGACATGTTCTTAGTTCTTTGTATAGTGACATTACAGCTTAAAATTGTAAATAATAAGGAAAAAAGACTTTACGAATATAAATAACAGAAAATTTTGAAATTTCAGTCGAAAAACAAAAGACTTGTTGATTGTATCCAAGGGACACAAATCAGTTGTCAATAGAAAAGAAATCTGTAATTTTCAAGTCAATGTTACCAACTGTAATCTTGTACCAACTGTAATCTTGTACCAACTGTAATGTAGTACCAACTGTTGAAATATACGACTGTTGTTTTGTAAGTTAGGAAAAAATTACATTTCCAATTGAGTAGTTATGGAGATATTATTATTCATATGGAGAGTGTGGTCTAACGACAATAAGAAGGAATAAATCTCACTCAAATGATTTATATCAGTTCTTTTATTCATACATTTTTTGTCTTGATATATGAAGGCCATTTCCAAAAAAGTTCTCTTAGTCATATGTGTCTCTTTAGCTAATATTTTAGTTGAGTTATAATTTATTCGATGGTCAAATTTGTTTACATGATCAGCAAGAGCACATCTTTCAGGATGAAGTCTACAATCACTTTTATGTGAGGAGATTCTACTTTTCAGGCTTCTAGAAGTCTGGCCAATATAATTTTTATCACAGTCCTGACAAGGAATGCTATATACTACATTTGAAGTGGAAGTTAATGGAATTTTATCCTTCACTTTTGAATAAATTGATCTTATTGGTAAAATAGTTTTATTTGCTATTTTGACATTACATACTGAATGAAAGAGCCTGGACAATCTTGGTGTAATATCTTTTATATATGGAAGTGAAGTGAATGTAGGAATTGTAGGATTTGTAGGATTAGTATTAGCAACATTTCTAGACATTTATAAACAAAGTTTTGGAACTCCAATGGGAGCTTCAATCTCCCCTATATTAGCTTCATATGTGATGGATGATGTGTTGGACACAGTAATTCCAGTACTATCATTTAAACCTTTTTTCATCAAAAAATATGTTGATGATATCATTGTCGCTTTACCAAAAGATGGCATTACTGAGATTCTTAGTACTTTTAACAGCTTTGACCCATATATTCAGTTTACAATAGAAACTGAGGATGATGATTTTTCCGTACCTTTCTTAGATACAAGATTCATACGTGGTCTTAATAACAAAATTCTTATAGACTGGTACAGGAAACCATGCAGTTCTGGAAGATACCAAGATTGTCCAGGCTCTTTCATTCAGTATGTAATGTCAAAATAGCAAATAAAACTATTTTACCAATAAGATCAATTTATTCAAAAGTGAAGGATAAAATTCCATTAACTTCCACTTCAAATGTAGTATATAGCATTCCTTGTCAGGACTGTGATAAAAATTATATTGGCCAGACTTCTAGAAGCCTGAAAAGTAGAATCTCCTCACATAAAAGTGATTGTAGACTTCATCCTGAAAGATGTGCTCTTGCTGATCATGTAAACAAATTTGACCATCGAATAAATTATAACTCAACTAAAATATTAGCTAAAGAGACACATATGACTAAGAGAACTTTTTTGGAAATGGCCTTCATATATCAAGACAAAAAATGTATGAATAAAAGAACTGATATAAATCATTTGAGTGAGATTTATTCCTTCTTATTGTCGTTAGACCACACTCTCCAAATGAATAATAATATCTCCATAACTACTCAATTGGAAATGTAATTTTTTCCTAACTTACAAAACAACAGTCGTATATTTCAACAGTTGGTACTACATTACAGTTGGTACAAGATTACAGTTGGTACAAGATTACAGTTGGTAACATTGACTTGAAAATTACAGATTTCTTTTCTATTGACAACTGATTTGTGTCCCTTGGATACAATCAACAAGTCTTTTGTTTTTCGACTGAAATTTCAAAATTTTCTGTTATTTATATTCGTAAAGTCTTTTTTCCTTATTATTTACAATTTTAAGCTGTAATGTCACTATACAAAGAACTAAGAACATGTCAACTAACCTCACTATAGTTGTAAGTAAAATTTTAATAACATCAAAATGTATAATTGACATAATAATTCTTTGTAGTTCCCTGAAGATGTAAATAAAATTTACGAAAGCTTGGAATAATCTCTATAAAAGAGTACACTTTTGACTTTGCTGCAATCCCCAATAATAACTGGTTTTATATATATATATATATATATATATATATATATATATATATATATATATATATATATATATATATATATATTATAAATAAAAGTTGGTATTATTACTTCACAATATGTACTCAATTTCCGATTTCACACAACATGTACAACTCAAGATCTATGAATGAGAGAATGAGTGAGACTCAGGTCAAAGTAAGATAAATTAAGCAGAAGGCGGTAGGTTAAGTTGAGTGAAGTCAGGTCAGGGAAAATTGCATGACCCCCCCTAGGATTTCAGTCTAGATCCGCCCTTGAAAACTTACCCTGGAGTAAGAGTAAAAGCAATGTCAAGGTACTAGCTTGACAGAGAGTAAGCAAAGTTTAAGAACAGTGTTCGATCTTATGACGTAGGAAAGCAGATGAAACTTGAATCGTTTCTTGTTGTTTTATCATTGAAGGATTTCTCATTATCTTTATATAAATGTATGCACCTTGTAGCTGCATCATTCAAAGAAACTTTTTCTGGTCCTTTTTGAGCGACCTGTCTCACACTAGATTTGATGAATCTGATGAGTCAGATTCTGAAGACCAAGTTGGCACAAGGTCTGCAGATTCAGAAACCGATAATGAGATCAGTGATAATGAAGACTTTGAGGAATCACAACAAGAAGACGATTATTTTGTCGGTATGTGAACTACATTTTTTATGAAACGCAAAATAAGTATTGGGTAATTTGTTATAGGTAAAGATAAGACACAGTGGAAAAAAATATCTTTTCCTGCTTCAAAAACTCGTCCTCATAACATTTTGATGCGGTTACCAGCTGTAGTAGGACAGGCTGCTAGAAACGCAAAAACAGAACTGAATTGTTGGAATTTGTTCTTCAGTGAAGATATTCTCAATTTATTAGTGCAGTATACAAATCAGCACATCGAAAACATTGCAGAAAAAAAGGCGTTTTTGGGCCTACTTTATTTGTTAGGTGTATTTAGGGGAGGCCATCAACGACTCAGTGATTTTTGGGCTACTGACGGTTTGGGAATGGATATTTTTCGAATGTCAATGTCTGAAAAGCGATTTAGATTTCTTATTAGATGTTTGAGGTTTGATGACAGAAATACAAGAGAACTACAGCCTGAGACTGCAATCAGAGAGATGTTTACAATTTTTATAGAAAATTGCAAGAAAAATTACTATTTGGGCCAAAATGTGACCATCGATGAAATGCTTCCTGGTTTTCGTGGAAGGTGTGCATTTCGGCAGTATATACCATCCAAACCAAATGAATATGGCATCAACATTTTTTGTTTGTGTGATGCAAAATTATACTATACGGCAAATATAGAGATATATTATGGACAGCAACCAGAAGCCCCTTTTTTGAAACAAGATTCGGCAGACGCAATTGTTATGAGATTGGCTGAACCAATTTTTGCATATGGTCGAAATGTTACGGCTGACAATTGGTTCACCAGTGACCACTTAGTACGGGAACTGGCAAAAAAGAAATTGTCATATGTTGGAACAATGAGAAAAAATAAAAAACAGCTACCGCCTTGTTTTGTGTCTCCAAAAAATCGGCCTTGTTTTGACAGCATTTTTGGATGCACAAAAAATTAAACCCTTGTTTCATATGTTCCAAAAAAAAAGGAAAACTGTTGTTCTGCTTTCCAGCATGCATGTTGGTTCGAATATTGCTTCGAATGATAACCAGAAGTAGCCGGAAATAATATTATTTTATAATGAAACAAAACCCGGAGTAGACGTTGTCGACAAGCTTTGTGCCACATATAACGTCGGTAGATCGACAAGAAGATGGCCAATGGTAATTTTTTATCATTTGATGAATGTGGCTGGCATCAATTCAAGAGTAAATTTTTGTCAAAGCAAAATGAATTTTGTCAAAGAAGAAACTTCATCAAAAAGTTGGCACTGAATTTAGTGGAAGACTAACTGAAAATTAGAGTACAAATTATAAGCCTGTCAAGAGAGATACAGACAATGTTACAAAGGTACAAAAGGACTGAAGAGGTTTCTGAAGAACAACAATCTACTTCTAGAGCTGCAAAAAAACGACGTTGTCAACCTTGCTACACTTAAAGTAAGAAATCCTCATTGAGTGTTTATTATTGCGAAAAATGTAATATTAGTTTGTGTCTCAAAAATCACGCAAAAGTAATTTGTGAAAATTGTCTCAATATTGGTGGAGACAATTAGACAAATTACCTTCGCGTGATTCATATTTTTTCATGTATTTAGAAGGAATACATTTGTTTGAGCTTGCATAACTTTTGCTTTTTAATCTAAACCACAGTACAATTATGAAAAATCGTATGTTCAAAAATAAATATAAAATTGAATAAACCTATATCAAAAGAGGGTATGTGATAGTAAATCAAGCCAAGTAAGTAGTGCAGTTTGCAAATGTTTTAAAAATTAATTTAAATTAAGATATCCTTGTTTATTAACCAAGAAAACATGAAAATGTGTACATGTATCATGTATCTGAGCGACCAACCATGTTATAAAAGACCGCGCGCTTAATGGAAGGGAATACCGAAAATACATAACAGTGTCCACTGTTACACTCTTTTTCATAGATAGGTTTTACTTTGGAAGGCTTGAGGACATCTGGGAAAATAATCGTTACCATACAAAAATTAAATAGATTAGCTAAAGCAAGCTACCCATTTTTATTTATAATGTTATGTTTGCCATAAATATCTGCAAATCTACAATTTTCAGGACTGTGAAAAGTGTTCAATGTTTCTGTTCCACTGGTTGGAAGTAAATATAAAGTTTGATGGTTCATGGAAATTTTACGCTCTGATGAATCGAAAAGATTGACTTGCTGCAAACATGTAAATGTAAAGTTGTCCAATAAATATCCATCTATCTATCTATCTATGATTTACGCAAAATTTCACAGAATTTTGCTTCAAGTTGTTTATGCAGTCTTCAAAGGAGTTGGCAAAGTTCTCGGCAGATGGACTGCTCTCATTCTTTGAGTTATTAGTTTTACCTACATTTTAATTTATTTATTTATTTTTTTCCTTTGGTGTTCCGGCATCGACTGCTATGGTCATTAGCCATGTGTTCTTTATAGGCCTTGTTACTAACTCCATACGCCACCTTAGGAGCAGCACTGTTAATTGGAACGCAACAGTGAATCGTGCAGGACTCACCCTACTCGAGCCACGAGATTTTAATAATTCAATCGGTTAAATTGAATTAAAAAATCCCAGCCCAACCAGGGTTCGAACTCCGGACCTTTCGACTCAGAGTCGGACGCTTTAACCACTGCGCCACGCCCCGACATATTTTTTTTTTTTATTATATAGAATTCAATTTATTTAGTAATTCGAAGTTTCTGGGCGACTTGTCCCTTCGGCAATGGTTTCAACTGCGCCTAGTAGTAACTTTAGATTTTAATATCAGAAGAATTCTTAATATACATTTTAAAATGATTTTCAGAGATACACGGAAAAAACGTGTTTAGTTTTTTCCCACAACGTTTTGAAACTTTCAAGCAAATTGGGTTTAAAATGGTTACAGAAACAATTTTGTGTAGAACTTCCGCACACTATTGGGTCCATATTTTACACAATATTGTTCAAATCGGTTAACAACCCCTTTGTGTATAAATGTTAAAGAATTTTCAGTTCTTTTTTTTTTGTACAATGCTGTGGACTATATAATTTCAAAATACACAACATCGTGCAAGAAAATTAAACACATTTTTGTGATTTGTTACATAGCTCTGTTTAGGATTGAAAGGAAGAATACAAAATATTTTAATAGTATCTCATACAACATTTTGTTATTTTTTAATTCAATATTCAATATCAATTCAGAGTTCACAATACTATAAAATAATTTCACACAAAGCTATGTGTTTTTTAAAATAGCTGTGTAGAAAATATTAATTAAAAATACTTCCTAATGTATAAGAATTTTACACACTTCAGTGTCTCTCTTTCAAATAGGTCTGTGGATTATCTGATATCAAACTACACAATATTGTTTAACTTTTCTGCATACATTTTGGTATTTTTCTTCAACATTTCTGTAGACTTTTGTAGGGTGCCCTAGAATACTTCAGACAGGTTAAAACAAAAATTGAAATTTAAAATTCTGGTAGTCGGTCTCGTGCATCAAAAGGAGTTTCATCAGGTAAGTTTATTTTCGGAATGTCTTCTACGAGTCGCACCTACAAAGATATACATTGAAATGAGGCATCTTATATATTTCTTCTTATTTGGTTAGGATTATCGTTACGAATCCATGATTAACAGAAATAGATATGTCAAATGAGTGACACACATATTTAACCTTCAGAATCTTGCTCATCCTCATTTCTCATCATCACATTAAACGTTAATGGCAAAGTTGTTCGAACCAATGATATATTACGGATTTCGATATGCGGTCACATTCTAAGCACAATTTTTATTACAGCTTGATTCGCGGAAAATAGTTACCTATCAACCCAAAAGTTGGCAAAGCTAAGCTTCTGCTGAATTATCTGCTTATATATAATGTATATAAGCAGATAATTGCCGCGAAATAAGCGGCAGTAAAAATTGTACTTAGAATGTGACTCTATCTTGACCGCAGCTATTATAGTAAATAACGGAGTCTATCCGTAATATGTCATTGGTTCGAACGCAGAATTTCGAGGCAAATACTAAAATTGTTTATCATGCGTATAAAATAAATTCAGATTGTAAAATGTGGTGAAGTGCTCTGATACAGATATTATTGTAATTATGTTAGGTAATTTGCCCAAAATAACAGCGAAAATATGTATTGAATGTGGAGTTTTTAATAGTCGGCATGTTATAGTAGAATGGTGCCTATAATTTTTGTGAAAAAGAAACAGAATAACAGACAAGGACCAGGTGGAAAATGTTGTTGAGGTTTCAAAATCGAGTGAAAAAAATTAAACACGGAAACACTCAAAATGGTGAAATGGGGATGAAATTTAAAGATTGAAAACGATTTGCCGCAAAACGTGACCTTCTAGGGGAAAATATTCAATGAGAAAGCCGTAGATAATAAAAAAATCAGAAACTTTTGTATTCAATACTTTTTGACATAACTTCAAATTAGCCGTAAAAATGGCTAAAAACCGATTATTCAGTATTTAATTTTTTCTCACGTATAAATGATTTAGTTCACAATAAAATTTGTTATAATTTTGGTGTTGAATGAGAAAGATTTTTTCGCAATTGAGAAGACGACTAGTTTTCGTGTCTTGAACATTTTTCGAAAAAAATACCCGTATCTTCCACGAACAATTATCTTGGTGTTTTTTTTTTGTATTTCGCACGTCTAAAAGGGAACATTTCAATTGTTAGAATGTCTACTTCCAAATGTTCTATGTAACTTGTTGGTTTATTGATCTTTAAACCGCATAAAATTGAGAAATCTCTCTGGATCATGATTTTGTCAATATTTTCAATAATAAAACGATATCAGTAAATCAATTTTTTAGTGTAATCATGTAGTCAAATATTTTATTATAAATACTTTTATATAAAATAATTTTTGTTTTCAAAATAATGAAGAAAGTCGAAAATCATTGAAGTTATTGAGAAAATCATGATTCAGAGAGACTTTTCTTCTCAATTTTAAGCGGTTTGACAATCAATGAACCACCAAATTACGTAGACCATTTGAGAGTAGATTTCTCAACAATTGAAATAATCACTTATATATCTTCGAAATACAAGAAAGACACCAAGACAATTATTGTTCGTGGAAGATTTTTTTTTCTTAAACATGTACATAGCTCGAAAACTAGTCGTTTTCTGAAATGCGAAAAAATCATGCTCATTCAACACCAAAAAAGACAAATTACAAATTTTCATGTAAAATAAATCATTTATACGCGAGAAAAAAATTAACCATTTTGACGGCTAATTTGAGATTATGTCGAAAAGTATTGGATATAAAAGTTTCTGATTTTTTTATTATCTACGGCTTTTTCATTTAACATTTTCCCCTAGAAGGTCACGTTTTGCGGCAAATCGCAAAAAATCGTTTTCAATCTCTAAACTGCATCCCCATTTCACCATTTTGAGTGTTTCTGTGTTTAATTTTTTTTTCGGCGATTTTGAAACCTCAACAACATTTTCCACCTGTCCTTGTCTGTTATTTTGTTTGTTTTTCACAAAAATTATAGGCACCAGTCTACTATGACATGCCGACTATTAGAAACTCCACATTCAATATATATTTTCGCTGTTATTTTGGCCAAATTACCTAACATAATTACAACAATATCTGTATCAGAGCACTTTACCACAACATTACAATCTGAATTTATTTTAGACGCATGATAAACAATTTTTATTTGCCTCTTCGTGCGAAAGACAAAAAAAAATCGGGATTCTGCGTTTGAACATCATAGCCTTTAACGACGCTGTATGAGTAACAATGAATATAATTTATTTATTTCCTAAAATATACAAAATTAAATTAAAATTTTAATAACGTTAAGATAAATAGTTAATTAAATGGTTGAATTCTTCCTAATTTTCTTCTGACATTTGGACAATAGTATCTTTAATCCTCTATAAACATTCTTATCAATTGTTAGAAGTGCACTGAAATATGTACGGTATGAAAATCTAGAGAAAAGTGATCGGTCTGCTGCGCACTGCACCGCACGCGAAAAGACGCTCTTGCACTTTGCCTTCGAATTTCTCAATATCTCTTCCACTTTGGCTTCTGATGATTTGCAAATAATCTATTCTATAGATAAACAATACAAATGTAAATTGTCAGAACTTTGGCAACTTCTGACAACCCGTTAGCTTCCACTTGCGCTTCCGACATTTTTGTCCCTGCTTTTTCTCATGATCTTCATTACCTGTGCAAATATTCAGCCTTGCACTTCGACAGTTTTTTTTGACGGAAAATTTACACGTTTCATCGCCCGCCCACGCATTGAGCTTCCAGCGCACCGAGGCATGTTGCTCGTCATGTAGAGCTCTTATACTATAACTTCAACACAACTCGATTGATTCAAATGTAACAAAAACAGGTATATTTCTAAACATTTCGGATACACATTCATGAAGTTTCAAGTCATTTAACAGACTCACTGACATTCTTCATTGCTTCACAGTAGGTACTATTGCATCTTCGCATCTTTGAAAATGATCAATCAGTTTCCCACCTAATTTCGTATAGGAGTAATACCTACCTAACTAGTGAGAACAAGAATTAATGTTTATCACAAATTTTAGTAGGTATATCTACCATTTTGATGTTCTGTCATATGTTTGTGATTTATTACACATTTCATGTTTCACCTTTTGAAAAAGAAATGTGTGAGTATCCACAATGATGTTTTACACATATTGTGTTTGAAAGTTACAAACCTGGGGAAAATTTTCCCACAAACCGAAATAAATAATCATTAGAAAATAGTAATTTACGTAACAAGTCCGGAAAATACTGTTTTTTTGGGCGAGTAGACCAAATTCTAGGACGAGCGTTAGCGAGTCCTGGAAGTCTACGAGTACAAAATAACTGTTTTCGGACGTGTTGCCTACACTATTTTTTCGGCAACCATGTAGAATAGCAAATCAATGAGACGCATTTAGTCTAAGAGACGAAGAGAGGTCGACTTTCACCCATCTGTTAACCGGATGAAACGATTCCATATTTGAATATTTAGAACATTTCAGTTCTTATTTGTATTATATATTGAAATTCGAACAGAAGATAGGTACCAACAGAAACATTCTAATTCTTATTTATATTAATATCTGTATTAAAATTCGAGCACTTCCCGGCCTAGTCCGTACTTCCCGGACTAGGCCGGGAAGTGCTACTTTCCCAAAGAAAAAGTGTCCGGGAAGTGAACACTTCCCGGATGGGTGCCGAAAAAATATATTACAACTAGGTATGTAATCATTTCCAACAATTGTATACACTATTCACACATTTCTTTAACACTGGTAATGGAAAAAATATCCACAGGGATTTCTTTCTGTGCACTTACCTGTTTTTCATGAAAATGATATTTGTGGAGATCTGATAGAGAGATAAATATATGAGCATCTTGCGATACCAGAAGAGTTTCGATATGAACAAAGGATTGTATTCTACAAAAATACTTTCTCTAGCAGATGAGACCTCATTCGATTATCATCGATTATTGGATCAATAGTATATATATATATATATATATATATATATATATATATATATATATATATATATATATATATATATATATATATATATATATATATATATATATATATATATATATTTATGTTTAATTCAACAAATTTATCGTGTATCATTCTAGGAGGGGATGTATGGCGAGTGCGCCGCGACGCTTGTCGTCGCCTATATAGTTACAAGCAACTGTCTGGAAAAACAGTTGCAAGTCTCTTCCATCTCGGGTATCCGGATTTCGATCGACGAACGAAAGCGCGCGGCTTTGTGAACTTCGAACGCTTTTGAACTTTCACTATGATTTGGTTAAAATTTTATCCCACAAACAATCGTACGTTCACGTGTTGACTTTATCGACTGAAAATACTTATATATTCCAACGTGTTTGTTGTGTGTGTAGTTTTAACAAAAGTGAGTATTTATTTTCTGTCGAAGGTAAATAGAGTTCATTTTGTGTTTTCTAGATCGTAGAAACGTAAAATAGACCAGTGCTGATGCATTTTTGAGATGAAAAAATTATTAGCAGCATGAGACCTACTGAAAGTGAAGCAAAATATTATTCAAATCATGGGAAAAATAAATTGGAGTCGAAAAATGGAGAAGGGCGGAACGGGATGAGGTTTTAGGGATTGAAAGCGAAATTTCACGTTTTTTCAAGAATTGCAACAAAAGTTGACCTCCTATCAAAAGAAGTTTTCAGCAAAGTAGTTGATAATAAAAAGATCTGAAGTTTTTGTATTCAACATTCTTTCACATAACCTCAAATTTCTCGGGAAAATCAGAAAAACCAATTTTTCAGATATCAATTTTTTTCTCGCTTGAAAATCAAATTTTTTCTTCACGAAATTTGGTGAAAATATAACTTATTATGTTTCAAGTGAGCTGTAATTTTTTTGTAGCGGAATTTTTCCTTTTTTTTTCGACAAATTCCGAAAAAAACCACTTCATTTTCAACTGAAAAGTTTCACCGATAAAGTTCTCCTTTTCAAGCTCGCCAGCCGCCAGTTTTCTCATTGAAGCGTCTACTTTTAGATTATGTAATAAAAGAGTAGCACTACTGTGTAAATTTTTTTCAGAAAACGCGACAAAATGAAAAAACAGATTTTCAAAAATCAATTTTTTTTCTTTACTCATATTTGTTCATTATTATTTGTTCAATATAGAAATTAACAGTTGAAACCCTCCGAGAATATAATTTCCATGTTACTCTAAAAGGTACAAAGAATAAACAAGGACATAAATAAGGATTTGATAATTATAGAAGGACGAATGGAGGTGAACTCTTGGGGGTGAAAATGGTGTCTCACGATTTGCAGCGAAAATTAACCTCCTACTTTTTTATCCAAGATTTTTCCACCTAACGTCAAATTTTCAAAAATTGGCTTTTCGCCATTTTGACGGTCAATCTGAGGTAAGGTCAATAAGTGTTTGATACAAAAGTTTTGAATTTTTTTTTCCTAACATTTGCCGCTAAGTACTCACGTTTCGTTGCAAATCGCAAAAAACCGTTTTCAACCCCTTTAGTGCATCCCAATTTAAACATTTTGAGTCCTTTCGCCTTCTATCATAATCAGATCCTTATTTATGTCCTTGTTTATTTTTTGTACCTATCTAGGTAACATGAAATTATTATTTAAATTTTCATTCTCGAAAGGTTTCAACTAATAATTTCAATAATTTTTATAAATAAATATGAACTTAGACCAAGAATTTAAAATACTGATTTATGAAAATCTGTTTTTAAATTTTTTCGCATTTTCTGGAAAAAAATTCCACAGTACGGCTAATCTTTCATTACATAATCTGAAAGTGAACGCTTTAACTGGCGAGCTTGAAAAGACGAACTTTATCGGTGAAACTTTTCAGTTTTTTCGGAATTTGTCAAAAAAAAAGAAAAATATGTATTCCGCCACAAAAAAATTACAGCTCACTTGAACATGCTAAGTTATATATCCATCAAATTTCATGGAAAATAATTAATTTTTGCTCTTGAGAAAAATTAAGAGCTGTTAAATTGGTTTTCCCGATTTTACTGGAAAATTTGAGGTGATGTGGAAAAATGTTTGACACAGAAGTTGTAGATCTTTTTATTTTGAACAACTTTGCAATCCAACTTTTTTTGATAGGAGGTCAACTTTCGTTGTCAATCGCGTTAAATATCGCTTTTAACCCCTTAAAGTTCACCCCGTTCCACCACTCTCCATTTTTTCAACTCCAATTTATTTTTTTCGCCATTCAAACGATATTATGTGTTCCTCTTCCAGTAGGTAGGTCTCATGCTGTTAATAATTTTTCCCGCTTTTATAAGTATAAGTTTGGTTACATGATTATTTTTGAAGCGACCTCATGGTGCGCAAGATACCGTAAAATCGGGAAATATTCGCATTATTTATTTTTCCGAGGCTGAGTGGATTTTTACGAAATACCTGGGTCATATGCATAAAGTTGAGTGGGTCATATGCATAAAGTTGAGTGGACTCTCAAAAGTAGCGACTCCATATTGTGGTGAGTAACTACTGCTCTTAGTGAGCGCGAACTCCGTTTTTGTATGCATAAGATATATTACGAAAAACGGAGAAGATACTCGGGTCTAAATGAAACAGTCGAGTGGATTTGCAGATTTCGACTTTTCTTTCGTGGTCTCCCCGAAGTCGCATATATCCCCGTCGTTCAGACATTTTAATTTTTAACGTCGGTTGTGTATGTTTATTAAGTGGATTACAAGATGTCGAGCTGTTCTGGAGATGATTCTTCTGAAAGTCAAAACGTATTTGTGAAGACAATTAAACAATATCCTGTTCTGTTAGAGAAATCTAACATCCCGGAACTAAAAAAGAAACGACATAAATCGGTTCAAAAAATACAAGCAAAGCAAGAAGCTGAATTAGAAGTAAAATATAATGAAGGGCAGATTTGGAAGAAGATCCAAACATAAAAACCAGACTGAAAGCGAATACAGGCAGAAATCGAAAAGGAAATAAACTAATGAAATTGAAGAGATGTGAGCAAGAGCTGTTTAATTTCTTGCAAGGAGAATCAAATCATACTATTGCTCGATTACAAGGTCAGTATATGAACATGAGTACAGTCTTCTCTCAGGAAAATTGAACTTTTCTTGCCACTTATTTTTAGCATT
Source organism: Chrysolina oricalcia (assembly GCA_944452925.2). NCBI lineage: Eukaryota > Metazoa > Arthropoda > Insecta > Coleoptera > Chrysomelidae > Chrysolina > Chrysolina oricalcia. The sequence continues at coordinate 46,252,906 of OX101820.2, forward strand.
CTGTAGATCGTCATATGAGGATGGAAATTTGATCCAAACATTTGATTTCCGCACAATAAGTGTTATGACGTTCGGGATACCGTCAATTGATTGGCACCAATATCTTCTGGTACTTACGTGAAAAAATCCTCATTCTTCTTCATTACTCAGTCTTTCCAAGAAAATGGTTAGTTATCCACCGAACATTTACCCTGCTAAACCGATATAAGGCACGAAACTCTACTTCTCTCGATTCCCTACGAATCTTAAACACCTTGGTAGGCTGATTAATTGGCATAAATTCAGCAATCGCATACAGGCAACTATTTCTGATGAAGCTGAGTCTGCTACTAAGGAGCCTCGCATTTTTTGAAGTAGATAATAATAATAATAATAATAATAAAGTTTATTTACAGCAACATTCTCAAATACAAAATACAAAATTTTACAAAAATAGATATTAGTAAATAAACAAATAGATCACAGAAGCTCATCTAAGTTCTTGTGCGTGATTTCAATGTATTTAATATATTTTAGTTCAATAAATATCTTAAAGGTAGGACAATAGACAAAATGTGTTAACCAGTTAAGTTAAGATGCTCAGTGGACGGAGTTGACGCTCGCATTTATGCATATAAAAATAAAAGTCGGAACTTAAGGAGCGAGGACATCCTCACGGAAAGAGTAGACACTCACAAGTTGGAGCTTACAACTACATTTTTATGCATATCAAATGGAACAGCTTCTTTGAAAATGTGGGTAAAAAGTAGCCACTCAACTTTATGCATATGACCCAGTGGGGGATGTGAGTAAAATAAACTTAAAGTAAATGCTTATACTTTCTTGAGACAGACTTATTCATTTCATAGGGACATGAAAGAGATACATATCTAGTATGAGCATTTGCTAGGTTTTATTCACCTCACCCAGTATTTGTCCTATAGCCATTTGGATGCAGTGCCTTCGGAGTCAACATTGTTCCATGCATCAGTGATATTCTTGTATAGTTCCATATGAGTCTTTCGCGTAACAAAATTCTTTAAAAAAGTTAGAATAGAAATAATCTAGAAATAAGTTATTTTGATAGTTGAAAGTGTGGTCACTTTCAGTGACCTCTATTGAAAATAATGATATTGGCCTCTTTATTTTCTATGTTAATTTTCAATTATTTACATTTTCGTAGAAATAATATTGGTAGCCTAAGCCAGGAATAACACTGATTGACCAAGACCGACCGTTCGCGACCTTCCACCTACGACCAAAAATTTAAGTAGATCAATGAAAACATTCAAACTCACACTGATCGACCGTCTAAGAGCGACCACTAGAATAATTTTGTAAATCTGACATTGATCTGATATTCAAAACGTTTAGTGAATTGTAAACAGTACTTACTCACGAATTCCTGACAGATACTTTATTTTTCTAATAAGAAATATACCAATTCACACGAATAATATTAACATTTTCGTTTATGTGAAAAACTGTTGAAAGTTTATCACAAACATGTGTCCAACTGATAATTTGGCGTAATGGCATTAAATTTCTCTTGATATTGACAGATGAAATTCCTGATACCCAACGCAGGAGAACTCAAAAATTCTCTTAGGAATTTTAGTTTCATGTGAAAAAACTAAAAGATTTTTTTATGCATTGTTGAAGTTATTATTATTCAGGTAGGTATAGGTACGGATATTGACAAGAGATGGTTGTGAACAATTCAGACGATGAAATAGCTCAAGAACAGCATAATTTACTGCAAGACCAAAGTTCGTTCCGCAATTTAAGTGAAAGACAGTTTGTGAAATACTTCAGATTGAGGAAGGACACGTTTCAGAAAATTTCAGAAATTGATAATTACCTGAAACCTCCCTTTCGAGTTTCCGCAATAAAAAAAAGAAACTAAACTTTTAATAGCCTTAAAAAGACCATGCAGATGAAATCATGAACCGCTATGTTTTTTCAATTCATTATACATTCATTATCGGTGTAAATTTTTTGGTTTTTTGCGTGCTTTTTCAGATCTTCAAAATTCTAGAATAGGAACATCTTAGTTCACTTTATCTCTAATGTATAATTCAACCTACATACATTTTTGCAGCAAACCCCAGTTCAATGTTCCCCAGAAATGGTATTCAATTAAATGGTATTACTATCCCACCTTTGTTTCTGGATAATAATAAGTAAAAGTATTCGTAAATTAACCAATTCTTAGTTCTGCTTATGAAACTTCTTTCAACGTCAATTCCTAGGAAGTTATAACAAAACCTAGCAAAAATCGTATCTGCAAAACGTCAAATTCAAATGCGTGTCCACAAAAATCATATCTTTTAATTGGTCGAACAAAATTCTCCTATGGTCGCATGCAATACATACGTCCCAAAAGTAAGCTCCTAGGAAATAACTTCCTACGGTGTTCAAAAATAGCGGTTTTCTCGATTCATTATTTCACGTGAGAATTTAATCTAGCGAAATGTTTTATGAAAGAATCAATTCCGACGATTTCAAAAATTGGGTCCAAGTTTGGAATTTCAACCACGGTCTTTGAAACCGGTCGTGGACAATCCAGAATGATTGAACAGTGTGAGTTGGGTCAATATACGTGTTGGAAATTCTGGTCGCAGGTGGACGGTCGCGAACGGTCGGTCCTGGTCGATCAGTGTGATTCATTGCCAATAGACGGAGTTCAGCTTTGAAAAATACACATGGAAAGTATTAATTACAACAAAAAATAGAGCCGCTCTTCCACCCCAACCTCAAAACACACGTATAGTGGAAAAGACCAAAGAGATATAGAGATTCACAAAATGAAATTGAAAGAAAGAACTTTTTCGAAAACCTAGTGAGGAACTCTCTGTGAGGGATTTGTTTCTTCAGTAATCTTCCTTTTAAATAAAATTTCAAACAATTTTTCTTTCTTTTCAAGTTATTCGTAATATCATTAAATACCTTCCTTATCTGGTAACTATAGTATGACTTGAGCTTTTCAGTTCTATGAACATAAGTGCGAAACCTTACTTTATTGTGAAGGTAAAGGGGCTTTAAATCTTAATAATGAAGGCGTGCCGAGTGCAACAACCTTCGACTCTCCATACTCAACCATCCCACAACATGCAATTTATATGCGAAATATGTTCTCGTCTGCGAATACCAAAAATCAACTTCAAACAGGAAATTTGCATTTTCAATCTGTATTTTAAGCTTATTATTATTGGCAAGACTTGGGCCGTACAAACAATCTGCAACGTTGAATACTGACAATACCAAGTTTTCACATAACAATACTTTCGTTTTCAGCAGTAGAAATCTCCTACTGACATATTAGACTGGGAGATGGTGACAGATTTCATTCGACGATTTTCTCGTTTATGCCTCTGAGGCCAGTGAAAGATATGAAAATTCTGACAAGAATAATGAAAAATTTAAGCGGTGGCCGTGTAGCGTTCATATAAAAAATTCGATTTTCATTAAAAAATAGATATGTTTTGGTACGATTTTATCGCAGCTGTCATGTACACCAACGGCATGTTAAGATAGATAATAGCAGCGAAAAAATGATAGGCATAGGGGTTGCACGTGGCCAAATGGCGAATTGAAATAATGGAAGTTTCCGTCATGAAAGTCCAATGAATAAAGAGGCATACGGTTTGCGGATGTCGAAGTGAGGTTAAGTGCCGGAATTGAATTTTTTAAATGAAGGCCACGCGTCGACCGCAGATTTTTCATCATTTTGGTCAGAATTTTCATATATTTCACTGGTCTCAAAGGCCTAAACAAGAAAATCATCATCTGATATCTGTCACCATCTCCCAGTCTACGAGGATGTATTGAAAAATTCTTAGGCCTACTATAGAACCAAACAAAATTTCAATGTCAAAATATTTTATTACTCAACGTATTCTCCTCTCAATTGGATACATTTATTACCGCGAACCTGCAACGTCTCTAGACCTTTCAAAAAAAATGTTTCTTCTTGCTCTGCAAACCAGACCTCCACAGCTTTTATTCCCTCCTCGTTGGAAGAAAATTTACGACCTTTTAAACTTTTTTTCAGTTGAGGAAAGAGATGATAGTCGGACGGAGCCAAATCTGGTAGATAAGGGGGGTGTTTTAGTAATTCAAACCCAAATCACGAATTTTTTGCATAGCAACATCAGATTTGTGTGCAGGGTCGTTGTCTTGTAAAAACAAAACACCTTTGGATAGCTTTTCGCGTCTTTTCTCTTTAATTTTTTCCCGTAGAGTGGTCAGTAATGACGAATAGTAATCTCCAGTTATTGTTCTACCCTTATCCAAAAAATCAATCATGATTACTCCATGGCAATCCCAAAAAACTGAAGCAAGAACTTTTCCAACAGATTTTTGGACACGAAACTTCTTAGGTCTTGGAGAACCGGAGTGTCGCCATTCCATCGATTGTTGCTTTGTTTCTGGATCGTAGAAATGTACCCAAGTCTCATCCATAGTAACAATTCGGTTTAAGAAGTCTACATCGTTTTCAAATCGAGCACAGATCGAACGCGATGCTACTACCATTTCACAATTTTGGTCAACATTCAAACATTTGGGGATCCATTTTGCAGCAATTTTTCTCATGTCCAAATTGACGTGAACTATATGATGAACGCGTTCGTATGAAATATTCAGTGCTTCAGATATCCGTTTTAGCCCAATTCGACGGTCTCTTAAAATCATGTCATGAACTGCATCGATATTTTCGGGGACTGACACAGAAACTGGCCTTCCCGATCGGTCATCATCTTCAATGGAAAATTTACCTCTTTTGAAGCTTGCAGTCCAATTTTTCACGGTCGCATACGAAGGACATTGATCACCAAGGGTATTAAGCATATCTTCGTAAATCTGCTTACCTCTTAACCATTTTAAATACAGGTACTTGATGATGGCTCAATACTCCAATTTTTTGATATTCACAATTTCGGTGGACATATTTTTTCTTTTAATTTATTGCGTATTTCTGGTTTACTTTTTTGACGTCAAACTTTACACTGATACTTCTAATAAGTTATTGTTCGTTGCTATGGTAACGCAATATTTTGTATATGCAGGAAACTGGTCTAGGCTAACTAGATATCAATACATTCTCTAATATATTGATTCAGGATAATATCCAAATTAATTTTCTAGTGAAAAAATATAAATTCGTTTATTTTTACTTTTCACAAACATTACTAATTGCTTTTTCAAACTGAAGGTAAACCTAGTAAAAATTAATTTTGTGACAAAGACAGTTCGTAAATTACTATAGTATAGTTCGTATATTCTAGGTAGTGATTAAAGTTTTGTACGGTTAACAATATATATAACGCAGGTCAAGAAATAGAATACAAATTAACTAGGTCCAAAATTAGTTTTTTCTGCCACTGAACCTAGGTACTTCGCACTCTGAAACCCACTAAAAAGCTGAGAATTGACAATGAGTCACTATCTACAATTTACTAACTTGAGAATAGACTAATACTTGAAGAGAGTTTCGGAAATTACTATAATTACGATGGAAATAAAATAGGGGGTTAACCCTCAGTTGGAAAAGCAACTGTTTACATGTGTTTCAAACTATTGGTTCATCATGACTACGGTGTAAATAAATGTAAGGATAAGCATTACTAGAAATACAAAGACAAAAAGAGCCAACTGCCCGTGTTCTGGGTGTTCACAGTAAATATACATAGCCTAGATCTATCATAATCTTGGTAGGTTAGGTTAGTCTAATTTTGAATTAACTAATAGTTTTAATTTGTTTCTTCATTTTGTTTAAAAAAATGTCACGTGAAATGTGTTCGTTCTGTGGTACTTTGGATGATTTGCATGTTATTTTTTTTTCCGTAATCCTATACTATTATTTTCATTTAATGGTATTCAGATGACAAGTGAAAAGTTAATGTTCGGCCTCCGTCCGTTAAGATTTTATAACGGCCGGCGGCCGTTAAGAAATCAGTTGTTCAAATATTTTTGCTTAATATTGTGCTGTTTTATAAAAAAAATTCTTACCCCCTCCCCTTTTTCCCCCAACTCCTATTACGAAACGCAAAAAAAAAATCCCGAGTGCCTTTAAATAAATCGTCGAATGTTTAAATATGCCAGAATAAGGGAGATATAAATTTATTATGTTTATCCCCCCACTCCCCAAATGACACAAAACGAAAAAATTTCGGTGGATTTTTCTGAATTTTTGATATGATGCAGTTCAAGTTATTTTGAATAGAAATGAATTGGGTGACAAACCCCAAAAATGAATAGTTTTGATTCTAGGGGGCGTTGAAATCATACCTTGCTTAGAATAGACTATTCATTATTATAGGCGGAAATAATAGCTTTAGGTATTTTAGTTTAGATTAAATATGCTGAGCAATTGTGTAATTTTTTTATAAATTGAAAATCTCAAACCTCCCCCTTACCCCCTACCCCTATTTTAAAAAACGAAAAAAATTAATTCCCGACTACTTGTAAATGCTTTATCAAAATAAATGTTTTAATCAGCCCAAATTGAGGAATTCGTACACCTGTTTAGTTCCACCTTTCCCTCCTTCAGAAAAATATTGGTGGAGTTCTCTGACTTCTTAGTAGGGCGTAGTTCATGATTTTTAATATCAATTAATTGGGCGAATATCTTGAAAATAAATAAAAATTAGACATCCACAATTTGAATTTGAGGTGGTGACTGAATACATTTTTTTCGTGTACCAAAATAAATATTTACACAATTGTTCGGCATGAAATAAAACGAAAATTCGTAGAAATATTGTTTCCGCCTATAATAATGAATAGTCTATTCTGAGCAACGTATGATTTCGACGCCCCCTAGCATCAAAACTATTCATTTTTTGGGTTTGTCACCCGATTTCGACTCGAGAAAAACTTTTTTTGCGTTTCGTAATAGGAGTTGGGGGAAAAGGGGGAGGGGGTAAGAATATTTTTATAAAATAGCTCATTATTGTGCAACATTAGCAACAATGAAACAAGTGAAAATATTGTTACCGGGTTCAAAAATAAATAGTCTAATCTGCGCAAGGGGTGATTTCAACGCCCCCTAGCAGCAAAACTGTTAATTTTTTTAGGATGGCGCAATGTTAACATTGGTTGAGAATAACATGAACTACATCATACCAAAAATTTAAAAAAATCCACTTGGACACAAATTCCATAAGAAGTTTGCGGGGTCCTTTGAAAAGTAATTTGACAATTGCTATTATTTGAAGTTTCTATTCCATCAGTGATAGATTAACCATGTACAGCACTGGTATTTGAACTTCTTGTCAGTGTGGCCTCATTACTATGAAATAGTTGTCTCGTTATCTTCATTCTCTTTGAAACTGAATTTTCAATATAGGACTCTGCCACCGCAGAGGAGTTTCAACCTCTAAGTTCTTTTACCGGTAGTGGATCGACACCATTTTCTCCAAGCATAGTAGCCGATGATCTGCGAAACGAGTGCCCTGTGTAGAGCTGAGGATTTTCCAGTTTTAGGAATGCTGCATTTTTCTTTGGACCAGCTCCAATAGCATGAATGCCCACAACTTGTTTTACACATTTACCATTCCTATAACCAATGAAGAATCGCCGATTTTCCCAATTTGAAGGCCGCAAATCTCTGTATTTTTGCTAGTCCATAAGCATCAAAAGCAATTATTTCTTTGGGAATAACAAATACCATGTTCTTTTTGTTTTTAGCATACCTCAATGTAATCAAAACTTTGGTACTGGTATGCTTTCGAAATTATCCACAGTCAGCTTAACAAGTTCGTCACGTCTATAGGCGATAGAGAATACCACCTTTTCAAGCAACCTTATGTGATCATCTGCCTGAAACAAAAACTTAGTCACTTCTTTAGACAAAATTTTTGCTTCCTTTGGTGGGTATCCATCAGTCTTTCGTCTCAAGAACAAAAATACTTTTCCAAATCGGAAAATACCATTTTTGTATAAGTGCTACTTTAATATGGTGTACGATTTAAAATCTTGAAATGTCAATGTTGTCATAAACTTTCAAAGCAAGTTTCAACATTTAAATCTTGGTCCAAAGCGAGTTAGGAGAGTGCACCTCTGATTTTCATTTCGTATAGGCTAATAATACATCTTCATTAACCCCGTTTACATTTTTGCTTTTACGCCACCCTTCAAAATTTTCATATTCTCTTTGATATCGCTCTTAAGTTATTTTCGGCAGTAAATCAACACTCGCTGCATATAATTTTCCCATTATTTCTATAGAAATTTGATTTTGTTCCTCAATTTCTTCTATTCCATCCATGGTCGTTATTAAAGCGAACTCGCAAACACAAAAAATTGACATTGTTTATGATATTGTTGTGATATTGTTAAGCTGTTCCATGACAACACGATGTTGGGATATTTCTGTAGAAAAACGAGGTAAGTGGTGTGTTCTTTCCTCGGAACCAAATTGTAATCTTTCAGCGAGATTACAAAAAGTCTTGAACGACATACGGCCGATACGCAAATAACGGATTCGGTTGTTATAATCCTCTGCTGCGCCTCGGATTACAATATTCAACTTCATCCGTTATTTGCTACATATCAGCATTGTAACGTTATTAACTATTTTTGAATAGTTTTATCTGACTTTACTGATCTTACCGACGAATACTATAACATATTGTGATGTGGAAGGATTTGAGATTCATTATTATTATTTATTTATTTATTCAGAAACAAACAGGCCGAGACCTAATTATATGTTTATTGGCATCAATGCGAACTGAGTAAGGTGTGTTTAGTGAGCTCCAGTTAATTGGCAGTTTCAAGTGGTAATTCCTAGATCGATATTCCTGAGTTTTGGACCAAACGTACATAACATACATAAGAAAAGGTACGTGGAAAAATTGTTTAAAAAAGGCATTTATTAGCAAATATTACGACGTATTAACCAAAATCAGAATGTCACTGACCTCCGATAAAAAACTACGGAGCAATTCGAATAAATCTGAGCCACAGCAGCACTCGGAAGAATTTCTTGAGATGCTGGTGGAAAAAGTATGCAAAAGAATAGTAACAGCTTTGGAGAATAAGATTGAACAAAAATTTTATGACTTGAATGGAAAATTATTAAAAATGGAAGAAAATATCTCTGGTATGGGAAGAAAATTGCAAACTACTGAAAAAGAAGTAACATCTCTACGTGGAGCGATCGACCAAATGAGTAGGAAAAATTGTCTACGGATAAGCGGTTTGCACGAAAATGCTAATGAAAATGTATTGGAGACCACTCTGAATTTCTTGAAAGAAAATATTAATATTTCGTGCTCCCATACGGAAATCGACGATGTGTTTAGAATCGGAACACACCATACGAAGACTGGACACCGCACCATATTAGTCCGATTTGTATCAGCCATCACCAAAAATAAAGTCTTTCAAGCGAAGAAGTTTCTGAAAAATAAGGGAGTGTCTATATTCGAAGATCTTACGAGTTGTTCCAGCTAGCCCAAAAAAAGCACGGCCGAAGAAACGTCTGGACAATGGGAGGGAAGGTTTTCATACAACAAAATGAAACAAAAAGACTCCTAAGCAGTGTTGATGAACTGTAAACGGCCCGTAAACTATCGCAATGGTACTCATAAAATGTTTCTTGTGTTGTTCATCACTTTACTATTGTATAGTTTTTTTCTCTTTTTTTTTGTTTCCCTTAAAAAAATCGAAATATCTGATTCTGCTATTTCGATTCATCACATTGTGAATATCTTTTATTTTTATATTTCTGGTTCAAATAATTAAACTTGAGTAAATAAAATTTAATTTTCAGAATAATATTATCTGGAGTTTCTAACTAGCGCTACTTACCTATTTCTTTTTGTATAACGAAATAATATAGTATCTATTCTATAAATTTTTCTTTAGATCTATTTTATGTTAATAAATGTCTATTATCAGAACTGTAGGGGTCTTCGCACCAAAACAACGGAATTTAAAAATAATATTTCTGCGGAAACATTCGATGTCGTTGTTCTAACGGAAACATGGCTCATGGGAGATATCACGGTCGGTGAATTATTTCAAAATAACTACACTGTGTATAGGAAAGATAGGGACCTACAAGTAACGAATAAAAAATGGGGTGGAGGTGTATTAATAGATTTAGCCCATCTCTAATTCAAGTTGAAACTTTATTGGAAACAGTTTTCGTGAAACTCAATATTTCTGGTACCCCAATAATTATGATCGTAATATATATTCCACCTCAATCTAAATCTTTGGTTTACCACAACTATTGTAATTTATTCGAAAACCTGGATCCTCACATTGATTCAAATACACGTATAATACTTCTAGGTGACTATAATATTGCAGATGTTAATGGAACCACTTTTAAATTCGATGATAAGAATGAAGTAGTAGCAAGCATGGCCTTATTATTAGAAACTCTCAATCTTAAATCCTACAATCACATACTTAATGAAAATAACAAAACATTAGACTTGGTCCTCAGTAATTTCAGAATAGAGGTGGAAGAGAATACATTTCCATTAGTTAAAACTGATAAAAAGTATCATCCAGCACTCTCGATTGAATTTGATATTAGAAAAAATAATGCATACTGCGGTGAATAAAAACATCTTCAAGACAAGTATAACTTCAAAAATGCTGATTTCAGATTACTCTATGAAATGTTGAGAGACCACGACTGGTCGCCTCTAAACCAATACGAAAATGTCAATGATTGTGTAGATTATTTGTATAAAATTACAAGAAATTCAAATACACCCGGTAAAAAGTACCCGCCCTGGTTCACGGACGATATTAAATCCAGTTTAAGGTTGAAAGATTATTTCAGGAAAAAGGAAAATTACTCGGATTTCCACTTGAGTAACTTCAAACGACACAGGGCTGAATTAAAACTGAAAATCAGAAAGACATACGAGGCATATATTCAAAATATACAGGGTAATATCAAACAGGACCCCACCTTATTCTGAAATTTTGTCAAAGATAGACGACAGAAAAGCACTTTTGAAACTTGTTTTATTATCAACGATAGGGAAATTAGTGATAAAAAAATTATCGCAGGAGAATTTGCAGATTACTTCGGCTCAACATATGAAAATGACTCTACATATAATATAACCGATATGAATAAAAGAACAAATAGGTTTCCACAGAATTTTTCTCAAAACTTTTAGTTCTTACTTACTTACTTTTTATGCCGATGATTTTGAAATATATAACAAAATCTCAGATATAAATGATTATCTAGAACTCCAAAATGACATTGATCGAATATCTACCTGGTCGATAAAAAATAAACTGCTATTCAATCTTTCAAAATGAAAAGTAATATCCTTCAACAAGAACATTAAGAAAACTGAACTTTATTTATATATGATGCAGGGCTTAGCATTAGAAAGGGTGTGGGTGTTGAAACTTTTTGTAAAAAGATTCACGAAGAAAATATAAACTTTCTGAATGATCTTTTATTTAATAACTAAATTTAAATTTTTTATCAATAACAACTCATGACAAATATATTTCATTTTTTTAAACATAAATAAAAGTACAAAGTGATTTCTTTATATTGCTTCCAACAGTGGGAAGCCCATGATCTTGGTATTCTTTTTCAAAACGATTTTAGATTCAATCATCATATTTTCAACATTGCCAAAGAAGCCAGCAAATTATTAGGTTTTCTAAAACGTACCACCTCCGATTTCACCGATCCAAGCGTAATTCAACATTTATTTTTTTCACTGATTCGCAGTAAAATGGAATACGCCTCAGTTGTGCGGGATCCAACACAACAAAACTTGAAGCAAAGTATTGAGTCAATACAAAATAAATTTATTAAATATCTTTACTATAAAAAACATGGTGTAAGTCCTGGGTTTATTTCCTACAGCCCGCTCAGAAAAGAATTTGGTATTCAAAAATTTGAATGCAGAAGATTTATAAATAATATCATGATCCTCTCAAAATTGCTGAACAATATGCTAGATAGCCCGTATCTGCTTGAGCAAGTAAAACTGTACGCACCACCTCCAGGACTCCGTCCTCGTCATGCATGCTTTCGAGTAAATAATAGTGGCCCCCTCAACAGAATATGTAACGAATACAATACGCACTGTGAAGAACTTGTTTATGGAATATTCGACCTTAAACCTATAAAAATTAAATATGATTTGAAGAAACTGGTCAAATCCTGGTAATCCTTATGGATAATCATGTCACGTCACTATATCCGTCAATCTCCAGAAATTTTTAATCTGTTTTGGTGCGAAGAAATCCCTCGGTTCCCATTTATATTTATATTAGAATATATTAAAATGTCATGTAAAAACTGTATGAAAAACTAAAACTGTATGAAAACTTAAGAGAAACATTGTTATTATATTATTGCATTTAACAAAATTCAGTTTCCTGAGTACAGATCACTCCTAAAATATACCAAAACCCAAGGAGATGGTTAATTATGTTCTCACTTTGTTATTGCATATAGATCGCCGTAAATTATTATCGTCTATCAACAGAAACGTTCACACGAAATGTGTTAACGGAGATACTAATATCACCAAAGTCTACGGGATAAAGAAAATAATTCTCCATAATTCTACATAATTTCCAGGGAGTTTTAAACGCCCAAACCTGGCGAAATGGAGAGTTTCCCAATAAAAACAATATGTATTGATTGAAAGTTTGATTTGCCTTCTGCACTTGTATAGATTTCTTTGAATTCACAAGTTCTAATTTTCAGACTTTGAAAGATGAGAATTCTCAAAAATATGTCAAAGGCGATAAGATTTCGAAATGAAATGAAAAGAATATCAGCTAAATTATTCGTTATAGTCCAAAGCACGGTCCATTACGTTATAATTGAAAAACATAATTTAGTGTCAACTTCGACTTCGTGTATACCAGCGAATCAGATGAACACAACTTTTGATGACTTTGTGCAATAAATCTGGCATAATTTCACGAATGCAGCGTTCCATATCTAACCTCAATGCATCAAGAGTTAGTGGTCTGTTTCATGGATTTCAAATAACTTTACAAAATGTAATCCAAAGGAGTTGAATTCTAATTTTTTTGTGCCCAGCTAACGGTTGCATCTAACTTTTCTTGCAATATATCGATAGAGACATTAGCAGTGCAACATGTGGCATCATTTTATTGAGGAGTTCTCGATGTCTCGGCGCAAATTGTGACGTACGAATGAAGCTGAATCAGACATGTTGAAGTTTTGTGAGGTACAAAGTCAAATTAGAAGTATCAATCAGTAGGTATCCAGTGAAGTAGTCTGGTTATCGTAGCAGTGTATAAAAGTTGTAAAATAAAATTATTGGAATTTATTTATTTATTGTTGATTGTTGATAAAAGTCTAGTATTGTTTATACAACGAATCCAACTTACGGGATTCACGATGTAATTGTACTTTGAGAAATTATAAAAGAAACACTTTCTGGACATTCCATCCCCGTATGCTTTTTTTGCTCTTTATATCACCTAACTGTACCTCCATAATAACAAACAAAAAAATATCACACCGAATAATTCATTATTGGTAATTAGAATAATTTCAAAATAACTCTCAAAATTACAGACACAGATCTATATTAACACAGTCAAAGTCAAAAAGATTGAAAAGACCAAAACACCCAATACGTGATTTTGACTATTAATGCCAGCCTTGCTCACCATCCAAAAACCCTGAGATAATCTGTTCTATCGTAGTGTCTCAACATTTAGAAATAATTAGTATCAATTACTTTCAGAAATGGTCATTCTCAGGTGAAAACTCCCAACTCTGAAAAACAGTCAGATTTATGTTCTGCTACCACAAAGCTTTCAGTTTTCACTCTCCAATGCAATTTGGAATATAACACACATATTAATAACTTGCTAAAACCTGATATGCACTATTTATATCATCTAAATAATATCGCAAGAATAACGTTACACATTTATATTTTGGCTGTTTTCATTCAAACTTAAAGTATGGTATAATGGCACTGGAGGAACTATACAGATCCTCATAGAATTGTTATGATACAAAAAATGGCCGTTCGTATCGTGTCAACAATAGTACCATTGGAATCATGCAGACAACACATTCTCACAGTGATGTCGATCTATACCTATGATGTTGTTTGTTTTGTTTCAAAGGATAAATCTTATCTTGAATCTGAAATAATGGAGCATAAATATGAAACCCGCATGACAAACAGATCACTTCCATCCAAACAATTGTTCAGTCTATATCAATGGGGTCTCGTTTATAATGGTAGCAAATTATTCAATACTCTACCCATAACTATACAGAACTCAAGAAATATTATGTTGAAGAAGGAAATTTGAATTTATTGAATTGAAATTGCAGTATATGATGAAAATCAGAAAGTTCGGATACATTGTGCCAATGGCCAATCATCTTACTCTGAATTATTTAGCTCTTTTACATATAAATACAATACATATGTACTTTGTATATTATTTACTCCTTTCGTATCCTAGACGTGAACCTATAAGTGCTTGAGGCACCTGATTTGTGTTGCATCTGAGATTGTCGGAATTGTCAAAAATTGTTTTTTGTCTACGTGGTGTAAATATGACATCCGTATACATTCCACCGTTGGCCAGTCATTTACCAAATTCATTCACTTTTATACACGAAAAAAAAAATTAATAGTAGCAAATGAAATTTGCAATTTGCACACCACTAAGTGAAAATTTGCATACTATATGGAAAGAGTGTACTTGTACATGCTTCATTAGCATCAAGAAAAATTGTATTTTTGAATTTGATCACTTGCTGTAATTTGATGTAATTTGAGGAACATAATGTAACCTATCGATATTAAACTATTTATCAGAAGCAAACTTTTCATTTTATTTGCTTTAATCTACGTTCCATTTACAGTAGGTGCTCAGATTGCTAACTACTTGTGACAAGTAAATTTACCATTGATGAAGAATGATTTAGTCTCAAATAACTCATATAGGTACTTAAATCTACTAAAAAATATGTTAGTTGCTACCATTCAGCATTCTACTGCATCAACATTTTCAGATTATCATAGTAACTTTGGTTTAGTTGGTATTATCAAATTACTCAGTTTTGGGTAGTTCATTATTATATTGTCTTACCTTTAATAGCTTTCATTCCATCTTTGGTATCAGTATACACTAGACTCCAATAAAATATTCACTTGTATTCAGTTTAGAGTTATCAATTCTTCGAAGAAGAATCATTTGTATTTTGTCAAGCCTTATTTTCAATAAATTCATACCATTCTTAAATTCACAATGGGATAAAAGGTTCGGTTGCGCCGAAGGAAGCAATGATTCAGTTTATACTCTAAGAAAGCGTACTTACATAGCATATACAGGGTAGCAAAATACACTACTTGAGAAAAACTGGAGATAGAGATTGCAGTTTTTATGAGAACTATTTTTTGATATGGAAGAAATCATCGCCTCTGGCCACCATTACTGGATCACCCAATACAACCTGTTTCAAGACTAGGAATTTCGGAACTTTGTTGAATCTGTTTGTATTCATCAGTATGAATGAATGAACAAGCAGGCAAGCTAATATTTTTTCCCATTAGGATCATAACACATCCAAGTTATGTACATAAAGTAGAATTAGAATGTTCTGATAATTGAAAATGAAAGAAAATGAAGAAAGAAAATAAAAATATGTAAATTTTCAATATTTTTATTGAAACGAAACTGTTGTTTGGTCTTTTGGAAAATTCTCCTACTCCTATTATACATAAAATGTCAATACTCTAGTAGAAACATTTGATCAAAATCAACATTCTACAAACCAACAAGTAAAATACATATCAAACCTACACTATTCACACAACTCACAACAGTAATAACAATACAATTCCGGTACACGATGTAACACGTCCATATACAACTACTAACTTGAGGAGAAAACGTTGCCGAAAAGGTGCGGCGGTTACACTTTTCCTGCGCTGGTAAAATGTTGACCTGACATTATAAAAAGTGAATTATCTAATGTTCGAAGTACTTGCTGTATGTAAACAGTATTATAGCTACAAGTTTATACGTTCAGAAATTTTATTTTTTTAGAGAAAATTATTTTTTTCAAACGTTGGTATTAATTTTCTCATCACATCGAAAAAAAGTCAAGAAAACGTTTCACTTGGACCATTTTTGCCGTGTACACTCATGATGTACACACATACCAATACTTACTTCTTATTATCGTTATTAATATTTGTATCAAACCCTCACAAGAACCTGGAGCCTAACCTAAATGCTTGAGACATTTGTTTTGTTCTGCAGCCACGATTGTAAGGATAGCTCTAATTGAAGTGTGTGGTATGAGGAAAATATTTATTCCAATTGAAGGTTGAGAATTACAGGTTTGTGAGCAGGATGGGTTATTTATTTTTCAGAAAATGAAAGAGTTATTATTGAAGAAGACTTACTATTATTTCATAGTGATTTCTGATTCATGTAGTTGAGACAACTCATATCTATTTCAAATCTGCGTGTTTATATATACCTATATATTATGTCTTTGTCTGTTTGTTCGCATGTCACATTTATGAGCCTTTTAATTACTGTTATTCATTGCGGTCTACCCCCTGACATTGTCACATTAGTGTATTGTATAGTTTTGTTACTGTATTATATTCTTTCGTTACTGAAAATGAATGAAATGAAATGAATTCATGAATTTCGAACAAATTAGGTTATTGTGGAAACTTCAGCCATGTGAATGATAGCAATATAATTCTATTTTATTATTAATTGATAATCCAAATACAGTTCCAATAGCTTACTATTCACAGAACTTCTTACTGAATTATGAAAAATACTTAATTTACAGAAATATTGTTTTATGGAACGAATTCCTCAATCATGAGCCTAGATTTACCTGTATGTAGTTGCGAAGTTTTTCAAAAATAAACCGAACGAGATCAACAAGCTTTCATTCATAATAATGTAATCAACAAATTGATCGTCTTGACAACCTAAATTCAGCCCACGTCACTACAGAGCGCATATAAAATTACTCCCCAGCATTCATCATGCAGCAGCTGATTCCTCCGTTACTTTCAGTGTATTTTTTTTTTCCTTTCTGATGCTGGTCCTGTCACCAGCTGCACCTCAGCCTCTTGGGCTTTTTGTGCATTCCAATTAGTTTCACAGCACCCACTCCGTAAACTCCAGTCTCCTGTTCCAGTCTGTACAGGTTCTTCACCGGTTGACTGTTGTATTTTTCGAGAGTTAGCCTGGGTTTCCCGAATATTGCCTGTCTCTTGCGGTCTAATGACTAGTATTCTGACAGTATATGTTTACCACATTGTCTGCAGGAAAGTCCTCCGTTGTGCAGACCCATTTTGTGCAGGTGTTTCCTCATTGGGCTATGACCAGTGCCCGTCACTGTTATAACTTGATTCCTGCTCAGCTTGAGTATTTCTTTAGTTTTGTGTTTTGACGACTGTTAATACTGTATACTATGAATGTCATATACAGAGTGGGCCATTAAAAACGAAACAGCGGCTCTGTAGGTCGGCAGAACCGAGTTATAGAAAAACGCTCGGATACGTCAACAACATTTTCGCCCGAAATACATTTTGTGACCGCCACCCCTAAATTTTTAAATTGCAACATATGGCAAGTGATACCTCATTTGAAAGGTATTTTCCTTCTTAATATCAAACAACAAAAATAAATTAATTCTATCGATTCGTTTTCGAGATATAGGAACTTGAAGTTGGGAAATCACTTTTTATTCACTCAATCAATAAAAATAAGATCTAACAATGCAACTGTTTAAAGATAATCATCATTGTCAAGGAAATGATCTAACTGTTAACCAACAAATAACATGCAATTCCGTTTCAAGTTTTTATTTCCTCCTCAATTACCTGATCGAATAAATGTTAAGGGTCTTGAGAATCGACCAAAAGACGTTTTCTCGAATTCGACTCCAATGCGCATACAACAAAAACATGTATGAGATAATTTTTTTCGCCAAATCGCAATTGTGGACGCCTATCAGTGTCAAACTGATCGTTGATTGAACGACATTAGAGTGAATTGCTTGATTAAAGCTGCTGAATATTTTTCCTCAATAATGGTGTATACGATCGTGGAAAGAGTTGAAATAATAACAATTTTTTTTTAAGAATGATGGGTGCGGTAACCGTACAGCTAATTTGTTCAATGAAACGCATCCAGATAAACTTGTTGCTAGAAAATGCGTTCTAGAATTAGTGCAAAAATTTCGTCAAACTGGATCAGTAGCCAACAAGAAACGAGACCCAGAACGTGAATTTCCGGTGAGAAATGAACCTGTCGGAGTTGCACTTTTAGGACAAGTTCATGCAGACCCAACATTGAGCAGAAGGAAATTGGCTAGTGTTACCAATATCAGTAGAACCAGTATCCGCCGAATCCTGAAACATCATAAATTCCACCCATACAAAATACATTTGGTACACCAACTGAATGAAGATGATTTTGATAGGCGACAGAAATTTTGTAAAATTATGACTACGAAAATAGATGCTGATGAGAATATCCTTTTCAACATCTGCTTTTCTGATGATCCTATATTCTTTTTGAATTCGACTGTGAATCGTCATAATTGTCGTTATTGGTCAGATGCCAATTCACACGTTTTCCACGAAGTCCATACTCAAAAACTTCCCAAAAACTCAATGTCTGGGCCGGTATTTTTGGGGACCGTTTGATTGGACCAGTTTTTGTAACCTGACAGGAGAAACTTATTTGGAATTATTAAATCAATTTGTTTATCCACAATTAGTAGACATCATTGAAAATGACGTTCGTTACCATGAAGACCACTTGAAATTTCAACAAGACGGGGCACGTCCACATTATGCACAGTCTGTTCCCAGTAAACACAAGGATATCCATTGGATGTCCAATGGATATCCAAATCGTACAATGTTGATATCCAATGGATGTCCTTTGATGGACAAAGGAAGTCCAATGGATATCCCATGGACATCCATCGGCCACTAACTTGGACGTCCAAAGGATATCCATTTTCGACATCCAATGGATATCCGTTGTGGACGTCCAGTGGATATCCAATTGCGATTAAATATGTACATAATTTGGACGTGAATTGGACCTTCAAGGGACATTTCATGGACGTTTTCTGGACCTCCAATGGAGGAAGACTGGACCTGTTAATTGACATTAACTGGACCACTGATGAATGTTGAATGAACCAATAATAGATATAAGAATGAAAATTGGATTCACAATTTACATTATGGAGATGCTTATTCCAAAAATAATAGCACACTTTTGTATATCCAATCAGCAACTAATGAAATCACTACTACCTTATTCCTCAGTTATCCACATGAAGGTGTTCTTATTTTTTTGAAATAATTTTCTTCCAGAAACTTCAGTTTCCTAGTTTTTGAGAAATGCTTTGCAATCAAAAAAATACTGTAATACATAACATTTCTTTTCAGGTGTATAGCATTACACCATAGATTATCATCGTCATCACCATTTTCAATGTAAGAACTCATTTATAGAATAAAATTCGATTCATATAAACAATATATTCAAATACGAATAAATTTTAGAAACAGAACATGAAATAAAAATGTTACTCTAAAATGAAAATGTGATTGAAAATGATACTGAAATACACAAACACTCTTGTTAGAAAAAATAAATATCTTTCAGACATGAAACTTTTGAATTCAGGTAATTTCCTTTTCTTCTTGGTCACTCCTTTCCTTTGCTCTTCTTAGCCATTTTTGATCGACTCCACTGTGGCTTGGTACTTTTGGCTAAGTTACTTTTTTCACATACTCCTGTGGAAGAGTAAATAATATAAATAAAAGTAAAGGAAATTCAAAATGATAACAATTATTTAAATAGTAATAGTAGAATCATTGAAAAAGTCATTGAAACAAACTGGTGTCAAAGCAAAACAAAACAAATAAAAAAATGAGCATTTTCTTCAACTAGAAACTACACAAAAAAATATAGATATTGAATGCAGGTAGGTAGGTATATAAAATATCATGTAGTGTCAGACATTGAAATGAACAAAAACAATATTGAAAGAACCACATAATGAAGACCAATTTTAGTTCAGAGAATTTGTGTAAGTCCAAATAGTGTTATGTGTGCACTCATAACCTATCAGCAATTTGGTCAACTTCAAATTTCCAAACCCACTCTTCTATTTAGCTCCATGCTAGCTGAATAATGAGGTGGAAGGAATTTGATGTTGTCACATTCAGACATCTTCTAATGAAATCATACAATTCCCAACTAGTTTAGAAAATGTCAACCTAAAAACCAGAAATACATCATATTTTCTATCGAATTATATTTCAATAAAAATGTTCAGTTTTCATAACTATCTGTATTACTCACAGTTCCGTTACAGTTTAATTCGTTCTCTAAGTGCATCATCACGAGAATTAGGTGTTCATCTGTATATATGGAGAAGTTGAGAGTACAAATATTGATCCACTTGTTTCCTTATTGTGTCTAAGTTGTTGATGGACCTTCAGTTTCTAAATTTCATCAGGAATTTGAGCAAGATATGTTGTACTGCCTGAAAAACAATCAGTAATGAGTTGAGCATTTAATACAAAAATATTTTTTCTGAATTTTATGAGTTGAACATCCATTTTTGTGCAATGGACAACAACAGCAGGACAGTCAATCACCACTTCGAATGGATGTGGTAGCACTGAATTCCTATTTTGCTCTTCTGTAACATTTCGTGAAAATTTTATTTCTGTTTTATTTTGCACCTTATCTTTACTCAAACACCCTTCACCTTGGACTCAAACGACAATCAGTTTCAAAGCCTCTCAATCCCCATAATTTGCAATCAGTTATTGTTACTTCAGCGAGACTTACCTGATATAAATACTGTGAGTCAAAATTAGTATTGAATAGTCAACTAAGTGAACACTGTAATAAATAAAGCACCTCCAAGGGCTCCGAGCACTATACGACACGAATATAATCCCAAGATTCCCAAGTAATTAAAAATTGCTTGTTTGTTGCTCCCAAAGAGACTTTTCCTCTTGCAACTAGCGTCAAGCGTCATTTTCATTGTTCATATTTGTCAATGGGTACATTCAGGCGGTCCCCAGCGGCTATGTTTCGCAACTCAACATGTTGTGGCCGCTGTTAGTAGCGTGTTGGTTTCTGCTGAATGCGTGGCTAACTTACAGCGGATGCAAATTATTGCAAATGTCAAAAATCATAATAAAAACCTCATTAATGTAGTCAAATTCAGAAAAATGGCTAATGGGTTACTGCGGAAAATTGTTGAGGAAGCCCTTCAAGACGACATTAATTTCAATGGGGTAGTCGTGGCTGTAGAACAACTAATCCTAGGGAGATGACAAGACAACATAACCTAACTCTAACATGTTAAATTTCTCTCCGCTTTCATAAAGCGACAAATTTCTGCGCTGAGCAAAACACTCAGCGGCTGTCGAACGGCTATTAAGCAGCGGTACACATTCAGGTGGGCCGCTTACTAAGCAGCTCTAGCCGCTGGGACCGCCTGAATGTACCCGTCTGCATTACCGATTTCGGTGGTTGCCAACTGAGACAGGATCATTGGTACCAACATGCGAACTTGGTCCGAGCGAAAGAAGTACACTGGACGTCCAAAGGGTATCCGTTTTTTAAACTGGATTTTCAGTCAATTTGGACAAGAAATGGATGTCCATTGGATGTACTCAAACGGATATCCATTGTACTAGCAGAAATAGACATCCAATGGATATCCATTTAACGTCCATGTCCACAAGGACCAATTATGGACATGAAATGGATATCCACAGGATATCCTGTGTTTACTGGGTTAAGGCGTTTTTGGATAGAATGTTTCCTGGAAGTTGGATTGGAAGAAGAGGCGCTATAGAGTGGCCAGCCAGTTTTCCAGTTTTAACCCCACTCGACTTTTTCCTGTGGGGTCACTCGAAAAGCAAAATCTATGCAACCAAACCAGAATCTCTGGAAGATTTACGACGTGTAGAATTATTGAAGAATGCCGTCGAATAACGCCGGAAATACTACGAAATGTGAGGTCTCATTTTGGATAGAACTTGCACTATTGTATGGAAATGGGTGGTAGACAGTTTGACAATAATAATTATTGCTACAGTTGCTTTATCAGATATTGTTTTCACTGATTGAGTGAATAAAAAGTGCATGATTTCCCAACTTCAAGTTCCTATATCTCGAAAACGAATCGATAGAATTAATTCACTTTTGTTGTTTGAAATTAGGAAGGAAAATACCTTTCAAATGAGGTATCATTTGCCATATATTGCCATTTAATTATTTAGGGGTGGCGGTCATAGCTCCGAGGGATGGAATGTATTTCGGGTGAATTTCATCGCGTGTCCGAGCGTTTTTATATAACTCGGTTCTGCCGACCTACAGAGCCGCTGTTTCTTTTCAATGGCCCACTCTGTATACAATAAGTTAATGAAACATACTTTTTCAAATGAAAATTGTTTATGATTCCCTTTTCTTCTTGAGAATAGAGATGTAACTTTTCCAACAATTTTTTTCATTTCTATACTGATGTTTGAACAAAAGTATTTTTTCTTTTGATCTCCAAGGCTGAAGAAATCTGAGAAGTTTTCAATAATACCAAATCAAACTGAAACTATTTGTTATTCAGAATCGAACGTGTTCGACTTTGTTTCAATCCTTTTGAAAAATATAGTGGATATGAGCATCAGCTTCAAAGTTTGCTAATGGAAAGTTCAATATACTTTTGGGTAGAGAACAAGGCTGTTCAGTAAACTGTTTTTCGGTAGGAGGATACCCTCCAGGTTCATGAGTCACATATTGAAAAAAAAAATTAACAAAATGTACAAAATAATTATACCAACTCCATCATAACACGTTCTGTGGGAATACTTTGTGGATAACGAACAAACGTATTTTTACATCAATAACAAACTTATCCACGATATTCCGCCGAATCTTTGATGTGAATTGTGTTCCTCGATATTTTTTTTTCAAATAATCATTCAAAATCATCTTTCACCATGTAACAGTTTTAGAAGGCATATAACTTCACCTATGCATGTAACGTGGCAAACAATAGACCAAGCTATAGAGGTTTTCCCCACAAAACAAGAGACGCAAATGGTCTATACTAATTTTTATAAGATAGTTCGTTAATAAGAACTTCAGTTTTCGCCCCAGCAAACTCGCTTTGTGGAATTTTTAAAACAAGAAATAGAAAAAAAAATACAACTTTCTTGTTTTTTCGCAAATGTCTCAAAGATTATTCAAAGAATCTTGATTACTTATATTTCGGACGTTCATCACCTTAATGGTTGAAATATTTCTATCTCTTTCAAATTTTTTGACAACGTTTCAATTGCTTGAATCCGCAATCGTCTTCTAGTGAATAGTGACAAAATCAGATGCTACGCGACCTTTTAAAGGTCTATAATTAAAGTGTAATTACGCGCGGTCTTGTGTTTTGAAAAAAAAAATGCAAAAACACGTCTGTTTTGAATCCAAGGGGGATATCTTCCTATCATAACCTCAACTATCATGTCACTCTCCCCACTCCTTGGTCACTCATACAATTTGAACAGGAAGAGTACTAAGTGTAACACAGCATTGAAAATGTGATTCCATAAGGAGTTGAGACATGTGAGTGTTCGCTTTTCATTTTGGCACCCTCTAGCGGAAAAATAACTGGTTCGTTTTCCAACTTATGATATCGATACCCTATTTCTAATAAGACGTAACCCACAATTTTTATGAAATGTAGGTTTTGGTGGAATCGAGTTCCTCAGACAATTATCAACCTAATATGAGTATACCATAAGTCTCATGAAACAATTAATGTTTATTTCTTAAGCGCAACAGCTGATTATTCTAATTCCAATAGAGCTCATCCCCTGTCATTCCATAAGAAGCCCAAGTAGAGAACAGGTGTTGTTTTGCTCTCCACTTGTATGTATCGTTTTGGCTAAGAACTTAGTGATATAAAGAATTTCAAAAGGTGAGTACAAACTATAACTGTTGTTTCCATGTAGTAATAAAATGTGAATGTATTATTTTAACCAGAAAGTAATAACTATACTATTATAAACTTGTTGGATACGACATATTAGAAGGGATGGGAACATGTGTGGGTTGAGAACTATTAGATTAGATTGCATTATTGTTTGCATTGAGAAAGACATGTGATAGAAATCATTATAAATCAAACATTTTACAAAATATTTGTTTAGAAAACATAATTGTCGCAAAACATGAAAATTAATGTCTGTATGATATCATCTGAATGAAGATTAATTAATTTCAGATATCTGGTAGAGGAGCAAAAATGGTTGCCATGGTTCGTGAAATCGATGTAGACACTGCTGAGCCACTAGAACAAATTTTCAACATTGTGAATAATATTCCTTGTGATGTAGAATTCAATGAAGTCTGTTCAATTCCACAACATGCTGGTGAGGTCGACTCTGGAAATGTTTTAAATTCAGCATTCGAAAATAGCAATATCAGAAGCAGTTGTTCTGAAAATATACGAAATAATGAATCTTATTTATCAGGAGCTCTTTCAGTTGGAGATATTATATCTCTAGAACAACCAGATATACAAATTTTGAATGACCTTGTCTGTACTATTATTTAGGATACTGATTCAAACATTGATAACTTTCAAGTTATATGTGACGATGAAAATGCCAATGTAAATGTTGATGCTGACATGGAGTTAATAGAAAATCGTTTAAATATTGTTAATCAAGAATGTGGAGACAACAATAATGATTTTGGAGATATTGACGGTGCAGAAAACCAGCAAGAAGTTCATTCGGAATATGATACTGTGGATGACCCTGACTATATGCCACCTGATGATGAAAGTCGAGACGATATCATTCTGAATTCCAAATCATCAACCCAAGAAGAAAAGGAGACATCATGCTCTCCCAGAATCTAGGGAGAAGAATGTGAATAAGAAGAAAATAATGTTAGGTGAAGAGTACAAAGGATGCACGATATCAAACAGTGGCATAATAAAGCACGAAATTATGAGACAAAAGAACATTGGGACCAACGTGTGATTCTATATTTCTGCAAGATAGCGTTAAATAGGTTTTGTCAATTATTCACTGATGAAACTCGACAAACAATTTTTAATAAATTTTGGAACATGACATGGGAACAGAAAAGGATCTTTGTTTCACACATGAACATCAGTTACGGAAAAAAAAAGAGATGCTATACAAAAAATGTTTAAAATATCTTCCTAGTGGAAAAATTATGTACAAAATAAAATACACTGATCAATATAAAAAACTACCTCAGAGACAGAAAATTATTGATAAAAATTACTCCCTGCAGCCTCTCTATTCTGAGAGACTCAAGATTAATAAGAAGAAATAGATGCATCTCCAAGAGCTCAAAAAAGTTTTACCGCTACACACTCACTTTTTTTATGACACAATTTCATATTATGAGCAAACAGATCACCCAATAAGTGAGAATTTCAAAGAAACTGCGAGTGATAATAGAAAAAAAAGAAAGATACTGTGAGTGATAATAGAAAAAAAGAAATAAACTGCGAGTGATAATAGAAAAAAAAGAAAGAGATAAGAAAAAGAGAACAGATGCAGAAAATAGCAAATTTATACCCCTTAAGAATTGTAACAGAGAAGATGCTGACGACAGAAACAAATCAAAAGGAAGAACATCGGAAAATAATAGAGTAAAACAAAAAGCATTTTTAACGATTGGTGAAAACAATGAAATGGAGCTTACCAATGAAAATAAAACAAAAATAAATAGGGGGAAAATAGGAAAAAGAGAACTGAAGCAAAGACTAAGAAAGTGGAGAAGAACAAACAAAAAATTTAATATACAAAAAAATAAATCGAAAATTGATGAATGAACAGTTATAGATATAATTTATGAAACATAATGTGCTGTATTATTTCATAATATTTAAATTATCACGTTTTTAAATTTTTAAAATTTTAAGTGTTACCCTTGTTTTTATATTAATTGTGTACTACTTGGAGTACCTTCCTATATTTGAATGTATTTTTCATTTCCGTATAATGACCTGATACCTAAACCAATATGCATCAATACAGCTTATTATTTGTCTTATACCACCCGAAATTAAATCTAACAAATAAGTCGTATCTGCAATATGAGAACAATTTGTAGTATCCAACATATTGATGAAAAATCAATACAGCGTAAGCAACATAGTGTTCCCATTTATATGAAAAAATCGTTCAGATAACTTATTCTCTTTCCAGAGTGGCGAGTAAGTATCATATTCAGTTTAAAAAATCTATTAGATGTGCATGATAACAAAAAGACAGTTTCAAGTGTCTCCTGTAAAATTAAGCTTTTGTGGGATACAGCCTATTAGGAATAGGGAATCGATATTCAATTATAAAGCTAATTTGAACAATTCACGAAAACATAACAAGAATTCAAAAAATCAATATTGTATGAACTTACAAATTGGAAAATTTTGCATAAATTGCTCAAAAACGTCAGACAGCGTTTCGAGACTAGCTTACACTCAAGTATGGAAGTTCATGGCGAACACTTTAAGCATCTACTGTGAATTAATGCAGTTTGAAATGATTGGAATTGAATTTATGCAAGGTTTCCCAATTCCTAAATTTATTCAATGCCCAATTCTTTTATTTTTCAAAAGCTTTTATTTAACTTGCCCTGTCGTTAGTGTGGATGTGTGTGTGGGAAAAATCTTGTAGCTGACTTTTGGCCCACTTCTAGTTGTCC
Organism: Chrysolina oricalcia; assembly: GCA_944452925.2. Lineage (NCBI taxonomy): Eukaryota > Metazoa > Arthropoda > Insecta > Coleoptera > Chrysomelidae > Chrysolina > Chrysolina oricalcia. Next base: position 46,279,678 of record OX101820.2, read on the forward strand.
GATCAACTTGAACTTTGGTAGGTGTTCAGAATTGCGATGACAATGCATTATAGAATACCTAATTGTTGAAAAAAAAAAACAATAAAATTGCATCTCTAGGATGGCGGATGAGATTTGTAATTGTTGTCCGATTCGATTCAGAATCCGATTGTGGGTGTTTCAGGTACAGATTTTCAGCATGACTAAAAATAATTGAAAAAAATTGATAAAAAAAAATATACAAATGTGATGAAAAGAAAAAAGTTATTTCTTCAGATGTGTGACGTAGGTTATTCTAAGCCTAGGTAACAGATTCAAAAGCTTGCCGCTAGTACAAAATAGATATTCTTGCGCAGTAGAATTTTGATTCAGTTACGCAAAGAATAACCTACGTCACACATCTGAAGAAAAAATTAAAAGCTTTTTTTACCAATTTAATTCTTTCATTTTAGTCATACTGGAAACTTGTAAAACCCCTATATGCAAATTTTGAATCGAATCGAACCACAATTATAAATTTCGTCCGCCATCTTGGTTTTTTGCATTAGCAATCATAATTTCTGACCCTGAAAATCCCCACATACTAATTTTCAGTCGAATACAGATTTCGTCCGTCATCTTAGAGCCACCATCTAGTTTTTTTGCATTGACAGATAAATCATAATTTTTTACCCTGAAAACCACTACAAATCAATTTTGAATCGAATCGGACCATTATTGCAAAACTTGTCGGCCATTATGAAGCGGCCATTTTGTTTTTTCCTTTAGAAAAATTCCACAATGCATTGTCACCGAATTAATGTCAAATTATCTTGCAAATGAAGTATCATAATTTTGAATACGGATCAGTTGTTTTTCCCACAAGAGGGCGCCAAAATGAAAAGGTAGATGGCGAAAATTGACATGGCTGAATTCCTTATGAAATTACCTTTTTAATTATGTGTCACACTACTTTCCCTATTCAAATTGTTTGGGTGATAGTGACCAATCGGTGGAAGGAGAGGTATGACAGTTTGGGTTATGATAGGAAGATGTCCTCCTTGAATTAAAAATCATGGTGTTATAGCTTTGAAGATATTTGACCTGTTTCGTTTTCGGTGCCCCACCCTGTATATCAGTTTCCACAATATTGTTGGTCCAGCTTCAGATTTATAGAAATTATGAATCTTTGAAAAATGGTCTCTTTTCCGAGGTTTTCCCGGATTCTCTCAGAGAAAAATGCACCGATCTGGTCGTTTTGAAAACTATTTTGTAGGTTTTACAATTCTCTACAAAAGTTTCCATGGCACTAAACCGATTCCTCCAATGCTTTTGGGATATTCGCAAATAAGTGTATTTTTTCCCTATTTCTTGTTTAAAAAATTCCACAAAGCGATTTTGCTGAAACGAAAACTGGGATTTTCATTTACGAACTATCTTACGAAAGGCTGTTTAAGTCTTTTATTTTATAAGAAAAGATCTTCTTATTTTCATTTACAGCGTCGTCAACAAACAAGTATACAGAAAGTAATTCTCCGACAGATTCCGAATGGATTCAAAGGAAGGATTAGGCGGATTAGGCAGAGGTTTTGAAATCAGATGGAACTCAGTTCACAGAATTTTTTTAAACAGAACAGAAGAGCGCTCTGTCCTGATATTATTTGAACCCTTTGTATATCCTTTTCGTATGAAATTTCCCATAAGGCCAATAGCATTCAATGTGATATGCGACTGGTCAGTAAACAACACAATTCAAAATATTATAGAGGACGATGAACTGTTCTAATTATGAAATATTTTCCAATCGAATGAACACGCCATTCCAGTAATGCAGAAAGGATATTCAACAAATCTTTTCGTGGTAACAAATATTGCAATTTCCTGTGCAATAATTTTTGAATAGGATACGCCATTACTTTCAGTATTTGCCAGCCAGTTTATGCAGCACATCACATAACCCTGCATTACTTGTATCACAGTGGACATAAAATGTTGTGTCATCTCTAGGGTGACATCCTCACATACAAAAATGTATCTTTCCTTTCAAAATGCATGTTGATGTTCAATTCCCCAAACCCACTTGATATTGTTACGGAGTAGCCCGGTGAGAGGTGACATTATTGTAGCAAAATGCTCACGGATTATCCTGTTGGAAGTTTCGAGTGCAAGAAATAAAAAAACAAAGAGTTTTGGAGTAGAAAACGTTAGCATATATAAAAATGAGTTCATTGGTGTTGAAGAATAAAAAAAATCTAAAATTGGGAAAATACTCTGCACACAGATCATATGGAGTGAATAGTGTGACATCGAATTATTGTCACTCACATGTTATTGTTTCATTTTCCATAGCGCACTCTCATGAAACTGTTTCGTTACGAGAGCAATACAAAGAGATTTTTTCTATCAAATCTCAATTATATCAGTAGTTTGTGAATTGGAAGTATGCATGTGATATATCGTTGGAAAAGCAATTAAAAAAAATATTATTCTTTCTATTCGAAATATTGTCCAAGGACCATCCAATAGAAGACATAACTGTTGAAATTGAATGCGGTATTAGATATCTCAATGATAGTACAAAAAATATCATACCTAACACATGTTAAAGTCAACTCAGTAATAACTCCATAGCCAATAGAGAAAATGACAGAAATATAAATGAATTGGTAGAAAGTTTGAGAGACTAGAGGAACACCAACGCTTTACGCAGCGGGGTGACACGTCAAAATCCGGTATCGCAAATCATGCATGGAAAGAACGCCACCAAATTCAATGGGCAGAATGCGGGAGTACTACAAAGAGAAGAACACTGGTTCAGAAGGAAATTTGAAGAAGCTGTTTATATCCAAGATAACATAGCATTCAGTTAACCCAGCGTAGAAATCAAGAACGTTCGGAAACCACTTATTGATGGTTTTGTCGTTAACCGAAAAAGTGAAGATCACCCTAATCACAATGACCAGGTAACAGGTACAAGTGAATAAATCCTACCCAATAATAATTTATTAAGATTACCAGCCATGAAAACAAAACAATTGACCAAGATTACCGGATATATTAACTCGTAAACATTTGAAACTTGTCAGTATTCACCAGAAGACGACTGGGAATAGGAGCAGTTGAAACGTGATTTATCCAAATTATAAGACGATGGAAGTCCGAAATGAATGTACTCCAGTATTATTTTTTTGAAAGACATGCGACAAGAAGACAGAGCTGTGCCTAGCACTGACAAAAGCTGCTTCGAGTACTAAGCACTCATGAAAAGTGCTGGGGAGTCTCGAGCAATAAGCACTTTTTTTTATGAAGTGCACCTTCAAAAAGATGTGATTTGATATCGAAAATTGAGATTTTTTTGGTCGACAATCGAAGGACATGAATCAATACTTGCTTTTGTTTTATTTCAATAGAAATACCCATGAAAACAGTGCAACATTTACTACACTTTCACGGAATTTTTCGAAGTATTCTGGTAGAAATGTATCCCTCCGCTTGTCTTGGTGGCAATCCAAACATAAGATCGCGTGAGAGTTTACTGCCTCGCCCAGTGTTTAACATCGATGAGGTATATCCGGACTCATAATGAGATTAGGTTAGAAAAACTAGTGTCACCAACTAACCCCAATCTCTCAGCGACGACCATCGTCAGATAGTCCCAATATGTCGTCCGACCATTCCGATTGGAGATGTAGAGCTGTTGGACGAGTTTTCTTCATGCCTAAAATGTTCATCGTTTCTTCCTTTATTAGAATCCTAATCCTGCGAAACTCCATGTCTAGGTATCACATTCTCTATAAAGCCTTTGCAACTGCAGAATCTTTTGGTTGGGAATTGGCACAACTTCAGACTAAGTTTTCAGTGTCACAATTTTCACTCGGGTTTGAAGGCCGTCGTTTTTTGGAATTTCTTCGCTAGTGCCAGTGGCTAGCTTTTTCAGAGGCTTATGCATCATGAATAATCTCAGATAACTGGATATTTCGTCTGCGGAGATTGTATTTATTCTGACTTAGGTAGTCTTGTGCGTTAATCATCGTATCTAGATTTGGTACATTTTCACTAACCCTAATTGACCCCTTTCTACCTGCCGACTTAGTGTCTTTGATATCCTTTATTTCAGAATTGCTTATGACCGTAACTGGGTTAGGCACATTTTCGATGTATAGTCACCTTGACGACTCGTCTGGTCCAGTCTACAACTGTTCTAAAGATTCCTAAATAGAATATCATCGTTTGCAATTGCAACCATGAAATATATTTTACAAGAACTTGCCTAACTGCGCACTAAATTCACTCCGAACGCTTCAAACACTTTTGACTACATTTATGACAAGACTGAGCCCTCTAACCTAGAACCTAGAATGTGCATGATATAAGGACTCAATCAGTAGTTTTTGCGGGTGGGGTGCCGCTGACTGCGCATATTTTCAACAACATGCATAGATCCATAGCTGAGAAAAGGCTTAGTGCTTAGTAATCCCGAATAGTGCTCCCGAGCACCGCAGTGCTCGGGAGCACTTTTCGGGATTACTAAGCAATAAGCCTTTTCGTAAAATGCTCGAAGCACTAAGCACTGAATCCAAAAAGTGCTCGGGAGCACAGTGCTTACGAGCACTGAAATGCTTAAGCACTTTCACGAGCTCTAAGCACAGTGCTTTGGGACAGCTTTGCAAGAAGACCTTGCTTTTTCCCCTCCACCCGCTTGACGAAGTCGTGCTAGGTACTTGCAAAGAAAAATCAAACGTCTTGTGATATACTAGCGTGCTATCTTCTGGAATACTTTCTTACTGGCAACAAGATTCACACATACAAGTAGTACTCATTTTCCAGTGACTGGCATGCTTCTATGCATGTAACAAGCATGTGTATTCTTGCCTTTACCAATAATATACAAATCAGGTAATCGTACGAGACCTATCGTATCCGGTATAAATTCCCCTCCCTTGAAATTGGTGAAGTTGTTATCGAATGACTTTGCTAGCTCACCCATCCAGCTAGAGACTTTTTCCGTTGAGAATTCATTTGAATTCTTTGACCGAATGAAAAACTTGAATCTGTCAATGGGAAAGAGGTGTTGTCTTATTCGATGTCAGTTCACTTTTCCCAGTGTGTCCACTGCAGAAATTTCATCTTTCGAAATGAATTTTTCCAGTTATTACCTGTCACCGTTTGTAGCTAATCTCTTTATGAGCAGTTTTGAAACGGATCATAAATCACGCAATAATTATTTCCCGAGAGTTTGGATCTGGTATGTGGACGATGTATTTTGTATTTTTATTGCGAAAAATCAGAATATAGAACGCTTCCTGAATAGTTTGAATTCAGTATTTGAACGAATATAATTCACGGTAGATATGGAAGTTGGCTAGCAATTGGCATTTTTGGGCACATGGCACATTCGTAATCAAGAATAGATAACGTGAGGGAATTAACATCTACAGAAAACCAATCAACACTAATATATTTATATTTTTTGATTCTAACCATCACATTCCACACAAAAGTTTGTTTGATACCTAATGATGTGCAGTATCAAATCATTCGTAATCAAATGACCTTTTTTCCTAATCTCACGAGCCACCAAGGTACCATTTGAAAAAAATTTGTGATTGATATTTAAAAATGAAAATTTCCAGAGCTGTGTAAGACTCGCTAATAACCATTAGGTTGATGCGATTGTTTGAAGAAATTAAAAAAAGATACATTTTGATCAAAAACAGTAAAGTTGTGTTATTGTCAAAATTTTAGGACTGAAATTAGTGATTCATAGATATCCATAACACTCTAGATTCTAGAATAAAAATTAAATTTCAAAATAAAAATAAAATTCGGATTCAAAAAGTGACAAGTGATACATGGTTGTACCCGGTAAATCGTATGGAAAAAAAAGAATTAAAAAAATATCGGGTTTATTATTTGAAAATCGAAAGTTCATGTCACTTCTGGTGAATTCGAAAGTTGCACGAAGCTGCGTTGATGGTCAAAAAATGCAGTTTTAAGTCTTATACGGATCCTCCAAATTTCATTCCATTATCTTCAAAAACAAAAAAGATATAGGGCAAGCCTCTTTCCGCGGATCCCCTGTATAGCATGGACTCCTCTCGAGGAACGCTTCTGAAATAAATGTTCAATCGTTCAAATTCATGTGAGAGCACTTTTCGATTCAGAACGGTTAATGAAGGATTCATTTTGATCCATTGGAAAATTACTAGACGATCCCAAGAAGAATCTACGTGATCTAAAATCATTGGAACAGCATGAAAACGAGTAGAATACAATAGTCATTTATATGGTTTCGAATAAGTTTGTCAATATCACTAAAATGGAATGGGAAAAACCAATTTTATCAAACGAATTACCTACATTGGAACAATTATGACTTTCTGGCAAAACGATGTCAATTACAAGAAACCTCTTGTCCAAAAGGCGCAAATAAAGTACTGGTACAAAATTCAAAGAAAATGAACGCGAGTTTAACAGAAAATAACAGCAAATTCCGTTGTGGGCAAAGTACATCCTCATCAAGCAAACATATTTCTTATAAAGTATGAGAAGTTCATTGTGTTACCTTCGAAAACTAAATATGAAGAACTCAGACAACTTCAATTATCGTCTCCATTCAAATCATACACTTCAGAATTGTTATTCAAGCGTCTGCAAAAAGTGCTGTGACAACACAACACAGTGTTGCACACAGAAAAATTTTCTGAATGATTTAAACCTAGACAAAAATTAAAAACATCTAACAGTTCTTTCAAAAAAATCATCCACTCACTCATTTAATCGGTCACCATGCACATGACAAACAATTGCACGCTCCTTCTACAGGTCCTCCTAGCTAGTGGTCTGATCAAACAAGTTGAAAAACATGAAAAACAGAGATAAAGCTCCTAAAAATATGAGCGATTGCGTAAAGTTTAGATAATGGACCTTTCCACGAGATATGAGAAAACACTGTAATGAGAAAGTAATATCGCTCGGGATGTTTTAATTTTTTTTCTGACCGCGTTGATCTATAATCAAGAGAAAAGTGATTCGTGACGTCACGTTTATCAAAACTAGACTTGGCAATGTTGTAAAAGTTGTGCACCATTGAATCTCAAATTCTCATTCAAATATGTGTCGTATGAAAATTGTCATTTGATACCAGATGGGTTCGTTCGTCTGTTCTACGGAGCAGATCAAGAATCGTTTGTCTCTGTTTAACTCGTTTGCCTACATCAAAATTAAATACAAGTAATCTATGCTGCACACGATCAGGCCCTACTTGATTTCTCATTTGAGGTTAATGCAGTTTTGAAAGTTTTTGTTGTTTGTATTCTACAATTTTTTTAAATTCCTGTATCTGTATCCCTGCAATAACTGTGAACATGTCGAAAAAGTGCTTTGTACCCGGTCGTCTGAACACCAGTGAAAATTCTAAAAAACAATTTTTTATGCACCTAAAGATGAAGCGCGTCGTAAAATATGTTTCGAAGCTGTGAATAAACCCTGTGTAAGAAGCGGAAATATATGTTATTGTGAAGAACATTTCGAAGTGAGTACTTTACGTTATGTTATTATTGTAGTCAAAGCAGAATTCAGAGAATGATTTAAAATTTTAGTCATTGCCAAAAGGACCTTGAACTATCAAAAAATTTCAGGTAATAGGAAACATTCAGAAAAATATACTAGAAAAACCAAATTCAAAGAGATGAAAGTCACAATGAAATCCTAGACGTTCCTTTATCTGATTTGGTTTCAATCGATGAATAATGAGCACGTCATTATGATTTGCGGTATTGCCAATGCTCGTTTTTCATCAAAAGGAAGGACCGTTCAGAAAATTGGAAAGCTATAAATACAATAAAAATAGGTTATATGTGAATTTTTTCTCTGATTAAGTGACAAAGTTTTAATTATTTCTCAATGGCTTGTATCAAGCTAGAGGCTATATTTTTAAGGAGAATGGAGAACTTTGTGGAACTCTTTGTTAAATGGAGGTTTCAGACTAGAAACTATCGATTTAAACGAGTTTGCAATTTATTTTTCGTAATTGTAAAGATCCATTGATTTATGAATTGTTGGCTTCCTGGAGCCCTTCTAATATACCTACTAAACAATATCACACGATAAAAGTACACAAAAGTATAGTATTTTGTTTATTATAATTTTTATAACTAAAGAAAAATTTTAAATCAATTTTAATTTTATATTTCGATTGTTTAAATGATTACTTAGGAAATTATTTCCTTCTTAGAAATCATAATTTGTACTTCTCGATTGGTAAACAAAAATGAATTCTTTATAAATACTTTCATTATTTATTAACTTAACAATTTGTTATAAACAAGCTCTGATAACGGTTTAATTTTTTTCTGGAACCTAAGAAAATTACAAAAACAGCCATATGTTATAACAAACTGGGAAAAACATTTTTTCTGCTTTTTTCATAACACTTTTTGATATCAGGAAAATATTATTTGATATTATACGTTGTTACATGTAACTGTTTTGGTATTTTTTTAGTTCCAGAAAAAAAAACGTTCTCAGAATTTGTTTATCAAATTGTTAAGTTAATGAACAATGAAATAATCTTTCATTTTTGTTGTTCAGCAGCTATTGAGAATAAATTATGATTTTTAAGAGGGTAATAATTTCCTAACTAATTATATAAACAATCGAACTATAAAAAATACGATGATAAACAATCAAAAAATGTATTTAAGAAAAAAGTTTTTTTTCAAATCATCATTTTGCCATCACAGCATTATTGTTGAAAATTGTCTTGTTAAAATTGTTTTGAAAATTGTTTTTTCCGTTAACCAGCTGTCGTCACCTTACGAACTACAGCCCTCAGAGGTCGAAACTTGTGCGAGCTAAGTATTAACGAGGTCTCACCTTTTTGCGTGCGATTCCTAGCACTTTTTCGTACCATCAGAAAAATTTCTGCAGTCGCCATGGTTTGAACCATCGCCGACTGACAGCCAAAATGATTGGAACAATGTCGCTTCAACCACTCGGCCAATTATGGAACTAAAGAATTTTCCTATATATTATATTTGTTAATTTTTTATTTATTTATTTATTTATTTAATGGTCACATAGGATATCAACAGGCACATGCCTAAATCGACATCCACAAATACAAATACAAAAATGATACAGATTGCGAGTTAGCCTAGCTTAAATATTTACTAAGAATATTAACAAGTAATTACCTATACATCTAAATTCACATTAAATGGCTTGCTTAATTTTTTTTTTTGAAAGAACTGATTGAAATATTGAAAATGTCTATTTCGAGATAGTTACTATTATACAGTGAGGACCAAAAGTCCGTCGCCCCCCCTGTAACTTCTTTATTCTACATATTACAAAAAAATGTTAAATACATAAGTTGTAGGGTTTCATTCGATCTCTTTAATGGTTTAAGTTTCATTCATACAGAGTGTCTCAAGAAAGCACGGTGACTCAGAAGTTAATTTTTTTGAATGGGACACCCTGTATTTAATTGCATTATTACATTCTACGTTGAATTCTGAACAAGTTTGATAAAGGGTTTTCTATCAAAAAAGTTAATAGTTTTGGACTTATGAACACTTGTAAATAATTATTTCGACTCATTTTGCGCCAGTTCACGAATAAATTAATGAGGTAGGCTATGCACGCTAGGCGCGTTCATTTTATCCATGACAACGAAAACAAAATCTTATCTGTTTTTGCCAAATGTCATTGACATTTTGTAGGTTTTCAAAACTTTGTTTCAAACGGTTTTCAATTTCTCTTGTTGATTAATATGGCTCGTTCAGTAGCAGACAAAGTTGAAGCCGTTATCATATTTGGTGAAGCTAACCGAAATTACCACGCTGCTATTCGCATTTTCAATGAACGGTTTCCAGAACGTCCGATGTGTCGAAAATATCTGCAGAAATTGGTGGCAAAATTTAACCAAACTGGCACCGTGAAAGATGCTCCGAGATCTGGGAGGCCGAAAATAATTACGGAAGATGTTGAAATTCAAGTACTAGCCGAAATGGTAAATAACCCACAACAATCAACTAAGCAAGTAGCTGAGACATGTGATGTTTCTAAAACATCAGTAAAGAGGGTTTTAAAACAAAATAAATTCCATCCTTACAAAATAAAAATTTTGCAGCAATTGGTTGAAGATGATCCAGACCGGCGACTTGAATTTTGCGAGACCATGGCAGAAAGAATTGTTGCAAATCGACTTTATTTGCAACACATCTGCTTTAGTGATGAAAGCACTTTTTACCTAAATGGAAATGTGAATACCCAGAATTGTAGATATTGGAGTGATGAGAATCCCCATGAATTCCGCGAGGGGCATACTCAATTTCCCAGAAAATTAATGTTTGGGCTGGTATTTTAGGTAACCACATTGTAGGTCCCATATTCTTGGAAGAAAATTTAAATGGTCCCAGATACCTCCAAATGCTGCAAGACACAATAAGTCCCAGTATCGATGAGATCGTTGCGCAAAACCCACATGAATTTTACTTGGATGTAACATTTCAGCAAGATGGAGCGCCACCACACTATTTTCGGGAGGTGAGAAATTACTTAGATGAAAGGTATCCAGGTAGGTGGATTGGACGTCGAGGTACAACAGAGTGGCCAGCTCGCTCACCGGACCTCTCTCCGCTTGATTTCTTTCTCTGGGGCTATGTGAAATCCGTAGTTTTTAAGACAGTTTGTGGGTCGTTAGATGAACTGCGCCGTCGAATTATTGAAGTGTGTTCAGAAATAACACCTCAAACCTTGATTAATGTTAGGGAAGAGTTTACAACCCGACTATTTATGTGTCAAGAAATGCATGGTGGACATGTCGAACATCTTTTGAAATAGATAAAAACTCACCGTTTTTAGTTATAAATTAAAATATCTATTCAGTTTTTACTGCTTCTTGATCTGTATTTATGGACTACCTTATTTGTTAATAAAATGTTTCAACTTCATTTGTACTAGTTTTTCGTGAGATTCAACAACTCTAACAATTGTAAAATGGTACGACGAGGTAAGTTACACATGGTGCCATCAGCAGTTTGCAACATTGGATAGCTTTCAAAAAGTTAGGATAGGAAAGTGGAATACATTGTGATCCATTTGTTACGATTTTCTCATTGAACTGGCGCAAAAGTAGTCGAAATAATTATTTACAAGTGTTCATAAGTCCAAAACTATTAACTTTTTTGATAGAAAACCATTTATCAAACTTGTTCAGAATTCAACGTAGAATGTAATAATGCAATGAAATACAGGGTGTCCCATTTAAAAAAATTAACTTCTAAGTCACCGTGCTTTTTTGAGACACTCTGTATGAATGAAACTTAAACCATTAAAGAGATCGAATGAAACCCTACAACTTATGTATTTAACATTTTTTTGTAATATGTAGAATAAAGAAGTTACAGGGGGGGCGACGGACTTTTGGTCCTCACTGTATAATGATACCATTCTATTGATGGGAGAATTTTTTTTAGGTTAGTTCTGTGAAATGTTATCTCAAAGAGGGGGTTATTTCTTAAGAGTCTATTTGGAACGGAATGCTTATGTTAGATAAAATGGTGGGTGAATCAATATATTCATTTAATAATTTGTACAAATACATAACATCAGAGTGTTCTCGGCATTTTTCTAATGAATGTAAATTACATTTCTGTCTGAGAAAGTCTGTACTAGCCATATAATTATATACATTTGTAGCCTTGTAATCGAGAAATCTCAAAAATTTGTTCTGAATCACTTCCAGTTTATGTTTGTATACCTCATATTGAGGACACCATATCACAGATGCATAAGTCACCCTACTGTAAACATAGGCAAGATATAAAGATTTCAGAGCTTGTTGTGATGTGAAATTTTTGCAAGTTCTCAAAACAAATCCTAACATACGGTTACTTTTTGATACAACTGATTCAATATGGGATGTGAATGACATACTAATTTCGTAGATGACACCAAGATCCTTTACCTCTTTGACTTGTTTAATATTCTTATTATTAAAGTTATACGCATACGCGAAGGTTGTTTTATTACGACTAAATGAGATGGAACAGCATTTTTCCAAATTATCTTCACAATATTTTGAGAATCTATCTAGATCTTGTTGGAAATATAAACAGTCGCTGATACTTGAAATCTGGGAAAAAAATTTGATATCATCTGCATAAGCTAAGAAACTACAGAATTTGAAGCAGGAGCCTACGTCATTCAAAAATATAATGTAGTAGTGGGCCCAAAATGGAACCCTGGGGAACGCCAGAAGTCACAACATAAGGTACTGATCTGAAACCATTCACAGTAACAATTTGGGTTCTGTTATACAGATATGAGGAGAGCCAGCGAAGCAGATCACCATGTATACCGATCTCAGACAACTTTGCAATTAAAATGTTATGATCAACTTTGTCGAAGGCTTCACTAAAATCGGTGTAAACAGAATCAACTTGAATTTGGTAATCAATTGCTGAGAGGATGTACTCACTATTTATAATTAAATTGGATTCGGTGGATCTTTTAGGAAAAAACCAGTGTTATTCTGATATTATGGAAGATTTCACCGCCTTAATCATATCTGTATGTACAAGACTTTCATGTACCTTACTGAATATAGTAAGTTTACAAATTGGTCTATAATTTTTGACATTATTTTTATCTCCTAATTTTGGGATCGGAACAACAAAGACTGTTTTCCATTTATTTGGACATTCACACTCACGAAAGGAATAATTGAATAGATGGCAGAGAGGCGAGCATAACGTTTTTGCACAGTTTTTTACAAAAATTGATGGAATACCGTCAGGACCTGCTCCCTTATTTTCGTCTAGTTCTAAAAGTGATTCAAGAACCTGCATTTCAGTAACTTTCAGTTTACTAAGGCAATCATTATCGTCTGAAGTTGAAACTCGAGAAATAAATTTTTGATAGACACTGCTGAAGTATTTTGCGAAGAGTTCTGTAACATTTTCATCCTCCGCAATTTCATCATCAAGTGTAACTGAATTTGGAATTTTATTATGACAATTTCTCAAAGATACAAGCTGCCAAAATTTCTTGGAATTTTTTGGAACTTCGTTCTCAATTGACTTGATATATTTATCATAGGCTGTCTGGGTATAAACAAATGATGTCAAAAAATTGTAACCAGTAACAAAAACTGCCATTAGTGGACATCAATGATAAAAAAGCTGTGAAAAAAAATTATTGATTTTTTTTATAGATTCAATTTTTTTCAGTTATAAAAAATTATAATAAACAAATTAATGAACTTTTATGAACTTTCATCGGGTTATCTCGTTGAGTAGGTATACTAAAAAGGCTCCAGGAAGCCAACAATTTATAGGTCAATTATTCAAACTTTTACGTCGTTACTTATGAAAACGGAGTCTGGAAAAAATTTGTTAATTAAAAATAGTATAACTTTTTGAATAATAAAATGACATACACCTTTTTTCCAATGACGATTAATTTTTTCAAGTGTCCGCATGATACTATAATTCATTTATAATTTCAAATTAACGTTTAATGCTATAGAAAAATTTATAATATAACTTATAAATAATGGAGATAGAGTTCCAGGAGTCCGGACATTTTTATTGAAAATTTCCTCATCTTTACGGTACTTCCTTCAAAATTTCTTAAATAGTAATAGTTTTTGAGTTATAAACAAAGAACAGTTTTTTATCTTATCGTATAAAACTCTTGAAACTCATTTTTCTAGTGGTCATTTCGAATCCAATGGGATATCGTTCATATTTTCAGGAGATTCGTCTCTATTTTTCACGTATTTCAACTTGATGATCAGACTATAGAGTACGTACCCGTTTTCTGCCTAAATCTGGAAGAAACAAGGTAAAGACAATGCTATGAAAATGTTACGTATTTGATGGTTTATCCAAAAGCCCATGAACAAATATTGGGTGATTTACTATTGAAATAAAAACAAGTAAACTTCGAAATGCTAAAATTGTGAAGGGTTATATGACTATTTGCATGTTTCATAACGCGAGCTGTACCTGCACTTAAAAGTAATAGACCGTCAGATAGTGACAGATTTAGGTGCCGCATTTTCACATACAAGCCTCGAATAGGGTTGAGAAGTACATCGATGTTGAGTAAAATGGAGGGAAATTTACGAGTGGCTCCTGGGGATAACATATGGAAAATTCGATTTTTCATGGAAAATTCGATTTTCCATATTTTACCGCGAGCCGTGTTCACCTAATCATTAATTAATAGAACCTGGCTTAAGAAGATCAAAGGCTTGAGTGTTGAAGGTGGCTAAAGGGTTGAAATGAGGGTGTAATCTTGTAAAGAAAAATCGAGATTTTAACAGGTTTACCCACGCAAGCCCATCGAAACCATGAAAACCTACATCGTCACTAGACCGAAAAACATAATGGCTTGAGTGGCGTGAATGGAAAAGTAGATTTTGTCGTCGGAAAATTTAATGGAAATTCTTTTTGATTTTTCCATATGTTTTCCCCACGAGCCACTCGTAAATTTCCCTTAATTTTACTCAACATCGACTTACTTTTCAACCCTATTCGAGGCTTGTATGTGAAAATGGGGCACCTAAATCTGTCACTATCTGACGGTCTATAATATCTGATATAAGTAGTTACTCGTTTTCAAACTCTTTGAAACGATTTATTGCAAGACGTGGTAGATGTGCCGACGGAAGTAAATTCATAAGAAATACGAAAATTTACCGATTTCTCAAAGATAATTAGTGATGTTGATTTTATTGAAAATATGAACAGGATTTTCATAAAGTCAGTTGTGGAATCGTCTGCGACTGAAAGATAAACTTTAGTTTAGTTTAGTTTTGTTCTCAATTGAGAATGTTTCCCTTTACAACTTGAATCCCTTCCAAGAAAGGTTATCTTGTACGATGGAAAATAGCGACTAAAGTTTATCGTTCAGTCGCAGATGATTCCACAACTGACTTTACGAACATCCTGTTCGTATTTTCAATAAATTCAACATGCCATACCCATGACAGGTTTTACGACAGAAAAATGTTTTCAAAGTGTCACCGCACAAGAAATTTTTGTCGACCAAAATGTATTGGAGGCCTGGCGAAAGAGATGCAATTCACGCATCAAATAAATGAGCGATTTTCTGTGCGTGATACTTCTCAATAACATTTTTCCTTATCTCATTTATAGATAAGAATCTCCAATGGAAACTGGACATTTTAGAAATAATCAACTATCTGAATGAAAATGTAAATTTTCACTTTCAGATTTTTTCTCTCAAGTTATATAGGGTCTTTCACAATATATATCAGATGTAGTTTAATGTCCAGCGTGGCTTTAGCCTGGGAAATAGTTGTTTTCTGTAAGATATTACAAAAAAGTAACTAAATTTCATCGAAGGTTTTTCCATTTCCAGAGGAGTCATGTACTGTTTCAATTTTCAATTGAGAATGTTTCCCTTTACAACATAATTAGTGATGTTATTTCAAAATGTTTATTATTTTCTTTTGAAAGACAGAGCTTTCAAGGCTGGCGGTACGTTCGGAACAGTTGTATAAAATAACCATACAGAGTTAGTCAAATGTATGGACCAGCCCATTTTACTCAGTTAATATGGAGCCTATCGAAAAAAAGTTTGTCTGGAAATTGAAGGCTTTTTCACTCTGCATCTTTCTATAGACTCAAATATTTTTTAGGTGTACCGTTGGTGGAGAAGAGACGTCATCAGAATTTTTTCTATATAAAACCATAATTATCTGATGTTCAATATAGCAGGAAAGCTTGTTTTTTTGCTCATTTCAGCAGTACTAATATTATTTTAACTTTCACGATAGGTACAGTGTGTTTCGTATTTTTGTGTCCAGCTCTGTAATTCACTTACCTATTGCTTGATTTGTTAAAAAATTGAATCGTTTGTCTGTATAAGTGTCAAAGTTTGACATGACTCAGTCACTTAAAATTGAAATGCCTCGTTTCTAGTTATCTTTCACTGCAAAATAGTTGTAAAAATACGGGTTGAATTAAATGTTGAAACGTAAATGAACGAGTATATGGGTGATCGTATGGTGATCAGGAAATAATTTTCCTGGATATCACTCGACCATGACAAATAGCTACTATTATTTTCTTCAATTTATCTCGAGTAACTTGTATTTTGTGACAATTCAATTCGGCCATATGAACATTAATAATCAAAGAATAACACCCTCGAGCTAAAGCTCTCAAGAGTTATTTAGGTTATTAGTATTCATAAGGTCTCATTACATTTTCAAAATATAAGATATTCTCGATAGATCTATGAAGATAATTTCTCACCTCTACTTTTTAACCAATAAGATGCCTTGATCCCTTGACTAGTTACCATGGCAACTAAAAAAATTTCCGGAAATTTTTCGTGGTGCCACGATCTCTAAGTGGAAATTTTTTGACAGTTGAAAAGGAAAACATATGATTATGGTACTTGTAAAATAACATTTCTACCACCTTTAGTTAACTAAAATTACCAAATCGCGATAGACTGAGCTAGTACCCATCTGAGTTTCAGCATTTGGTTTAACTAAAGTTGGTAATTTTTTTTTCATTTAACGAAAAATGGCGGATTTACTAACCAATATGTTTTTTTTTTAAATTTATTTCATGTTGAACTAATATCTTCATTGGCAAATCTCTAATGATATCGACTAATAAGCAAAATAATAACGAAATACATTTAATTATTATAGGTTTTATTAATATTAAAAACACAATTATTAGAAATGTTTGTGGGCTGGCGTGAATTGGTGGTTTGAATCTGGATACTTTCTGTTTTATTTTGCATTGTGCTCTGATCATGATTAAACTTGCTAGTACATGATGAAGTTCTCCTCATGGATCAATCATCTGACGATGATGTTCAACGTCCAATTGTAAGTAAGGTTTGATTGACTGACTATTACTGTGTCCAGTAATTTTAATGAGCTGTTGTTCACCAACTACTTCCTTGGCCAAATTCGAAACAGCTGTTGCTCTGGCAGAATGATTAGTTAGTTTTACTTTTTCAGTGTCAATTCCTATATCAGAGGCTGCTGATTTAAACCATGAAGATACAATGTTCTTACCAGCTGGGTTATTCTTGTACCATCCTTTCGAATTGGGTTGACTCCAGTACGGATTTGGTGTTAAAATGTTGAAAATAATCTGTCGGTCTGAATAAGATTTCCCCTTTTTCCATCAACTCCTTGAACAAACGAACCGGACACATTTGTGGATTGTCGAAATTTGAAATCAACCATTTACTATACGACAGTTTTTTAGAACCACCTTGTGTGGTTTTAGAGAAGATTGGATTATATTCTATCCGACCTTTTGGGTGTCCGAAATTATTAGTTTCTTCTTTAAAGTATTGGATACACGCAGAATATCCTTCCCCTCCTCTCCAGGCCAGCTCATGTGAAACTATTTGAAAAAAAATATGCTGCAATCCATCTGGAGTATTTTCATTCCACATTTCAATAATATTTTTTGTATTCATCACTGGTTAAGGCTCCAGCACCCACTTCTCTTTTTAATGGGTCTCCCTGTAATTTTTTGCGCTTAGCATCGCGTGCAGCTGTGGCGGTCGCAAATTCCACATCAGAAAACGGATTAAATTTTATTTTATATTTTTCGTTATACATTTCAGGTAACTGCTCAGCAGTAGAGTTCCACAACACTTTGACCACACTTTTCTTTTAATTTTCAAAAATTTTCTTTTTCATATTAAATGCGTAGTCCTCCAGTATATTAGCCAGCTGTACTACACTCATACACTCATGAGTATTATACAACTTTTCGTTTCCATACACTTGATTTTGATTTTCGGGTTTTATCTGGTGCCATATTTTGAATTTCTTGTCTAATTACTTGTTGATTTTCCTTACCAAATCGCGACATTTCTCTATACAGTTATTAAACTCAACGTAAAAACATTTTAAACTAGTAATTATTGAGGTATTTGGAACGCTAGAGCACTTTTCTTACAAATACAATGAAAATTTGGTATGATATTTCTCGACAGTGGCTACATCAGCTGAATTTTTTTGAGAATTTTCGTCCATTTAGAATCGGAGATAATTGTACTCAAAGTTGCTCCCCAATAGACTTTTAAATCATAGCACCATAGGCCAAATGCAATCATTGTTTCAAATAACACGCTGTACAGAAGAAACGCGTCTTACAAATTTGATGGAAAACTAACACATGTCAATAAACTCGATAACAATGCTAATAACCAAATCTGGAAAAATTCGTCCATCTACTCATCGAAATACCAGCTCCGAAAGTCGGCATTGTTTTAATCTATGAGAACATAGAAATGACCACGTCAAGAGCAATGGCAACAACGCGCTGGCACACAAGAAATATATCCCAAAATGAATAGACCAGGAAATATAGAAAATTGAAACTCTAGAATTGGAGAATTGGGCAGCCTTCATGCACATATTGTAGTCAGAATATATGGGAAATTTGAAAATGATTTGACGTGGAATTGTATTGATTTTCTGAAAAATATTCAAAGAAAGTTTGTGATTACTTTTTTGATTTTCGTAGTATGTTTTGCCTCTCTTTCTAGTTTGGCCCGATTCCATTAACGTCGAAATAAATGATTTTTCTCCTGAAGTTCTGCACATTTGCATAAATCAAGAACGATCATCATATAACAATCCAAGTTTTTTTGGTTCATGTCGAATAACTCGAAATAATGCACAGGTAAGACTAAAAAGAATAAAATAATAGGTACTTAAAAAAACATGCTTTACTTCCAACATGAAAATGAAAAGATAAATATAATTTTAATGTAATTACTCAAATGATAAGTAGTTTTTACTTTTGACTTCAAGTAATAAGCTCACTATAATTTAATTTTGGTGTTAATAAATAAAACAATAAAAGATAATTTATTTTTATTTTTGTTTTAGTACAAAATTTCAACTAAACATAAACTATATTTCCTGAATACATCGACGATATGATAGCTGCAGTTATTCTACACTCTTCATTAATCACAAAAGTACATTTTTTTATTGATATGATCAAGATTATGTTAAGATTTTCAAAGAATTAAGATATTGCATCGATAATTCTTTTTGTTTTCGTGACGCCAGGTTTATTCTCTTTATTTTTCTGAGACAACTGCAGAATGCCATTATGTTTATTCTCAGTATATGTTTATATGAATTCAATGATTGACATCCTATTCCAGAATGCATGGCTCCTATTGAAAATATTGATTTCAAAATTCAAAATCAAGATCGTTTGCTTTGAGAAATCTAAGTTAACTTACCGAAAACAACTTTTGAATTCACATCTGCAGCTTGTTTGCCGTTCGATTTGCGATGTATTATGCCAGTATTAACTAGAGAACTGTTGCTAAATTCGCACATAACTCTTAAAATTGAAAGCAAACCAATCTTCTTTCATGTATGATGTTTGTCATAGATAATATCCTTTTGCATTTATGACAAAACAAATTTTTGCGAAGCTCGGATAATTCTACGATGCGCCTACCTTCCGAGCTCCCTTCACATATTTTCTTATTTTCCATCTTTACCTTTTTCTCTGCAGCCAACATCGCTGCGACTGCATTGAGTCTTTTTTTCAGATTACTTTCTCTGATGAACCGTTCCTTGTGAACTAATTTGGTTCTAGCCATCGTGATAACAGTTAATCAGTTTTCAAAAAAGAAATCTGATTGTCGGGACTATAAAAGTTACTGACACTGACACTAGCGACAGAGCAGTGTTGCCTATTACCTCCGACACTAGATTGGATAGTTGAAATGGTAGGGAAATCGTACAGTCAGAACAACAAATTTACTTTTATGATCAACGTATGTGTAATAGGCCGCAAATAGAAAACTTTTGACGCATAACGTACCGTTCCAAATACCTTAAGCTTTGTGACAGAACCGGTCAAAAACAATACCCTGGCCAACTCGACCAGCAGTGAAATTAATTTAAAATGTCAGATTGGATTAATATTTTTTTTTCTCCAAATTATGGTGTGAAATTTTCTTATCGAATATCACGCAAGCTCAAATTATTTCCGAAAATTTTCTTTCGGCACGATATTTTAAGAAAATATTCGTGCCCTCAAGAAAATTTCCCGAAATAATTTGAGCTCTTGTGATATTATAAGTGAAAATACTAGTCGGCTATTTGTCATGGTCTTGGAATATTAACTACGATTATATCTTGAAGGTTTTCGATTAGTTCTTCATGATATAACTAAGCAGTATCACGAAATTACAGTAATTTTTGCAGGTTACAGAAATTGGTATCAGACCAACTAATACTTGAAAACACTATATAATCATTCCTAAAATAGGTTCAGTATGGATAAAGTTCTATACACTGGGGCGTAATATTCCTAAATTCATGCATGCTAATTCCTTTGTCCTATTTATGCACCAATGCGACCTCGTAACACTCCTTGTTTGGAAAACGCGAACAATCTGACTTGCACAAGAAAATTAAAATAATTTCTGGTTGATACTCATATTTCTGAACAATAGAATATGAACATTAGAATTTTGCAACCTTTCGTCCTGCGTCTTGATTCGGAATTCGACTCATAAACCATACCAGGTAAATAGAGCACCATCAGCTCTTACATTATTGAGACATGTTCTTTTAATTTCTGGTTAAATATTTCCATCATTTGGGTCTTTTTGTTCTTTTCTGCAAATTAGTGGTTCAGAATGTACTGCAATACTTAGATTGAAATCATATTATATATTATACTATATTATTTTCTTTCAAGAAATCCATTATTATTTGCCACTCTTTTGTATTCCAACCCATAAAATGATGGATTGTTCGAAATGTCAACTTAACCCTAGTTGCATATTCAGTAATAGTTTGTTCCAGAAGTTCAACAACTCTCATATTTTCAGTAGTAATATCCCGACAAAATGATGAATTTTCAAAAAATACTTTCACCTTGCTGTCACGAAAACTGTGTTGCTTAGAAACACCACGAGAGCTTGCTCGAGTGTGTTTTTGTACAGCAACACAGTTTTAACGACTGGCAAGGTGAAGGTATTTTGAAAATTCTGCATTTTGAAGGAATATTCGATTAGACAATTTAACGAATACATTATATTATTACGGACTAAATGCAGGAATGGTTCGTCTGTGTCATTGATGTCAGGTGAAGAGTTGAACCGTTGAATTGACGTTTCTAAATTTACAGTAATTGTTGTAACTATGGAATCGTATACATAAGGAAGAGGCGAAACAACGATTTGAAAATACCACGGGCTGGACAGAGTTTTTATGATAAGAAGGGGTTATGAAATAAGTGAGCATTTAGACAAGGGGAAAACTAAGGAAAGAGAGAGAATACGTCATTGGAGGGAAATTAAGGTGGCTATCCTGAAATTGATAACTTTGGTTATATTTACGTCAATTTGCGAATAAATAAAGTTACTAAAGCCCGTTGCTCAGGTAAATCATGATAAAATATTATGCCTATTTCTTGTATTTTGTATTGCTAGTTGTTAATTACTTGTTTAATTTTGTAACAATACTCCTACATCATATCATGATGATAAAATGTCGTTCCATATTTTCCCCAAGAACAGTAAAGCAGCAATGCATCAATTTCTGTAGTATGGGTATCGATTTTTCCAGGATTTGTTCAGGTCATTTTAATAAAAGAGATTTTGAAACCAATCTTCAAGAATCTCTTCTACATGAGAAGTCAAGACAAATGCTTAGAACAAGGGTGAGTTCAAACTGTTCTAATGAGAAACAGAACTCAATTTGGTTTTGGATAGAAACTGTTGAAAGCCAATATTTCTGCTATGACAATATGATTAAGGTGTTCCTTTTTAGTCATTCCTACCAATACGTGTTGGTAAAAATCTGGTCTCTCCACTGTTATATCGTATCAATCTGTATGTTCAGCTTTATTTAAAATATTAGATATGCACAAATGCGAAATTTATAAAATAAGACATTGACTCATATCATAAATAACAGTACTCAAATCCTTTCTGAAAATATTATAAATGTTGTCGATGAAATGTGAGTTAGTTTTGTGAACAAGGCAGGGTGAATGACAGTGACTATAGTCTGATAAGTTTTTATATTTGAGTAAACTTCAAGGACGAATAAATATTTATCTATCTATCATTTTAATCATTTACCTCATTTCACATTCACACATTTTCGAATAAAATAGAGATCAATCATATAACAAATCACACTTTCTTCTTGCACCTGAGGCTCTGGAATAATGTCGACATAAGAAAGTTGTTTTGATTTCTTTCATTAGACATGAAAAGAATTCCTCTTTGAATGGTGCAATTTATTCAACTAGTGTTACATGAAAAGAAATTCTCTTTGGATGGTGCAATTTATTCAACTATTGTTACAACACATATATTGAGATTAGTCTTTGCATCTTTGAAATATATTTCAAATCTCAGATTCTTCCACCTTTTCTTTTTTTTTTGAAACGGCTCATTAAAAATTTGTTATTTTCGTCAACTTTGAAATGCTCAGAAGCCTTCGAGATACTTGTGCGAACTAGGGAATATATTAATAACAAATATGTATTAATCACTCGCACGTTTTTCAATTTACTCCCACCGATTGGTTTCGAATTCAATCCAACAAAATGGGATTTTTAGTGTAATTCAAATTTGGCGCCTCCAATCTCAGGATAGCCACCTTAATTTCCCTTCAATGACGCAACAAGATGCCCGACAAAATCGATGACATTTCATAACCACCCTATCAAAGAACCCTGGGGCTGGAGACAGTGTTTTCAAAAAGTCCTTTTCTCATTGGTTTGAATTCAAAAAATGATGGCATTTGATTGGTTTATATAAAATGAGGGAAATTGTCGGGGATAATACCACGAGTGCTTGCAATACTATCGATAGTAATTCTGTTAGAAATCAACGAGATCAAATTGCTTGGTAACACCACGACTCCTTTAGGACGTGAATTCTTCAATAGTTATAGATAATGCCTGATAGACATTAAGTCTGTCAGACTGACATTCATATTAGTAACAATATGGTATCAAGCTCTCCGTTGTTGTTTGGATACGTGGTTGCCATGACAAAGTGGTATTACCGGCTCAAAAGCTAGGAACTGCGTATTATCGAGGTCCTAATATTGCAAGAAAGGAGTGTTTCATACGGCGAGTGAAATTATCGTAGGTAATACCACAAGTGTATCAGTGATTATCGAAATAGCAATTCCTTTGAATTTCAGAATCAAATTATGTTGCTTGGCAACCACACGAGCGTTTGCGCGAGTGTGGTTGCCTAAAGCAACATAATTTGATTCGAAACCGAGAAGGAATTAACGATAATCGCCGATAACACGAGTTGTATTTGTTAGGATTATTTCATGAATAAAATCGAAAACCTTTTTATTTATTTACTATTCAAGTTAACTAGGAACATTAATCCCGCAATTAGTTCTGAAATTATGCAACTAACAAAACATTTACTTGATATCTATTTCAGTTACAAATGACAGAGCGCGTCATTCGTAGTTTCGTCATGTCTAGTCTACTGCTGAGGTTATGTTTTGATAACATTTTGATTTAGTGATTTGAATAATCAACGAGTATGCAAAATTTGTCGAAAATTGTGAAGTTGATATGAAATAATAGTGAGTGCTTATTTAGTTTTGGTCAAAGTTTGGTGTTGTGTCATTATAGCAGCTTGCTAGTGGTAAGTTTTTGTTTTGATAATAACCAATCAGGAATCGAACTACAAAATCGAAAACACATCATATACATATCCAGTAGCCAATCAAGAGCCGAACTACAAAATCGAAAACATGATGTTTTCATTTATCAACACAAAAATTTCAACCAATCATAACACGCTGTTTTAGCATAAGTGGAATAATCATTATAATAATATCAACAACTTAAAAACATATTACTGGTTAGGGATATCATGAGATACTAATTGACAACTTTCTAAGATGTGACCAAATCAAGTTGGAACTCTTTAAATTATTTGAAAGAATTCCAAATGCATCTGCATGTTGCAAACC
Source organism: Chrysolina oricalcia (assembly GCA_944452925.2). Classification (NCBI taxonomy): domain Eukaryota; kingdom Metazoa; phylum Arthropoda; class Insecta; order Coleoptera; family Chrysomelidae; genus Chrysolina; species Chrysolina oricalcia. The sequence continues at coordinate 46,303,664 of OX101820.2, forward strand.
ATTACCAAAATTAGTATAAAACGAAAACTGAGTAATTCAAAATACATAAAATATTTCTGTAGATTTTCTTTTATGAACAGCAAAATACTTAATACCAAACGTCAAAATGGTACACTTTTACTTCAATCGTTTTTACTCTCAGTTCGAATGAATTTCAAATATTTATCAAGTACAAGTCGATACATTGATGATGAATTGATTTCATCACTGAAATTGTCGAAGACGTCAGGGTAACTTTTTTTTGAAAATTTCAGTTGCAGCAGGCGACAAAGGCGGCTGATTATTCAAGAGACAAAATTTTGTAATAACAATTTCTAGGTCGATTAAAAATTGAGGATGCCATAGTTCCGAAAACCGAATGAGATATCTATTCTAGAAATCTCAAGAATATTTCCTCTCAATAAAACAAATTGCCAAAATTTTCCTTAATTTATGTTCGATTTTTCTTAGTAAATAATTGAAAAAATCTATATGCATCCGCATGTATTAATATAGTCTATCTGGATGTTCCTTTGATTTTCCAGATAAATCATGTCATTCGTCGTAAATGTAATAATTTTTGTTGATTTGATTTATACCTAAAAAGGAATCTGTATCTGTTCACAATGAGTATAGTAATAATGATAATGACAGGACAGCTCATTGCAATTATCCTATACAATAGGAATATTGGGGTCGAAAATCCACCAGAAAACCACTACTTTCCTAGCTTATACCACGACGAACGTTGAATTACATCTGGTGAATTTCCATGCAGAGTTCATACAAGGCTTTCTTTGCAATTGCTTGCTGCATGGAAATGTTTATCAAAACATTTGAATTTTGGGGTGTTTACCCTCATCAGTATAGGGTAGGCAACACCCCAAAATCGATCTGAGGGTGGTCCAAATGTTTTGATGTAGGTATATTTCCATGCAGCTAGTAATTGCAAAGGAATCCTTGTAGGAATTCTGCACGGAAATTCACCAGATGTAATTCAATGTTCGTCGTGGTAGGTATTAGGTAGGGAAGTTGTTTTTTTACGCATTTTCGACCCAACTATTCCTTTTGTATAGGATGATTTCAATGAGCTGTCCTGTCAGGACATTTTGTCTCCTCACGATTTATACCTTTTTATTTCTCAACTGATTTCTTTCTATATGGGAATCAGCATATACCGGTCATGGGAACCGATCATGGCTATTTTATTTTGATTACCAAAGATTTTGCGTGAAAACCAACACAACGGTTGGCTGTCTCTTGAGTAATAAAACAACTCATAGGATAAGCTGTAGATAAAAATTAGAGGCTCTTTTCACACAAAATAAAAGATACAAACGGCCTATACTACTTTCTATAAGATAGTTGGTAAATGATATTACCGGTTTTCGCCCCAGCAATATCGCTTTGTGGAATTTTTTAAACAAGAAATAGTGAAAAAAATTACAACTTTTTTGCACAATCGCGTTATAGACAATTTAAGGCGAATCTTTCTCAATGTGCCGATTCAAGGAAAATCATATTTTTCGAATTCTGTAAACGGAATATGGGAGTAGAGATCAATATCTACAATTTGTATATTTCGGATATTCACCTGAGAGGTGGGAAATGTGTTGAAAATGAAAATGAAGCGTTTTTATCAACATTCAGTGAAATTTTCAACACATTTTCCTCCTCTCAGGTAAACATCCAGAATATACAAATTGTAGATATTGATCTCTACTTTCAGATGCTGTTCACAGAATTTGAATTCGACGATATCCCTCAAATCGGCTTGTAAGATGTGCCCTGAAATTGTTTATAACGCGATTGTGTAAAAACTACACACCGCGCATCGTACAGAAAATATCTTGCCCACAGTTAAACCACATATCATTCATTGTCTTTCAGTACCCGCAATATCGTTTGTCCAGCTTCAGATTTATTAGAATTAAATTTTTTTGAAAAATGGTCTCTTTTTCGAAGTTTTACCGGTTTTTCTCAGTAGAGAATGCTCGGATCCGGTAGTGTAAAAATCTATTTTGTAGGTTTTATAAATCTCTACAAAGGTTATACTGACTGTGAAACGATTTGAGATATTTTCAAAAAACTAAAAAAGGTAATAATTTTTTTCACTGTGGCTTGTTCAAAAAATTCCACGAAGCGATGTTGCTGGGGCAAAAACTGGAGTTTTCATTGACGACCTATCTTATGAAAATTAGTATAGCCCATTTGCGTCTTTCATTTTGTGGGGGAAAAAACCTCTATAGCCCACCATGCTAGCAGAATGTAGCAACCATCATAATTTTCATTAAAATCCAGTATTATCAGGAATTTCTACCATAGCTGTAGATGATAGAAAAAAGATTCGTAGAACCACTGGCATAAACGGTGGCTTAGAGCTGCTTCTGGTATGGGAAGAAACGTTGCCAGAAGAGGACAAGCGATTATCAGAGGTTGAAAATAATTTGTCGACGTGCAATCTTTTGTTAGAATAACTATCTATGAGAGTATCATATGCAATCTGATAAAGGTTGGTTGTCATCGGTAACATCCTTACCAAAGATATCGGAGTACCCTATGGAGAGCTGAATAAATAATTTTTTTATAAAAATAATCATCATTATGAACTACAGCATATGCCCACAAGAGTACAAAAATTAGAGTAATCTCCACCAAATTTAATCAAATTGATTTTTGGTAACCTGACTTTGGGAGAGGAAGAATTCAAGCTGGAGCGACTACCAACAACGAAAATGTTCGAATAGAACAATATAAACAGTTAGGCACTGTCTGTGAAATGATAGGTGCTCAAATATCTCGATCTGATGATGTCCTCATCCTTATAACAGCACCCTCAGCATCAGCGAGAATGACTGCGAGTATTTACCCATGATATTTGTTAAATTACTCTTTTATGGTGCCAATTTCCTCATACCTCACTTTGAATCAATCGTGCATGGATTTGTCTTTTCTGGCTCGCACTGCAAAATCGTATAAAGAATTCTCCGATGGAAGTATTTCGAAAAGTCGAAAAAGATTTTTAAATTTCGAAAATGTCGTAAATAAATGTCCGTTAATCGTTCTCCATATTGAAACTATCATTTGTGAAAAATATCAGCATTTCGGAAACACATTTCAGTCCTTATACACAAATATTGTTCGGTTAACAAACGGCAAAGCTGAGGTATTTTCCGAGGGTAACATCCTACAATAATTCAAGAATAACTCAAATTCTTGTCTACTACGTTTTCGTAGGAACGCGAAGTTAAAATGATACCCAAGAGCAGACCTATGTGAACGATTACTTCATTAGTGAAGTGAGCTAAAATATTTATATTTCTTTTTCATTTGAAGTCATTTAATTCAAAGGAGTTTGTTTGATCCCATCTGTGTTTTTGTCGATAATATTATTTCAAAAACCAGACATCTATACAAAATATCTTCCAATTTATTTATGGCCTTTTTCTTGGAGTTCTTATTGGGAAAATCCGTAAGTCTTAATTTTTGATATATGAATAACACCTATTCCATGCATTGGAATTCTTTTGAAGCTTTAAATACATTCATTGAATTAACCAACAATCTGATGCCAACAATAACGTAATTAAATCAAAGAAAAACGATTGGTTATAAATAGAGTATTATGTTGCAATACTGCCATTTGAAAACAAGGAGCCCATTCTGTAAGTAGATCGAATTTTGAGAAAGTAAGTTTGAAATTGATTTTTTGTAGTAACACCTACTTGGTGACGAGTTCAAGAACAGAAAAAAATCATCTCGAATTTAAGTGACAGGGCATCACAATAAAGCAATACCTCAAACACGAAAAAGTGGTAAAGTTAGTCTTAAATAACAACGTATTCTTATTATAATAGTACAGGGTTCAAAACTATTATATGAAACGGTTAAAAGTTAACCCACCTAGAATGAGACAATAACAATAAATTGAATGTCTTCCTGAGACTACTACTGAACATAATCAAAGTATCCATATGAGATTTAAAAGACTGTGGGTTCACAATTCAGCATAAAACCAATAATGTTAATAATTATGAAGCAGAGAAGGCGACCAATAACTTAGACACTGGTGAGTTGTTACCAAATCGCCGGAATTGTAGCCCAACTTGTAGATGATTGATGTTAGGAAAAGAGATATGATAATATCAAACACAACTGTTTTCATAGATTCCAACGATACAATGTGAAGAGCCGATCGTCTCTACCAACATCTGGCTGATTATGCCCTTCCAAGAAAAATGGGTGAGAAATATTATAATCAATTTTTGTTCACCTCCTAACTTTATCTGTATTGTATCAAGGCTACTTTTATTACCCGAGTGGCTCAGCAGAGTTCTTGGGACTATATTGCCACTTTCCGATTTTTTTTTGTGGCAGGCAAGTGTTTCAAAATTTGAACTATAAGAAATTGACTGGCTTGAGCGCCAGCAGTTTTTAATTTAACAAGGAAAAAATACAAAATAACTATGAAAGATAAGTAGATAATCAACACAAAAATTAATTAAAAAAATAAGATTGAGATAATTTGTAAATCATTAAGATAAAGATAATATGGTATTTGAGATAGAGATAATTTCCTTCTGTAAGCAGATAAACAGAAAAACAACATATTCATAACTAATATATATTGCCAATAAAATAAAATATAACCAAGTTTGATGTCCATGTCACACATTAAAAACTATGCAACAAGAAAACCTGATATGAGTTTTTTTTATTTAAATGAATCTGAAAATTATTGACACTGATTTTTCATGATTTTCGATTAATGAATTTGTCACCATTTAGAGAGGTTACCTCTGGTCCAGTTCGTGGCGAACTCACGAGTCAGAGAACCTTGGAAGGACGTGTCTGGGAGACGACTCAGTCCTGGTGAAATTGTTGCTCAGGCGATTTCCCACGAGGATCAGATTGTTGAATATGCTGTCACACTGAGATCGTCCTGGTCTACAAACTTCAGGAATGAAGTGGAAGTGTTATTGAGTTTCTCTCCAACATAAGTGTGGTCGTGAAAAACATTACATGAACATTAGAGAATGAAAGATCATATCTCACAGATCATAGTACGCACTCAATATCAATGTTTCAATATAGATTTAAGAATAGATGAAAAACAATGTGCGGAATGCCCAACATACAAGTAGAGATATCACGCAACTTAAAGGTCAAATAAAATTAACATATGTAACTTAAATGGTGCACCATGATAACACTGTTTCCATTTTGAAATCTCTACTGAACTTGTGCTAGGTACCTATATATCGGATATTAAAAATGGTACTGGGTTTGAAAACAACTGGATAAAATCATACGAAAGTTTCTAGGTTATATGATGACTTTTGTGACCTTAATCTGTCTGATGGTACACCTCACACCTCGGTGGATTTGGACGGTGGACAACTCAACCAAAATGGTGTCCCTTTCTGGTGGACAAACAGAATTTCCTCGTGTTCAAAAAAATATAATGTTACTTGAGACTCACAGTAATAATTAATCCAACGTGCTATCGACTCAACGGAATCACAAGTGAAACTTTGGGCCCAATCTATCCACAAGTTGATCAACTTCAGCGATCTACTACGTCAGATCGCTCGAACTGCCATCTCCTTATCTAGAGATCGAAATATCTCACATCTCCAATAGGAGTAATTATCGAACCAAACTATTGATCGCAGTTCCTCGATGAGTTAATTCTGGTTCAGCCACTCCTGAATTCCACTAATTCACTTTAGTGATTACATGGACAAATTCAGATTTACGAAAGAAAATTTTGAGCACACTTGTTGACCGTGCAACTGTTCAATACCAAAGAGGCAGAAGACAGAGCCTTCCCAAAGATCTTACAATAAAAAAAAACGTCTCTAGCGTCGTCTCTGTGATAGGAGGTGAAATTTTCAGTAGAATAATATAATAATTGCGCTATTCGTTATTAGATGTCGCTGCATGAATACTTTCACCGTTGTATGAGGATTTACCTCATACAACGCTTTCACAATGCTTTCACATAATCATTATTATAGATTTTGGAAGGAGCAGCGTATTTAGTTCACCATTGCGCTATTCGATGTCGCTACATGTACTGATGAAAAATTAAAGTTATTAACGTTACATATCATAATAGAATTCTTTCGATGTTTGGAAGGAAACAGGAAGAAGAAAAAAGCTTCAGATGTAGGTTGGAAGTAGTTCAACTCATGAGGGAGGTGTATTATTAATCTGATTTTTCTCCAAAAACTGGCCGCTAGTCGAAAATACCCAACCCATTCCGACTAACGGAAATACATTTTTCAGAATATGTCCCAGGTACCACCTCACATTGGCTGAATCTTGGATTCATATTGGGCCAATATAGATATACTGTAAATGAACAAATATTATCGACCCATTCTGAATGTGGATTGTTACATATAATATTGGGTCAATATTGCAATATCGATAAAACAATATTGTCTACATCTATTTCCAACATCTATTGCAATTCCAATATTCCATTCATATTGTTTCTAGGGATGAAGACTAAATTGTATATCCACATTGGTTGAATATTATTTCGCCAATATTCAACAGATCGTATTAACTTATATTCGGTCAATACTGGTTTAATAATATTTACCAATGTCGATAAAACAGTATTGTTTTCATATTGCTTTCAACGTCTAGAATAAATATTGTAGTCCCAATATTCTTCGTATATCGTTTCTAGGGGTAAAAAGCAGCAACATTCAATAATTCACCTAGAATATTCTACCAATATATCCAAATGATATAGTACCATCATTTCTGAATGTTTTGAGGCCATTACTGCTTCAAGAATATTTCATCATGATTATTTTTGAAATGTCCAAACATCGATCAATATCGCAAATTGCTCACATTCTATTTTTCGTCAATATAACGTTTGAATATTCGCCAATATTTCCATAATATTGCACCTACGATATTGTACCAACATCGTTGAATATTTTGAAGACAATATTGAGGACAATATTGCTTCGACAATATTTCACCAATATTATTCAAGTAATATTGGAACAATATTGCCGAATGTTCACATAGTTTTTCTAGCTAATATTGCGTTTCAAATATTTTGCCAATATGTTCACAATATTTTACAAATACCGGTGTACGCTACTTGGGATACCTACAACTGAAAAGAAAAACAACCCCACTCGCCATTGTAGTAGTAATAGTGGTGTTCGTGATGCTTGAGGAAAAAATAAACCAGATAACTTTGTGGTGATTGTAATAATGTACCTCTTTGCGTAGTTCCCTGTTTACACCATATGGTGAGCATAGTATTGTGTAATTATATGTGTTTCCAATTTTTTGTGTGTATGATAGGTACCCGAAGTAACTCGGGTGAGAAATGTCAGTTCATTTCAACTTTAATTTTTTGCAAAAACATTTTTTTTTCATTTTTTCATATAGAACAATAATCAACCTTCATTATCATGGAATGAACTGCAATAAATGAAAAGAAGATTTTTTTTACAACGTTCGATTAAAAAACCGATTGTTGAACGGTTTCGACAGGTCGACAATGTCAATTCAGTGAAGATGTGCCTTAGAAACCGAATAACTCTTGAGTAAATATCAATACGGATCTTGTATTTTTCACAAGCAAAAGCTACAGTAACTACAGTAACTACAGTAACTACAGTAACTACAGTAACTACATCTTTCCGTCCAATTTCATGGGGCCAGGTAGAAGAGTGGTTAAAGCGACATGTTTCAGTCACTTTGGCTGCCAGTCGGCGGTGGTTCAAACCATGACGACTGCAGACATTTTTCTGATGGCCCGGAAAAGTGCTAGGAATCGCACGTAAAAAGGAAAGACCTCGTTAATCCTTGGCTCGCACAAGTTTTGACTTCTAAGGGCTGCCGTTCGTAAGGGGACGACAGCTGGTTAACGGAAAAAACAATTTTAACAATTTTAACAATGCACTGGATCAACATTATCTCATAGCATAAAAATATTTAACATGGAAAAAATATTTCAAAAGTAAGAATTCTTATCATTGTCACCATAGATATTATATTCGAACTCTATAGATAAGGATATTGACATGACAAAAATAGTTAGCACATTTATAACATTTTGGAAGTTTTGAACAACTTCTTGTATCACTGACAGTGCAGAAACTTGACCTGATATCCTGTGGATATTCTTTATCAGCATTCTTGGAAAAAGTATAATACACGCAGCCATATTTTGCTGCCTTTGTATTTTCTCTTGAAATCGTTTTCTCATTCGTATTGGAAATCACGATATCTGGAAGTTTCAAGTAGATTTGAGGCATTTATAGTGAATGAGCCGGAATTTTCCCTGATATTTTTATTTCTCTTCCGAAGACAATTGAAACTTTTCTTATCTCTACTTGGTTTTTCAGCTCAGTTAGCTGAAGACGGCCATTTAAATTCCTTGAAATTTCTGTATGTTGTAGCATTTGGACTCTTTTTTTAAAGTGTCCTTTGGCGCAACACGATCCTATTACTTGTTTTCCAGATACGGCGTTGAAGATGAAAGTGACCGTTTTTGTTTGATTGAGTTTGCGCAATCAGGTAACTCGATTGAATTCTTTTCATGCTTCTATCATTCATATGATCTCGAACAATCGAGCTGAGGTTGTCGGTTGATCAGGCCTGACAAAGTATTCCGATGAATATTCATCCAAGTATCCATCCGTCAACGACAAATGAAGAATATTGTTGTAAAAATTTATTTCTTATTATTATTATCTTGTTCGTTTTAGGAAATATTACGTTGCTGAGCAGATTTGCCATATTTATTCTCTTCATATTTTATAACATTCAATCTTCAATTCAGATTCTGGTTAAATAATATTAAGATACATACAGGGTGTTTCAAATCCGATCCTCACCATTGGGATCTCGGAAATTATGAGAGATACGAAGATGGTTAAATTGGGGCAAAGTTGCGTATTTGCCTGACTAACAATATGCTGTTGGGAAAGTTCTGAAATTACGAGTATATCCAGAGATATCCGGAAAAAACATAAATTTTGGAAAATGGTTTGCCAGAAAAAATTAAAAACCATTTTCCGAAATTTCTGATTCGAATCCTTCGAAAAATAAAGCCAGAAAAAAATAAAAATACTCGGCATTTCAGAACTTTCTCAACGGCATATTGTTAGTCAGGAAAATACGCAAATTTTCCCCAATTCAACCATCATCGTATCTCTCATAGTTTCCGAGATCCCAATGGTGAGGATCGAATTTGAAACACCCTGTATATATGATTGCCGACAAAAATAATGTTCTTGATATATCAAGTTCAATCTTTTGTAGACTAGATAAATCAAGGAATATCATCTCAAATATTTGCATAAATCCATTGTATGGAAACGGAAAAAATTTCCATATTTATTTGGAATTTGGGTATATGATGGTCACTATGTTCCCAAGGACATATTTACCATATTGTAATTTTAGACCTCGTTTTTTTAGGTGTTGTTCAGTGTTGTAATCTTGTATTACGTAAAAGAGTGTTCTCTGGATATTTACACGTTTTGATAGGTGTTGTGGATAGCAAAGGTGAGATTGACTATAAAAAACCTGTCTTGGTAGTTTATCCTGATAGTTGTTTTCTTGCTTCAATAATGTTATTTACTTTAGGGCTCATAGAAACCATGCCCTGTGTGGATGTGAAGTGTTTACCAAGTATTTTCAATTCAGGTTTGACATTATAGAAAGCTTCCATACAGAAAAAACATGATGGAGATAAAATTTTATTATCAGCTGAAATTTTTTGAGATACGTAGGTTCTCTGCGTTTTCAACATTGATATTGTTGCAGGTTTAGGGGCAGCTGAATACTGCAAAAAACAAATCGGGAACAATCATGAAATAAAAAAATGATTTTAGAAAACACACATTGAATAGAGATCGAAAGTGGTTTACCAAGTGTTCTGAAGTTGGGTTTGAAACTTGAAGTAGCAAACATACAGAAAAAAACTTACCTGGAAGTAAACGATACTAAAGTAAGATTGAAAACGAATCATCGCTATTATACTATTAAGTAAAACATTGTTGTATACAAACCGATTAGTCAAAATAATCAAAGTGAATATTGTTGCAGGTTCAGAGGCAGGTTAATATGAGAAAAATGAAAAATGCAATTTTTTTCTGTTTATTACATTTGTAGAAATATTCGTTGATGGAATCGAAATAGAAAATTTTGTGTTAGAGGAAGCTGGGTTTCATGTTGGAAATATTTTGAACGAATTTTAAACTAGAGGCAATAATGAGAGAACGATATATGAGGAAAGTTAAATGATACGACCTCCCGTGGATAAAAAATGTTGTAGAATCCAAAATAGAAATTATTAAATTATACTGTTACGCTTTCGGGTTCGAAATAAGTTATTCGCTACTGTACAGCTGCTTGCATTGAGTCAACTGAACTTGACATAACTTTACTATACTTGTCGCTTCGATTATTCACAAGATAAATAGAAACCCTGGTGTGATCTCTTATAGCTGTGAAACCGACATACAAAAGTGTTAAGGTACGGCCTACTTGATTCATGATATTTTTACTGCGTTGATACCGTTTCACCTCTTTAGCACACAGATGGCGGCAAAATTACAGATTCATGATGACGCTTGGACAAGTGTCATGTTATGTAATTTTCAACATTGAATTTTATTTGTTGTGATATACATTAACCATAATTTGTAAACATTCAAATTTCAATCAAATAATTATGACTTAGTACTTCGGAATGTTGGAAACTCCGCTATTTTCGACTTATACGCCATCCATCGACGAATGAAGCCAACGGTATCAGTGCAATTACAGTCTCAACAACTTTGTTGAAACAAAAGCGAATCAGTGATAACACCATGGTTTCTATACATCTTGATTATTCATCAATCATAAAGTGTCAGTTACTGAACTGATACTCAACTGATCAGAATCTCACAATTGCAAGACTTTCATTGGAAAATATACATTGAGAATATTCGACATTTTATTCAGAACAAAAATTGGTGCTTCTAGATGTTTCCAAAAAAATTATCCAAGGTTTCTAGAACAGTTTGCTTTGCTTTTGTCGCATACCAGGTGTGTAACAAGACTTTCTCACGCCCTGTATTTTTATCAAACGCTTTCTTTCAGTATTTTTTTGTTGCTGTTTTTTTGTAAAACCAGAAATATATTAATTACTTTTTTACATCGCTGTTGTTTTTCATCAATATGAGAATACAATCAATAATTTACCTGACATATCCAAAGAAAAAATACTTTCATGTTTACTAAGGTCTTCAGAAACTACCAAAATACCATTTTTCATTACAATCTGAATCCGTGTGTACTCCGAAAGCAAATTGTCTCAGTTCTAAACAAAAATTTCGTTATACATTGTCACCGAAATTATAAACTCCAACCAAATATCATGTAGATCGGACGACTAGAAGTGGGTCAACATCCAGATGAAGAAATAAATGAACAGAGAGATGAGTAAAGCAAGTCTAATAAAAAATTTCAAAAGTTTCAGCATGATTCGAAAATACACAACTTTCGAAATATTGGAAAGTTACTACCCCCAGGAAGTAGTTTAGAGAAATTCCTTTGTATGTGCTCCTTATGAATCAGAACAAGTTTCGTTATATTGAATAGATCAAACTCCGGACCCCGTCATTGATAGTTGATTTTTATTTATCCTTCCTCAGTTCACGCTTTATGATATAAGCTCATAAATAATCTAATACATGGAAGTATAGCAGGCCCTCAAATAAATGGAATATACATTGGCGCTTATTGTCGGAAAACTGCCGAACTAAAGTCCCTTTCACAATGGGCAACTCAGAGGCGCTTCTAAGCAGCGCCACACTAGTGCTTCTATCTCGCTACTGCCCAGCGACTACGCGTTATAGGTACGGGGCTGTGACGTTGCGGTGGCACTGCTAACTACTGTCAAAAATAATGTAGTCTGTGATTTAAAATGCACGTGGAGGAACTAATGGTACTCCACACTTTATTCAATGATTTACAAGAAGATGTTAAGAATTTTTTTGGGTATTTGAGAGTGTCTAAGCGTACTTTTCAATTTCGGAAATAAAATCGTCGATATTGTAATCAATTTCCGTTATAGCTAAAGTCTCAACACACTCAGGGCCCTTATTCTCGACAAGTGAACTTTTGAGCGTATCCGCACCAATACGAATGGTCGATTTGCGAGTACTTGGTTGTAACGGTATTCCTGACAACCATTCGTGTTACAGTGCGTATACGTTCTTGAAAGTGCGAATGCAACATCTGACACCACTGTTATATTTCACGATCCAATGAAAATGGTTGGCAAAATCATCGTTCTGTGGATTTTCCCCCGTCTTTTATGTATTTTCAAATTTGTTGGTCGATCTGTTGATAGAAACATTTTGAAAAGATACTTATTTTATCTAATAAATGAATATTCTGTAAGCTTTTAGCTCCTGAAGATGCTAACTTTGTTGGCGGAACGCGTGTCGAGTGTGATTGTGACGTAGTTTTGGTGTTTGGATAGTTTCTTCTTCCAGTCTGGAAAGTTTCCGAACAAATTCACTTTTAAAGATGCCCAATGAAAATGGATGGACATAGGTGAAATGATAAATAGTATGTCGGGTGCAGCCAGAGATTGGAAAGGTTGGAGGAAGGTCAGTTGACGATATAATATAAGCCTCTGATTAATTCTATTATACACTTCCAGACGTGGCAAGATATAAAATCACGGACAAAATCGTAAGTCAGTGGTATAAGAAAGTATCAAAGAGCAACAGGCGGCTAGCCCCCGATAGAAGACGACATTTCGAAAACTGGTGAAGATATCATCAATACTGTGAAAGTTGTTTCTATCGAGGAGCACAACAAAACAACAGAATCTTCAGTTGACTTCGACTTTGACTCATGGGAGCGAACGAATGTAGAAATGGTAGTGGAGGAGAAATTAACGACGGCTGAAGGAAATGAAACGCTTCAAACACCGTCGATATCGTCGCAAACTGTGAAACCTTTGCCAAAAAAGAAAAAAATCAATTACTGAGGCACACTGCAGATGCTGTCAATGACTATAAAAAGGGAATGAAAAAAAAACATGTTATGAAAAAAAATACTATGATGAGAAATTGAAACTTTTGGAACAGATAGCCAGTGCTAAAGGAAGGAAAGCAAGGCTGCAGACAGGAAAGCTGAGGCATCGGAGAAAACCGCTGCAGCTAATGAAAGAATTGCATTTGCTGAAGAAACAATATCTGATGGCATAATGTAATGGTGATGATTTCATTGAAAATATGAACAGGATGTTCATAAAGTCAGTTGTGGAATCATCTGCGACTGAAAGTTGGAATTTAGTCGCTATTTTTCATCGTACAAGATAACCTCTCTTGGAAGGTTTTAAAGAGAAACATTTTCAATTGAAAATTGAACCAATACATGACTCCTCTGGAAATAGAAAAACCCTACGATAAAATGGTGATATTATTTTGTGTTATATTTTGTTATTCTGTTCATGAGGTTTTGTTGCAGTATGAGAGGAGTATTGTTTTGATAATGTTTGTGATATTTGTGAGTTATATTTGTGATGTATTTCTTTATTGCTGATTGTAAATAGAATTCAATTTTGAAAATTGTTATTGGTTGGAGCAGTGTTTGCTTCAACAATAATATTTATTGTAAATATTATATCATTAAACATAACACTATAGGTGTTTCAAGACAGAAAAGCAGAAAATATGGCATCTTTCCATCCTAATCTTACAAATGTTGGACCACAATAACAAATTACATAGTCAGGTAGTTAGAGATTTTTTATACACAATGAAAAACTATTTTCCTTCTAGTGCAGTTCTGCTGGATCCTTTTCATGCAAATACACAGCCTGACAATGTTTCTGTGGTACAATTTATAGATATTGAAAAGATGCTCATAATGATCAGTCCATTTGGAGATTTTGTATAATGGTTGATCGTAATTGTCAACCTGCTGTCAGTTCTTCATTAATTCTACGTATCACGTTATCTTTATTATTAGTTGGAAGTGGTGCGTAGAGTCCAAAATCAACCTCTGCAATGTCAGTATCATGGGGATCCGGAACATTATGTTCTATACAAAGATTATATAGAACAACACAAGTATTAATGATTTTGCTGGCTTTTTCCGGAGCATAATGTAGAACCCTGTGTTTAAGAAAACATCGGAACCTCATCTCAAGAACTCCATTACATCGTTCAATCAAGCACCTGATGGTTTTGTGTTTCTTATTACAGTGATATTCTGGAGTATTTTTCATTGGTTCATTTTCCAAGGGCATCACAAATTATGCCAATTCAGAACACTCAGTGTCATATTAGTCAGACATTTTGACATAACTATATTCAGGAACCACGAAATTGGGATTGATTTTGATCATATATAAGAAAATAACAAATAATTTTCAACTTATAAATACCTAATAGTTGGTATCATCATCATATAATGTTCTAAATACTGTTCGAACATTGGAATGATTCCTAATGAATGCGTAGTACTACCACTACTACCAGGAAACCGAGAATTCACATTGATTATTTTCAAGTCAAAGTCACAAATCAACTGAATATTTATGGAGTGATAGTTTTTTCTATTTACATATATATGCTCCGGATGTTCATTGTTTTGTACTTTTTGGCGATAAATAGCCACATGAGTGCAATCGATACAACCAACTATTCCTGGGAAAATATATCTTCTATAGAATCTGAAATATATCAATTAGTCACTCATATATTATAATGTTTCATAATTGCAAATCCTACTCGGTTCGGAGCCGATTCAGCTAGTCATTATTCTCGGGAAATTTGACAAATCTCTGAAATACTTCAGCACGGTTCAATGCTGCCACATCTTCATCGACACATCTGGAAACTGATGGCTGTGATACCGAAAAATTAAAATTGCACTCAGTGTCCATTTGGTAACTTCCACTTGCAAGAAAACGCAAACATATCAATACCTGCAGAAAATAAATCATGATTTCATAGAAGTACCACCTGATCAAACATGCATACTAATTACTCACCTATGTCGAGATATCTAAATCTTGAGCACGATTCGCAGGTGTTATGTAATCCGCGGTAATGTAACAAATCACACCAATACTTTGGACAGACAAAACAGAGTTTGGTAAATTGTTTATCACTCAAATAATTGAATGGGTCTCTGCGCCGTCTGTATTTTCGCCTATCTCTTTGTTCTGCATCTTCCAGAGCATCAATCAACAAAATTTGTACCGCTTCATCAGCCATAATAATAATTGGTCCCTACTTTTCAGTCTTCACTTCGTGTTTAATAATTATAAACATTACTTAAATCTTCTAACTATATCCAAATATGGAATTTTACTGATGTCACAAGTCAAATAATAACAACACGAGTATCAAACGTTTGCTAAAAAGCGCTAGCAGTAAACACTCGCTCAAAAAAGAGTTGTTGGGTGAAGGCATGGATGGAAAATCGGAACAAATATGGGCATATGTCTTTGAAAAATCACTTGCCTAATAAATTTCCAATGGATTTTGAAAATTATTTGCGAATGGATTCAGAATCATTTAGCATATTTATGAATTTGAAAGTGAAAACAACTCAAAATACTCAACTGAACAAAATCACTTGAGATAAAACGCGCTTTATCATGCAGGTTTCAACACGTGTAAGAACCGAGTGATCATTAGCATTTACACCAACGTTCTTTCGCGAGCGACTGGAACGTGACGATCCAATTGCGCGTGAATGTAAAGCTACCTAAGGTTTAGACGGCGGCAGCGCAACATATTGTGGCTCGAGGCAGCGGCGAAGGGAACCACCGTGATCGTCTCTAGCGCTTTCAACGGTGGCTGTGTTCGTGGGTGAACACTCCCACTTAAAACCATGCTTTGACGACTACAGCGCAACTAAGAAGCGCCACTGAGGGCCAGTTTATCAATAGAGGTTTAACTCGGCGGGTTAACTGACTCTGGGTCAACGCTATCCTTCGAGTTACCGATAGAGATAGTGGAAGTGTTTGTCCACACGCTTTTGGCCTTTTGCCCCTGAGTTCTGAAACCCTTCAGATTCTCAGAGGTTGGCTGCACTGTTGTAACGTTGCCGATAATTTTTAATGACTTTTTGATATTCTTTCTATGCAATTTTTAGATATAATCAAATTTTATAAATATATTACATCAATTTTTAATAAAAATTGTTTTTTGCATGTTTTCTGTAAGTAAAAAATCTGGGCCAATATGTCTGGTCAAGCCGGTACAAGTGAGGAAATAAAAGAAGTCCAAATTTTACATACTCTTTATTAAATATGTATTGACTGTAAAAGACAAATACAACAGTTGCAAGTACGTTTGTTGAGATAATATGACTTCAGACACTGTATTTCTCTGTGAAACATGCAGTCAGTGATATTTAACTAGGCCACTCTTTAACTAAACCTAGAGAAATTGTTTTCACATGAGTGCAATCCAATGATTCTTGAGTTCGGGGCATTCTGGCGATATTGTAAAATTTCACATAAAGTTGCAACCTCTCATTTTCATTACTGGACATTCTAATATATTAAAGAGATCATTGCAAATGAAACCCTCGTCACAATGGTGCTTCCTGTTGATTTTTTAACATTCAGTGTGTCACCTTCACTGATTAGAAAACCACCAGTAGCATGAAATCTTGATACAAGCAGCAGTGGGTTTACAGGCGACATGGTCCTTAAAAAATATTTGGTTGTATCAGATAAAAAAAAAAGTACCTATATGTGCACTTGTTTGATTCGGTTACTCCAATAATTCCATCAAGGCTTCTATTTATTGCAATACTTAAAGCAACATTTATTTTTTCATTCTATATCGGGCGAAAAACTTGGTGTCATCATAGTTTTCAAATGGATCAGCCCGTACCTCTACTATGTAAGGGCGCCTTTGATAATCCAGAAAATCCTGAATATCAATGTCATCATCGTTAATATCGTCGAGATCTCCCATGGTTATTTTTCATAATAATAAACTCAGCTTCATACAGAAGAGAACCTTTTAAAATAATATGTCAAACAAATAACACCAAATTGTTTTGTTAACCTAGAGATAAAGCACTAACACTGATCTGGAAGCAGTGGTTAGGTTATCCTGAGGATTACCTTTGGGTTACAACGTTTCACACGGTTTATAAACACTTTTTCTCTAAGTTTGGTTAGAGCGCAACCCGGGGGTAACCCTCGATTGATGAACCAACCATTGGCGCAATGTCATCGGGCTCTAGGCAAGGCGCTCACTGAAGTGGTTACCAAGTGGCGTGGCGGCGGCGTGGTGACAAAGTGGCAAAAGGTGGAATCGCTGAAGCCAACGGTAGCGCGCGTTTCAAAGCGAAGTAGCAGTAACGTGTTTATTTGCAACTGGCGTGACTTGCCAGTCGAAACTTAAACATGTTGGATATTAGTGGCAACAGACTGACATCACGCCAGTTGCAAATAAACACGTTCCCGCTACTTCGCGTTGAGACGCTCGATACCTTTGGTTACATATGCTTCAGCGATTCCACCTTATGCTACTTCGTCACCACAGCACAGCCACGCCACTTGGTAACCAGTTCAGTGCGGTCCTTGCCTAAGGAGTTGAATGTTGGTGAAGTTTGAACTTTTGCCCGTCATATGTTTAGTGCAGCTTACGCGCGCATATTAATTTTGATTAAAAAACAAAAATTAAATATACGGATCACTTTGAATCTCTAACATTTCTGAGCTGTAAATATGCAAAATTTGCAGTTTCAACTACCTGTAGAAAATAGAAAACAAATATTAGGAAGTACTTTGCTCTAACTCTAAAAAAATCACTCAAACAACCAACCATTATGAGTGAAAGTTATCCACATGTTTTTTACCTATACAACTGTAATACTTCCAATGTAGATCTAGGCACAAGGGAGGGCGTTTGAGCAGTCTTTTGAGAGTTCTGTCTCCGTTCGTAGATGAACAGAAGTAAGTGAACTCCCAGTCTGCTCCTTTGATGTATCGGGATGGGATTTGATTTTTTTTTTATGAAATGCGGTGGGTCAAGGAGGGGTTGGCTGAAAGCTTTTCTGTCTTACTTGGTCTTACGTACGGTGTTCGGATCTTAGATTGAGTTGGTTGATGCGTGGGTCGGCTAAGCGTAAAATTAGAGATGGGGGCATCGACCCAAATATGGCAGTGAGTGACTGTACTTGTGTTTACTTATGTACGGTGGTTCTATTCGCAGTTTCAACAGTTGCAAGTCTTACAATACCTGGACGCAGAGTTATAATTCGACCCATCATCCATTTGCAAGATGGGATGTTGTCATCGTAGATAACAACGTGTTGAACTCATTCAGTAGGAGTCGTGACCTCAAACCACTTCTTGTGCTGCTGCAGCATACGCAAGTATTCCCTCCGGGAGGTTATATTCTATTCTCGAACTCCTCAAAGTTTAATATCTGGTCGTCGATCTCTTTATTCAAATAGCTTTTCTCTTATTTTATTTCGGCTTCGCAGGGTTCGTTAAAATACGGTCCACTATATGAGAACTTGAATTCGTTATGTTCCTGGTTGGCGGCGGATATCATCAAAGCAAGCTGCTGGCCTACCCCTACATGATTCGTGGCTTCAAGTATCACAATAAAAATCAGAAACGCGGCCCTATCGTGCTATAAAACGCTGAAGAGCGGAACAGTTCCTCTATTCTTCCCCAATTTTACTAGAATTATTGCTGCAGTGCTGTCAGATATGATATCGTGGAAGTTCATAATTTTCAACCCATTCAGACTAACCAATATACATTTTTTATAATATTGAATAGTTGTTGAAAGATTCGGTGACGAGATTCGAGATAGTGGAGATAGCCGGATCGGAAGATGGTGTTGGTGTCACCCCTCTGAGAGGGTGCACTAAACAAGTGTAATGAAAACTGAGGGGTTAATACGGTTTTTATTACCGTGTATAACTATATTTTAATTTTTGATCATTTTTCTTGTTGAATTAATAATGATAAGGATACTGGTGTCATTATAAATTTTGGACGATTTCAATGCGATGGAAGTTCAAGTAAGAATATAGGGTATTGGGTTGTATCATCCAGGTTTGCTTTGAAAGTGTATATCGGGCGAACAAGAACGAATTTGCGAGTCGTGATTCTATACTTTATTCACATTTCAAATACGTACGATGTAAACAATGATCAATGCATGCTTGCCGCGTGTCCACCTCGTGATTACCAATTCTCGCAACGCTATTGGTAATCAGAATATCTACCTGACCAGACAGTACAGATTTTGCAGAGTTGTATTCAAGTTGGTGGCATAACAATTATTGAAGCTGCGTTTTGTAGTTGCCGTGATGTTTTATTTTGTGTTGTTAATTACGTTATTGATTATTTACTTCAAATATTTGTTTGGTGTAAAGTTTTGTCTTGGTTTCGGGTGACGTAAAAAACACTCGTTAGTTTTATTTCACAAGTAAGAGCTTTTACTTTCACTTATTTTGGAGAGTAATATTTTACATGAAGTAAATCCTTTGATGGGAAGTGTTCACTTAGGTTGGAAGTATAAACTAGTAGAAGATGCTAGGACGTGTTTAACCTCAAATTGGTTCGATTGTTGATAGTTCCTAAAATGAGTATATTTTCGTTACGTGATTAAATGCTCCTCTCATATCAATATAATTTCCTAAGAACCCTCTAGCTATCCGTTCAACATTGTTTGTATTTAGGATAAAATTACAGTGCTTAGTAGTAGCACGCTACCTAAAATAATTGAATAATTTTCTATATTGTTCCTCTCCATACGTTCTACGTTCACACATTTACCTCCTTTTCCTACCATAATTCACGAAAACTTTCTCAATCGAAAATGTGGAGTTACTCTATGAGTAGCTTCTCAATAACTGAACAAACACTCCCAAATGGAGAAAGTACTAGACAACATCAGTAATTTCTGCAAAGTATGTAGTAACTGCTCCTAGTACTCACTTAAGAGTTACTTTAAGAATCATGTGGAGTAAGTGCTTTCATTTTTTGAAGTGAAAACTACAAAATGGAGTATTAACTTGAAGTACAAGCAAATACTCTTTTTCTACTACCTCACTAGAAAACTTTATTTTCAACACCTAAAGAAGGAAGGAAAATGGTACTTTTCCACCCGCCGGGAGGAAAATAATGCTTTCCCTCTCGTTTCATCAGGAAGAAGATGCATTGAAATCAATTTTGGAGGAAAAGCATGATTTTCCTCCCTTGGTATGTAAATAGCTATTTTAATCATACCACCCAATAACGTATGCTC
The DNA here is from genome assembly GCA_944452925.2 of Chrysolina oricalcia. NCBI lineage: Eukaryota > Metazoa > Arthropoda > Insecta > Coleoptera > Chrysomelidae > Chrysolina > Chrysolina oricalcia. The sequence continues at coordinate 46,323,946 of OX101820.2, forward strand.
TTTAGGGTTTCGTTAGTTATAAAAGTAATGATAAATGATCGAGCAAAATTAGCGCTGACCCGTGAACAAAACGATAATAATAATAATAATTATTATTATTATAATACTTTATTTTCTCAAAGACGCATGAACACGTATAGATTCAACAATTTCCTATTTCTCAACACATTTGAGGGCATATAGTGACTCTTTGGACCCACGCGACACATATACCGATCGGTTTCCGTCTGATTTTTCTTCGATGAAATATCGTTTAGTATGCTTGACATTCGCTAAACTATCATCAGAATACGTGATTTATTTTTGCAATCAACGATAACGACTGGTCACGTCGTCAATCTGAGAGGAATTCCAGGTAGATCCCATGATGGTACCCAGTGTAGACACTGCACTAAGAAAGAAACCTTTCCTCATGCCTTGGGATCATGCCATTTTGGACAACTTCTCAGAAATATGAGACATAATAAAATTCGTCATGTAATTGCCATGGAGCTGGCTTCAAAGTTGCTGATAACGAGAGTAATCGAAGGATAGATATAATAGCCTTTGACCGTAAACATGACACAGCTTACATAATCGATCCTACAATACGCTTTGAAACTAATAAAAATCAGTTAACAGAAGTGAACAATGAAAAGAAGGAGATTTATGAACCAACTGTTCCATATTTCAAAGAAAAATTTAAAATTAATGGTGGAATTCAAGTGATGGGGCTATTTATCGGGGTTAAAGGTTCCATTTCAAAAATTTTCATCGATTTTGCGAAGACTTTCGGAATTCCAATGAAAACAGTTAAATTCATTGGATTAGAGGCACTCAAAGACTCTGTGAAGATATTGAGAAATCATATATATATATATATATATATATATATATATATATATATATATATATATACTTTATTCCAATATTTCGACAAGTATTATTGTCATCATCAGGGAAAGCTACAATAATGTTTTAACTATAGTGAAAACAATTGACAAAAGTGGATTCTAAACTACTTACGTGTAGGTGAGATTGGTTGCAATATATGATATAAAAAGACGTGTACAGTAATTGAACATATTAAAAAACAAGTTGTGAGATAATCTTAAAAGTAATCATCACACATTATTACCAACTCAGTTGTGTATAAAATCTAATTCTATTGAAATTTATTAAAATAGATATCATACCGATGTCACACCGGTTGCGAGGCAGGCGTGAAAAAGACAGCAAATTTATTTGAGGTTATGTATACAGTGTGAAGTTTGTTTAGGTACGTTCCTGCATGGAACTGTACTGAAATGTGAAATTTGACAGATTAAGCAACTCAGAACGAGAAAAGTGTACATCAAGCTTGGAACAAATAGAATAGACATTGTATCATGAATATGACACATGACTGTTACAAATTTTTTTTTAAATATTTCCAGATAAGTATTCAAAATTGAAGAACGTTTATTAAAATTGGTTTTTTTAGAAAGGAAATTTTGAAATATTATTATTGTATACCTTTTTAGGTGGTCAGTCTTTAATTGAAATTTAAAAGATAAAATGTTTAATAATTATAGTATCGATTGAGAGTTAAGCTCTCTGACATTATGTTTCTGCTTGTCCAAATGCAATAAAAATGAATATATTTCACTTAAGTGTTTTATGTCAGTTTTCTTGTTCAAACATGAGGATGACTGTGCGATGAAGGTCATCTCCAGAAAGGTTCTTTTATATTTATTCGATTCTTTGGCTAAGATTTTTGCAGCCTCAAAGTTCATGTTGTGACCTTCATTTTGTACATGATTACTAAGTGCACATCTCTCTGGGTGCAATCTACAATCACTCTTATGTGAACAAATTCTGTCCTTCAACAACCTATTGGTTTGTCCTATATATTCATTCGAGCAATTGTAGCAAGGAATACAATAAACTACATGTGATTGATGAGTTAAAGGAGTTCTGTCCTTCACTTTTGTGAAAAGAGAGTTGATAGTTAAACTAGTTTTGTTTGCAATTTTAATATTATTAAAAGAATTAAAGATTCTAGTGAGTTTTGGAGTCATATTCGTTATATATGGAAGAGATGCATAAAAAGTATTGGCTACATGGTCCGCATTGTCACCAACTGCAACATCCAAAACACCTGTATTGTTAATATTATCTGAGGGAGTCTCCATTGTTGAGCTATATAAAATTTTTTTCAAAAGATAATGAGGATAAGAATTGTTACGAAATAGGTTGTACAAAATACCCAAGTTTTTTTTCCCGAGGGTACTATCAGAAATGTTGAGGACTCGTTGTTTCATTTGTTTGACGAGGTTCACTTTGATAGATTCCTTGTGGTACGACAAGTAATTCATGTATCTACCAGAACTCATGGGTTTCCTGTACCAATCGATGAGAATACTATTGTTCTGTGCACGTATGAGTTTCATGTCCAAGAAAGGAACACTACGTTCAACGTTTTCACATTCCAACGTAAACTGTATGTAGGGGTCATAACTGTTAAATATGTCAACTACATCTGCAATACCCTCCGCAGGTAACGAGAGTATGATGTCATCAACATATTTCTTTATAAAAAATAAATTGAAGGGAAGAACACTAATAACTGTATCTAAAATGTCATCCATTACATAGCAAGCAAGAATGGGACTAATTTTTGCCCCCATTGGGGTATCAAAAGTTTGTTTATATATTTTATTATTGAATGAAAACACTGTATTATCAAAAAGAAATGTTATTAAATCAAAAAAGGTTTGTTTTTGGATCTTACAGATGGGGCCAACGCGATGCCAGTTTTTATCAACTGCTCTAATGCATGCTTCTAAGTATACATTACTAAATAACACTTAAGTGAAATATATTCATTTTTATTGCATTTGGACAAGCAGAAACATAATGTCAGAGAGCTTAACTCTCAATCGATATTATAATTATTGAACATTTTATCTTTTAAATTTCAATTAAAGACTGACCACCTAAAAAGGTATACAATAATAATATTTCAAAATTTCCTTTCTAAAAAAAACCAATTTTAATAAACGTTCTTCAATTTTGAATACTTATCTGGAAATATTTTAAAAAAATTTTGTAACAGTCATGTGTCATATTCATGATACAATGTCTATTCTATTTGTTCCAAGCTTGATGTACACTTTTCTCGTTCTGAGTTGCTTAATCTGTCAAATTTCACATTTCAGTACAGTTCCATGCAGGAACGTACCTAAACAAACTTCACACTGTATACATAACCTCAAATAAATTTGCTGTCTTTTTCACGCCTGCCTCGCAACCGGTGTGACATCGGCATGATATCCATTTTAATAAATTTCAATAGAATTAGATTTTATACACAACTGAGTTGGTAATAATGTGTGATGATTACTTTTAAGATTATCTCACAACTTGTTTTTTAATATGTTCAATTACTGTACACGTCTTTTTATATCATCTATTGCAACCAATCTCACCTACACGTAAGTAGTTTAGAATCCACTTTTGTCAATTGTTTTCACTATAGTTAAAACATTATTGTAGCTTTCCCTGATGATGACAATAATACTTGTCGAAATATTGGAATAAAGTGTTATAAGAGTATACTTCCTGCATGCTGCTCACCCAACAAGTTCCCTAGCTTGATCTTAACTAGTCAGCAAAGACTACCTCTCTCCTATATATATATATATATATGTATATATATATATATTTATATATATATATATATATATATATATATATATATATATACCAAATAATTATTTATTTTATAATTTACTTAGTTTTTATTTTAAATCATATATACAGGGTGTTTCTTAAGTACGTGTAGAAAATTTAGGAGCATGTTGCTGACGTCGAAATAAGAAAAAAAGTTCCCATGTATACATGTCCTCAAGTTATGCGTTTCGAAGATACAGAGTGTCAAAGTTTAATTCTTATATTTGTTTTTTGTAAATAAAATCCAAAATATTTGTGATATTCGAGTAAAGTTTGGTATCTGGGATGATTTTTCAACGACAAAATCAAATTTTATGTTAATTGCGAAAAAAACTAGTTTCTAATTGAATTTATTCAAAAATTAAAAAATCTTGTCATTCAAAATCACTTGTATCGATTATTTTAAATCTCAATGATTCGAAAACAGTTACTCTCAGTGGCCTCTACCAAGAATATATTTTTTACACAAACTGAATAATGAATATTCGCAGATACCAAACTTTACCCAAATATAAAAATTATTTTGAAACTATTCACAAAAAAATTAAAATAAGAATTCAACTTTGACACTCTGTATCTCAGAAACGAATAACTTGCGGACATGTTTATGGGAACTTTTCTTCTTATTTTGATGTCAGCAACACGCTCCTAAATTTTCTACACGTACTTAAGAAACACCCTGTATATAGGGTGGGTCACGGTCGATGGTACCTTAGATGTTTACGGAGAACGGGACATAGGATCATTCTGAAAATTTGATTTCTCAAGTTGTTGCTCTTGGTCTATCGATCTAAAATATTTTCAGCAATGCAGCGTTGCCGCTTATACCAGAAATTAGCAGCATATTTGTTATTTCAAATGGGCCACCCTGTATATTACCGCATTTTTGAACTTGTCATTCTTTTCTGATTATTTCTGCATCACACTCCCCTAGACCTATCTTGATATTGGTTATTTTCCATATTTTTTATCCAAAACGTAGCTCGAATTGAATGTTTATTTCTGCGGTATTTGGATTCTTAGGAAGTTACAATTTTGTGTTTAGTTCATCAAGATCATGTACATTGATTCGGTATAGAGAAGTTTGTTCTGAGTTATACAGGGTCGTTCAAAATTCATGATCTTACTGCTAGATACGAAAAGGGCTGAAAGTGCGTTTTTTTAAATGGAACATCCTGTATATGTATATTATGAAATATCCTGAAAGATGACTAAATTCCCTTCAAATTGATATATTATATTCCTATACCTAAATAGCCAGAATTCCGGGATAAAAGCAATTTTCACTTGTAATCTCCCAAGTGCTTGAATTATTGTCGGAAATTTTTCGAGTAAGTACATGAATTTTTTGAAATTTTTTTTAAACTTCCTTTTGTTCATTGGTTGTAAATCAGGGTACGATTCATTGAATTTTCTGCACGTTCTTGCTATAATTCCCTCACATTTTCCATGAAGAATAAACAATTTCAGCAGAACTTCGTTTGAATAGTTATTTATTTATTTATTGAGTACATCATTCTACAGCCAGGGCCTTTTACAGAATGAGGCAAAAAAATGTTGAGGGCATTTCGCCATATTAAACAATAAAAGAAAAGTAGAAAATCAGATAGTAAAAAATATAACACATGCAGAAATTCCGTGTGTGAACTGAAACAAAACTCAGTGAGAAAAAAGTTAACACACGGTACCACAGCAGTGATTGAAAGAACTTGATATATATAAAAAAAAGAAAAATCATGTCAGAATAGCCCGCTTAATATCGATTGGCTTACAATGAAAAATGTCCACATTACTCTGAATTGACAAGTGGTTTCGACATATAGTATACAGATGCGAGAAATGAAGTACATTCGTTAGTGGAGCGGGAAAGTAAAATGTAGAAATATTACGTACAGGTAGCCGAGGCACATGTAAATTTATTTTTGAGAGCAAAAATGGACAGTCAATTCGTGATACAAGGATTTTATGCAAAAATATTATTCCCAAATATTCACGACGTTTATATAGAGAGTTGACTTGATATCTTGAGAGCAGTTGATCGTGTGGAACGTCACGATTTGGATAAACTCCATCACATCTGAAACTCATGTACTTCCAAAATCGCCTCTGAATATTTTCTATGTTATTTATATAAGTGCTGTATCCAGGATACCATACATATATTTCCCTCCATTTCAATTATTTTTGAGTCACTTTCCTTAAGAAACACACAACGGTATTATTAATAGTGCACTGATTGTAAAATTGTCATAATGTCATGTACCATCATGACATTTAAAAGCCACCTTAGATGAATATGAGAAAAATAAATCGATTTTTTTTTTTTGAAAATTTCACACCTCATTTTTGTAGGCAATCAAAAAATTCGTTCTTATTTAGATACCATGGCAACCCTAAAAACTTCCGGAAACTTTAATCCTCCTGGGTACCCTGGGCGAAATTAATAAGTGGAAATTTTTCTGTCAAACATTTTACATGTGACAAGTTGATATTCTGCTTTAATGTACAAATGGAGTTCTAGTTTTCATATGAAAGGAGATAATTATGTATTTACTAGATATTTGGAATGTGTCAGAAAATATTTACTGCACGATTATTGCAGAAATTGTCAATTCTGAAATCATATTTCAGAAGAATTTGAATACACCATTTGTCACAAGTTTTTATCACAAGTCCCGTAGCTCAGCAGTTGTGTTGCGGCCTATGAGTCGCTAGGTCTATGATTCAATCCACGATAAGAACAAAACTTTTTAATTTTTTTTGTTCCAAATTTAAACACAATTATTGATGAAAATTTTGTTAAGTATTTTACATATCAATATTTCATTGGTTATAAATAGTTCAGGTGAAACCATCGTTAGTTATTTCTTATGAATTGTTGGATGATTTTCATTTCTCGGTGTGAAATTTTCTTACCGAATCCCCCTCGTGCTTGAATTAATTGCCGTAAATTTATCTCGTACATGAATTTTCAAAGAAATTTCATGTACTCGAAGAATTTCCGGCAATAATTCAAGCACTTGGGAGATTACAAGTGAAAATTGCTATTATCTCGGAATTCTGGCTATTTAGGTATGGGATCATGATATATAAATTCGAAGGGAATTTAGTCATCTTCCAGGATATTTCATAATATACAGGATGTTCCATTTAAAAAAAAACGCACTTTCAACCCTTTTCGTATCTAGCAGTAATATCATGAATTTTGAACGACCCTGTATAACGTAGAACAAACTTCTCTATACAGAATCAATGTACATGATCTTGTTGAAATAAACACAAAATTGCAACTTCCTAAGAATCCAAATACCGCAGTAATAAACATTCAATTCGAGCTTTGTTTTGGATAAAAAATATAGAAAATAACCATTATCTCAAAAACCGTTAGAGATAGGTATAGGGGAGTATGTGGCAGAAATAATCAGAAAGGAATGACAAGTTCAAAAATGCGGTAATATATAGTGATCCATTTGAAATAACAAAGATGCTGCTACTTTCTGGTATAAGCGGCAACGCTGCATTGCTGAAAATATTTTAGATCGATAGACCAAGAGCAATTACTTGAGAAACCAAATTTTCAGAATGATCCTGTTTCCCGTTCTTCGTAAACGTCTAAGGTACCATCGACCGTTACCCACCCTGTATATATGTACAAAATATTTATTTATTTTAAGTTTATTGACTAGTTTACTTAGTTTTTACCTTTTTCTTTAATTCTATCAACCCATTTTATTGTATTTAGTATTCCTTATTTTTATACAAACCACAAGGGTGGTAGGAAGTTTATTCGATTAAAATATATACAGTACGATGCAAAGGAATGGAATAAATTCATTATTTCTGAATATAAACAAATTTCGGAAAATTCCTCGAAGACGTCGATTTTCTTTTCCAATTGGCCAAATTTTGAACCTCACCCAATATATATAGGGTTGTCCGCATTCGAGTAAAAATGACTTTAGTGATATTTTCAAATGGAACACCCAGTGTATTCTTCCATATTTGGTTAGGGATTGTCATCATAAATCCAGTGATACCAGGTTTGATGGGATTATGTCAAACGGCTGCGAAGATATGAACAAAAAACTTCTCCATATGCCCAATGAGTGCGACAGATACTTTGACCTTCCGAATCGTGTGGAGTCTTAGTCATACTCATTGGACATACGGGGAAGTTTTTTGCCCATATCTCCGCTGCCGTTCGGGATAATCTCATCAAACCTGGTATATATCACTGGATTTGTAATGACGGTACCTAAGCAAATAAGGAAAAATACACTGGGCGTCCCATTAAAAAATATTACTGAAGTCATTTTTACTCGAATGCAGATAACCCTATATATTTAGGGTGGGGTTCAAAAATTGGCCAGTCGGAAAAGCAAATCGACGTGTTCGAGTAGTTTTCCAAAATATGTTTATATTCAGAAATAATGAATTTATTCCATACATTTGCATCGTACTGTATATCAATATCTACAATTTGTATATTTTGGATTTCCACTTGAGAGGTGGGAAATGTGTTGAAAATGTCACTGGAAGTTACTCTAAATGCTTCAAAGTGCACTCGAAGTCGCTCGCATTAACTACAGTTCTAGTTCGTGTGACTTCGGATGTCTTCGGACGCACTTTGAAGCGTTTTGATTAACTTTCAGTGAAATTTTCAATACATTTCTCACCTCTCAAGTGAAAATTCAAAATAAACAAATTGTAGATATTGATCTCTACTTCCAAATGCCGTTTACAGAATTCGAATACGACAATTTCCCTTAAATCGGCACATCTTGCAAGATGTGCCCTTAAATTGTTCATAACGCGATTGTGCAAAAACTACACATCGAACAGAAAACATCTTGTGATCAGTTGAACCACATATCATTATCTATCAGTTTCCGCGATATTGTTTGTCCAGCTTCAGATTTATGAAAATTAATAAAAATAAAAAATGGTCTCTTTTTCGAGGTTTTCCAGGATTTTCTTAGTGGAAAAATGCACCGATCCGGTCGTATTGGAATCCATTTTGTAGATTATATAAATCTCTACAAAAGTTCCATCGACTGGAAAACGATTCCTTGAATAAGCTTTGAGATATTTCCAAAAAACCGAAAAAGTTGCAATTTTTTTCACTATTTCTCCACAAAGCGAAATTGCTGGGGCGAAAACTGGGGTTTTCATTTACGAACTATCTTATAAAAATTAGTATAGGCCATTTGCGTCTCTTATTTTGTGGGAAAAAAACCTCTATAGCTTGGTCTATAGTTCAAGGGCTTGACAAGTTGCCCATGGCGAGTAAAAAACGTCTAGGCTTAGTTTTCAAGCATCGTATACACTTCGATAAAACAGAATTGTAAGCCCGTTTGGCCAATAAAATCCAAAAATTTTGTGTGATTAGGTATTGGGTAGCACAATTCCCTAAATGAAAATATTTTTCATGATAATGTTGAATGATGAGTGTTGTGAGGCGATTGCGAAACGGCAGAAGAATTGGATGTTTGATATCAAAATATTATTATTATGCTGAGCATAACGATTTAAAGTTTGCGTTACGTCATACAGCTCGGACCAAGAAAACGGACCGACACGTCATTTTTTTCTGGTGAGAATTTTATTAGAATACTGAAACGTAAGCGACTAATAGTTGTAATTTGGAAAAAGTTGAGATATTTTGTACCGAATAATTTAAAAAATGATCTGGAGGAGAAACAACGATTAGAAAGTTTTTAACCATATCTACTCTAGAGAGTTCGTCAAACCTCGTATCTTCTATTCAAAATGGATGTGACTCTTCTCTCATGAGTTTTTCCGCAAAATTTTCCGAACGAATGTCTTCAAGCGTATCTTTTTCCTTCATAGCTAATAAATGCAATTCGTATCACTTGAATATCCTGAAGCAGGAACAGGGACGCGCCGTCCATATGGGCAAGGTCGTGCAGCGCACGACAGCGCCGAGGGTAAATGGCGCCGAAGGCGCGTGAGCTATTTAATATTTTTTAAGCATTATTTTGAAATCACATGCAAAAAATCAACGAATTCACCAAAAACAAAAAAAAAATACATCTGGTGAAATTCTATTCTCTACCAATACTGACCACTGGTGAAATAGATGCACCGAGCGCCGTTCAGTCAAGAATTTTCGGGTTGAAACTTGCAAAATTGTAATTCAACCGTCCATGTACAAAATTTCAGACATCAACTCACGAGCAATATATATTCCTTGCTGTAACCTCAGTTTCGACTTTGTCATCAATGGCGCGGTGTTATAAGTTTTTTTCGACTGTTAAAGATCTATACACATTTTTTTCTGCCTCAACGAATCGGTGGTCTGTTTTGAAACATAACATATAAAATTCAAAAGATGGTCCGGATAGTCTAACAGAATTGATGCAATAACTCCTCCAAGATTCCAGTTGGGGGTGAAATTTACGATGCTTTTATGAAACTTTGAAAATAATTTCGATAACAATGAAACAAACACATCTCACTTTTCTTGTTGAAAAGATTGAAATTTGTGAGTTTGTAAGTATGGTAAAACTTGCAAAATTGTAATTCAACCGTCCATGTACAAAATTTCAGACATCAACTCACGAGCCTTATATATTCCTTGCTGTAACCTTAGTTTCGACTTTGTCATCAATGGCGCTGTGTTATAAGTTTTTTTCGACTGTTAAAGATCTTTACACATTTTTTTCTGACTCAACGAATCGGTGGTTTGTTTTGAAACATAACATATCAAATTCAAAAGATGGTCCGGATGGTCTAACAGAATTGATGCAAGATTCCAGTTGGGGGTGAAATTTACGATGCTTTTATGAAACTTTGAAAATAATTTCGATAACAATGAAACAAACACATCTCACTTTTCTAGTTGAAAAGATTGAAATTTGTGAGTTTGTAAGTATGTTGGTATCGTGGTAGAAGATATGAGATGGAATTGATGATGCAAGATTCATCAGATTAAGATATTCAATATGTTACAGGCTTGCGTAAGTTTAGACAGTCTGAAACACTATTCAAAGAAATATCGATCAGATGAAAGCTTCAGAGATATGCTGTAGATGTCAAATAATTATCATCTTGCTTGAAATACATTCACAATTCATATATCCAGATGAATCCAGATGAATCTAAATGAAAAAGCAATTTTCTTACGAAAATGAAGATCAGCCAATTGGAAACCAAGAATTGAATTCCAAAGTTAATTATTTTTTGGAATATTACTCTTCCATCTGTTTAACTTTTATTGATGTACAATAAAAAAAGATTAGCTGAGCAACTGATGTCTTGTCGTTTCATCCTAGACTTATGGAAAACACTGTATAGCGTATTGAAATTGGTTCATTTCATACCCTTCTACAAATGTTTGTATTTTCGTAATGGTCTGGCGTCATGTGATAGAGCCACAACGTTTGCTGAAAATGAACGTTGGCGCCTGGAAATTGCACTCGACTGAGTTAGAAACCGGATCTCGATCCAACTTTGATATTGGATTCCCTCGGACGCCTGTGAGTACACAGACATAAATGACAGGAAGAGCTTGTTTACTTTCAATGAGATTTTTTATTTTTATATAAAGATAAGCGCATCAAACACTAGGGCTATTAGCGCTACGTTACATTACATTGCATGATCAGTGTTATATTCATATTGAATGAAACATTTCAATATTCTTTGGGAATGAGGAGAGATTCTCAACATTCCAATATCATCTCATTTCATTAACAGTTTCATGTAGTTCTTGCGGTATTCGAAATTTTGATCATGCTTCTTGGAACTTGGCGCAGATTTGAAGAACGTGTTCCACAGTTTTTGTTGTGTCACATCAGTGAGCACGTAAAGGTTAGAAAAAATTCGTTAAACGCTTGATATAATGGCTATTAGGAAAAATAAGCTCAAACATATCGATTTTAATTTTGAGTTCCGCATTTTTTGGTTTTTTCATATTTGTGATAAGGTCATCACTGTTCGAATCATAATAATGTTTTTTGAAATGGCATTACCCTATTTTGATAAAACTTTCAAAAATAACGCATATTTCTGAGTATGGCTATCATATTTTTTCTTATGTTACATAACAGTATGTTCGAGAAATGAAAGATATTTCATTCATAAAATTGTAAGATAAGGTCTGTTGACGTGAACTTTTGACTTTTGACTGCTATCGAAATCATTTTCATTGAGTTCATGAATTACTTTCACATTATATGGGTGCCGCTTATTCATTTTAAGTCTTTTCAAAACAGACATTCGACACATTGATTGCTCCAATGCAACTTGACGAGTAGGTTTATGAAGATTTTCTATCAATGATAATAATACATTCAACTGTTGATCTTCCGTAACGTCTGGACGGCCTTTTGTATAATTATCACCGACGTTTTCAAAATTTTTAAATTTTGCTTCTACTTTGATCACCGTCGAACGTGTAATAGGTTTTTCGGGACATTTATTGTTAAGACCTTAGTTTGAGTACGGGTCTATTTCTCTATAACCTAACATCATTAAAATCTCCACGCGTTGCTTTTTGCTCAAACGGGCCATGATGCCATATCAAGCCTTCAACGAATTTGTTCCAATCTCTACGTGCTCACTGTATATCAAAAATTGTTGGTCATCACGTTTTAGAAGGTAGTCGTGCAAAAACATGGTATGGCAATATACGAAGTCGACATAGGATAACCTGATAATTACTGGTTTTTGGAAGGTATGTCCAGAGATTGATGAGCGTTTTTATTTCGGCTAGTTTTGATCTTGACTGCATCCATTCTCTATGCCACTCGTCTATGACCCTACTCTTTATGAATATTTTCATATCCGCTGGAGTTGTTTTGGTGATTATTGACCTATCATTGTTTATTGCTTCCTTGGCTGCTATATACCTGCTTTTTCATTGCCAACAATTCCAATATGAGATGGAATTCATATCAGTATCATTCTTCTCCCCGACTCTTTGATCCTATGAATAGAATTCGTTTTTCATTAGTACCTAATATGATGAGATTGTCTTTACAATATATAATTGCGGTATACCCTTAAGAGTACTCAAAAAGTCAGTTACTATCAGAAATTCATCAACAGGATGGCTTTTCAGGATGATTATTGCCTGCAGTGTTGCAAAGAGTTCTGCTGCATGTTAGCTTGTATCTCAATATTTCGTCTGGTATTATTATTGCTGAACCAACTTTTTGATCTGTTTTTGAGTCATCTGTACACAGTGTTACATAGTTTCCATATAGGGTACATTTTTGGTTGAACAGGTTCAGTAGAACTAAGAGAAGAGCATAATTTTTTGTGAAAGATGATACAGAGGAGCCATCGTCAATGAGGCAGGGTATTTATTGAATTTGATAATAATCTCTAATCTCTAGTTGTTACAAATATTTGTTTATCCTCAAATAGAAAGAAGGGTCTGTTCTTGGGTGCCTTGTGAAATTTCGGATGAATTGGGTTGAAAAACATTGTTATATGTTTGATTGGTTGCAATAGAAATATTGTAAGATAGGCTCAGGCTATCGATCCTTAGTCAATTCTGGACATGATCAGGGATCTGTAGAGTCGAATGAGTATTTTTGTGTCAGCACCCCATATTGTGGTGAATAACATCCTCAGTAAAGGACCCCGCACTTTCCTTACGGAAAATGGCTTTTGGTTAAATTCCCTGAATTTTTGGTATGATGTAGATCTTGACTCCCTAAGCAAAAGTGTCCATGGGCACAAAGAAATCGGCTGACTAGTTTTCGAGATACAGGGTGTCAAAGATGAAAAGTGAAGCTTTCTGCTCAGATTTTTTAACAACTCCGAGAATTGACAAAACGCCCATTTATTCATGGAATAACATGCCTGAATGATGGTACAATGTCATCTTGATCTCGTATCCATTATAATTTTACGTTTTGGGCTATACAACAGGGTGAACAAAAAAAAATCCAATTCGAATAATTTTAAACCAACCAGGGTCAGTTCTTTCATGAGAATTAAAGATCCAATTGAGCCTGGACGAACTTCCTCAATCCCAATCGAAGTTTACTGACATTTTTTTTATATACAGGGTGTCGAAAATTGGGGTACGTCAACCCATAGTTTTTTTAATCGGAAAGGGGAGAGCATGTCACATATATATCAAACATTCTTTAATGTTGAGAACGTCGCATACTCATTTCATATATATAGAGTGAGTAAAAAGATACAGTCCAAGTTTCTTGAAAAAATGCGGTTTTTTTCAATGAATACCCTGTATTTCGAAAAAGAATCTGTTAATTTTCTTGAATTTTTGATATAATGTACGATTTGAGGAGTCCGAGATATTGTCATCAATATTAGCATAGGTCTCCGGACTCGTTTGTCGGCTATATACTTTTGAATGTACGGATTTTATTGATACCCGATATACTCCATTGGAGTCCAAAATGGGCTATTTTCCAACAATTCATGTTGAAAAATATTCGGGCTAGTTTAGTGCGGTACCTAGTCCAAAAATGCAATACCTTATATACAGGGTGAATTAAATGTTTTTCATTTGAAAGCCCTGTTTCCGAAGAAACTAGAGAAAATTGAAATGTATCAGAAGCAATAACTCTCTCAAGGTTGGAACTAATTCTACAGCATTTGAAAGCTATTTCAATTCAGATGGAGAAATATTTTATATGATTTCTGTGAAATGTGTATAGTTTATACAAAAAAAGAGATATTTTCCAATCAGCCCGACGAAAACCTAGGAATGGAATATTTAGCATATAATCAACAAAATTCTACAAGAAAGTCCGCGATAGTAAATATTTCCTTTTTTTGGACGTTTATTCAATGAACTAATTTTGAAATGTAATTGAATATATTTCACACAAAAAATATGAATAAATATAATTAAAGAAACTTTCTGAAGACGAGCTTTTATTGAATTGCACTGAAAAGGAAAAAATAATATTTCTTTAAGGGTGCACGTTATTCTGTGACTGACAGATTCAAAAACTTGTCGCTCAAGAATTCATATTTGTATTCAAACTGAAAACATTGCAGAGCAAGCTTTTGAATCTCAGAATAGCGTGACACCACTAAAGAATTTTTTTTCCATTTAAGTGCAATGTAAGAAAATCTTGTCTTTAGAAAGTTTTCATTTATTCAATTCTTTTTATCATCCATGAAATCAACCAGCTTGAATAATTGAATTTTGACAAAATATTCGAAGTGTCTGACCCCACAAAATCCTTCATATCAATTTTGAATACAATTGAATCATATATATCACAAAATTCGTTCGCTATTTCAAATACTTGAATTTTGTCACAAAAAACATGATCTCCGGCCCCAAAAACACATTCATTCCAATTTTTAATAAAATCAATTCATAAATCATAAAACTCGTCTGCCATCTTGAAGCCGCCATTTGAAGTTATTGGATTTTCACAAAACAATTACGATCTCTAACCCCAAAAACCCCTACGATCTAATTTTGAATAGAATCGAATCATAATTCACACATCTTGTCCGCCATTTTGGACCCGCCATTTTGCCTTTTTTAATTTGGACCCAATTTGATTAATATTAGGCCATAAATTACAAAAATCCTTCGCTATTTTGGCCGCCATCTTGTTTTTTTTTATAAATATGTCAAATTCAAGTTGAATGGACAAGTGGAAGTGGGTCAAACGATCGCCAGATTTGTTCCTGACAAACAGACAAACAGGAATCGAATAAATAAAAGCTTGTATAAAAAATACACTTTTCACATTTACTATTCGAGAAAATGAAACATTTTGTGAAATGTTCCTGCTTTATAATTCCTTTACCATGGTTATTATTGAAGATATATTGAAAACTTCTGTGCGGAGAATATATATTTATCACTCTGGAAAAGATTTATTTTGGAATATTGTTCACTGAAGAACAACCTTGCACGAGAGATTTTTTTAATTGAGTGTACTGTTTTTTTTAATGGTGTCAAGAAAAAACATCAACACCTCAATTTCGGTTTCCTTCGTTCGAATGATTTTAATTAGGTGTTAAATGTTTAGGGTACACTTTTCGCAAGTACTTCTTTCGTCCTTTCCTGAAGGAGGCTCTGGAAACAAAATACGTTTCCAATGTTTACAGGTAAGAACTGTCAGTTTTCATCGATTGATAGGTGTGTTTAGGAGTGTTATTCATCGAGAACGCCTGAATCTTTCTTTAGTCGGAAAATCAGTTCTTCATTCTTTCATTATGCCAATTCGTAATAGATCCATTTGTTACGTGTGTGACAGACAATTTCCCAGTAGACAAATGTGTCGGATTCTTGGAGACAATAATTTTACTGTTCAGGAGTTGGCTGTTGCTAGGCGAGATGCTGCAGGAAGGCCTCAAGAAGACATCAATGCCAACACTAGGCTGTGTTTCGATTGTAATTTGTTGATTCGAAATGAAATACAAGCCTTAGAAAACGACCCAGGTGTTCTCCGATTAAATGTATTGACTCAAACTTCGAGCAATACTTGTTTCATATGTGATTCTCGACATAACATTCAGCGGGTAACTACAGATTGTAGAGTGAATATTTATGTTTCGACAGATATTTTTGTTCCTGATAATGTGAGGGTGTGCCCTCATCACCTGAATGAAAATGGATACGTGAGGTACGTGAATAGACCATATATTCTGAAAGGAAGGCAGCTCCAACAATTTATGGAAGGTCTGAGAGAGGCGGCAAAAAAACACACATCCAAAGATTTCGAGGACATCAATTCTTTTTCCGATGAAGAATTCATATTTCTTACTTCATTGAGTAAAGTGCAATTCAACGAATGATATGAATTTTGTGATCCTATTGTGCGAGGAAATGTGAGATACATTACCAGAAAACATTTGTTAACCTTTCTCTTGAAATTGCGTCAGGGTATTTCTGATGATTTTCTCCAAATGATATTTCAATATCCCACCCGCCAGGACACCAGTCTCATTATATCTAATGTCATGATTTCATTGACACAAAGATTTGTACCAAACAATTTGGGCTTTAATGCTATAACCAGAGAAAACTATATCACAAGACACGTCACAGAATTTGTCAATGAACTCTATAACCCCAACCCTAACCAACCAAAAGCAATAGCTTATATCGATTGTACTTATAGTAAAATCGAAAAAAATAGTAATTTCAGAATTCTCAGGCAATCCTATTGTTTTCATAAAAAAGACCATATGGTGAAACCGGAAGTAATTGTTGCTCCAGACGGGTATATCCTGGCCATTCAAGGACCTTATTTTTCAGACATCAAAAACAATGATGCCACTATATTGAACCAGGAGTTCGAGAGGGACATCGAAGGTATCAGGACCTGGTTTCAGGATGGGGATATTTTTATAGTGGACAGGGGTTATCGCGACTCGACACCATTATTCCAACAACTTGGTATTAATTATCATATGCCCCCATTTCTCACACGAGGTCATAGACAATTTACTACCGACGAAGCGAATAGTTCTAGGTTAATTACCAAAACTAGGTGGGTAGTGGAATCCAGAAATGGACATTTCAAATCAATTTTCAAATTCTTCAAAAGGACAATATCCACAACACATGTTGTGAACTTGGGTGACTTCTATCGCATAGCTGGTGCGTTGATAAATCGTTTTCATCGTCTGATAACAATGCCAGGGACCAATATTCAGTTTGCTAGACGAATGTTAGAGCGCTTTAATGATGTGAATGTTGTTCAAGCTAAAGTTGAAGCCGAAAACCTACAAAATAGGATTGGTCGATGGGTGCAATTGGACCACACCCACGTTCGAAACTTTCCACGTCTGACGATGGAATATTTGAAGGATCTGACTATTGGGGTGTATCAGATACAGCTATCTCCATCTTATATTCAGGAAAAACTCCAGAGGCAAGAACAAGATATATTGGAATTAGATGTTTTTGAACAAGAAAGACTTGTAAGATTCCGGACATTTTCTGGGTTTCGAAATGCGACAAAATATATGTTATGGATTGCCTACAACACAGAATAAAATGACGACGATCCTCCCATTATGGGTTATTACTGTACCTGCAAATCTGGTTCAAGAACATTAGGAACTTGTGCCCATGTTTTGTTTTGTGGTTCTTGGGATATGCAAGATACCAGCGTGACGTTCATTTTCCTTCGACGTGTCTTTTTGGATTCATTGCTGATGCTTCTCACAGAAGAGCTCCAGATGATGTTGGTATTCAAATCATAGAACAATGAAACCTTTCATTACAATAACTTTCTAACGTATAGCAAAATAATGAGTTTTTTTTAAGTCATTTCATCTAGTTTTCTCTGAAAACAATAACATACTCCCATTTCAAATTGGGAACAGACTGCCAAAACTCAACTTTTTTCACAATACCAAGAAAATGGACAGCAGAAAAAAAGTCGATTCAATTATATTCCTCTCAATAACACTTAATCATCATAGAATACATTTGGAATATTAGAGAAACGTGTTTGGAATATTTTCCCCATACATAGTGAAATAGGCCTACAGGGGATACCACTAAAAAAAACGCGCCTGCAACTCTACCTCTTGGGTGGTGTGGAAACGAGTTAATTCATATCGTATGATATGATAATCCAAAAAATTATATAAGATTCATCAATTTCTGTTGCCTTAGTTCCAACCACCCTCTGGGTCTTTGAATCTGTTATAGAATAAGTTTACACCCCTGAAGAAATTATATTTTCCTTTTCAGTGCAACTCAATAAAATCTTATATTAATAAAGTTTCTTCATTTATATTTATTCATATTTTTTGTGAAAAATTATTCAAATACATTTCAAACTTGGTTCAAAGAAGAAA
Organism: Chrysolina oricalcia; assembly: GCA_944452925.2. Taxonomy (NCBI): domain Eukaryota; kingdom Metazoa; phylum Arthropoda; class Insecta; order Coleoptera; family Chrysomelidae; genus Chrysolina; species Chrysolina oricalcia. Next base: position 46,342,429 of record OX101820.2, read on the forward strand.
TTACCACAAAACGTACATATTTCTTTTCGCGGACTTGTAGAATTTTGGGAGGTATAATACCTTCACCATTCATTTGTTCATTGAGTACTAAATATCCCAATTTTGTAGAAACCGCACATTTAACAGAAATCATATAAAATATTTCTCCATCTGAATTGAAATAGCTCTCAAATACTGTAGAATTAGTTCCAACCTTGAGAGAGTTATTGCTTCTGATACATTTCAATTTTCTCTAGTTTCTTCGGAAACAGGGCTTTCAAATGAAAAACATTTAATTCACCCTGTATATAAGGTATTGCATTTTTGGACTAGGTACCGCACTAATCTAGCCCGAATATTTTTCAACATGAATTATTGGAAAATAGCCCATTTTGGACTCCAATGGAGTATATCGGGTATCAATAAAATCCGTACATTCAAAAGTATATAGCCGACAAACGAGTCCGGAGACCTATGCTTATATTGATGACAATATATCGGACTTCTCAAATCGTACATTATATCAAAAATTCAAGAAAATTTACCGATTCTTTTTCGAAATACAGGGTATTCATTGAAAAAAACCGTATTTTTTCAAGAAACTTGGACTGTATCTTTTTACTCACTCTATATATATGAAATGAGTATACGACGTTCTCAACATTAAAGAATGTTTGATATATATATATATATATATATATATATATATATATATATATATATATATGTGATATGCTCTCCCCTTTCCGATTAAAAAAACTATGGGTTGACGTACCCCTATTTTCAAACCACCCTGTATATAAAAAAAATGTAAGTAAACATCGATCGAGATTGAGGAAGTTCGTCCAGGCTCAATTGGATCTTTAATTCCTCATGAAAGAACTTACCCTGGTTGGTTTAAAATTAATCGAATTGGATTTTTCTTTGTTCACCCTGTTGTAGAGCCCAAAACGTAAAATTATAATGGATACGAGATCAAGATGACATTGTACCATCATTCAGGCATGTTATTTCATGAATAAATGGGCGTTTTGTCAATTCTCGGAGTTGTTAAAAATTCTGAGCAGAAAGCTTCACTTTTCATCTTTGACACCCTGTATCTCGAAAACTAGTCAGCCGATTTCTTTGTGCCCATGGACACTTTTGCTTAGGGAGTCAAGATCTACATCATACCAAAAAATCAGGGAATTTAACCGAAAGCCATTTTCCATAAGGAAAGTGCGGGGTCCTTTGTGCCTCAAGCTATTGGCTCATTATCAATGTATTAGGGCTTCGCGAGACCAAGACTGATCAGTTACTGAGGTGTATTTTTTCGAATGTGTAGATCCCATGAATCTTTTTCTGGATTCACGACTGTCCAGCATGAAGCATGTATTTTAAACTGCAGTAATAGTTACGTAGTTACTCCTAATAGTACTGATAGTATATTCCTCATCAATCCAATCCTTGAATGCAGAACTAGAAAGATGTGATCCTTCCATTTGTGTTCTCATTTTCCTCATAGTTTGATCAATGCATAAAAATTTCCTTACCTAATCAAATCAAATCTTAATGAAATATCGAATCAAACATATTATTTCATAATTTCATTGTTGGTAATACAAGTGCAATGAAAACTGTTTGAAATGTAAAAATGATAGGAGTTACCTGTATTAAGAATTCAAAACAAGATAACCCACTTAGCAACAGAAGCTTGTGTTGTGAGGCCCAAAATATTTTTATATTATGTTCTCAAAATTATATAGATTATATAAATGTCTACTATTGAATATGACATTGATTTTGAATCATTAATAACATTAATAAATATAACTAACAGGTAAAAATTAAATCTGACATTACATGGATTAAACTCATGAGTGTAACTCAAAAACTCAATATTGATTTTTATCTATTAACAATTATTTTCATGAAACGATGAAAGTTTTCAGATCATGATTATTATTTTTTATTGCTTACTGTTAGAGCCGTTTCAAGATTTCATATACTTTACTCTTTTTTTATATTGTTTTTGAATCCACAGTACAATTTTTGAATTTAATAAAAACGTCTGTCATTGATGTCAAGAAATAGAACGAAATATACAGGTTGGGTCACGGTCGATGGTACCTTAGACGTTTACGAAGAACGGGAAATAGGATCATTCTGAAAATTTGGTTTTTCAAGTAGTTGCTCTTGGTCTATCGATCTAAAATATTTTCAGCAATGCAGCGTTGCCGCTTATACTAGAAAATTTGGCCAATTGGAAAAGAAAATCGACGTCTTCGAGGAATTTTCCGAAATTTGTTTATATTCAGAAATAATGAATTTATTCCATTCCTTTGCATCGTACTGTATATATTTTAATCGAATAAACTTCCTACCACCCTTGTGGTCTGTATAAAAACTAGGAATACTAAATACAATAAAATGGGTTGATAGAATTAAAGAAAAAGGTAAAAACTAAGTAAACTAGTCAATAAACTTAAAATAAATAAATATTTTGTACATATATACAGGGTGGGTAACGGTCGATGGTACCTTAGACGTTTACGAAGAACGGGAAACAGGATCATTCTGAAAATTTGGTTTCTCAAGTAATTGCTCTTGGTCTATCGATCTAAAATATTTTCAGCAATGCAGCGTTGCCGCTTATACCAGAAAGTAGCAGCATCTTTGTTATTTCAAATGGGTCACTGTATATTACCGCATTTTTGAACTTGTCATTCCTTTCTGATTATTTCTGCCCCATACTCCCCTATACCTTTCTCTAACGGTTTTTGAGATATTGGTTATTTTCCATATTTTTCTATCCAAAACAGCTCGAATTGAATGTTTATTTCTGCGGTATTTGGATTCTTAGGAAGTTGCAATTTTGTGTTCAGTTCATCAACATCATGTTCATTGATTCTGTATAGAGAAGTTTGTTCTGAGTTATACAGGGTCGTTCAAATTTCATGATCTTACTGCTAGATACGAAACGGGTTGAAAGTGCGTTTTTTTAAATGGAACATCCTGTATATTATAAAATATCCTGAAAGATGACTAAATTCCCTATGAATTGATATATCATATTCCTATACCTAAATAGCCAGAATTCCGAGATAATAGCAATTTTCACTTGTAATCTCCCAAGTGCTTGAATTATTGTTGGAAATTTTTCGAGTACATGAATTTTCTTTGAGGCAATTGGAAAAAGCATGAATTTTTGCGCTGCAACTGTTAGTGGTCAATCAGATTCCCTGTTGTGCCAGTCTTCAGGTGATGGAAGACAAAACGAGAAGGCATGCAGTGAAATCATGGATAATGTCACAAGACAATGCATGGAGAACACCGCAGCGATGAATAAGTTATTGATCCGCCAAAATATTAGGGATCTGAGTTACTTTCAGGAAGAACTGACTGAATGGCCTATTGTCATTAGTGAGTTCAAACGTTCTACTGAACTATATCATCTCACAGATGAGGAAAATTTAGTTCGATTGGATAAAGCTCTAATAGGAAAGGCTCGAGAAACTGTAAAAGCTCTATTGATTTCTCCAGTCAATGTGAACAAAATCATCAAAAAGTTGGCGATGAACTTTGGGAGAGCAGAGTGGATTGTTTTGTCACTAATGGATAAGGCTAGGAAGATGGATTGTGTTAGAGAAGAAAAGTTAGATGCTCACATTACATTTTCAACTACAGTTACAAATATGGTCTCGTCCATGAAGAACGTCGGTTGTGGCGTCTATCTTTTTAACCCAGAGCTATTAACAAATTTGGTTGACAAGCTACCTGCGATTCAAAAGTACGGTTGGGGCAAATACAAAACTGCTCTAGAAAATCAGAATCAACATGTTTCATTGGATGATTTTTCAACCTGGCTTGAAGAGGAAGTGAATCTTATAGCATCCATCAATGATCCATTCGCAGCTGAGAACTCTGGTACGAAAAAAGAGATGGTTATGATTTCAAAGAAAAAACCAACAAAGAACGACAGACAAGAAGTTGTTACTTACATTTTGTGTAAAAAATCTAATCACAATCTCAGCGAGTGTGGTGATTTCATCAGTTATCCTATAGAGAAAAAAAGATCGATTGCTCTGAATTTGAAGATATGTTTCCTTTGTCTCAAACCGGGATATATGGCGAGTCAATGTTCACATCAAAAGTCTAGGTGTGGAGAAAATGGGTGCAAAGGGAAGCATAACAAAATTCTTCACATGGAGCGAACAACAGTAGCAAGTCGAGAATCTATCTCAAATCTGAACCTGTGTGCTAACTTATCATCAGCACAGCAAACAGTTTTACTGAGTGAAACTTCGTGGATTAGCCGAAGATATAATAGTTTGTGCTCTATTTGATGAGGGATCAACTTGCTCGATGATTGAACAAGAGTTGGCTAACAGACTTGAACTTTCTGGTACTATCACTCCTTTCTGTTACCAATGGACTAATGGCATTACACATTATGAGGACGTATCGGAAATAGTTTCCTTTGAAATAGCAGCTGTGGATATATTTTCTAATTTTTTTTACGATGAAGCATGTAAGGACTGTTGTTGATTCTACCTGCACAACAAATCGACATTGATGATATCTGCAAGAAGTTTCCATATCTGGATCGTAATATTCTGGAATGCATCAAGTCTGTCAAACCACAACTACTAATTGGTCAAGTTGATTGTGGGCTGATTATACCTAGACAAGTTATTCAGCCTAGAACAAATGCACCAATAATGTCTCAAGCTAAACTGGGTTGGACTGTTCATGAAGCTATTGGTTATAGCGAATCTATCAATGATACTGCTCATGTCAGTCTTTGCTGTAGATACGTTCATGATGAAGAACTACGCACCCTCGTCATGGATAGTTTTAGACTCGAGTCGTTTGGTGTCAAGTTGCCAGATAATCTAGTTAAATCTGTTGAATACCAAAAAGCAGTAGCATTGATGGAAAAAACTCTGAAACGAATCGAGGGCAGATACGAAATAGGACATTTATGGAAAGACTGTGAAGTTACTCTGCCAGATAGCCGTCCCTATGCCATGAAGCGTCTCCTATGCAAAGAACGTAAAATGAAGAAGAATGAAGAATTCGCAAAAAAGTATTGTGACAAAATAGAAGAATACATAGAGAAGGGTTACGCTAGGAAATTGTAAGATGAAGATACTCCAAAAACATGGTATCTTCCTCATTTCGCAGTCTGGAATGCAAAAAAGCCGCAAAAGTTGAGACTGGTTTTTGATGCAGCAGCGAGAAACCATGGAACAAGCCTGAACGATTTTCTTTTCCAAGGTCCAGACTTTGTATCATCTCTTGTTTCGATACTGTGGCGATTTCGTCAGGGTAGAATTGCTATCAACGGAGATATAAAGGAAATGTTCCATCAAGTCGTCATAAAAGAAGATGATAGATGTGCCCAACGGTTTCTTTGGCGTGGCAATGATCGGAACAGAGTTCCCGAGGTTTATCAAATGAATGTGATCGTATTTCGTTCCATTTCTTCACCTTCAGTAGCCCAATTTGTAAAAAATAAAAATGCATGGAATATCAAAAATCATGAAAAAGCAGCACTACGTTGATGATTATTTGGACTCTTGCAATAGTGAAGAAGAAGCCATAGAGAAAGTGAAATCAGTCATTTTTGTTCATCTGCAGGGAGGATTTGAGATGACAAAGTGGATCAGCAATTCTGAAAGTGTTATCTCATCTATTCCTGAAAACCTCCGTATCTCTTTTCAAGACAATTTGATAATAAATTCACAAAATATAGAACGAGTGCCAGGTCTGTCTTGGTTTTCAAAAGATGATAATTTCGTATTTTCTCTGAATTTGAAGAATATATCTCCAGAAATTGCCGATGGTATCAAGACACCGACCAAATGAGAAGTATTAAGAATGATCATGTCAATATTCGATCCCCTTGGTTTTCTTGCATCATTTATGATAAAAGCTAGATTGATGATGCAAGAAATTTGGAAATTAAAAATCGATTGGGACATGGACATGGACATTTCAACAATCTTCGGTATTATTTTCCACACCATGTTTTTATAGAGAACGTAGACCTTCATTTGTTCTGCGACGCAAGCGACAAAGCGTATGCAGTTGTGGCCAGTTGAGAGTGAGACAGAAGGAGAGTGGCATACATCATTCATTACCTCCAAGTTCAAAATTGCTCCACTAAATCAACAAACGGTCCCAAATTCGAGCTTCAGGCTGCTGTACTTGCAAGCAGAGATGCAAAAACGATGAAAACTGAACTGGATCTCACTGTGAATGAGCTTCATTTTTGGACAGACTCTCTAATAGTTTTGAAACAGATACGATCTCAGTCCAGACGTTTCCCAATGTTTGTGGCTTGCCGAATTGGTGAAATTCAAGACACAGATGCATATCAATGGCACTGGGTCCCTTCAAATTTAAATGTAGCTGATCAGGCTACAAAAATTATAAAAAATTCAAACCTGAAAGCTGATAGTTCCTGGTCGAAAGTTCCGAAGTTTTTGCAGAGTAATATACAATTTTGGCCTGTTGAACCAGAAGACTCTTATAAAGTGGAAGAGGAGCACGTATTTTCAATCCTGCCTACAGAATCACATATAAGTTTACAAGACATCAGGAGATTGTCCAAGTGGAACAGACTAGTTCGTTCTACAGCTTGGATTTTATATGTAAGAGAAGTGATTCGCCTCCACAAACGTGATCGACCATCGGAGCTAATTCTAGATGTTGATTTGATAAATGAAGCGTCCAACTTAAGGGTTCATAAAAGTCAAAATAATTAATTAACTTTATCAGTTACATCACCAACGGACAATTTCGAAGTCGAGTCGTCTCTTCAAACTGTCGCCGTTTCTGGATGAAAATGATTTGATACGTATTGGTGGGGGGTTTTCTGATGAAGCTCCAATCGATTATGATGTAAAGTATCCTATTATTTTGGATCCGAAGTGTAGTTATACCATGCTTTTGATAGACAATTTCCATGTAGAAGCTGGTCACTTTGGGATTGAGACTGTTGTTAACAATCTCGAGCCGCTGTTAAGAAGAGCTTCCGTAGATGTCAAATTTGTAGAATTAGAAATGCCAAACCCGTAGCTCCAATCATGAGAAATTTGCCAACGCAGAGATTGGAATCCACATCATTTCCATTCACCTATGTTGGCATCGACTACTTTGGGCCGATGCATGTATCTGTTGGTCGCAGGATAGAGAAAAGGTATGGTGTCTCATTTACCTGCCTTACCATCAGAGCCGTTCCCATTGAATTGGCATCATCATTAGATACCAGCTCTGCAATAATGGCTATACGCAGATTTATGTGTAGAAGAGGGCAGCCTAAGCAATTTTTGTCTGATAATGGGATAAACTTCGTCGGTGCGGAAAGGGAACTGAAAGAATGGAGAGATAGTTTAGACCATGAAAGAATTTCAGAAGACTTGACTGTCAAAGGTATCGAATGGAGATTCAACCCACCTGGAGCAGCAAGTATGGGTAGAATCTGGGAAATAATGGTTCGAGCATTCAAAACTGCATTGAGGATGAATTTGAAATCAGTAAATCCGAAGGAAGAGGTTTTACTGACTCTACTTTATGAAGCAGTGTACATGATCAATTCTCGACCATTAACCCACATCTTGGTCGACCCTTCAGAACCTGAAGCTATCACCACAAACCATTTTCTCCTTCTGCGTCTTGGTGGGATTCAATATTACTGCAATAATGAGATCATCAGCAGAAAACAGTGGCGTTCTGCACAAGTATTAGCAGACTGTTATTGGAAAAGATGGGTGAAAGAGTATCACCCAACACATTTAAATAGACAAAAATGGCACACTGAAACTGAGCCCATTAAAATTGGTGATGTGACCATGTTAGACGAGAAAATGCCAAGAAACGAATGGCTTCTTGGTAAAGTCGAGCAAATCTATCCTGGTAAGGATGACATTATTTGGGTAGCTCAGATAACAGCAAAAAAAGGATTCTATTCAAGACCAGTCTCCAAATTATGCATTCTACCGACATCAAAAGATTGAACATAACCCGACAATGTTGTTCCGGGGGCGGAGAATGTTAGAGCCTTTTCAAGATTTCATATACTTTATTCTTTGTTTATATTGTTTTCGAATCCACTGTTCATTTTTTGAATTTAAGAAAAACGTCTGTCATTGATGTCAAGAAAAAGTACGAAATATATACGTTGTGTCAGTACGAAATATTGAAATTTATTCCAAAAGTAAAGCTTTTAGTATTCTGATTGCTTATAAATCTTACACTTACAGTTTCTCAGATCTATTAGTAGAATATTGTAGGGTAAACAAGAAACCATCCTGAGGATAACTAGTCGAAGCAGGTGTTCCGCAGGGTTCGAGCATTTCTCCTATTTTCCTCGATCCGAGAGAGTGAATACGTCGACATATGCGGACGACACCGACTTTACGCGCATTCCTTCTCCGGCGTGGTCGCTGCGTAAAAGATCCAAATTAATTTGGAATGGGAGATCGTGCTGTATACAGGGTGAGTCAGAATAAGACCGACAAACTCCGACTACAGATTCCTTGCCTCATTTTGAGATGAAAGGTTTCTATCAAGGTATGTCCTAAAATGCATCCCCTCTGAGATACAGGGTGTCAAAAGTGCTAAAAAAATTTAGAATAATTTTTTTTTCTCTAAAACTCCTGGAGAAAAAAAATTCAAACTAGGTGCACTAATCAAGGTTTATCAACGTGATAATTTATAGTTATAACTTTCAATTTTCGTAAACCAGTGGCGTAGTTACGATGGTATGTGGTCATATTTTCTTTCATATTTTCTTTGGACAACTGAATTGACAAATGAGCGTTTGACATCAGTTAGGCTCATCCATACTGAACCTAAAAGTCATAACATTCCTTTTGCCTAAAAGTGAAGGTTTCTGAGATATTTGCGAAAAACTGAAGATATGTCCTGAGAAGAGACGTAACATCCTGTGCGCTATAATCGCATGATGCAACTTTATTATAACTTATAGGAATAATTGTCAACCTCCTGAACATTTTTCAATGTAGGGAGTATTCATAACATAGTACAGGTAAGTCAGAATGAGACCGACAAACTCCGTTTTTTTTATTCGTCATATTATTTGAACGAATTTCCTTTGGACAACTGAATTGATAAATGAGCGTTTGACATGAGTTAGGCTCATCGATACTCAACCTAAAAGTCATAACATTGTATGTGTCTAAAAGTGAAGGTTTCTGAGATAATTCAGAAAAACTGAAGATATGTCCTGATTATCAACGTTATTTCCTTTGTGCAATAATCAAAAAAAAACAAAACAAACCGAACTTCAAATGAATAATACTCCACTCAAATAAGAGTTCAGATCTGAACCAATTTTTGCGAAAAACCGAAGATAAGTACTCTTGATTTGTTGAATTTTATACCTTAAATCCCTGGTGTATTCGACACCTGTAGAATCTGTTGAAGATATTTAACGGCAAGAATTTTGGCAGCATGTACCTCAATACAGGATACACCAGGAATATTTCAAAGCGCGCGACAGTCAATGATACGGAGATGCCAAATGTGCATCGAACAAAATGGTGGCCCATTTGAACATTTACTTTGGGCCCTTTTTGTTTTTCTGTTGTGTACTCTATAAACCGTTTCTATCATTTGAGTAGATATAAATACACAATTATTTTTTTTTCTTCATCAAAAACATGATAATTGGAAAATATTTTCCTAGATAACTCAGTATGAAATGACTTTGATAATGATACTCCAACATAAAATTTAACAAATTACAAGTAAGTACTTATTTACAGTTTTTCGCAAATATTATTTTAGGCTTTAACTCTCCTCTAACAGGAGTATTATAATTTGAGGCTGGGTTTCTTAGTGGATCTTTCAGAATAATCATTATGCAACAATGTATGGTCAAATATCGGTAAATTTACAAAATCGATTCGTTCAAATATTATGACGAATAAAAAAAACGAGTTTGTCGGTCTCATTCTGACTTACCTGTATTATGTTATGAATACTCCCAACATTAAAAAACGTTCAAGAGGTTGACAATTATTCCTATAAGATATAATAAAGTTGCATCATGCGATTATAGCACACAGGATGTTATGTCTCTTCTCAGGACATATCTTCAGTTTTTTGCAAATATCTCAGAAACCGTCACTTTTAGGCAGATGGAATATTATGACTTTTAGGTTGAGTATGGATGAGCCTAACTGATGTCGAACGCTTATTTGTCAATTCAGTTGTCCAAAGAAAATATGAAGGAAAATATGACCACATACCATCGAAACTACGCCACTGGTTTACGAAAATTGAAAATTATTACTTCAAATTATCACGTTGATAAACCTTGATTAGAGCACCAAGTTTGAAATTTTTTTCTCCAGGAGTTTTGGAGAAAAATAAATAAATCTAATTTTTTTTCGCACTTTTGACACCCTGTATCTCAGAGGGGATGCATTTTAGGACATACCTTGATAGAAACTTTTCATCTCAAAATGAGGCAAGGAATCTGTAGTCGGAGTTTGTCGGTCTTATTCTGACTCACCCTGTATAGTTCGGTTAGTGGAATTCCGAGCCGATCAAGCAGATCTCGATGTTTATGTACCACGTGATCACAGAGGTAAACGAGCCAAAGTAATTAACGACCTGTCACATCCGATTTTGTTTTTTTGCGGAAACTTTCTCCATTTTAATGGTCAAGCAGTAACGCAGAAATATTCAGTACAAGTTCGGAAGTTTGAAAATTAGGAATACCTCAATTACAACAATAAACAATCACAACATCATAAAGTGACAACTGACAAGAATCAAATCTGTTCGCCCTGTTGAGAGCGAACAGATCATCCTCTGCTCCATTTATATTCTTGTACTGTCGGGGCTGCCCCAACAAAGGACCCCAAAGGGTTAAAGAACGTGGAGCAGATCAAATAGAGCTGTCAGAGGAAAAAGCTGCGATCGACAACTTCACGAAGAGGCGATGCTTTTCGAAGCTCCCTCCTCATGGGAAAAGAGTCCGAGATACCTACGTTAGAGAATCGAGCTTGGCGAAATACCTGGGAGTACAATTGAACAAGAGTCTGACATTCGGAAAACATCTAATACCCTCTGATAGCCAGGGATTGAAAGCTTGGGCCTTCATCCCTAAAAAAGGGAGTCATAAACGATTTTTTCTGATTGATGATGGGTTGTATAAGTGTATGAAGATGGAAATAATTAAATAAATTGTGTAATTTCCGAAACATGAAAATAATATGACAGCTTGCTGGTGGTACGTCATTCAGCCCTATGCTGTATAAACATTTCGTCAACGTTACTGGCCACTTCCGCTATTTTTCTAAGATCGGTATGCTTTATCATGGTGCGCGTAACGTGTTTCGTTAACTGCTTCCGCTATTCCAGAACATAGCGATCGTAATTTAACTTGACGTATGTGACATCCGGTATGACCATAACTGTTCAAATATTTAGTTTGTTTTTCGTTTTTCCCTATTATTTTCCTCAAAAAAACTTATTTTTGAAGGATTTTGCGTGCCGCTTTAGGCGAGCAATCGGAGAATACAATTCAAAGCTTAGTTTTTCCGTTGACTTCATTCAGTGTTTTTTTTTTAAGATATGAACAAAACGTGGAAAGAAGAATGTTTACTCGATATCAGCAATAATCCATTTTAACTGACGGAAATTAATTATCAAAAGCATTTTCGCCCATTAAGAAATTCAGTGAGGACTTTAGTTGAAGTTTTTTGAGGTCCATTTCATAGTAAGGAAAACAAAGAAATGTGTTGTCTGTTAAAATTAAAGTTAGTGGAGTTCAAATTTGACTCGGTAATGTACCAACTCATTCATCTAAATTGAAGATTTTGAGCATTCTAGCATTTTTACTACTGAATATTACCGGAAAGAAAGGACACAATGCATTTAGCTGTTGAGCAATCTCGTTTGAGTAAAATCATAGCAGAGATATCTGATGCAGTAGTAACAAATTTATCAGATGAATATATTGAGTTCCCACAAACAGCGGAAGAACATCAAGCTATGAAAGATAGGTTCAGTTTCCTTTATTCCATTACGGCCAGTCTTTCGAACCTGGGACATCCTAGCTCCCTTTAAGATAACCAGGGGTTATTTTTCATTCACTCAAAATATATCAACTTTAATTAACCCATTAGCGCCTGAATTAATTATTTTTCAGAAAACTGAATTTAAATGCATGCACAGCTCTGATAATTATCTGAAGCATATGAATTGCACCAAAATACTTTATTCAAAAATCGTAACCATATAGTAACGCTAGACGCCTATGAGGTCATTCAATATGAATTTTAAATTTTTTATTTCTAATAAATACAAGTTTTTATTTCTTATGGAATATGAAGAAACATTCAATGCACAGTCCAACATTGCATTTTTTGTACATTGTTCTTCCAACTGATGTACAACCTTCTCCCGCATAACGTCGTCGCTTGTTTTCTGGAATGCGAATAACAAGTTGTTCTCTTCCGTCGTACATCAGATCATCAGATAAATGTAACTGAGCTGGATGATGTTGAAGTCCTTCCTGCCCCTTTCGGTTCCGTTCAATAACTCTTCAAATATGTTGTTACAATTTGTCTCCTGAACTCCAACTGTTGCAAAGTTCCACCACTTTTTTTATGAATTTGCCAAGCATTGTGTATGCAAACATCTACTGAGAGATATACGATAACGAGATATATTTCCATCCTGGAGATCAGTGCCTCCCATGAATGAATTATATTTGGAAATAACATATGGTCGTGGAACTTGAACATTTTTTTTCTCCGCTTGAGAATAACGACGGACACTTCCAATTGGCTGTACTCCAAAACAAGTGGAAGCCACGGTAACGACTCCGTTATCAACCCACCTGACCAACAGAATTCCACCATTCTTATCAAGAATCGATTCATATGTACCCCTTTGTTTTTTCTGCAGTACTTTTTTGCCAGTTAGAGGCAAGCTATTTGGTGTTCGATTGTCTCTGATTGTACCAGTGCATTGACAACCAATCTCCTTCAGATGTTTCAATAAGCCCATGCTGGTGAATAGATTATCGAAATATAATTTGTAAGGTTGTGGACCCTTTGCTTGAACAAGCTCATCCAACATGGTTACTAAGGGAGCAGAAGATTTACCATATGCATTTTCATATGGAACTGAACGTCTGGGATGCATACCTTGATACATTTCAAAATTTATGAGATATCCTGATGGATTGTTCAGACATTTTGTAACCGAACCTTATCAGTTTTCCTCGAATGAACTGCTTGCAGCTATGTCTTCCGAAGTACTTCACCATCGATTCATCATAACAAAGATGCTCTTCTGGTACAAAATATCTCAATCAGTTATTTTTCACTTTATCCATCAAAGGACGCATTTTCCATATTTTGTCTGAAAGATCTGGATTGTTGTTGTCAGCAAAATGTAAAAATCTAGAGATTTGCAGAAATCGATCTCTACGCATAGAGTTGTGTACAAGATTATTTCTCATGTCAGAGTTCAAGTCCCAGTAAAACTTTTTACCGGGCAGTTGATTATAGCCACTCAGAATGAGAATAGCTAAGTATACCTTCATCTCTGCAATAGATACGTTAGGATCGGAACAGTTTTGAAATAAAGCATACCTGCTGGTCTCTTCAACAAGCAACTCCATGATATCTCGATCCATAAACATTTGAAATAGATCAACAAGGGACAAATCTATATATTTTGTATATGCCTTTTTTCGAAAGAAGAAGCAGGGATTGGAATTTCCTGTAAGTCTCCTTGAATCAATACAATTTTTTCTGGTTTCTTCTTTCTTTTATCTCTGGAGGTTGAGGCTTACCTTCCGAAGATTGAAGATTTGCTGTTTTGGCTTGACATTTCGATGTTTGATGTTGAGATTTCGAATTTGATGCTCTTGATGAGACAGATGCAAACGTGGATGGAAGAATATCAATTTCAGATGGATTTTCAATAAGACATGAAGATTATTTCTCATGTCAGAGTTCAAGTCCCAGTAAAACTTTTTACCGGGCAGTTGATTATAGCCACTCAGAATGAGAATAGCTAAGTATACCTTCATCTCTGCAATAGATACGTTAGGATCGGAACAGTTTTGAAATAAAGCATACCTGCTGGTCTCTTCAACAAGCAACTCCATGATATCTCGATCCATAAACATTTGAAATAGATCAACAAGGGACAAATCTATATATTTTGTATATGCCTTTTTTCGAAAGAAGAAGCAGGGATTGGAATTTCCTGTAAGTCTCCTTGAATCAATACAATTTTTTCTGGTTTCTTCTTTCTTTTATCTCTGGAGGTTGAGGCTTACCTTCCGAAGATTGAAGATTTGCTGTTTTGGCTTGACATTTCGATGTTTGATGTTGAGATTTCGAATTTGATGCTCTTGATGAGACAGATGCAAACGTGGATGGAAGAATATCAATTTCAGATGGATTTTCAATAAGACATGTAGTAGGCACTGCCGTGAAATGAGGAGTGTCATCATCAGCTTCAGTTTCGATTATATCATCTTGATTGTAGCTGCCACCAATACGGTCATTATTTCCTAACTGAATTTCGGCTGCAGCTCGCAGTTGTGAACCAGATAAATTATCCATGAATCCTCAACCATCTTCCTCTCCTAAATCCTCATCAGTCAACACTCCTGCATTTGGCGGTTCAATATAAATTGCAGAAACATCTTCACCATAAGCCATTTCAAGGGCTTCTTGCAAGCTGGATCCGCGCCTGAAAAGAAATGAAAAAATTCAGTAGTCGAAACGCCTAGCGTAACCATGTGGTAACACGCGTACAAACACACCTGCATCGAAGGTGAGATAACCTCAAAGCATGCATTAACACAAACAATAATTAGCTTCGGTTATTTATTGAAGGATGCCGAAAAAAATTCATTGTAATAATAGTAACCAAAAAAGTTATACTCACTCGAAGTTTGGCTCAACCATTATTTCACATCAACGAAATGAAGCGACGTAAACAACTCCACAAAATACACTAAGCAGGCACTTGTTCCATATCAGGTTGTCAATAGACGAGGAAAGTGGTGACGTCACAAATGTCATTCTTGTCAAAAACTGATTCCAAACAAACGTCCGCCGAATATAAATCAGCTTGTCCGATATTGTTTCCGTTAAAGTTTTCAACTTCTTTTGCTTGAGAAAACAAAATCCAAACTACTAAACACAAACTAAAAAGCAAAGCAGCAAATAATCAACAGAAAATGTCACCTAAAATTCTTTGTTTGGAATCAGTTTTTGACAAGAATGACATTTGGACGACACACTTTCCTCGTCTATTGATGCTTGCTGTACAGACTTATGGCGCGACCTGGTGGAAATATCCATAAATAAACACTATTGTAATAAAAATAAGAAGAACCACATAACAGTTGTAACAATATGGTAACGCTAGGCGTTAATGGGTTGAAGAGTAGCTACTGTTTATCTCATTTCAAATTTGCGGCAAGACGTTTACGATATGGCGAGCGGCGAATGTATAATTTATTGACAGCAGTGACAGCACTTGTCGTATTTACTCATACACGTCATGCTTTCATAAAGCGTTCCTTCTCTTTGATAACGCAATACTTTCTTCCGAAATAACCACTAGTGCATAGTGGACAACATAACGGTAACCAATAAAATGTGGATACAGCATACGGGCCTTACCGATTCACGTTTTGATAACCGTTATTCACGACCATTAAGTTGGGATAACGTCTTACCGCTAAACATAACTGCCAAATAGAAAGCGAAATACACAAAGGAAAACGCATATGGGTATATAATGTCCATTGAGGAGCCGAAATACAAAATCTGAAACACGGTGTTTTCGGTTATCAACACAAACATTTCAACCAATCAAAATACCAGTACCTTAGCATGAGTGGAATAATCGGCAGAATCAGAAGTATATAATACGAGAATTCTCCTTTGGGAAAGGTAAAGTTTTTGATTTATTCATGTTTTATTTCCTGAAAAACAAAACTTGAGAGTTGTTCAAATGGAAAGAGGAAATGTGAATTGCGAGTCCCTTTTGGTAGCTAATGGAATTTATAGGAACTTCCTCTTAATGGGTGAACTCCAATGAATACTAAAGAAATCAGAACAATTTTTATTTTTGATAAGTCTTCTCCGTAAGTTGTTGAAATGCTCGTCAAAGATATTTTAAAAGAATAAGTTTTACAATTATATTCATGAGACCCTTCGGGAGTTATACAAGGATGTATTGAAGAATGTTTAGCCTACTATAGATGCGAACAAAATTATAAAGTCAAAATATTCTATTATTCAACATACTTTCCACTTGATATACAATACATTTTGCACAATGAACTTGCAACGCCAAGCCCCTACAGTTTCTGTAACCTCTCCGATGAAAATAAATTTACGACCTTTTAAACTTTTTTTAGTAGAGAAAAGAGATGATTCGTGGGCGAATCCAGATCGGGTGAAGAAGAGGGGTGTTCGAATAATTCGAACCCCAAATTACGAATTGTTTGGATGGCAACATACGATTTGTGTACAGAAGCAAAAACAAAACAACTCTGGACAAATTTCTGCGTCTTTTCTCCTTATTTTATTCAAAGAGTGTTCAGTAACTTCGAATAGTTATACCCAGTTATTAGAGATGCGTACGACAGTCTCGTTTTCGAGAGTCTCGCATGGTCTCGTCTCGTTTCCGAGAGTCTCTAAGGTAAGTATTGCTACGTGCAGACTTGAAAACCTGATAAAAATTTCAATGAAAAAACATGTTTTCATAGACATTTTCAAATGAATTAGAAAGTTCAAAACAATCAATTCATTGGGCCTATTTCCATCAATCAGAAGGACAACGTTCGAAAGGAACCGGCGGTGTAGGAAAAATAGCAAAAGTGATTGATTTTGATGTTTTGTATGCAGTAAATCCTACGCCTTCCAAAGGAGAATGAATGCAGGTGCTCCAAAAATAGTGCATGCCGCGGTGTAATGAAGAAATAGATTTATTACAATGGTGGAAAATTCATGATACTGATGAATTTCTAATTGTAGTAAATTCAAAGTATAAATGGTTTTAAATAATTATTCTCACAAAAAAACTATAAGTACACATTACAAGTATACTTGATAATGGAATTAAACCCGAAACCGGTCGTGAAAATGAAAAACTAGTGGAAATAAGACAAAAAAGTGTTTGACAAAATAATTAATGCTTTCGCGGTCGGAGTTTTCAGTGTCGCAATTTTCACTCGGATTTGAAGGCCGCCGTTTTTTGGAGTGATTTGATAGTATTCATTTAGATATGATATGAGACCATTGGCAATTACTATAAATAGAAAAGGGACTAATATCGATTCTTGAGGGACACCTTCGGTAATGCCTAATGGTTGACTAATGATGTTGTTTATTTTAACGACTTGCAGTCTCATGTCCAAATCGACGTGAACCATATGACCCACAAGTTCAGATGAAGTTTTCAGTGCCTTGAATATTTGTTTTAGCACAATTCGTTGCTCTGATAGAATCATGCCATGACCTCTGCATCGATATTTTCGTGGACGCATAAAGAAACTTGCCTTCCTGATCGCTCGTCATCTTTAATGAAAAATTTACCACTTTTCAAGCTTGCAAACGAACTTTTCACGGTCGCATTCGATGTTGTTTACTTTACTTATCATAATTGAGATTATTTCTAGTTTGATTCCAAAATTTTTCGGGAGGGTCATTTTGACCATTCAGGAAAGCAACACTATTATAATACGAGCACAGTATGTCACTATATCCTATTCCGAAGTTATTCATATCAGTCTTTCAATAACAACCATGCGTTTTCAACTTTTAACGGTGATATGTGAAAAAGCCAAACTTATATTATAAATACACGGGCCCTACAGAAAGTAACTCTGTTTATGTATCTGACTACTTGATGTGCATGTAATGATACGTCAGACTATTTTAGGAAGCTCATTTTGTTCTGCAGCAACCCCACGAATAGTGACATCTTGAACGCATTCCAAAATATTGGTAGTAGGAGATTTTATATATTTTTGAGAGACTGTGTCCCGAACTCTCAAATTCATCATTCTAAATTCATTCAAGTATGCTGTGCCATGATAAATAAATATCACGAACCTGTCTTAATGCAGGGTGCCACGTCAGACTGGTTAGCTAACGAGATGCGTCGAAAGACTGAAAAAAAACCACGTTAAAAACTAAATAAATGAAACTACATAGAACAAAATAATTTGATCAGACATAACCGCAAAACCTCATCAGGCATCAGATTGATTTTCTCAGACTTGAATTCGGTGCACTTGAAAATCTAACTTTTGAAGTTTTTAGTGTTGCGGCTGTCTCCATCATATACATGATACAATGGACCAGGGTGGAATACAATGCATTGATATAGATACGGAACTGATTTTATTGGAGTCACAGTATTTTAGAGTCATAGAAAGCATTACTAAATATCCGTGAGAATTGATATGGATGCAAATGAAATAACAGGACATTACTGCACATGTCGGTTGGGTGCCAGGGTGGTGAGAATGTGCTACCATGTAGCAATTGCCATTGGTACCATAGAGACAGTCGGTATACTATAAAAAATATGAAATTTTCATCTACCAATAATTTGAAATGCGTTCAAGAGTCTCAAGAGTTCGTGAGTCTCAAGTATCACTACATGCTCATCAAGTAATCAGATGAATCTGTATCGATACTTTTTGTAGTGCCCTTGTATTTCAGAAATATAGGTTTGGCTCAAGGTTTCTCATGTATTATCGTTGATAGTTGGGAATATATGATTTTTTAAGGTTGCTATCGAAAGAAGGAAGTGACTAACTACAGAATGAGCTATATTTGAGTACATTTTTTATTAACCCGGTATGGTAAAATACTGTTTGTGTTATAATAGTATTTCTCCTTTGTATGGTCAACGTTATTCACCTAAAAAATTTCGAAATCAAACTAGAATCAATTTTATTTCTGATAAGTTCAGTAGTTAATGTTGAAATAGTATATTTTCGTAATCCCATACTGTTATTTTGATGACAATTGAAAAGTTAATGTTAACAGCCTCCGACCTTCACTTGTTAATTTTTTTTTTCAAAACTTTATTCTGCTCACAATAACAATAATTATAATAATACTAACTATACCGGGTGTCAACGAATCTATTAGACAAGTCATAACTTCTAGACCATTAGGTGCATCAAAATGAGATTTGGTATATGTAAATGGTATGTAAAGAGGAGAGTTTTCACATATTTTTCACTTTCCGGTCACTTCCGGTTTCACCGGAAATGACTCCGGTTCAAAAATTTTAAATGGAACACCCTGTATATTGTAACATTTTTTGATTTCTGAGACAATTTTAGATCAGAATGTGACATTTTCGAAAGTTTTTATGCTTACTTAATTTTTTCGGAGTCACTTTTGAAATTACATCTAGGTGGCTATGATCGGAAGTAAACTAATCTAAGGACCCCAGGTGATATCAGAATATTACAATCGCGAAGTTTTAGTGACTAGTATGACTAGTATGAATAAGACAAGTTGGCAAAATTACATTTTCGTGTCTATTATTTTTAAATGGCGACCATTTTTTGACATGCACTTTCCGAAAAAAGGAAATTTTGACGAATCTAACGATACTAATTTATTTGCGATTGGTTCAACAAATTTAACGAATTTAACAATAATTTCAGCGATGCACTTACATTTTTTTCAATATCCTAATTTCTCAAAATTTTCAATATAATAAATTTTCAAAGTGCATTCCTCCTTGTTGAAGACACATTTCAGCTCGTTCAATTGTTTCTCTCAACACGTTTTGTAACATTTGTGGCGTTATACTTCTAAATGCCTGTAGAATCCTTTCTTCTAATATTTCGAGAGTGGCTGAGGCTGTTGCTTAGTAGACCCTTTCTTTAACATATCCCCAAATGAAGAAATCTAGCACAGTCAGATCCGATGAGCGGGCAGGACACCGTATTGGACCATTGGTTGCAATAACTTGATTATTGAAATGCTCTATTAAGTAATCAAGAACGTATCTGCTATTATGAGGGGGTGTTCCATCTCGTTGGAAGTAAATTTGCCGTAAAACTACTAAAGGTAGATTATTAAGATGATCCTCGATTTCATTTTGAAGAAAACCTAAGTACCTAGCCCCTGTTAACTGACCTTGAAATAATATTGTTCCAATTATTCTGTTTCCAACGATACCAGCCCAGACCTTGACGCCAAACCTTTCTTGAGAATTGCCCTCTCTCATTGCATGTTGATTTTGTTGGGCCCAGTACCGAGAATTTTGCTTATTAAACAAGCCATTATTTGTAAATCGTGATTCGTCAGAAAATAGAATAAAGTTTATGAAATTTGGGTTAACTCTATGATTTTAAAGTAACTAATAACAAAACACTACTCATCTATCGCCATCGTCAGCATACAAATGTTGATGTAACTGATATTTAAATGCTCGATATCCGTGCTTTTTCAATATTTTTCTTGCTGATTCGTGACTTATCTGCATTTCTCGACTAATTTATCTTTAAGAAACCGTTTTGTCAACCTCAACCAAAGCAAGAACGTTAATATCAGTCTCCTCATTTATGATAAACCTCTGTTCTGCCTCTCGATTTCCCTCTTGCCTAAAACGGTTCTCAACATACGGAAAATACTGATGGGATAGATGTTGCCGATTGGGATATCTCTGAGCATACAACTCAGCAGTATTCCTTGAATTTCTGTGACATTCTCCAAACAATAACAACATATCCACTTTTTCACTTTGAGTATACATTATTTTGACGGACAATTGAACTAAAATTTACGAAAATTAAGAAAATTTTACCTTCTGCTCTTAAAGCTTATGTCACTGTCATAACCTAAGTGAGTGTTTTGTTCTCCAAAGAAGATTTGATCAAAATAACTGCAAAATATTATGCATCATGCCTATTCTCGGCACACTT
Source organism: Chrysolina oricalcia (assembly GCA_944452925.2). Taxonomy (NCBI): domain Eukaryota; kingdom Metazoa; phylum Arthropoda; class Insecta; order Coleoptera; family Chrysomelidae; genus Chrysolina; species Chrysolina oricalcia. The sequence continues at coordinate 46,363,373 of OX101820.2, forward strand.
GACAATAGTAAATAAATTATTAATGAAGTATTTTCCTCAGTAATATTTAATTTAAGTTCTTATTTGTAATCCAATCGCAAATAAATTAGTATCGTTAGATTCGTCAAAATATCCTTTTTTCGGAAAGTGCTTGTCAAAAAATGGTCGCCATTTGAAAAATAATAGTTAGACAAGAAAATGTAATTTTGCCAACTTGTCTTATTCATATCTATCATACTAGTCACTAAAACTCCGCGATTGTAATATTCTGATATAATCTGAGGTCCTTAGAATAGTTTACTTCCGATCATGGCCACCTAGATGTAATTTCAAAAGTGACCGGAAAGTGAAAAATATGTGGAAACTCTCCTCTTCACATACCATTCACCTATACCAAATCTCATTTTGATACACCTAATGGTCTAGAAGTTATGACTTGTCTAATAGATTCGTTGACACCCGATATATAAATCTGAAAAGTAATTTGAAAATTGCTATTATTCGAAATTTCTATTCCATCGATGAGAGATTTACCATCTATAGCACCAGTATTTGAACTTGTTGTCGGTGTGGCCTCATTACTACACTTATAATAGTTGTCTCGTTATCTTCATTCTCTTTGAAACTGAATTTTCAATATACGACTCCGACACCGTAGAGGAGCTCCAACCTCCAAGTTCTTCTACCGATGGTAGATCGCCACCATTTTACAAGCATAGTAGCCAAGGATCTGCAAAACGAGTGCCCTGTGTAGAGATGAGGATTTTTCAATTTTAGGAATGCTGCAATTTTCTTTGGAACAGCTCCAATAGTATGAATGCCCACAACTTGTATTGCACATTCACCATTTCTATAACCGATTTTCAAAATTTGAAGGCTGCAAATCTACGTATTTTTGGTATAAACCACAGGCATCAAAAGAAAGTCCTTCTTTTGGAATGACAAATACCCTGCTCTTTTTGTTTTTAGTATACCTCAATGTAACCAAAACTCTGGATCAAAATCAAAATCATCCACAGTTAGCTTAACAAGTTCGTCACGTCTACTGGCACCAAGAATACCACACATTGATACAACCTTTTCAAGCAACCATGTATGATCATCTGCCTCCAACAGAAACTTAGTTACTTGTTTCTTTGGTGTGTATCCATCAGACTTTCGACTCAAGAACAATAATAATTTTCCAAATTTGAAATCACCATTTCTGTAGGTAATACTCTGATATGGTGTAGCATTTAAAATAACTAACCTTGAAATGTCTGTTGTCATAAACTTTCAAAGCAAGTTTCAACATTGTGATCTTCTGATTTTCCTTTCGTATTGGCTAATAATACATCTTCATTAACCACATTTACATTCTTGCTTATACGCTACTCTTCAAAATTTTTAAATTGTTTTTGATATCGCTCTTGAGTTATTTTCGACAGTGAACTGACACTCGCTGCACATGATTCTCCCAATATTTCTAAAGAAATTTGATTTTGTTCCTCAATTTCTTCAATTTCATCTATGGTCGTTGTTAAAGCGAACTCGGGAACACAAAAAACTGACGTTGTGTATAATTTTGTTGTGATATTGTTAAGCTGTTCCATGCCAACACGATGTTAGGATTTTTCTGTGGAATTACGAGGTACGTGGTTTGTTCTTTCCTTGTAATCAAAATTTAATCTTTTAGCGAGATTAAGAAAAGTCTTGAACGACACACGGCCAATACGCAAATAACGGATTCGGTTGTTATAATCCTCGTCGGCGCCTTTGATTACAATATTCAACATCATCCGTTAGGTGCTACATATCGGCCTTGTAACGTTAATAACTATTTGAGTACGTTTGAGAAGACACTGGTGAACTGAATACTGTTTTTCATTTCTATTGCGTCTTCGATTAAGAAACCTACTACGTTGTAACACCGATTTTCATTTCTGAAGGGCTAGCTAGCTGTATCGAAATATTTCATTTCCTATGACTTTCATGAACAAAATTTATGATCATACATAACAACGAATCAAGTTTGTTTACGTCTGTCTAATAATTTTAAATTACACATCAGTAGATAATTACAAATTTCGATTGAAAAAATTAAGTTATTAAAAATGATTAGCGATAGTGAGGATGATTTAACAATCAAATTAATAAATTTATATCAGAAGCTCCTGATAATGCCTATCTTCCAACAAAGGTAAGATTTTCTTTTCATAAAACCAGAATAATTTCAATAAAAAGATTGATTACAATTGGATTATATACTCCTACGCTCGTACTACAAAATTTCATATACTTACTCGTGGGAAATGTATGTCATTTCATGCTCCTCGTACAATATACTATTCTTTCACAATAGTGTTGCGTTTCCAAAAGCATGACATATTCAAGCCAAATCACGGGAATAAACTAGAAGTAGTCTAAATTTGTGATGAATTACATCGATTGTCTGTTTTTTTTTTCAACTACTCTTAATTTGATTATTGCCCATTCAAAGTGTTACTGACACATTGTGATCTACAACATACTAAAGTGTCATTGAATTCCTCAATCAACCAAAATCCCATGTATTCCGTGCAGGGTCCTCACGCAAAACTGGTTTGACTTTTTGATGTGAAACTTTACATGAAACTTTCAATAAGTTGTTGATTGTTGCTATGGTGAGGAATTTTCTTTTTATCCATGGGACCAGTATAGACTAACTATAGATATCAAAACATCCTCGTAATATAAGAATAATGTTCAGTCAAGTTCATTGTTATCATGTTATCATGTTATAATGGGCCGTGGTGGTCGGCTGGTAGTGCGTTCGCCTCGCATGCGTGGGGTCGTGGGTTCGATCAACCGATTCACCGGTCTCGTGCATGGCATCACACGTTAAAAGGTAAGGGCTGCGTCTTCCCTTGCTCACACAAGTCTCTCGAAAACTTCTGAGGGTTGCGCGTAGGGGTGCAATCGGTTGACGGAAATAATAATTTTAACAACAACAACAATCAACTAATTGTGCATGAAAATAATTGATAGCAAAAAATAAGAACGAATCAATTTCATTTTAATTGTGATTCAACTCAATTGATATCCAACGATCCAACAAATTTGTTGATACTTCAGAGTGTTCGGAGAGTTTTCCAACTTTGAAGTAGGAAAAATTAAATTCCCAATGGAAGAGTTTAATGTAAACATATAACAAATCACATAGTTATTTTTTGAAGGATTTTTCGACCTTTCCCGGCATGCTTTCTGTTCGACATTTTGGCGTAAACTGACGTGAAACTAACGCTTAACGCTGATAATGTTCAGCTATGACAAATATCCCACATGACAAGTAAACAAAATGGAGACGAGCCATGTTGCCGGATGTCACAAATGACCGACACCGTCACACCGGTAAGATAGTCGGCAGTCCGACAAGCAAACCTGTGACACTCGTCCGGCTGACAAATAAAAGCATAAAACATGTCTCATAATGATATGATAGGTCACCCGTTTAGCGGCGGTTGAAGAGATGTCACAAATACGTGACACCCGTCTGTATGGCACAGTTTTGTTCCGTCACAAAAGTTGTGACATACGTCCGGAAAGGGTTGATGCTACCTTCCTATGATTTCGTTAAATTCAAGATATTGTGAATGAGGTATTGAAATTAATCCATCAGTTGATATTTATTCACTATGTAAATTATTTTATTTTAAAGTATTCTTTATTGGGCTCGAAACAAGTGTTTCTCACTTAACGACTATTTATATTATATTAATTTTTATTACTCTCCCTGCCAAAAATGTCTCATAGAGACTGATAAAAAAAAATAATAATATTAAAATATTTAAGTGAATTTATGAGATCCAAGTTGGATAGTGATACCGCAAATCCGTATAGAGCCATATTCGATATTCATCGGTATTTAAAAGACATTACAGTTCTTAGGCATAACTGTTATCCGTTTCTATCTGCGATTACTGGGATGGATGCTACATGTTTCTAAGAGGTCCTGCAGTTTAAAAATAAATTAGAACGTATGAGATTTCATCGCAGTGTTGATTATATGAAAAAAAAAATCATTGATATTCTGCGAGGTCTGCCAGATTGTTCATGGCACGTTCTATATGAAGATTGAATAAATAACCCAATGGACTTTATAATTTAATATGCACTTATGCACATATAGAATGAAGTCATTTTCAAATTAGAAAAAATATGTAAATTACACATTCATTTCTAACAGAAACGAAACGAAGGTAGATCTGGTAGATCTGTGCAGCCAGTTTTAACAAAATTTGTTCCTCGTCTGTATTATCACAACTCTCATCCTACCGTGGTTGGTATTTACTTACTCTGATCCCGCTCTATGAAACGTTGTCTAGGCCGCACCATCATCCGAGTAGAGAAAGAAGCTCTCCGAGTAGCCGGTTAGAGATTCATTCATTTCATACATTCAGGCGTTGTATGAGAATTACCCCTCAAACAACGATTCAGAGCTCACGACTTGCGAAAGAACCATGCAGTTCATTCGAAAAGAAACGAAAACTGCCAGCGAATACATTTGACATACGAGGGTAATAATAAGTAAATAAAGTAATTCTCGATTATCCGATTAAGATAAAAAAATTGATCATTTGCAATTGAAGTCATTTTGAAATATACATCATTATTTGTAGGCGTAGATAAAATAACCTAGGGTACATTATGATTTTTCTGATATTATGTTTTGAAAATCTGGAGTAATGTGATAATAATAATCTATTCGAATATTTCAGCAATATTCTATCCTGGAATGTGGCATTACGTTGATCTTGTGTTGATCTTTCTGAAATATTTTTGAAATATTCTAGCATGGTTTGATAATAATAATTAATTCGAATATTCTTAAGAATAATTTGTATATAATAACCCATTTGGTTTCGTAATGTTCCTACTGATGGATCTCATAAAATCTCATAGGATTCGCATAAAATTGGATACGAAATTCCATGCAAATACAGATTGGACCATCAAGTCCTGAACAGACTTTTTTTATACGATACCGAATGAGATTATAAATTGTGTATTTCCACACATAGGTTCTCAAGATTTTGAATGAGGAAAAAACATTATTTTGTTTGAAATTGGAATACCTCATCGAATCGTGTATATAGTCTCTTTGCACCACTATTGCCTAAAACAAACTCTCATACTCTATATCCTTGTTTTCTTATCGACACTTGTGAATTCTCAGTGATTTTGAGTTGTATGAAAACTTAAAGGAATTGGATAAATTCAGATAAGGAATTCCTGATCCAAACCATCACATCGTGATCCCACTATTTTCACAAGATACCCAATAAAATTGGATACGGAATTTCTGATACAGATCATCGAATACTGAATCCACTTTCTTCATACAATACCAAATAAGATTAGTAATTGTGAATTTCCACACATCTCTCATACGTTAACAAGCTTGTGAATGAGCATATAATATCGTTGTGATTGAAAGTGGAATACCTCATCGAATCTCATAGTCCCCTCAAACAACCACTGCCTGATACAAACTCGTATGACATGTATTCGGGTATGCTTATAGATTACACCCACTTATAAATCCTCAACATACTTCCAAAAAGTGTATGTGCCAGGGATAACGTACGTGTAGGTCACAGACTTTCCACGTAGATCCTTATAAATTCCCATTATTCGTCTATATTTTTTTATGAGATTATATGTGATATTTTTGGCAGGGCTATTATATTCATATAGGTATATAAAAAGTTCCATATCAACCACAAATCAAAGCTATGCTTTATGTGGTTAACCTTTTTTTTGTTGAATGATTTGACTTTGTAATTTTTATTGTAATGTTCTGTTTGACAAATGAATATTATTATTATCATTATATTATATATGCTCCAATAGTGCGGTCCAGAGGTTTGGAATAATTTAATTGTACAAGTAACAGTATGAACCTACTCTGAATTATGAGCACCCCCTGAAAAATTTTAAATGAGAAGGGGGCCGTGTGGCACCTTGTTCGAAAGGGATTTTCATTCTCTGTTTAGCTTTATTGAGTTTTTCCAATATGGTGCAATCATAACTGAGGAGATTCAGTTTGAAAGTGTAAATCTTTCATACGTCGCGTAGATTGAAGGAATAATGTTTGGGTAGTATTTTAAAATTTATTTTACAGTTTAATTACATTTTCAAAATGACCACCATTCACTTCTTGACACTAAGCAAGGTGATCTTAAAATTCTCGTAGAACATATTGTGGGACCTCAGAGGTTTTCTTGTTAATTTCTTCGGTTATCCTGACTTTTAAATCTGCAATATTGTCTGGTCCATTGAAATGTATTTTTGAATTTAAATAAGACATTAAAATTCATTGAGTGTAATCAAATCGGGGAAAAGGACAAGAAAATAAGTGCTTATAGACTTAGGGCTACAACAATCTATTAGTGATATACCTGCTGATCCTTAGACTTTGCCTAAAAATTAAATTTAAGTCTTGCCTCTAAAAGGGATGTTTGACTACTTTTCCTGTTGAGGAAATTTTTGATTTGATCTAGATTTTCTTTCGAATAATACGTTCATTAGTGTTTCAAATGGAAATAGTTTGAGATAGTAATTTTTATCAAATGACTTTCTACATTCAAAATAATAGCTAGATGTAGGTCGTTTAATTGAGATGATAGATTTTTGTATTATAATATACTCCGTATAAATTTTGATGATCAAGATACAAAATTAATTAAACCTGTTTCAGATCTTTTAAATTTACCAATTCGATACTATCAAAAAATTAGGTCCTATTAATTGATTCAGTAACTGACGTTCATTCATCAATGTACTTATAAGATTAATGCACATATCTTGGAGTTGTGGTTTCTGGATTCGGCCTTGACAAAAAGATATAGTTATTCTGTTTTGTTCTGTTATATCACCAAAAAAATTATCAATATATCGATGTATCGGTGTATCATGGTACGGTGTTTATATACTTTGATTTCATTCTTTCCGCATTTTATAATATACCGAAAACAAAACAGATCGAATATTTTCAAAACGCATGTGCTGTGAAAAAAATGCGAAGAACACGTCGATTTTCAATCCAAGGGGATCATATTCCTATCATATCTTCAACTGACATACCTCTTTCCCCACCCATTGGTCACTATCACCTAAACAATTTGAATAGGGAAATTAGTAAGTGTGACACAACATTAAGGAGGTAATTTCATAAGGAATTCAGTCCACGTAAATTTTAGCTACCTAACTTTCCATTTTGGCGCCCTCTTGCGGGAAAAACAACTGTTCCTTATTCCAAATTATGATACTTTATTTGCAAGCCAATTTGACATAAATTCTACTATTTCCCCTATTCAAATTGTTTGGGTGATAGTGACCAAGAGGTGGGGAGGAGAGGTATGCCAGTTGAGGTTATGATAGTAAGATGCCCCCCTTGAATTAAAAATCGACGTGTTTTTGCATTTTTTTCACACATGCGTTTTGAAGATATTCGGTCTGTTTCGTTTTCGGTGCTCCACCCTCTATATTGAAGATTATTTTTAAATGAACAGAAATGACTCGGTGCGGCTCTGTATGGAAATGATATTTTACTACGGTTTGACCTCAATGTTTCATCAGCAAGAAAAACTTCATCGATAACTTGGTATGAAAAGGTATTGGATCCTTCATCGTATGCAATTTTCTTTCCTCCTCATAATATATTAAATTTTTTTCGAGCATTTTCTGTGGTTACTCGAAGCTTCAATTTTAAATCGTTCATAAAATCGACATACGGGTATAAGAACGTGGGAGGTTGCATTACGGAATTTTTAATTCTCGCTTGTTTCCCTACACTAATGAAAACAGGCATGTTAGAAACTGAGATGATAGAGAAGACAAGTTGAAAGCTTTTAGACTGGGAGATGGTGACAGATTTCAGGTGACGATTTTCTCGTTTATGCCTCTGATAGTCCAAGATTCCAGGGCCGTCAGACGTTACTTATTTTCAATCGAACGAAATGTGTACGATTGATTGCTGATTTTTAAATGTATTTTGTACAATATCACTCTGAAGTGTCAGACGCTTTCCATAGACCAGAACTTTTGTCAGACGCTTTAAAGCTCCACAAATTACTACAGAGTGATATTCTACAAAACGTACATAAAAATCAGCCACACAAATTTAAGTTAAGTAACTCTTATTTTCAGTAACCTTTCTCTCTTGGTACCTGCCCAGGTGTCACAGAGCGAACTCCACAAGCACGCAGGTATTAAAAGTACATGAGACACCACTCAGAACTTAAGTCTTCGTTTTTTCAAAAATAAGTTATGTCTGAAGGCCCTGGGATTTTACTTATAAGGAAATGTTAAGAAAATCTTTTATTTACCAAAATTCTGTTTTCTTTTAAATTTCTTTTTGAACAAAAATCCTCCCATAGTCTTCCAACGGAGATGGCTGACCCTAGTGTGATGCGTCTGCTAGGTTTTCAATAAAAAAAAAATGTTGGAGACGAGATTTGAACCTAGTTACTCTGTCCACCAAACCACCACGGGTTACAGAAAAATATCTGTAGACTGAAAACTAAGTGAGTGATTCCTTAATATCTGAAGAATGGTCATTTGGCCAAGCTGGCAGGTAGGCATGCGAACATAGTACATCTTTTCGGTCTTTTCACCTATAGATAAGTTCTAGATAACTCTATCTATCAGATAAGGATATGTAAACCTGTGAAGTTTATCCGATAGATAGTTATCAGAGACTTTATTGTGAGGTGAAAAGACCGGCCCTCAATCGTACACATTTCGTTCGTTTAAAAATAAGTAACGTCTGACGGCCCTGGGATCTTGCTCTATGAGACCAGTGAAAGATATGAAAAATCTGAAAAATTTGAGCAGTCGCAGCGTAGCTTTCATATAAAAAATTCGATTTTCATTAAGGAATATATGTGTTTTGGGACGATTTTATCGCCGCTGCGATGGCTTAAACCTGTGATATTTTTTTTTAAATTTTGGACAATTTTCACTTTGCTGCCAATTAAAATAATGGAAGTTTCCATCTTGAATGTCCCATAAAAAACTGGCATAAGGTTTGCGGATGTCGAAGTGAGGTTAAGTGCCGGAATTGAATTTTTATATGAAGGCATTGCGGCGACCGCTCAAAGTTTTCATGATTTTGGTCACTGGTCACTGATCTCTGGTCACTGGTCTCAAAGGCATAAAAGAGAAAATTGTCACCTGAAATCTGGCACCATCTCCCAGTCTATTTACTTTGATTTTGAAAACAGATTTTCAACAACTTTATGGATTTTGTGATGTAATCGAGCAAGGAAACTGAGTGCTTTCCTGTTCAAAATAAAGAATAGAGTGTCAGATGTGTTTTTGAAAACCTAATTCGATCATCATTCAAGACAAGCAGCTAGTAAGATAATATCAGACGTCATTATTGCAAAGAATTGTACCTGTACAAAAGACACGTATCTCATTTCGTCAATCGTCAATATATCTTAGGATGCCAAGTTTTGAGATTCAGGCATAACTTTCAACTGTCAACAACTTTTCTACACTAGCGGGCGTTGAAGTACACTTTACCGCCTGGTTTCATAGTCGTAAAGTGATACTTTAGCACCCGGGGGTCCATTATGGCTCGCGGGTCGTAAAGTTGGAAATGTTCTCATTTTGCCAAATTTACACATCAGTTCAAACCACCGCAAAATAATCAATTTAGTTCAATAAAGAAATACTCATTTAACAACATTCATAATCTATATATTTTGGGCCATAACCCTGAAAATCAAAATTTTATATCAACTATGCAATTGGTACTATTATTAATGTTGAGTATGGGATATTCCTTTTTCTCGTGAAAATAATTATTACTTATTGAAACATCCTCATCGATCTTTTTGGAAGTGGATGGTTGGTACAAATAATTATTTTGTATCGTTCCTGCAACATCACCGGCGGTTTTTTTGGCGATATTCAATTTATTTGAAATCGATTCTTCAATATAGCTTTCAGTTACAACTGAAGTTGATTTCCAACCAGCAATGTCTTTCAATGTTGACCGAAGATATTCTTCCCAACAACTTGTTTTGTGTGTTTCAGTCTGCCAATAACTAATTTCAATAATTGCTTAATGAGTTGGCCTCATGGAGAAGTATACAGGATCTCAAACTCTATACTGCATAAACGCCACTGAAAAGGCCAGAAACCGACACAGTCAATAGCTTTGACAGATAATTTGACAGAGCAATGGAATTTTCTGAGAAAGTATCAATAAAAATGTTTCCCATGCGGTTCCAAGATTTTGGTGGACACTGTATAAAGAAACCGCTAGTTCATATAATTTTGTATGCATCACGTGCATAAAATGCGTTTATGCAGTGCACTTTACCGCCCGGTTTTACAGGCGTGAGGTGACACTTTAAAGTTGGTAATGTTCTCAAATTGCCCGTATATACAGATCAACTCATGTAAGACCCACCACGAAACAATCAATTCAGTTCGATGAAGAAATACTCATTTAACAACATTTATTCATAATTTACATTATCAAGGCACTAGCCTGAATATCAAAATGTTGGTTACCAATTTTAAGGATGGGATATTATCTCTCTTCTTGAATATAATTATTCCTTATGGAAAGCTGCTTTACAAATTCCTGCTTTAGATTTAAATAATAATAATTATAATAAATGAAAGTGTTTTAAAACTATTGAATTTCAATTGATCAGTATCTTTCTCAGGTATCTTTCCGGCATCATACTTTTGAATATTGAAGTTACAAATAGCGTATAAAACGTGTAGCCCATTGAAATTCAAGTCAGTATTCGTGATTTGTGCTTAACCACCAGTACATAAAAGTTTGTATGTATCACGTGCGTAAAATGCGTTTATGACCTTCAGCGTGTATTATTCACGCCTCAGGCCATAAATGCCTGCCTTACGCCCTTGATACATCATGTCCTCCATCCTACTTTACGCCCTTGATACATAAATAACTATTTTTGATAATTTTTTGCTGGATTGTCTGAAATAAGGGTGATTTACTCTGTACTGTACAATTTTTATATTTTTCGACCTACCCTGTTTGCTGTATGCCTTGCAACCATTCTGAGTTATATGATTATCGAACATGCACCATTTTTTGGCAATATTTATATTTTGGTGATGCAATTAATTAAACACAATTCCCATGATGCACACTTATATTACTGAAGATTCTAGTGAAAAACAGATGTTTTCTCTCCACGTTATGCATTTTTTGTTCTTCAGAAGGATAATTTAAATTGCTTGTCGGCAAAGCTTCGTTTGCCATCTTCAGGTAGTGTTTACTGACTGGAGTTTTGAAGTAGACGGATACACTTCTCTGGGTCTTCGTGACTATCTTTTGACCATGCGCAGATGAATAAATAATAGTATTTGAATCGAAATGACTTGAAAACATCCATGACAATTGTTTGACGCAAACTGTCAGTGTCAATAGATAATTGTCAAACCCGTGATTATTTGTGATATGACGGTGAGTGTAGAAAATGTGATGAAAAGTGATATGGAAGAAGAATTTTCCTATTAGAATTTTATTGACAAATAAAGTTGTTCATTAAAAATCTAAAATAAATAAATTAGTAGGGAATTACAGTTAACTATAATACTCGGAAAAATGTCAATCATTCTATGATTATAGCTATCATTATTGACTCGTAGTATAATCTACTATCACTTCCTGGTCAGTTCTTTCTTGCGTTTGAAACATATAAATGAATAATTAATCGTGAGTTGAATCCTGTTGAAGTTGACGCAGGTACTACTTCCTTCAAAATTGTTCAAGGGTATTATTGTCTTCCGCATTCAGACGTCATCTGTAGGCTGATCCACTGCCACCATGCATCCCCCAAGGTTAAAGCCCGAAAGAATGAACTACCCAGCACTCTACGTACTCAAACGCTCACCCCCACCCTTCTACGAGTCCCGTTCGTTGAAGCGGTTCCTCATCCTGTTGACTGGCGAACAGCAGAACAAAATCTGACCGTTTGATGTGGAGTGCTCAGCCTTTGTGCGCCTGACATATTTATTTCTGACATTGGCTGATCCACTTGTCCTCTTCTACTCAATTCATGGTGTAGTGGCTGGCTCCTTCCATCAGAGTTTTCACGCCAATATGGTTTTTTTTTGCACTGATGAGTGCGGAATGATGATTCAGCGCGAACTTTTTTTATGTGGTCTGTTCAATTTGTTACTGTGTTAGGCTGAGTCCTAATTGGACAATCATCGCGCGAGCAGGCGTCGGCGATGGTCGCTGACTCGGACGATGAAAAGTAAAAAAAAAAAAGTAAAAATTGTTATTTTCGTCAACCGATTGCACCCCTACGCGCAATTCTCGGAAGTCTTCGAGAGACTTGTGTGAGCTAGGAAAGACGCAGTCCTTACCTTTAACGTGTGATGCCATGCACGAGACCGATGAATCGGTGGATCGAACCCACGACCCCACGCTTGCGAGGCGTACGCTTTTACCAGCCGAACACAAACCACAAACCTTAATAATAATAAAGCAGGGTGTTGAACTTCGAATGTACTCGCGCGATGCAAGAGGACGATCGCATTGGTTTGTTTTGAAATCGTGTCGCTTACATCGCTCTGTCGCTGGAAAAACAAACCGATTCTTGAGAGTGGGTGTGTCTTACTCAGGTACCGACTTCTTGCAGTCAAGGCGACATAGCAACGCCTGAACGCTTAAAAAAAAACTTGTTTGATTTTGATAGTGCCTCCGATCAAGTAACACGTTGTGTTACTCGATCGGAGGATAGCGCTATCTGACGTTTGGAAGCATGGATTTTGAAGAAATGTTAATCAACGAAGTGCGAATTAATTCAGTTTTATGGTATAAACGTAGTGATAGCTACAAAAATAGAGTAAACACTGATCAAGTGTGAGATTGTGTGGCAAAGAAGCTCCACTCCTGTTCAATTTCCTTGCAGATGTGGCCGAATGTTTAAGCTGACATTCTGTTGTAGTGGTAAGATATATCCTCTTGGTCTATTTCCTTTTCTTCTGAGGAGGTTCTGCAAGAAGTTACGACAGATGCACATTCCCTAGCAAAAATGCTGCATCCTCAATTTTAGAAGTCATTTCAGCTTGGACACCGGAATTAGGAAAAAAACAATTATGTACGTAGGTGGTCGCGCGATGGTGTGCTGATCCGACCAACAACGTCTGTTCGCACGAATAGGCGTTCGCAATCAGGACACCCATTTTGATCGCCCCATCAAGACGCGATGCGACCGATCATCGCCGGACGCCCGCTCGCGCGATGGTTGTCCAATTAGGACACAGCCTTAAGGTTATGTACGCTTTGTTGGCAACCTTTGACCGTCATTATTTGGAAGTTTTCCAATTTTGATAGCTTCTATGATTGTTCGAAAGCAGAAGTTTTCGTCGCCTATTCATGTTGAGAATGAAGTGGCGTTGAATAGATAATAGGAAACCAGTCAACAGAAGGGTCACCATAACAAATAATTGATGATGCTCTCTTGGGATAAGATTGCTTCACGCTAACCATTCTGCTCTCAAAATGTATTGAAAATGTCATATTTTCAACTACATGTGACTCAAGATGACTTGTTCCAATCAAATGTTACAGAAGTAGGGGCGAGCCTAAGAATCCTCACGTCTGTCATTTTGATTTTGACGTAAACGGCTTCATCAAACTTCAGGAAAGTATTGAGGCTCCATTGCTGTTTCAATACACTGTAACCATGATGTTCATTCAGAAATATCACCCAATAAAGGACCCCGCACTTTTTACAGGTAAAACAGTTCTCGGTGAAATTGTCTGAATTTTCAGTATATCTTAGTATTCGATGTACTGACTGAACGTGCAGAATTGTAAAGTTCGTTGATGGATGGATATTGAAATAGAGGGCGTTCAAGTAAAAATCAGTAATTTTTATTTGACAATTTTCTCGGGATTTGAAAGTGTTAACTACATTTTTTTCGTTCTTATCATCAACTCACTTTCATATTACTTAATCCAAACATGATTTCGCTGAGATATATAGGGAAATCATGAAAATTTTCGATGAATAAATGACAGAATATCAACGTTTCAGAAATCACCTTGTAATTCACGATTAACTTGGTGAAATTCCTTTATTATTATTTAATATATTCATCGTTCTCTCCTCAATACTGTCCCAAAAATTCAGTTTCCTGCTATGACTAGTTTCATAGTTATCAATTGACAAACTTATTACCATTTGCATGACGAGTTGAAGGAACTTATTCACGCGCACACTATACATTCCACAAATAGTGAGAATGTGGAGATCGAAATAAATGTAAAAGAGGGTGAAGACTAGATGTAACAATCACATCAGATGAATTTAATAATAAAAATATTAAATAATAATGAAGGAATTTAACAGAGTTATTCATGAATTACATGGTGAATTCTGAAATGTTGATATTTTGATATTTTCATCATCGAAAATTTTTATGATCCCCCTCTATATTCCATTGGAATCATATTTACACGGTATTAGCTATCTCCGGAGGATGATAATTCACTCGAATATACAGGATATGTACGAAAGAAACGGCCATATATCTCACCAATTTTTCAAATCACCCTGTACGAAATGTATGAATTGTGAATAATGATGAAAAACGAATAGTATATAGCATGCCAAAATAATTTTATCAATATTTTATTATTACATCTAATTTTCAGACATTACTAAAATGTTTTACATTACTAAAATGTTTCACTCTGTACATAATGATATAATCTGCACCATCTGAATGATATTTAGTAATATGAAGGTACGTTGATGATAAGAACGAAAAAAAATGCAGTTGGCACTTTCAATTCCTAAGAAAATAAATAAAAATTACTGATTTTTAACTTCAAAATCTACCAATCAACGAACTTTGCGATTCTGCACGTTTAATCAGTACAAATAATATAATATATTAAAAATTCAGACAATTTCACAGATAACCATTTTACCTATAAGAAGTGCGGGTTCCTTTATGTTTGAATGTATACCATACGTTGTCACCCAATTCGTGCAAACTATACTAGCGGTTCCTCATTTACGACCACACTTTATACTATGAAAAATCTTTAACTGAAAACATATTATGTAATTGAATACATTCCTTGTAACTATATGATTCTGAGACAAACGAATTGAGATATAAAATAATTAGATGCATCCAAGATAATAAATGTACATTCTACCTCTTGTTACTCTTTTTCTTCATGGTACTTTTGTCTATAAACTGGCAACGATATTTGAAAATATACGGAACGTTCTCACAAGTGTAAAAAAATCATTATCTAATATTTTCTCCTTAACTAAATAATATACGTTGGTGTGAAGTGTCGAAAGCTTTTAAAATTTTAGGTGAATTGTTATTTTGGCTTCCCTTTTGTCATTCTCCCCTCATAATACCATCTGGGGATGAACTGTGAAGAGGTGTCAAAGCTATGGTGTTTGCGAAACCGGAATCATATACCAGGTAGTTGATTAAAGTAAATTCCGTACTCTCGTAACTGTACAGTTTGTTATCAGATAATGTTTCCAATTATTTGAAACTCTTATTTTTAAATTACAGAAATTTTTCATAGGTACAAACAGAATGGTTGTTTGAACGCAAAATAGATCATTAATTATTACCTTCTATTTGTGATGCTGAAGAAATCATAATGGCAAATCCATTCGATATTTTCTTGGTTCTCAGTTCGGTAACTGATGATTAATTGAAAATAAATGCTTATCAATTATATAGGGCGGATCGTAATATAAATGGAAGAGGTCTGTGTGTTTATACGAGCAATGATCTGAATCATGAGGTTATTGTTAGCATTCAAAATTATACTTGGGAGCAGTGTTGGTTGGAAATTAGAACAGAGAAGAGAAATTCAGCAGTAAGACTCATATATAAGCCACATGAACACAATACAACAAAGACGAGTTTGAAGGTAGACATTGTTTGTATGAGGGACTTCAGTTTCCATCTCCTACTACGAAAATAATTTTAAAAGAAGTTTTACTCAGTCATACATCAGTTCGAATTGTATCAACTTATAGATGTCCAAACTAGAATTACTGCGACATCTGCTACCTTGCTTGATTATGTTATAGGCCGTAAACTGTAATTGAGACTGGTGTCATATCTCACAGCATTGCAGATCCCTCAATTGAGAGCTGTGAAAAGAAGCGAGAACCGGAAATGTGTAATTACAGAAATTTCAGAAACTTCACAGAGGATATTTTCGAAAGAAATTTGTTTAATAGTGCTTTTTTCGAATACTTGATAAAGAAAATATCGACGAAAAAGTATCTTACTTGGTTACCTGTTTGAATAATTTATTTGATCGACACATTTCTTCAACAAGCTCTCGAGTCACTGAAGCTAGAGCTCCATGATTAAAGGGTTCAATTGAGCTGATGATGTCTGAAAGAGATAAAGCTCTCAGAAAATATAGAAAGAGCCAATCTGGAGTTCATTTGCAGTTCTATACACAAATGCGCAATTTAACCAATCAAGTAATGAAAAGAGAGAAAAAAGCATATTTTATACATCAGTTCAATGAAATATCTACCAAAGCCACGTGGAAGACACTCAAATCAAATGGACTCATATCCGATAAAAGATCTATGCTGATTCCATTCCGAACAGCCAGCCTTCTCTTGATCTTATGAATTTTAATGTAAACAATAAACTTCTTGATTCTACCCCCGAACTCAGTGAAGTCAATGATTAATTTTCCTACAAAACTATTCGTTAAATTAAAACTAACGCTAAAGCTTTAAGTATCACACTTATTGAACTTTGCTGTCTTCACACAGTGCCCTACATCACTCATATCATTAACTTCTGTTTAACAGAAAGTGTCTTTTCCACATCATGGAAAGCAGCAGCTGTGTATGCTCTTCCGAAAAAACAGGATCCAACCAAATTCAAAGATCTATTTGCAATAAGTATCTTACCAACCCTATCAAAAATAATCGAGAGAGTCATGGAAACACAAATCAAAAGCCACATTGAAAATTTTTCTGTATTACCACCAATACAATCGGGTTTTCGGAAAAGTTATAGTTGCACAACTGCTCTTCTTCATATCACCGACGACATCCTCAAGACTACTGACAGTGGTAATATTGCTAGATTCAAGTAGGGCATTCAATACAATTCACATGACTTAATGTTGAATATACTAAAATATATAGGTCTTGCAGAGGATGCCCTATTGCTGATGTCTGCTCACTCAAGAAATAGACAACAAGAAGTATGCATGGGTGAAGAGAGTCCTGAATGTCGATCTATCAAATCAGGAGTTCCCCAAGGTTCCATCCCAGGGCCGTTACTGTCGTATATATACACCTTTCAGCTCACAAACTGTCTCCTCAATTACAAAACTCATTTATATGCGGATGATAATCAGTTAAATCACAGCTTTGCAGAAGTAGAAAAGACATTGCTTGTGAGCTTATAAACAGAGATTTGAACGCTTTCATAGAAGCTGCAACTGAACATTATCTTATCATGAACCCATCGATGTCAAATGTTATGCTCTTTGGTCCCAAGAATCAGACACAATCAATGTCTGATTCTATACACATCACTGCAAATAATGAACCGCTCATGCTAGTGAATGAGATAGAAAATTGTGGCCCCTTTTCAATGCAAAATGGTTTTGAGATGGTAACTTAGATGTTATGTAACATAGGCCACGGCAATATGCTCGGTCAGGAGTCAAATCGTGAGTCGTAATTTATTTATGTTATTAGCTCAAAAAAGTATTGATGAATATGAAAATCAAAAGATGAAAATTTTGTCTCAATGTTGTCTCAAGATGTATAATTATATAAGTAGTAAGCCGCGGGCGCCAGTCGGGAATCTAACGAGGAGGGTAATCTCAAACAAAAGAAACAAGTTATGAAATATGAAAAGTTCCATATAATTTAGGTAAAACTATGATTTGTAAAATTGTATGTAATCACTTACATTTTCAACAAGGTATTGATGGTTATGCAAACCGTTTTATATAAATCAAATAATAAATTTACGTATAAATGACAGTATCACCTTGATAATTTCACTAGCCGTATGAAACCCACCTTTCCTGCAATATTAGTACAATTAAGAGAAGTATCGTTAATATGCAGTTCCTAGCTTTCGAGCCGGTAATACCACTTTGTCATGGCAACCACGTATCCAAACAACAACGGAGAACTTAATATCATCTTGCTACTAATATGAATGTCAGTCTGTCAGACTTCATGTCTATCAGGTATTATCAATAACTATTGAAGAATTCACGACAATGAAACTTTTTTTTACTTTGTTGGTTCGTGAAATTATCTCAATAAATACTACCCGTGCTCACAATACTATCGATAATTCTGCCAGAAAACTTAATTTCGATCAAATTGCTTTGAGATAACACCACTCGTCCTAAAGGACTCGTGTTGTTACCAAACAATTTGATCTCGTTGATTTCTGACATAATTACTATCGATAGTATTGAGAGCACTCGGGGTATTACCTCCGATAGTAACATCCTGATAATAAAGGCAAATTACCTAGACAACTTTTTTTTACTTCGACAATTATTTTCTTGATTTTTAAGTAAAAAAAAATTAGAACAAAAATATGACGGTAACGTTACAATACGTGCCTTCAAAATACAAATCTCTTTCGGTACAACCTTATAAATGGAAAGTTCTAGATCATATGAATATTATCATTTTGAATGAATGATGTAAAAGATATACCAATTAAATACCTTGTAAGATCCACAGCTTCAGATCCTTCGCATGGGCCTTATAAAATAACTATAATATGTAATATTTGTATTTGAATAATATAGGTGAGTCACTCATCGAATGAATGAGTGAATCAAACACAAATTTTCTTCATTCAGCTGATATCTTGTCACGGTGGGAAAATTATTGAAAGGGGTACTCACTCCAGAATTGTCATAGTATTAGTTACCCTTGCATCAAAACTCGAATTGTGCATCCAAATTCGAATTGCTCCTTGATCAAAATTTCTGTAGACCTGCCTCCAACAGCCTAATCATAATAACGATTGATGATTGCCTCACATGTAAAATGAGGTCGTAATTCAGAAAGTGAGGTGAGGGCTTTTCTGGATACGTTTGAGCCGGCACGAAATGTCCTGTTATTGAAAGAAATTCAGAATTGAAGTGAGTTTGAAAAGAACTCATAAAAGATCAAATTATTACCTCAGAAATCACATGAGGCCACTACACAAAAAATGTGCCAAATTGTTAAATGCTCTCGGTCACTATTAAAATTCGCTTCAGGCAACTTGTCAACTCACAATCTTATCAGTGACTGACGCTCAAGTGAATAATTACTCATTTCACATGTTTCACGACAGAACAGACATTTTACGGCGACAGTGGCACCCAGACTTGAATTTGAAATATTCCAAATCAAAATGCTTGCGATCAATTTTCTTCTGCATTTTTTCGGCGTTTTTTGCAAAAATCATCTTACCAAAAATAGTCTTTATTTGACATGGCTAAAGAAGAATCGTAATTTTTATTTATGGACGGCTATAGGTTGAAAGTATTTTGATTTGCATACCCATCAGAGGAAGTTTACCTATTCATTTTGTTATACGGGCTTCTTAGAAAATTGATTTCAAGCGTAGGGTCGTGGGTTCGATTCCCAGCATGGCGATCGGTCTCGTGCATGGCATCATACGTTAGAAGGTTTGGGCTGTATCTTCCTTAGCTCTCACAAGTCCTTCGAAGACTTTTAAGGGTTACGCGTAGGGATGCAACAGGTGGAAGAAAATAACAATTTTAATAATATGTTTACTTAGACCGCAGTAATGGTCAAGAAATTGAGTCGAAACTTTGTGGGAAAGAAGGGGGTGTTATAGAGGCCATGCGGCCTCACAAGCACTTCGAGATGTTATACATTTTATGCATGACCCTTACTATATTCGAGGCTCGGGATTCCGAGACTTCGTATAAATTTTATTAGTTTCCTGAGAACTAATTTTCTGACGTATGTAGTACTTCGTAGTTTTCTGGATTCAAGAGCTATAAACTTTTATGACACATTGAGAAACGAAAATTCCTTCGTTCTCATACCACTTCATATTTGTAACACTTACTGCAGTTTCGTCCTATATGGACATTATTAAACTTTATTTCAAACTGATAATTGAATATACCAATACACTTGCCTTTTATTCTTGGCTTTTCTCATTTACTGATGCCAATTTAACTCATAATAAAAATAAACTTAAAAATATCTACATCTTACTAATTACATATGAGTATCCTTGTACCTGTAAATTTATTCATAATCGACAATGTGAAAAGGCTACATTAAAAACGGGTTAATATACAAAGTTCACCTGATCATTAAGTAAATTGCATCCGCAATGTTTATGTTTGTGAATTTCTAAGGATTGTAAATAATTTCTCAGGATTCTGAATCGTTATCTACCACAATAGAAATAAACACTTCATGGCTACTATCAAACACACTCACGACACAAGATCCGAACCAAAAACAACAAAAATACCCAAAGTGAGAACACCTAAAGTTTGTGTATCATCCGAGTCCTAACGTTCATGCTGAAATACTCAATGACTTTAGACATACCCGTGATTTACAAATATTCAAAAAAAAAAAGATTAAAGAGTTAGATGTATTGAATGATCACCACGAAAACAATATTGAAGAAAATTATTATTTTTTTGGCGAAGGCAACATTGAAAAAGTATAAAAAAAATATTAAAAATAAAAATAATGCTTTCGGCTCAAAATACATTGAACATAATAATCGAAACTGTTCTATTTTCGAAAACGTTAAATCATTCAAAAAAGAAGTGTACGCGAATGCAAACAATATAGACTGCTCACTGTTGATATGATTAGGATTGATTATTTTATATAAGTATTTATTAGATCCAGATATAACACCATGTCTAAATCCGTTATTTTCATTGCTTTTCCGGACAGTCCATGAGCCGCCAGGATACCAAAACCTCGATAATAAGCATCAAATAGTCTGATATCCTACATCCGTAACGAAACCTTCCGCATAACTTGGATGAGGCGAAAACACCAACAAACTTAATACTTAGCGCATGCGGCGGAAAAGAGCCAAGCCTACTTAACACCGTAGGTCTTGCTCTTGAGCAGGTGTGAGCTGGAAAGCCTCAGAAGGGCAGGAATAAACCGTCATTCCTCGTAAAACGCAGTTAAAATCCCTCCTTTACCCCAGCTCTGTGGCAAAGTGATAGTTTTATTAAGTTTTTAATCATTTCTTTTTCGTTTCGCTATACTGTATTATTGTAAATTTAATTAATATAGCCCTTTTGCTTCTGCTTTTCGCTTTTGGTCCAGATATAATGTGATATTTGCAGTTTTTTAATTTGAAATGTTTACTTTCGTATATAAACTAACATATTTTTTATCTCACATATTTAACATTTTTACATATTTATATTTTTAAATATCGCATCTTTAAATTTCTCACGGCTGTTTGCACGAATTTTAGATGAATTCTAGTTAAAATTAAATCAACAATCAAATCAAAATATCTTTGCACCACATGGTTTGATTTATAGTTACCATATTGATTTAATTATTAGTTAATAGTTAATCCTCAATTAGTTAAGCCAAATTATATTTCAAATTGGTGCAAAAGGCCGTAAGTTTTGTAATTTTGACAACCATTGCACATTTTTACATTTTCTGATATTGGTTCTTATATTTTGACATTTAACAATTATAGTGAATTCTTATATCTATTTAATTTTTCACTATATACTTGAATTGTTATTTATCTGTTTCATTGTTACTTAGTAACTTTTCAACGCTTCATGTAATCAATTAGTTAACTTTCTCATGCAAAAGGTCTTACCATTTATGGGCAACAACCCTATTCATTTGCTTAGATTGTACTTGTATTTTTCATGTTGTTGTTGGCAAACAAATATATTAGTATTATTAATAAATTTTCAAAACCAATAATCGACAGAACATTATTATTGACAATACTCTCAAAAGGATGAACACGAACTGTTGGTTTCAGATGACATTCAAATATATTCAAATCCAGTTGGGATAATGGTTAAACTTCAAGTAAACAATTTCAGAATTGACACCTTCGATGCTATTTCTCACAATGGTCACATCTCGAACGTGTTCCGAAACAGACAAACTTGTAACTCAGTTTCAGTTACTGTACGTGAGTGCGTTGTATTCTTGATCCAACACCAACTAGAGTTTATCTTGTCCCTGAGGAATATTCATGGGGACTTTAATGGAGTATATTCGTCTTAATTATCAAAGGAACGTGTGGGTATTGTGATTCCATACTTCGACTATGTGATTTTGTAAAGAATAACATTGGAACAAATTTCTGGTAATTAATTTCTGTTGTATGTCTTCCATTCGACTTCCTGTTTTGGTATGCCGGATAAACGAGAATATAATTTTCTCTCGTATATCCGGCCGGATATACGAGAGAAAATCATAATTGAATGCAAAAAAGTTGAATGCTATATTATTGTGATAATGTGGAGTTACTAGGATATTCATAAAACATTAATTAATCGAAAGGAATTCTTCAAATACAAGACGGATAATAGTGGAATTGAGATGACAATTTGTTCAAAAAACAGATGATAATGCTTCAAATATTAATATCCAGTCGTATGTCCAATTAGGGTTTTGTGGCAAGGATCTGTTGTAGCACCACCAAGTTTGGCATGCTAGTAGTTGGAAACATAACAAACAAAAAAAAAATTGACTACAGATTATCCAATGGTGGAACCCAAAAAGTTTTTGATGAATTTTTTTTTTGATGTCACCTCGGGAAGAATGATGTTTCTCAAAAAATGGTTCCCATAGGATGAAAGATTCTTCGTTATCTCTCACAAAATGCGACCATTTTCTGAGAAAATATGATTGATCGCAGACATAAAATTTTATGCTAGCGTTTAGCGACCGCTGCAAGTTCCGAAGGAGCCGAACATTAATGCTGTCATAACTTTGCCAAAAATTATCACAAGAGCAAAAATGTAAGTGTATTTTGTCCCTGAACCATCTACATTCACATGCATATACAGGGTATCTCAAACTCGATGGCCTACTAGACGTTTCTGGAAAAAGGGGCATAGAATTATTTTGAAAATTTGGTTTTGTGGATAATCAGGTCTGCTTTACCGATCTAAAATATTTTTGGCACTGCAGCGTTGCCGCTTCTATCAAAAAGTATCCACAACTTTGATATTTTAAATGGAACACCCTGTATATTATTGCATTTTTCGGTTTGCTATTGCTTTTAGATTATTTTCATATCGAACTTTCCTATACCTATCTTCAGTGGTTTTCGAGAAAATCATTTATTTCCTTATTTTTGGTGCTTCAATTAAATGTTCATCACTAGATAGTTTGACAATGTCCTATGGATTAGTTATGACCAGGCTAATTCGCTCTTCATTAAACAAGGTCGTTGAAAGTTTGTAATTTCGCGGTGGTATTAAAGTGTGTATTTTTTAATGGAACACCTTGTATATCATCAGATATCTTGAAAGACGATTGAATTTCCTCTCAAATGATATATCATGTTCCTATAAAAGCAAGTTTTCTATTGAAATTGGATTATTTTGCCATATTTTGTATTGGGTAGAAACAAAATGTTATTCAAAAATTAGTACGTGGATAATAAAACATTTGCGCGTTCATTACCGTAAGTTCATTGAATAGGAATCAAAATGGATTACAGTAATTTTTTTTTCTATGGTGTCTTGGCATCGACTGCTATGGTCATTAGCCACGTGTTCTGGATAGGCCTTGTTACTAACTCCATGCGTCACCCTAGCAGCACTGTTAATTGGAACGCAACAGTGAATCGTGCAGGACTCACCCCAGTCCAGCCACGAGATTTGAATAATTCAATCGGTCAAATTAAATTAAAAAATCCCAGCCGCAACTGGGGCTCGAACTCCGGACCTTTTGACCCAAAGTCGGACGCTCTAACCAGTGCGCCACGTCCCGACATTACAATAATTATTCATATGAAAATCTGATTAATTTTTGTCGAGTTTGTCTAATATTTGTTTCAGTTCATTGTATATTGATATTTTATATTTTTGTCACAACAGTCTTTTCCAAAACTAATATTGCATGAACCGAGAAATGCAGTAATATAAAATTTCGATTCAGATTTGAAGAAAGTATGCAATCGCTAATCCATGTTTCCGAAGTGATGTTTTATTTGATTTAATGAGAAAATTCAGAGAAGACTTAGATCTGGGGATCGCGGTGGCCAAGCGTATTATCCACCGATCTTCATAGGTTGTAGTCAGTTATCTGCTCACTTCCTGTCTTCAGTGAGAGGGGTACCGTCCAACTGATACAAACAACTTCGATATACATAAAGCGGCAAATTGCCAAAAAGTTCCCAACTGTTGTTCTCATATTATTCAAATATTTTCCATATAATTTTCTAATGGAAATTTTGAACTTCATGTTGAAATCAACACGTTTTCAAGGATCACCTCTTGGCGCCTCAGCATTCCCAAACTCAGTATAATTCCGTACGATTATTCTGAATTATTTTCTATTCATTTGCGGTAATTTCATTGAATTTCCTGTGTGACCTTGAAATCATGTTCTGCACTAACAGTGAATATAAGACAGATTCGAAATATCTGCGTTTCAATATGCACTATTTTCAGTTCCTAGTATAACGATTCGAAATCGGTAATATTTGAAATAATCTGTACGTAGTATGCCGTGACCAGAAAAGAGCAAGGCAATCTGCCAGTTTGAAGAACTGTGAATTTAATTGAGTTTCTGTCAGAAAGAAGTGTAAAAAATTATTTATCTTCCAGGTCTCCAAAAAAGCTATTGAGTTTGTGATATCCTGTATATTGATCAATCTTTGTATAACTTCTTCATGTTCTTGCTATAATTTGTCATATAGACCAAGAAGAATGAACAATTTTATCAAACTTCATTTGAATAATAATAATTGTCTTCCATTTTGATCCTTTTCTAATCAAATTTATGTTAATGAACGCGCAAACGTTTTATTATTAATGCACTAATTCTCGAATTTTTATAAGGACATGTTCCATGATATTTCCTACGTACCCAATACAAAATATGGCAAAATAATCCAAGTTTTATAGAAAACTTGCTTTTATTTCATTATTGTCAAACTACATCCAAAATTTCAGCTTTCTACGCATCCAAGTACTGCAGTAATAAACATTTAATTGAAGCAATTCGCACAAAAAATAAGGAAATAATTGATTATCTGACCACTGAAGATAGGTATAGGAAAGTTCAACATGAAAATAATCTAAAAGCAATAGCAAACCGAAAAATTGCAATAATATACAGGGTTTTCTATCAACGATTTTCTCGAAAACCACTGAAGATGGGTACAGGGAAGTATTTTATGAAAATAATTTCAAGGCAATTGCAACGCGAAAAATGCAATAATATACAGGGAATTCCATTTGAAATATCAAAGTTATTGCTACTTTCCGATAGAAGCGGCAACTCCGCAGCGATAAAAATATTTCAGATCGATAGAGCAGAACTGATTATCCAAGAAACCAAATTTTCAAAATAATCCTACGTCCCTTTTTCTTCTTAGTACTTAAAATGTTTTTCCCCACTTCACACACACACATGACACTTCTGTGCTGTATGGATACAAAAATCATGGTTATTTTAGTTAATATCGATTATTTCCCTCATTATAAAATAGACCAATCGGACAGCACCGTTTGTTGAATAAATTCAGATGAGATATGTGATTAAATAACAATACCTGTTTTGTTAAATTTTTGTCCTCCATATTGGTTTTCGTTTTGTCCTTTATCACTCATTCTTATAAAGGTTCCGTCAAACCAAAGCGGGAACGGGAACGGAAAATGAGAACCGTGCGAATAGCTAGAAAAGCAGTAAATGTAGCAAACCATATACAGTGTGTACATAAAGTAAGGAATAAATTCATTATTTCTGAATGTAAATATATTTCGGAAAAATCCTTGGATAGGTCGATTTTCTTTTCCGATGGGCCAATTTTTGAACCCCACCCAAAATATATAGGGTTATCCTCAATTGAGTCAAAAATGACATTGGTGATATTTTTAAATTGGACACCCAGTATATTTTTCCATATATTTGGTTAGGGATCGTCATTACGAATCCAGTGATACCAAGTTTGATGGGATTATGTCAAACGGCTGCGGAGATATGGCCAAAAAACTTCCTCGTATGAATGTCTAATGAGTATGACTGCGAGACTCCACAAGATTCAGAAGCTTAAAAGTCTCTGTCGCACTCATTGGATATATGGAGAAGTTTTTTGGCCATATCTCCGCAGCCGTTTGACATAATCCCATCAAACTTGGTATCACTGGATTTGTAATGACGATCCCTAACCAAATATGGAAAAATATGCTGGGTGTCCAATTTAAAAATATCACCAAAGTCATTTTTACTCAATTGCGGATATATTTTGGGTGGGGTTCAAAAATTGGCCCATTGGAAAAGAAAATCGACCTTTCCGAGGATTTTTCCGAAATATCTTTACATTCAGAAATAATGAATTTATTCCTAACTTTATGTACGCACTGTATATTTCTCTGCTTGTCTGCATTTCGGAATACGGATAATCACTCCGATATGTATTTTTACATATCCCACTAACGAATTTAGTCTCCAATTCTTCCCGCCCCCGCTCCCATCCCGCGTTCCCTGGATGGTTTGGGGAAACCTTAATTCTTGAAAACACTTTATAAAAAAAAATATCAACCAATTGAATCACCTTATATTGATTTTTATCAGTAGGTATAAATTCCATTTTTGATAGAATTCTTTCATAAATATTTTAACATATGGCGATGACAATGTGTCAGAATTTGAAATGTTTACATGCAAACTTTGCCATATAAAAAGAGGCAATTTCAATGCGTATTGCTGGAATGCCCAAAAATATTAAATTTGAGATTCTTTGTTTGGAAAAAAAATATCAGAAAATGTCAAATTTTATTCTCCATCAAATTCTTTGTTGTTGGATTCCATGTAACTTATTCTGAAAATAACTCAACCGTATACCACTCGACCTATAAATTCAAATGGATTAAAATCTTAAAATATAATTGAATGATTTTGATTTTTCACAAATAGTTTCATATTCAATAATTTTATATAAAAATCCTCTATCTACCGCTTGTCGTTTTCCGGTTTTTATTAAATTATTGTACATTCAACTATTTTCCAAGCAAAATCATGCTCAAAAGATTTTTAGAGTTAAATCCATTAAACTCTTTAGACTATGTGCAATTATTCAAGAGTAGGATACCAGTCTCACATAGACATGCCAAAAAACTGGGTTTTATTCCTGTCTCATTTTTCAACTCCCTCATAATCTCGCCTTTTTCTTCAGCAAATGTTAGAAGTAATCGCTTACACACATTCTGCATGAAAATCAAAATATGCAATTTTAAGCTTGAGGTTTGCACTTTACATTTGTGTTGTTAAACATAGAAAAACAACCCTGAATTGTTTCACAATTTGAACAATTCAAAGCTTTTTCAAAAACTCGTGTTTTTTTTTTTTTACTTTACGATGAATAATTTTGTAGAACCGCGTGATTTTCAGAAACACCTGAGTATCAGAAACGAAAGAATTGAGATGAATGTATATGTTTATTTCATATAGTCAACACAGTCACAAAAATACTGAAAGGTCAAACAAGGCATGGCTCTGAAATAGGAGGATCCTGTGGATTATTTCATAAATGATTGTGTTTAGTACACCTTGTTAAATTGATTATACTTTTCCAATCCGAACTGACTGTTGTCGAAAATGTTGAAGTTGAAGCTCCGTGGCGTCGTAGAATATATGAAGTACAGCTTTGCCACTATTATGGGAAATACTTTGTCTAATTTTACTCTCAAACCTAATGATACCACATAGAGCAAGATCCCTGGGCCACCAGACGTCACTTATTTTCTGATGGACAAAATGTGTACGATTGAGTATTCTTAGTATGTACTATGATCGCATGTCTACCTGCTTGTTTGACCAGACGACCATTTTCCAGGTATCAGGTGATCAAGGTACGTAAAAACATTACTAACCTCACTTAAATTCTCCCGGCTGTGAGACGTGTATTAGTATTATATTGCCCTCTATTTCTCTCACAGTTCACACATATCAATTAATTATTAATAGTTAAAGACAAAACTCAGCTGAAAATTGAAAAAAAAAACAGGAATTTAATTACAGATCAATCTAAAAAAACAAGATGTTTTAATAAACTCAAAGCACCAACAAATTAATTGAATAACAGCAATTTTTTCTATGAATTATTTCTTGAGAATCAATTTTATAATAAAAAGAAAATAATGGATTTCTCTATAATTTCTGAGTATTTTGGCCTCTAATCTTCATTGTCATCGTCGTTTGAATTAGACGATTCCTCATCGAGCCAATCTTGATATTGAATATCATCAGCATTATGTGTATGATCTTCCACTGTAATACACAAGTCAAACAGTTAAGATCTGAAAAAGTTGTAGTCATTGGTTTTAGACCCGCGGCTCATTAGACGAATTTTTCAATTCATGCAAAATGTAATTAATGTCTGTTTATTTTTATATCTACAGTGTGTCCCACTTTGAGCAGTCTAACACGCATATTTCATTGAAAATGAAATAATTTGATTTTTTTTTCTCTTATTATAGTACTCAGGAATACCTAAAAGTTGATGAAACATTTGTATAGGTATCCATTTTCTACAGCTATCTATGACCAATAGAAAAGTGAAACGTATTAGGGATTTTTTCATCACAATATCAACATAAAATTCTGTTTCAGAATACTCTTATACTCCTAGATCCCAATGCTTGAAGACATTGATTGAACAGGGTGTCATTTGTAGCTGGCAATGTGATTATCTCTTTTTCATCAGTAATACTTGATTAATTATCAAAATTTCTTCACTTTTTACAAAATTTACAAAAATATTCAATTGATAATAACAAAATATTACTTTTTCATGGCAAACTGCGACCACTTGAATAGTGGAAAATTGGGAAAAAATGTATTAAGGATCTTTAATTATGAAAACTTACCAACTCTTGGTTTTGGAATGTCCCAGAACCCCAGAACTCAATGCTGAATCATTGAAATATACAGGGTGTCATATGTAGCTGGCAATATCACCAACTCTTATTCATTCATAATGCTTGGTTGATTTTGAAATATCTTTTTTGTCACTTTTGGTACAACTCAGTTTCGTGGATTCAACTTTGCGCCGCACGTAACTTTTACCTGATGAGTTGACGTCAGATTCATTCATTCGTTTTTCGTTGTTTTTGTTCTATTTGTTGACGTTCGCGGCTGAAATTTGGAATATTTCCATCTGAAACACCCAGATCTCAATTCCTGAGAAATATGTAGGGTGTCATCTGTATAGGGCAAAAGTTCAAATTTTGAAAATTATTGCACTTATCAATATATTCCTTTTCCGCAGATGCAAATTCACATCAATTTATTGCAGATGACTCGGAGATCAAGATCTAAGAGATTAGAGTATTCTGAACCCATTTCTGATTTTTCACTTTTTACCTGAGCTTATGGAAAAAGGATGCTTGTTCACATCCTGTAGTTTTAATGAAATATTTTTGGGCTCTTTGTCACAACAAAAGACTTTGAAATAATCCCGAGCATTATGAATGAATAATAGTTGGTGATATTGCCAGCTACATATGACATCCTGTATATTTTGATGATTTAGCATTGAGTTCTGGGGTTCTGGAACACTTCAAAACCAGGAGTTGGGATTAATTTTTCAATAAAAGATCCAAAATATGTTTTTCCCAGTTTTTCACTATTAACAGTTTACCATGGAAAACTAATATTTGGTTATCTTTCACAGTATTAATTGAACATGTTCGTGAATTTTGTGAAATATGGAGAAATTTTTAAATTCATGCAAGTATTACTGATGAAAAAGGGTTAATTATACTGCCAGCAACAAATGACACTCTGTACAATCAATTGATTCAAGCATCGATATCTGGGGGTTTAAGGGTACTCTGAAACAGAATTTGATGTTAATTTTTTGAACAAAAAATCCCTAATATTCAATGGGTCATAGTTAGCCGTGGAGAAGGGATATACGAATTTTTCTTAGACTTGAAGGTAGGTATTCCTGAGAATCATAATTAAAAAAAAAAAATTCAAATGATTTTTTTCTCAATGAAATATGTGGCTACTCCAAGTGGGACAAACTGTATATATATACATTTTGATACAGTCACATCAATCCAACCTGTAATTGATAAATTGTTTATGTAATATTATATATTCATTCGTATTATAAGTATCGGTATAGGACGTTGCTGATGTTCCATTGACAATTCATGGCAATGAAACTATTAGTATTATAAGGGGCAAGGTAGTCCAAAGAACTAACTCTGTTCCCTAATGACGAGCACGGGTACTAAAAGTAGCTTCACAACTTATCAAATGCATCTTACGCAAGTAAAATTGCTTCAAAATCGATTTGGCCGATACAAATAGCTCTTTCCTTTTCTAGGTGCCACGGAGATGGTATCCCAAACATTTCTAAAAAGTCGGCGCCATTGAGGATGCAATATTCTCATTATCGGTAGCACGTATACCACGTTCAGCGACTCCAACGGCAAAGGGGAATAAGAGAAATCCATTTGGGATATTTGCTCAGTGTAAATCTGATATGAAATATAACATTTCATTCATTCTCTAATGGACTTTCGTGTTCCTTTTTTGCATTTGTATTGATTCCGCATCATTTCAATATGCTTTCGCAAGTAAAGTATTTGGAGCATGATAAGGGCGACTTTCCTGGCTTCCGAGCTGATTTATTAGGCTGATTTCCACGTAAATAATGATAATGGGCATAGCGATACGACTCGTATGACTGTCTCCCGAGAATAGACTAATGGAGTCTCCACTGGGTATCGTCCTCGAGTATATTATGTTCTTTCAGTCACGACTGCCATTTTTTCAGTTTTTGGGTACAAAAAAACATGACGAGTTTTGTGTGAACACAGCACTTTATCTAAAGATTTTATTCGAAAAACTATGGAGAGATTTCAACACTTACAAGGTGTGTGAAATAATAAATTCTGCAAGACCTTCAACTGAAGCCATTTAGTTGTAGCAGAATATATAGTTCGCAACAAAGAGAAAACTTCTTCATTATTAAAAAAAATGTAACTGCTCCTAAAAGGTTCTCCATGGTCTGAAATCAGAAACACAACTATCATACATTAAATTTTGTCAGTCGTATATGAGAGGTTTCTTAAGAAATTTGAATTCCTTGCAAGAATGAAGGACCATTGTTTTGAGAATATTGGAAATTTTTATGGATAAAACTGAAAACTGAAAACTACGTTCTTTGTAAGTTTTAGGAAAAATCTTGTTGTTCATAGACATTCTGCATTTTCGATAACCTGAAACACAACCATCAGGTACTCATCGAAAATTCCGTCATTTTCGTAAAAATATGAATTTTACCCATTGGTGAAATAGATGGATACTTTTCGACAATATCGAAAATTGTTCTTACGAAAATTTATTCAGAATTATGATCTTCATCCAAACATACAGTGATGTCTATCTACATATTGTTTATTCATTGTAATAACCGATTGAAAAAGCTACAGTGTAGTGAAACATGTCGCGATGTAATATAATATGTTGAAATCTCATTCAGTTCAATTGAATTTCGATAACTTGCACATCTAACAGTCTCATGAGTGCTATGGATTTCCATCAACTAACAACAGAGTCAATCAAAAACTAAATTTACTTTTTCTACTCATATTACTAAAATGGTATTCATCTTATCGCGCTAAATGATCAATTAATAACAATTCACCTTCTTTATCTAAAGCAAATTTCAAAAAATATTTCCATAGCAACTCCATTTTTCAAATACATCGCTAAGGTTACTGTTTCATTTCACTGGATATAAGCCCTACTGAGACAGTAGGCCCTGACCAGCCCATTGAAACTGTTATGATGAAAAATATATCAATACAAAAACATACAATTACGTGGTTGCAATATTATGAGTTCGAAAAAAAAATACCGTATTGTAGTATATTTTCAAGCATCTTTGGAGTGTGTCCGTACCTGCACGAGTACTCATAACTGCAACGTGAAGTTCGATGGAAAAACACTCCACAGTCTTCATGTCGTGGAAGAGGGTTACAGCAAACCAAGATCTTGACGTCGCTGGATCTAAATATCGTCTCCAACTTCTTATAACCCTCCAATCCAGCCCATCAATCCCACAGGACAATTTTGGGATTGCCAAGTCCATCAGATTATGGTCCACCATCTTATCTCTCAGTTGGGTGGGGCTCCTCCAGACATCTTTATAGGACGGTCAATCTAGGGAATGTTTCATGGTCACCAGGTAGTAAATGTTTGTCTGGTCCTTCCTCAGCTGTAGCACATCTCCAATTTCTGGATTCTGTTTCCGTAGTGTTTGGAGTTGGCCAAATTTCTTGGGGAACACCACAGCGATACCCCTGGACATTCGAAGATCTGCCATGCAGTGTGCTAGGGCGTAATCAACTGGTAACTTGAAAAGGTCCCGTGGCTCCTCCCGAGTTACCCCGTGTGACACTTTATGTATATGTAGTATAGGGACATACATTTCTGGAACGTCATCGCATCCTCCGGTGGTCTGAGGGTGCGATGGATGCGGACTTGGTCATGGTTTCCGGCATAAGGGGCCAGCCAGAAATGAACGACCCTAGGTATCCCTCTGGGTGGCTTGTGGATTTGGTAAAGCAGGTCGTTTATCCTCTTGACGATCTTGTACGGGCCTTCCCATGAATTCCATAATTTTGGTGACAGGCACCGGCGACGCTTCGGGTTGTACAGCCAAATTAGGTCAACCACCTGAAACCCTTCAGCATCAGCATTGATGTCATATGTTGGTATCATTCGGTCGCTGGCATTCTGGATGTCCAAACGGACTCATTCGTGGGTATAATCCATTCTCTGCCGGAGTTCACTGATGAAGTCCTCTTACGCGGTATCCAGTCCTGGTGGCCTCTCAAGCTTTAGGTCACAGGGAAGTCGCAGCTCTCGGCCCATTATGATACTAGCAGGAGTTTCGCCGGTTGACTCGTGTACTGCGGAACGGCAGGCCATCAGGAACAAATGAAGATACTGCTCCCAGTCTCTTTGATGGTCAGAGACTTGATAAATTCATTAATTATTAATAAATTCAAAAATATTTTAAAATGGTACAGCTATGTAGATGACTGTCTGGTTTTCATTCAAGACAACATTAATGATGCCCTAGATATTTTGAACTCACTGAACAATTTGCACCCAAAAATAAAATTTACGCTTGATACTGAAATTGACAATAAATTAAATTTTTCAGATTTAACAATTACTAAAAATGACAACTCTAACCATCACATGTAACACAAAATTGCTGCCTTTAACTGTTATGTTAATAGATTATTGAATATCCCTCTAACTCCTGTCAAATACAAAGATGAAGTAAATATAATCGAACAGATTTCTGCCAACAATGGTTATCAACCTTTCATTATAGACAAATTAATACATAAATTCGAATATAGAAGAGACAAAAGACTTGCATTCAATGCTACACCTGATATTTCTCCTTAATTTAAATATTTTTCTATGCCTTTTTTGGATCACAAATTGTGCAATGATATTTCCAAATTCATACAAGGAACCATACCTGGCACATAAAACATCCTGCAACAAGTTGAGCAACATGTTACTGAATTCTAAAGATAAAATCGACAAGTTAAATAGAAGTGGCGTTTATAGACTTAACTGTTCTGACCTCAATTAACACGTATCAACAAACACCTGAAGAAACCTGACAAGTCAGCATTTGGAAACCATTTGAAAATCAATAATCATAACTTTGGCCCTGATAGAAATTTAAAAATTTTACACCACATTGATAAAAACAATTATTTGAGACTGGATTTGTTCGAAGAACTGGAAATTTCAAATAATGATTTCTGCTTTAACACTCATGTGAACTTGTATAGAGATTTCCTTCCACTTCACCAAAGAATTATTCATCAAAATTAAATCAATATGTTCTTTCAGATCAACCTTTTTTCAAAATTAAATCTTCAATTCAATTATGTTGTCTACTCCTTTATAACCAAACATTTCAATTTACTACTAACACAAGTTGGTATTATATTTTAGCCTTTGACTTTGACAGATGAGATAATTTTGTCTTTCAAAATACTTGACATACCCACATGGCCTTCAATTTGTAACATGATTTTCGTTGGACTTAAGCCAGAAATTTTATAAAATACATATAAGATGTCTTTCAAAATTGTAATTCTTCCTTTTTTTTGACTTGTAAGTACTCATCTAACTTTAAAACCTTTTTCCAAATTTCATAACCTACAAATTTATTAAATTCAATTTCAAGAATCCCTCACAATCAGAGAATTTACTTTCAGGAAGCAGTGAAGATGACGAAAGTCGAAAGCGATTTGCATATTTAAGAAATTATTATACAAAAAACCCCTCTTCATTTATTCTACGCAAGTGTATTCAGCTTCCCAAATCTATTTTCAAATTGTTTTCTCAGACAGGCAAAGTTACTGAGAAAATCGTATTATTTTTTCAAGACAGTAATCTTCTGAACGTAGTAACTTATCCTCCGGTACCATTTGCCGCAACTTCATATTTCGAAAAGATTCATTCATATGCTGTCGAGCACTTTTCGGGATCACTGAGCACTGACCTATCAATACATGAACGACAACAGGTGTGGTACCAGTAGGACAGTGCTACATGCCATGTACTCTGGAAGTAGGACAATGCCTGTGAAATACGTTCAATGGAAAATTAACTCATAGATATTCTGAGCTTTTTGGACCGTTTTAACCCCGTTAGATCACATACTAGAAAAATTGAAAATAATTGTTACGGAAACCATTCAGGGTATAACTTTCAACATGATTGAAAATGTATTTGAAGAATTTTCTTATAGAACGGAAACCAGTATTGATAGAGGAGGTGGGTACGGTCAGGCATTCGTTGATTGAAAGGAAAGCTTTTACATACATATTACTTTTTTGTAATTGATGATATGAACTTATTACATAATTATGTAATATTATAGCACTTTATTAAACTTCTGATGCAAAACAATTCTGTTTATTACAAATCAGATAAGTAAAAATTTTCCTCAAGAACATTTTCAATATTGTCAAAACCAGAAGTACATATTTCATTATTGAAAAAAATTCATAATTTCAGATATTCTACCTCGTATACGAAGGAAATTTTCATATCTGATGGTTGTGTTTTAGATTTTCGACCATGCAGAACGTCTTTTTCCTACCACTAAAATGTAAAAAATAACTAAATTTTATTTTTCACGGTAAATCAAAGTGATTGGATATCTGAACGTACTTTTTAATTCAAAATATCTTTCACACACAATAATTGTCTAAATAATCAAAAACAAGGACAGGGTAGGCCGGTATCAATTGTAACAAAATTTGGTTCACATTTTTTTCTCATTACAGTAACCAACAACTTGTAGAGATAAAAACATCTGAGGATTACTACAAACTCTTGGAATAATGTGACATAATCAGAATTGGTGTACCTAATTGAATCAACTTCTGCTCCTGAAATATACTTTTTGTCAAAAACCAAATGTTACTATTGACATCATCTTGATGTCAACAGTAACAGTTGAAGTGTCAATTGTAACAGAAGTATAAGAACAAGTGGAAGTCATACGAAATTAATTTACAATGAAATTCGATTTTAAGCCCTTGATGTATCATTGTGACACAATTTTTATTTTATTCTTAATGACGTAATAATTACATCCTATATTATAATTCATTAAAACAATACAAATAATGTCATTTCAAACAACAAAATGAAAACTATTGAATGTTAATCGCCAAAAACGAAAACTGAAAGTGAGAGCACGTTCACATTGGGCCACTCAGGGGCGCTTCTAAGCAGCGCCACTTCTGCGCTTCTTCCTCGCTACTGCTCAGCGACTACGGATGAGAAGAACGGGGATGTGGCGCTGCGGTAGTGCTGCAACCACTGTCAAAAAATTCGGTAGTCTGTAATGCCCATGATTTTACAAAAAAACTAAATGATACATCCAACAGAAATTCCATCAACTCCGTACAACTAAGTATTATTTATCAAAACTGCAGGGGGCTCAACTCTAAAACCCCCCGTTTCTACTTAAGTGTCTTATCCTGCGACCACCATATTATAGCAGTATCCGAAACATGGATTAGAGAAGGTGTTCGGAATGGAGAATTATTTCCACCCAACTTCACAGTGCATCGGAAAGACCGCTCTTATGGTACCGTTGGCGGGGGAGTCATTGTGGCAGTGAACAATGACCACTACGAATCTGTCTCTTCCAATATCCAAAGTCCAGTGGTTTCTGTAGATATCGTAAGCGTAAAAATATTTCTTTTTAATAACACTTCAATTAACATCTTACTTCTATATGTGCCACCAGGCACTTTACTTAGTGATTATGATATAATATTTGACTTCCTAGAAAACCTTTCTGATATCAGTCGGTCGGTTATAATCGGGGATTTCAATATCACAGAGTTTCAAAATTATGTTCTCCATAGACAAATCACCAATCTAGTCAGCAGATTTCTAACGTTTATTAATTTTTGTGATCTCTCTCAAACCAACCAAATATTTAATCAGAACGATAGAATTCTCGATCTAGTATTAGCGCCTAGAAATGTTAATTGTAATGTTAACTTAGAATCAGAGTCATTAGTTCAAGAGGATCAACATCACCCTACTCTCGCCATTAATGTCGAAATAAATTGTAGAAAGTCAAAAAAATTCTTGCCTGTGGCCAAACGTTTTAACTTTAATGAAATTGATCACTCAAAATTTTCGCGCATGATAACCAACACCAATTGGGACATCTTGGAAGAGTATGGCGACGTGAACTCGATGTGTAGTACTTTTAACGATATTATTCAATCTATAATTTCAGAGTGCACTCCTTTAGCGAAGAAAATATCAAAAAAATATCCATCTTGGTTTACGAAGGAGCTCATAAATAGTATTAATATGAAAACCCATTATTTGAAAATGCATAGAAAATGTAGATGCCTCTATTATCTTTAAAAATACAAAAATTTGCGAAAAACGGTCAAAAGAAAAATTAGTAAAGCCTATAAAAAATTTATTACCAGCTCTGAAAATAATCTGAAATCCAACCCCAAAGGTTTCTGGTCATTTGTCAACTCTAAAAATAGTAGAACAAGAATCCCTGGGGAGATGACTCACAATGATGAAACTATTTCTTCACCAAACGCTATTGTCAACGCCTTTGCCACACACTTTAGCACTGCGTACTCGCCTACCACTGATAATCGGGCTTTATCACATCAAGCAGCATCCAATACAAGTCTATACTTGGACCTACCTGAAATATCAATAGAACAAATAATTGCCGCCTCCAAGAAACTGAAAAATAAGCTGACATGTGGCTCTGATAACGTTCCTGTTCGAATCGTGAAAAAATATATCGACTGCCTTCTTCGTCCCTTGTATATAATTTACAATTCAATTCTGAAGTATGCAACTTTTCCGGATATTTGGAAGATATCACGCATATGCCCAATTCACAAAAACGGCAGTGTATCGGACATAAAAAACTACAGACCAATAGCACTAATATCTGCTTTTTCCAAACTAATTGAGATAATTTTTTCTGATATTATATATGAACATGTAAGAACATCACTGTCTGAACATCAACATGGATTTGTTAAAAAACGTGGAACGATTCCAAATTTATGCATATTTACTCAATTCGTGTCCGATGCCCTGGATAATAAAATGCAGGTGGACGTGGTATACACCGATTTCAGTAAGGCGTTCGACAAAGTATCTCATCAACATCTCCTACATAAACTGCCAAATTTTGGGTTTTCTATAAGAATTCAAAATATTTTGAGGTCTTATTTGTCAAACAGGAAACTGCATGTAGAATATGAAGGAGAAAGAAGCTTTAACTTTTCGGCAACGTCTGGGGTTCCTCAAGGATCCAACCTAGGACCACTTTTGTTTTTATTATTCGTTAACGACATCTGTAATTCAATTAGTTCCAACAAACTACTCTTTGCCGATGACCTTAAAATATTTAGAACCATACAAGATGACTCCGACGTTGATACTCTTCAGAACGATCTCAACCACTTGACTGAATGGTGTAACTCCAATAATTTACCTCTCAATGTCAACAAATGCAAAGTTATGACCTATGCAAGAGTATTGTCGCCAGTGAAACATGATTATACATTGAATGATATCAAAATTGACCGCGTAAACGAATGTAAGGATTTAGGTGTACTGTTCGATAATAAATTAACCTTCGCATCGCATATAGAAAATATCACTTCTCGACTATTAGGCTTCGTTATCCGAAATAGTAAAGAATTTTCATCTATCAAGGCAATAAAAGCAATCTATTTTTCTTTAGTACGTTCCAGGCTTGAATACTGCAGTACTGTTTGGAATCCATTCCAAAATAAATATATCGATTCTGTAGAAAAAGTTCAACATAAATTTCTTAAATTTCTATATTTTAAAAAACATGGCACCTATCCAGTGAATCACTATGATCACCAACTTCTACTAGACGAATTCGAGCTTACTACCCTGAGGAAGCGTAGGGAAATTTCCGACCTTACATTCCTTTACAAAGTCATACATAATCTTATTGACTCACCACAATTATTAGCCTTAGTTAACTTCAATGTGCCGCGAATCGCTTCGAGATCGAACATAACTTTTCACATAGATGTAACTAACTCTTACCATCATTTCCACAGTCCGTTGTTTCATATATGTAGACAATTCAATAGGTTGGAAAATGTAGATATCTTTTCCACTTCACTAACCCAGTTTTAAAAAACCCTTTCTCAACATATCCCGAATTTGTTAAGTATTAGTTAAGACTTGCACATCTTATAGAAATGTATCACAATAATTACTGTTATATACTCCAGCTAGTGGATTTATAATCTGCTTGGATGTATTACAAATAAATAAATAAATAAATAAATTGAAACTGGACGTAGAGGAACTAATGTTACTGGTAATGATATTGATTCAGAAAAATGGCAAAATATAAGAAAACGCAGATTCTGGGTGAATCCATCGTTTTTGGGAAGCCGAAATAAAGGACTTTTCAACACTTCATTACATGATTTACAAGAAGACGGTGAAAAATTTTTTCGAATATTTTGGAATGTCTGAGCGTACTGTTGAAAAGTTTATCTTGAACCATGGAAAACTGAAAGATTTTCTAAAGATAAAGAATATCCTTGCGATTATTTACTAATTATATTATTT
Source organism: Chrysolina oricalcia (assembly GCA_944452925.2). Classification (NCBI taxonomy): domain Eukaryota; kingdom Metazoa; phylum Arthropoda; class Insecta; order Coleoptera; family Chrysomelidae; genus Chrysolina; species Chrysolina oricalcia. The sequence continues at coordinate 46,402,816 of OX101820.2, forward strand.
CGAAATTGTAACGAAGCATATCTGATACTACCTTTTGAGTCTTAAACAGAATCACAAAAATGATTCGTAAGCCTTATTTTTTTTCATAAACTCAAAATTCTTATGTAAACGAAAAGCAATCAAATCTGGAAATAGTAGATGACTCCATCCACACTCCCTAATTTTTGATTCCGACCACTTTTTACTCGTTTTGGTGCATAAAAATTCTACTTATACATGTAGTTTTGGTCTCGGTTCCGTTTTTATGATAACGAATATTTTTTGCTGAGATTTAATAGTTTTTGTGCATTCTGCTACGAGGGTCACCGTTTTTCATGTGTTTTGCTACGAAGGCCAACCGATGGTATAAATAGTGGAAGCACATGAGAATCGTTCTTTTTTCGTGCCAGACCAGTATTAGAAGTAGTTTATTAGAAAAGCCGAGTTGAAAAACCGAAAGTTAAATTCCGAGGGTAAGCTTAATTGAAAGTTATTTAGTTTGAATATTTATTCCTGTTATAAGTGAATTGCATTTCCTAAACCGTGTGTATCATATTCAGTTATCAAAAGACCAAAATTCAACCGCTACCTTCGCGAATATCATAGTACCGCCTTGGTCGGTCCAAAGGTTAGGGCTTTACAACCGGCAGAGCTATCAGGCTTAAAGATTGGGTACAAGTACTGTTTGATTTAAATTACTAGTTCCCGAGAGTTAGGACATCACTACCCTCTGTAACTAGTTTGTACAATAGAGACCGACCGTTTACCAAGGTGGAAAATCGAACTTTGAATCCGATCAGCCGCCTAGTCCGTTATTATTGTAGTTACCAGAACGTTGAAGAACTCCTATCGTTATTAATTAATAGTTCCCGAGGGTTTGGATATCACAACCTTCTGTAACTAGTTTGTATGCGGTTTATTGACGTTCCTACGTTCCGCAAGGTACGGCTTCCACTACTTGCCGGAACTAGCTGAGCTCAAGTGAATCGATAATCGTGGGAGTTGGTTCAATTATGTTGGAATATGAAGAACATTCTGTATATTGCATAATTATTATATCTGATGTAGAATGTATACCTATGTCAATGTTTTAATGAGTTCATGTCAATTTGTCACCGAACTATTAGTATTGACTACGGAGTATACTATCGATTTGGGAATCTTCTATACAATTCCATCTGGTTATGGGCACATAATGCGCTGAACAATAAAGGAATTGGACTGTGAGCGATATTTTCTACAAATTTTTGGGAAGTTCATAGAATTTTGACAAATTCGTTGACAGAACTTTAAAACTTCAGTTTTGAATTGAATATTTTCTGCAATTTACCAAAGTCCAATGGCTAGCGAAAGCAATCTTCCATTCATAGAGAGGCTTCAGGGTAGAGAAAATTATTATACTTGGCAGTTTGCAGTACAGACTTAACTCCAACATAAAGAGCTCTTGGATTGCGTGACCGGAACGGACAAAGATGAGAAGAAAATAGTTAAAGCTAGATCAAAAATTATTTTACTCATCGATCCCATCAATTACGTATACGTCCAACAAGCTAACACGGCTAAAGAAGTCTGGGATAAATTAAGAGAAACGTTTGATGACTCTGGATTGACTAGAAGAGTTGGTTTGCTTCGCACTCTGATAACAAAACGTCTTGAAAATTGTGTTTCTGTAGAAGACTATGTAAATAAAGTTATAACCACTGCTCACAAACTGTCTGGTGTTGGTTTCACAGTTAGTGATGAATGGGTTGGAAGCGTTTTACTTGCTGGTTTGCCCGATGATCACAAACCTATGATAATGGGCATAGAAAGCTTCGGTGTAAAAATAACAGGGGACAGTATCAAGACAAAACTTCTCCAATATGTAAAAATGAACAACAATGACTCAGCATTTGACAGTATAGGGAAAAATCCGAAGAAATTTTCCAAGAATGGTCCACGTTGTTTCCGATGCAATCAATATGGTCATAAATCTCCACAATGCACTAAAAGTGTTGAAAACGAGAAATCCACTACATCCAAAGAAAAATTTGAAAATGAATTTTGTGCAACTTTTTTCGGATGGCATACTGTAGCATCATTTCCCGAGCAAGAGTAGCCATATTGAGAGAGCATTTTTTTTTGAGAAAACTTCATATATTTTGAAAAATAACCAATAGTCATCAATTTTTTTCAAAAATACTTTTTTGGCTTGTCATAGGCTACACAAAACTTTAAGTAACAATTTTCAATACCTTACAATAAACGAGTTATAGAAAACCCGTTTTTTACGTTTTTTCCGATATAACTCTATAAGTATCAATGAAATAAAAAAATTATAGCTAATTTAATTGATAGATCTTTTTAATACCTACAATTTCTTAATTCAACATTTTTTTATCGGAACTGTAATTTTTTAATTATCAACAAAAAACCGCTTTTTGCCACTTTGCCAATTTTATAGGTTATTTTCGGTAATCAGGAACGAGTCGCATGAAATAGAAACCAATACGATCATATTTTTATTTTTCAGATATTAATTTCTGCATATTTAACATTGGGCCGCTTCCTCGTTTCTTGGAATACTAATCAAGAAAATGATTCTTATCAGCTGACAGGATTTCCAAGGCTGTTACCACAACTTCGTATTTTGCAGGCATTGTTAATATCAAGTGGCGAACAATATCTGATTCTTACATTTCCACTTCCACTCGAACGTAGCTCCCGAATCACTTTGTCAAGATTCAGGAAATGAGCTGATATTGACTCCACTGATGCATTGTAATTCATCGTTAACAACAATTTCCAGAGTGATAATTGACTTGCCATATCCTTCTGTTCGAAAGTCGTTATCAAAAAGCTCCAACTATCCAATGCGGTCTCCCTATGCTTGACATATTCCAAGTGACTATCAGCAATCTTTTATATCAATTGGCACTTGCACTTTCTATAGCACTTTTGCAATGCTGTTAGTTTTTCCCTTCTTCCATGCGATTTATTTGATTATAATTTTCATCAATAGTTACCATGTTCCTGGGATTTTTTAATTTAATTTGACCGATTAAATTATTCAAATCTCGTGGCTGGACTGGGGTGAGTCCTGCACGATTCACTGTTGCGTTCCAATTAACAGTGCTTCTCCTAAGGTGGCGCATGGAGTTAGTAACAAGGCCTATCCAGAACACGTTGCTAATGACCATAGCAGTCGATGCCAAGACACCAAAGAAAAACAAACTCGTCTTTATTCATCAGATGCAGGAACAAATGAAAATATAAATAACAACATATAAATAAATATTTAAAATGGTAATATGAAAATGATAATATGAAATTACCTTAATAACCAATCTGCAAATATGAAAAGGCGGAGTATCAGCAAAATGCTGTTTTTCACCTCAACTGAATGCTTGCTTTCAAAAACTTAAATTATTCCAATTTGATGGAGATGACAGAATTTTCTTTTCGAGATCAGTTTGATACGCCAGTACATGACAATGCCTCAGTGACTTTCAATGAATAATGTGCGTATTTGCTGGGATCTACTGATCTACACAGGGCTCCGCATTATCATCAGTAAAAACTGTTATTTTGTCGTCCAAATATAATTTTCTCTATTTTTAAAATCATACGTCACGCAATTAATTCAACTGTCATTGTTTAGATGAATCTGAAATTCGCGCGTTTGAATGTGAGGTCTTTACTGAACGATTTCAATTGTTTTTCTACCCAGTTGGAAAATTCGACCTATGATGTCGTGGGTATTATAGAAACATGTCGGCCTATTCATTGAGATAGTTGAGAACAGGAGTTTTGGTTATCATTTAAAAAATTTTACCCAAGTTTGAGATTCATGATATTGGCCTATAGTTCAATAAATTCAGCTTGCTTCCTTTTTTGAATACCGGTTCAACTATGTCCCATTCGAAAGCAGTTGGAAATTTACCAATGATATCTAATTTTATAGGGAACTCTAACGGTCCCACTATTTTACCAGTTAGATATTTCAGAATTTCAACTGTTAGTTTATCATGTCCGGATGATTTTTTGTTTTTCAATTTTGATATACATTATTTTATTTTATTTTGAGTAGTTTCTAGAAAGAAGATTGAATTTGGAATGTGTCTCCGTGGTTATGGTTGGTTTAACGTTTCCATTATCTTCAATTTCTTTGCCCAAGTTTTTCCGATTTTCGAAAAAAGCATTGAATGTATTCGTTTGGCGTTAGTTATCATGTTATCAGTTTCAATATCTTTTATTTCAGATCGTCTTCCTGAATTTGTATTACCACTCATTTCATTGACTACTTTCAAAAGCCCCTCAGAGTTCTTGACGTTTGAAAAACATTTATTTTGGTATTGCTGGGCAGTCGTATTTTTCAAAAGATCGTTGAATTTGTTTCTATATTTTTTGTATTTAACAAAATTTCCATTGTTCGGATTCTCTGTCATAACACGAAATGATTTTTTTTTGGTTTATAGATTTGACAATACCAGCAGTGATCCAGTGCTGTTCATTCATTGAATGCTTGAATCGGATGGAGGTTGGCAATACTCGATAGACTTTTTTAAGATATGTATAAAAATGGCACCCACTCAATTTATGATATCTGAAGTATAGATCTCTACCCAGTTTTCTTTCTCAATATCTTTTACTATACAGAGTATTTTCCTTAAAATTGAAGAAGTAGAATGTTTCAATTGCTCGATGTGTCCAACAGGCGTAACTTCGCAACTTCTACAAACCATTGAAACATAAGCAACGCAACTATCTCCATAACAGAGTCATTCACAAGAGTCAAACATGATATAAATAGTCGACAACCGTTCTCGATCACGATTCCTCGATATGGAAAGTAAAATTTCAAACAAAGTTCTTCATGAAATATTGCTAGTTACATGAATACCTTCAAGATAGCTGAAATCAGTAGGTCTTGTAGCTCCTTAAAAAAATCATTGAATATTTACTACCAAAAAGAAGGTATCACCCAACAAAGCAAAATAATTCTTACAGCGTTGTCGCACAATCTAGCTGATTTATAATCTAACGGAATAACTGCCACTATGAAGTTGAGCTGAATTTTTATACATATTTTCTCACTCTTTCCTTCATTTTCCTAGCTTCAATGCATAGGGCTGATTATCAACATTAGTATTATCAAATGTTACTTCGTTGAACCTATTCTGAAAATATTCCGATCGTGGTGAATACACGTATGTAAATTGTTCAGTCTCAAAAGCAATGATCATGATCTCTAAAGCTATTAAAAACTACCATACAATGCGCCTTTGTCGTTATGAAGGATTTGAAATATCGACTGCATAAATCAATTTTGTAATACGGTAGCGACTCTCTGATAATTTTTTAAACACACATTGTTCAATGTTACTGCCATGCCTCTCTTTGAAACAAGTAATCAATCATGAAGCTGTAGTGGCCCCATGTCATGTGAGCCCGTTGGCCTCGCCTTTCATTAAGCCAGGAAATTTTTTGTTTTAAGGAGAATGCCGTACGCGTTGTCGTTTGGATAATGGCTTGTATCAAATTTTTTGTCCTTTTTGAGTAGTTCTTCATATATGTCATCACATTTGAATTCGTAAATGTGCGAATCTATATCAGTGTTCCATTTGCATTGCTCACTTATGTGTACTTTTCCACCATGTAGTCGACATTTCGATGTACAGGGGCTTGTTGAAAAGTAAATCGGCCTTTGTCATTCTGACGATGACAGAAATTGGTTTCTCGTCGAAGAAATGAGATCAAATTTTTTGTACCTATTTCTGTTTTTGAATGCTAGGTATGGTAGGGAGTTCAGTTTACATAATTTAAATGACATATGTCAAATAGTCTGTCTGAATTCTGATTGAGCTGTAATTTGGGAACTGATATTACCATAGAAATAAGATTTGTAAAATTGCTGGGGCTGTACATTCAATAACTGAAATATTAAATATTTATCAGTTTATGGTCAAGACGAAAGCGAATTTTGTAGTATTCGTGAACTGTGCAAATTTGTATCTTCCAACCCAAACGAATACTCTCCTGGTGTGCATGTACAAAATGAAAAATGAGCTCAGCACTAAGCAGCAGCAATTCAGTTAGAGCTGTGAAACCATTGAATGATCAGAACTTCTCTGATTGGAAGCAACGCATGGAATCATATCTGGATGAACAAGAAGTGTTTGAATTCACTAAAACCGAAGTTGATCCAAATTATGCAAAGGCAGTTGAATATGAGAAGAATTGCAAATAGTGACCGATTTCAGGTGACGATTATCTCGCTCATGCCTTTGGGACCAGTATGAAAATTCTGACCAAAATGATGAAAAATTTGAACAGTCGCCGCGTGGCCTTCATATAAAAAATTCAATTCCGGCACTTAACCTCACTTCGACATCCGCAATCCTTATGCCACTTTCTTTATGGGACATTCATGATGGAAACTTCCTTTCATTCAATTGACATCAAAGACAAAATCGTCTAGGGACAGCTTCACGTGCAGTTATTTTCAGATTCCCGGCGCGCAATCCCAGCGAGTCTCTCTCGGAGCGAAGTTGCATGCCAAACTACACGCACATTCAAATATAGTACGCCAACATCATTCCTTCAAGCTTTTCGATAGCTAGTGGGTCTTTTTTCGCGATCTTTACATTCAAAGAAAAAAATAACATGTTCAATATTATTAGAAAATGAAGATTCCAGAAGAAAGAAAAAAAAGTATTGGTCCAAAAAAATGGTTTTCACACTCTTTATCTCAGAGAGAATCTCGGAGAGACATATATTGATAGAATCTCTTCACCTCGAAATGAGTTGAGGAATCTGTATGTGGAGTTTGTCGGTCTTATTCTGACTCATCCTGTATACTATTTCAGCGCATTTGAAGCATATTCACTCCATTCTCCATGGAGGAAATTCACCTAATATTGGATTCTGTTTTTTATTAGAATTTTAAAAATGAATAACATATTTTAATAATTCTTTCCTATTATCAAACATGATACAAGTGGAAAAATAATATTTTTAACCTCAAACTGAAAATTACAAGGGCAATATTCAAAATGGAAACATTTTAAAATTCAAAAGTTGTTTCTTAAGATTGGATCCAAGTTTTCACCGAACCATATTGAAGAAATCAATGAATCTAACCCGGAAGACTACAGGGAATATTTTAGAATGAACAATGACACTTTTAATTTTTTGCTAATTTTAGTTTTTTTGTGCTTAACCTTGTTCAGTTCCTTCCTGAAGGTTCCTCGTAAGATAATGATTTTTTTTAACTACGTATTCTTTATTCGCATATATCAATTAGGCAATCGTATGCCTGCTGTCTCAGATTTCTGTTGGAATACTCTTTTTATCTTCCACAAACATGGAGAACTTCTATATAGTTCGATGAATTCTGTTAACAAGTCTGTTGACAAAGGCGGCGTCATTTCTGAAACGTTAAAATATATTTCTTTCTATGTTTTTATACCACTTCTATTTGTAACCAACGTTACTGCAGTTTCGTCCTATATGGACATTATCAAACAATACAATAATCTGAAATAATAACACTTCTTAAATACCCTTAATTCTACCCGAGGCCTGTCTTAATGACTAACGGTCATTAATGACTTTTACCTGGACCTTGTTTATTTGTGACAATGTGACTGCGCTGCCTTAAAAACCGGTGAATAGACCAAATCCAGTTGATCATTCAGTAGGTTACATCCACAATATTTGTGTTTATGAATTTCTAGGGATTCTAAATAATTCAGTTTCCAACCCTTGCTTGCATGGTGCAAAATTTTAAGGCAGCGCAGTCACATTGTCACAAATAAACAAGGTCCAGGTAAAAGTCATTAATGACCGTTAGACATTAAGACAGGCCTCGGGTAGAATTAAGGGTATTTAAGAAGTGTTATTATTTCAGATTATTGTATTGTTATATAGGACGTAACTGCAGTAACGTTGGTTACAAATAGAAGTGGTATAAAAACATAGAAAGTTTTATTTCTCATTTTTCGTGATAATTTCCTACCACGTATTAAAATATATTTCCGTATCTGAATTATCATCATTAAAGATCAATACGTATTGAATACATGAATTTGTCAAGAGAACTCACCTGTTCAAAGTTTGAATATTTTAAATTTTGTCCAAACCCAACGAAATCACATTCAGACTACTCAAAGCAACTATACCTGTTCCTCTCGTTACATTCAATTCAACTGTTCCCTTCTACAGTCGGAGCGGCGCGGAAATTGTCCCTTCTCGTTCAGTTTTGGATGACTCCTCTGTTCGAATCGCGCCAGAAGTTTGGAACGTCTCGCGCCGCGTCAGATGCTAGAAGCGCCAGATGCATGTTAACACTTCACGTTCGAATTCGGAGTGGAGCAATGTGGGAGCGATGGAGTGCCACTTCGGAAGTCACGAAAAACTGCACGTGAAGGGCCCACTTTTTAAAATAAAAAAAATCCCAAGTTTGCGCCATCATTGGTACCCTTAAGCCACGTGCAACCCTTATGCCTATGATATTTTCGCTGCTATTGTATATCTTAACATGCCGTTGGTGTACATGGCAGCGGCGATAAAATCGTATCAAAACACATATATTTTTTATTGAAAATAGATTTTTAATATAAAAGTCACGCTCAAATTTTTCATCATTCTTGTCAGAATTTTCATATCTTTCACTGATCTCAAAGGCATAAACGAGAAAATCGTCACCTGAAATCTGTCACTATCTCCCAGTCTTTAAGATACGTCTCTGGAACACAATACGAAATGATGACACAAGCTGTGACATTTGGAATTCACTGTACCAAGCCTAAATAACACTGATAGGCCAAGATGTAGATAAAAATAAGAGGCTCTTCTCACACAATCTAAAAGACGCAAAAGGCCCATACTACATTTCATAAGATAGTTCGTAAATGAAAACCCCGGTTTTCTCCCCAGCAAAATCTCGTTGTGGAATTTTTTAAACAAAAAATAGTGAAAAAAATTACAACTATTTTGGTTTTTTGGAAATATCTCAAAGATTATTCAAAGAATCGTTTTACAGTTGATGGAACTTTTCACTGAAAAAAAAGATAGGGCTTATAGTTAATAAATATTTGTTTGGGTGCCTTTTATTTACAATGAATAAAGAAAAGAATATTTTATTTCGTACAAGGTGATTTTATTCAATATTAGTAAATGCGATAATATGATATATTAGTAAAAAATTAATAGTTTGTTTGAGGTCGATATGTTTATAATTAACAATATAAATTTATTCCTAATGAAATCATTTGTTGGGTGATATTACTAAAATTGTATTCATTAATAATTATAAGTTTATTCAAAGTGAATAAGTCTCAGTAATAGATAATAAATTAATATTCATTGAAAATACCGCGCTGCCATTATTATCAAATCTCCGCGGTAGGTGCCGTGGTGGCTTCGCTATGATGGGCCACGTGTCACGTCGTACGTCTGGGTCTCTCTCGTTGTTTGTCTTCAAGTCGTGTGGTGCCATTTGTGAATGTTGTGTAGGTTAGTTCGCGTGTTATTTTGATGTGATTGAAGTGTAACTAAAAAGACTAGAAGACTATAATACTTATAATAATTATATGCGTGGTTTGTGCATCTAATCTACAATAAGACATCTCTTGGAAAAATCACAAGTACCTACTTAATAACGCAGTTCATCAAGGCGGTCTCGCGTCATAAGCATGGGTCTGGTTCAGGAGCTCTCTCAATATGTCTACTCTTGCTCGGGAAATGATGCTACAGTAACGATTCAGGGCTTATTTTTTTCTGTAAGAGTTGTGCTCACATATTATCGAATGAGTATATTGATTTTATTTACTTTAAGTGTCAAAAAATTGCTTAAAAAAACTGCACAATTTTTTTACATGTTTTTTCTAAATAAATATCTTAATTTTGTTTTTATAGAAATGAGTTTTATGAAAATAGATTTCTAGCATGACTTCACGCATTAAAAAACAATTGAATTCCTACGATCACTAGGAGCCGAGATAATTTTTTTATTTCAAAAAAATGTGGAGGGCGCAATAATCATCGTACATCGGATATTGAGGTTGAATACCTATATTTTCGATAGAAAATACTATGATATGTCTAGTTCATTTGCAGTATTATTAATTGATGAACAAATTGAGGCGTGCAGTCGCGGAGCGATGCAATTTTAGCAGGTGGCGCAGTGGGGATACAAATACTGTTGACATTAAAGACACTTTCGTCCTAACAGTGTTTTGAAAAAGAAAAGTTATGTGTTCAATTTCAAGTACTAGTGTAGGTACATTGCAAAAGAAAACGTACGTGAACAACAAGCCGAGATACTCAATATGTTTCTAGCACAAGCCACTTTGAACGCACGAAATAAGTTTTCAGTGCTATCCCACTCCGCCACCCGCTACAGCTATCGCGATCCGCTTTATTCACTTTATTCATCAATTAATAATACTGCAAATCCTAGTATTTTTTTATTGAAAATATAGGTATTCAACCTTAATATTCATGAAGGTGACTGCTGTACGATGATTATTGCGTCTTCCAGATTCTTTTGAAATAAAAAAATTATCTCGGTTTGTAGTGATCGTAGGAATTCAATTTTATTTTTTAATGCTTGAAATCATGCTAGGAATCCATCTTCATAAAAGTCATTTATATAAAAACAAAATTGTATTTGAAAAAAATGTGTTAAAAAAATTGTGCAATTTTTTAAAGTAATTTTTTGACCCCTAAAATTAAAAAAATACCCGATTTTTCACGGTTTTTCCGATATAACTCGAAAAGTATCAATGATATCGGAAAATTATACTCCATTCAATTGATAGATCTTCTTAATGCCTACAATTTTTCGATTTGACTTTTTTCGATCAGAGCTGTAGTTTTTTAGTTATTAAAAAAACCGCTTTTCGCAACTTTGCCAATTTTTTAGGTTATGTTCGGTAATCACGATCGAGTCGCATGAAATAGTAACTCATGCTGAATTTCAATATCCTATACGCTCATATCTTTATTTTTTGGATTTTAATTTTTGCACTCACTTTTCCCTATTGCTTGGACTAAAAGAAGCAAGGGAACCTCTACTGATAAAAATATAGACAGAGGCGCAGACAAAGGTATAATACCAAAAAGTACGAACATCCTAAATAAGGAGATGCGGACTAACCTCAATGAGCAACTATCGAAAACTTTAGCAGCAAAAAGGGACAGGGACAACAAGGACGATGCAGAAAAGAATAGGAGAGTGTTGCTGGTTTCTGGACATAATGGTAGGAATCTCATAAAATTTCTTTTAAATCATAAAGATGAACAATAAAAGATGTCTGTAATCATTAAACCTAACGCTACATGCAAAACATTATTAGATACAGCAATAGACAATGCTGAAAATTTCTCAAAAAATAACTTTGTAATATTTTGGCCAGATACATGTGAAAGAAATCTTGTTCATGAAATCACGAATGGGCTACCAAATAATAATACCTTGGTATTCACAGAACCATATATTCTCAATGCATATAAGCCCAATGCATTAATTTATTAAAAGAATTTATCCTTGGTCAAAAACCTGTATACTAGTGGAAATAGAAATATGGATGTGTTTGAATGCAACAATCACCTAGGAAATATATGCTACAACAGAAATGGCACCATCAATAATTTAGGAAGAGTAGCTATTAGTAAATCTCTCATGACCTGTGAGGGAACAGATGAGGTAATAACTGAAGATAAAGTTGTAGAACATTGTGTTGACGCTGGTTATGAGGAAAGCAGTAGTCAAAACGATAACGTTGGAAAGAAGAGCAACTATAACGAAGGTCAGCAAAATAGTTCAGCAGAAGAGAATTTTTTATACCCCCGATTATCGCAAATCATAATCGACAATAGTCGGAGCAACACAAACAAACAACTATTCTCTAAAAAATACAACTGTGAAACAAAATTCTAATAAACATTTTTTGTTCTCAATATCTCAATATTTTTTGATCTCAAAATCGATATCTATTATTAGAACGGACAAATTTTCCAAATTTTATATTACTAACAGAACACAGGCTGGAAGAAAATGAATGCTTATGTATACCTAACTATAAAGTTCTCTAAATTTTTTGCAGGAAAACCTCTACTCATGGAGGAACCGCAATCCTGGTTCATGACTCAGTTTTAGATAAATTACTTGTTGAAGAGGCCTACTTGAGGAAAAACAATTCGAGTTCTATGTAGCATGTATTGAGAAAATTTATGTAATATGTGTTTATACAAGTAGTGCTTCTGTATTCCTTACAAAATTGGATACTTTGTTATCAGAAATTCCCCCTACGGGGATTGTTGTCTTGGCTGGCGATTTCAATTTGAATTTTGAAGACACACAAAATAGGTCAGTTAAAGATTTAATTACGACTCTATCATGTTACAATTTAAAAATGCATGTCATTGAAATGACACGAATTAGCAAATTTTCGGAATCTATGATTGATTACTTTTGTACTTCCCTAGATGAAGACGTTGTGTCATGCATAGTTATCACTGCTCAGATAAGAATGGTGGATATTATACATTTTGGTACCAATAAGACTAAAAATGCTCGTCTCTTCAGTGAAACCAACTATGATAAATTTAACACGTGCAATAATTTCAATTGGTTCTCTGTTATGTCTTTTAAAGATCTGATTCGCGAATTCTATGAAAATATAAAAACATTTTTTCAAAATTCATTTCCTAAGCAGAAAATCCAGATGAAAACCAAGAAGCACTGGATAACGAAGGGAATAAGACATTCCTGTAAAACCATGCGGTCGTTACAATATATTAGAAAATATCATAATGACGGTTTCTTCAACGACCACTATAATGAATATAGAAAGATATATAGAGCAATTATTAAGAGAGCAAAAGACACGTATTATTTCGCTAGGCTTGAAAATGCAAAGAACACAACGAAAGAGGCCTGGAGTATTATCAATGAACTACGAGGAAAATCTCCTCACAAGTAATCACAGTGGGTCATAGACTTCGATCAGTTTAACTCATTCTATTGCAACATTGCGCACTCTCTAACTAAAAAATCTGACAAAAATCCTCTTTTATATCTTAGAGAATTCGATAATATTTTATGGCACCACTCCATCAGAAATAATTGAAGTCTTCAATTCGATAAAAAATCAAAATGCTGCAGGTTATGATGAATTGTCAATAAAAATGTTTAAAAAACTTCCACATTCGGCTTTGACAGTACTTGCAATTTTAATAAATGATAGGTTCAAAAAGGGAACATTTACCGAGTTTCTGAAAACAAGTGTGATAATTCCTATTCACAAAGGTGGTGATACTAAAGATGCATCCAACTTCAGACCCATTTCCCTCATTCCAACAATGGGGAAATTGATAGAAAAGCTAGTGAAAATTCGCCTCATAAATTATCTTGAAACAAACAAATTAATCAGCAGTAGACAATTTGGATTCAGAAATAATAGGAGTACACTTGATGCCATGTTTAACTGTCTGGAAATTGCATACAACAGCATCAATGTAGGCAAGAACGTGGCTGCTGTATTCTGTGACATGACTAAAGCTTTTGATTGTGTCAATCACACGTTATTACTGCAGAAACTCTCTCATTATGGTATCAGATAGATGACCTTGAAGTGGATGGAATCATACTTGACAGGAAGAAACCAACCAGTAAAAACAAATCATACTTCCGAATTACTTGACATTACTTGGAGAGTACCCCAGGGTTCAGTTCTGGGGCCTTATCTTTTTCTCCTGTATATTAACGATCTATCCTTAGACATATCCGGTTCCTTCACTCTATTCGCCGACAAAACTACCATTCTATGGCACTCTGAAGATGTAAACATGCTTCAAATCAATGTTGCAAGAGACGTACAAAAAATCAAAGCGTGGTGCGATGCAAATTTTCTGTCTTAATTTCAATTAAACGAAATTACTCACATTTAAATGTCTTCTTCCTGACATAAACTTAGGAGCTGACTCAGTACCATCTGACAGCAACATAAAATTCTTGGGACTCAACATAGATACTAATTTAAAAATCGCAAATCATATTAACATATTGTCAAAAAAATTATCATCAGGCTGTTTTGCCTCAGGTCTACATCCAATGAGTTAGGTTATGCTGCTGCTGGAAATGTTTATTTCGCTCTCATTGAGTCAAACCTGAGATACGCAATTCAGTTTTGGGGATCCTGCAGTAATGAACTCTTTGAGAGTATATTTTTTCTGCAAAAGCGGGCAGTACGTACTTATACCGAGTAAATAGGTTAACTTCTTGCAAACCTCTTTTCCTAAAATACGGCATACCAACACTAACGTCAATTTACGTATTAGAAGCTAATTGACTCATTTACAAGAATAAATCTTTATCCGTAAATAAAGCCGGCGCCACACGATGCGTCGAACATTGGCTCCAACGCTGGACCGAACATTTGAGTTAAAAAGTTCGACAGCTGGTTCGACGAATGTTTCTGCTACACGGTGTGACGAATGTTTGAAGCATTACGCTTGAAGCAAGTGTGGTACAAACATTTGCCTCTATATCATCATGGAGGATACGAAATAAAAAACTGTTGCCAATTATAATAAAAATATACACACCTTTTCAAAACACATGCAAACACAACACTGCTTCTGTCGAACTACTAAACGTACAAAACGAATCTACGAGTCGTGTAGCCGTTCATCAAATCCACGAATGTATTCCTTCCAACGTTCCAGGAATTCCTTTGACTCGGGTCAAGAATACCGACAATAGCCCGAACATGGTCCAGCGCGAACGTTGGAAGCTCGACATTGGTAGCTCGAAGGTTTGAAAGTCGGCCACACGATGCGACGCACTGTTAAGCCTCCAATGTTGGAGGGTGTTCGTAACATCGTGTGGCGCCGGTTTAACAATCGCACCACAAGAAATGCAATTAAAGTAACATTGATCATTCCTAAATCTACACTGATTAAAGACTCAATAATCTGCAGAGGTGTCAAAATGTATAATAAACTACCAGCAGATATCAAGAACTCGAATTCCCTCAAAGCGTTTAGGAAAAAATTACATGAAAGACTGGCATCTAAAGCCATATAATTTGACAAAATATTTTAATGACGAGGCAGTATGATACTGATGTAATTTTATTGACTAATATAAGTATGTCTTTATCTGGATGTGATTATTTACATATTATGTATTATTTAATTGTAACTATATTTGTACTGTAACTATATTTATTTGGTTGTGATCGTTTATTTATTTATACTTTAGGCTAGGTTAACAGTGTTTGTCAATAATGTTTCATATCTTGGATAATAAACGCATTCTCTCTCTCACTCTAAATGCTTCAAAGTGCACCCGAAGTCGCTCGTATTAACTTTATTTATTTATTATCTATCAGTTTCTGCAATATTGTTGTCCAGCTTCAGATTTATAAAAATTATAACTTTTTGAAAAACGGCCTCTTTTTCGAAGTTTTCCCGGATTTTCTCAGTGGAAAATGCACCGATCCGGTTGTATAATAATCCATTTTGTAGGTTTTATGAATCTCTAGAAAAATTCTGTCGACTGTGAAACGATTCCTTAAATAATCCTTGAGATATTAAAAAAGTGGTGATTTTTTTCACTATTTCTTGTTTAAAAAAATTCCACAAAGTGATTTTGCTGGGGCAATAACTGGAGTTTTCATTAACGGACTATTTTATGAAAATTAGTATGGGCCATTTGCATCTTTTATTTGTTGTTTATTTGTTGAACAGAAGACTTTTGTCAAAAATGTGCAAGGGCAGTACGAGCTCATATGTTGGCCGAAATACACCTATTTTGAACTAGTGCTTTAGCCCGAACGGTTCGTCACAGAGAAAACATGGATGGTAAGATTTGAAGAAAATTTTATGTTCTTCAATTTTTGATGAGAGAGAAATTTTGATAGTTTTTAAGTCATATGCAAAAAATCGTAGAAAAATTATATTTTTCACGTTTTTCTTTGCATTTTCACAATGTTCCGTCACGAAAATTTGTTAGCAAACCTCAGATTCGGAATCAGCACCCCAAAAAACATGTAGAATGAATGCAATCAAAACTATTCCAAAAACTTTTTTGATTGAAATACAATGTTATTGGACTTAATCTTCAATATCCAATAGGCATCCTTGGCCAGAAATACTAAAAATAATTTTTACGGTAATAGTATATCTGGGAGCGGAGCGCTAATAGGCTCCGCCCACCAGCAGCTTTGCTCCAGCATTGGCCGGAGTAAATGTCCAGCTTCTTTATTTGAAAAGCCAAGTTGGCTTCTGAATGCAACCCCTGAATAAGTGATACGGAAGCGAAACCTTCGGCGACGCCAACGTCTACTTCAACAGGCTTGAATTTAGATAATCATGCTTTTATGTTTCAGATTTCCAAGAAGAACCGACCAAGAAGTAAACTTAGTAAATTAACTACACAACACTTGGCCCTCAGCCAAGTGGTTTTCAGGCCTTCAGCCAGTTTCAGAGGGGCACCATGCACATAAGCAAAGTCATTGTTGAATTCAAATTTCAACTCATGTCAGATATAAGAGAGTTTCAGGCCGAGAATTTGCCGAGCACTCCATATCAAAAATCAGATTTTATTCTGCTGATCGCCAATCATCAGGATGAGGAACCGCTTTAACGAGCGGGGGTGGTGGATAGGGGGGTGAGCTTTCGAGTACGTAAGAGTGCTGGGACGTTTTTTCTTCCGGGCCTCAGCCTTAGGGGGTGCATGGTGGTAGTTCTGAATGCAGTCATCCGGGTGCCACGGAAGAGCACGGACAGTGTTCTCTTCGGAGAGTGGTAGCCGGATGGCTCGCATGTGGCATTTAGCCAATTTTTAATTTTATGATCTGCATTATAAAGTATTTCTGGCCAGGTTGTAGCTCCTCTTGGAAATCTACAGCCTGGCATAGAAAATGGAGCGTCGTTAGTAACACCAACCTTTTAAAAAAGAATTCGTACTGTTCCTCACTGAACCTGAAAGAATAGTTCCGGAGTTGCTGGATTTGCGACTATGCTGTGCTCGGAGATAGAGCTAGCCGGATGAGGTGAAATCCTCCAATTTCCGGATCTCCGAATACACGCATGCTTGAGTAAATCACCATTTATCATTGAGGGCACCCATACTAATAGCATTGCACTAGCGATATACGCTTCATCACGGACATACCCGTTGATAGCCAGAGATTCCAAGTTGTCTATGACTAACAAGGTGTTAATCTATAAGCAGGTTTTAAACCAACAATGACATATGCATGTCCAGTATTCTGCAGCCTCCCCAAGACTCAAATGTGAAGACTGGAGAGGATGCAGAATAAGATACTCCGTATCGTCACAGACAGTGACAGATACATTCGGCTAACCACACTTAGAGAGCTAGCCGATATTCCTTCCATCGAAGAACACATCAGACAACATTTTGAAAAGTTCTTTCTCGGAAGTCCGTTGGCCAGAGGTATAACAGCAGTCAGAGCCCATCATAACACGCCAAGAATGAAGCAGTTTGGGCTCATCTACCAGGCACTGGATATTTCCCAGGAAACTCCAGAAGAAGACGAAGAAGACACATAAACAAAGGCACAATGTCTAAATCCGGTTTTTCTCCTATGTTTTTCCCGGAAACTCGTCAAAACCCTAATGAGTAACGTCCAATGATCTGATGTCTGACATGTACCAAATCAACTCCCCTGCATAACTTGGAGGAGGCAGGGAAGCACCAACCATCAGGAGACTTAACACTTACAGCACTCATCCCCATTTTCGACGTTTTTAATATACTCGTTTCACTTTGTTCAATCATTCCTCAATATCTTTTTGCGAGCTGTTACGTAAGAGTGAGAAAAAAAGTTTCTGGATCTATGACTCTGATGCTACCCAAACGACGCAATGTCCGTTTATAATTGGTAAATGTGACACAAAGGTGAACACGTAAACACGAACCATACACTATGGATTTCCGTCAACGGCCAAGTCACTCCAGTATATAATTAGCAGCAATCAGTGCCTTCAGACTGAGCCGGAGAGTAAATTTGAAAGCAGGAAATCTGATCGGACATCTGGATGTTATTGGATTATATTTCCCCAGACATCATGTCTTAACCTACACATAACATGCCATGAAAGGGCTGGAGTAGGCGTTACAGGGCCAAGTTTCAGGTCTGAATACATTTGCTATACAAACAACAAGAGGTAGATGAATATATTCACGGCTTATTATAATATCAATATTTGAAATGATTATATTGTTTTCAGCTTGACATCTCTATCTTCTAGAATTTTTTTTATTATTTGACGTTTACCTAATTTTTGAGGTTGCTTCATATACGACATTAGTTCATTTCTCTACTCATTTGTTGTTCTGTTTTAAGAAGTGGGCGTTCAATTGATTTCAGTGATGTCATTGATTTGTTTATTGGTTTGAAAGTATACATGCTATTCGTGTGCTTCCCCTATGCTTTCTGCACAACCAACACCCGATACAAAATATACGAAATAAGTGTGAAAGAAGTCTCAAAATCTCCCAATCAATTAACAACAATGGGCTATCCACACTTTAGTTATGATACGAGTAAATGTTTATATACATAGAAATAAAACATTTCACACGGGTCAACACGAAATAGTAATCAAGTTCAAGGAAACTCTCTCGAACAAGTCATCGACTTGACATTTGCTACGATTGAATTTGATTGTAGCAAAAATAGATAATTGGTTGAAAAATTAAACTCCCTACATCATAGCAGAAATTGACACTATTGACATTGCATTAAACTATGGACCATATTATCTGTTCGTTTCAGTTTGGTTGTATTTTGTTGAAAAAACTTCATTTTACGCGCATTAAAATGATTTCGGTAGTAAAGAGCTTCCAGTTGAAATAAATATGAGTGTTATGGACGTAACTGAAGTTTTAGATGGAAATGTTTAACGAATAGGTTGTACAACTAGTTTCAATCCATTTAGAACCTCTGTTGAAGTTCTCTTTTAAAATCATATCCTATACAAATAGATACCAGAAAAAAAAAATGATAAAGGTGGGTTCATATTGATTTGAAATTCATTCAGTATCTCTGTTGAACCTTCCTTTTAGAAAGCGGCGAAAGTTCAAAAACATCAGTGGATGTTACAGAAACATATTGTGCCTAATCGATTTACGTATGATGAATAGAGAAAAATTGACCAGAGACATATCAAAAAAATATTTTTCAGTTCCTACTTGTTCCCAATCTTCGAATATGCTCTATTTTTTCGATTATTCCGGTTTATTAGCTAGTATGTTCACTCAAAGCTGCTTCGAAAGTGGAAGGTGTTAGGTTTTGGATTCATCATTTCTTCATTATAATTTTTACTTTCTGAAAAAGTTTTCTGAGTCAAAATTATTCAAGGAAATCACATATATGATAACTTATTCCATTATTCCACTAATATTCCCGCCTAAATAATCTTACAATAATATACAGTGTGTCCCACTTACCATGCTCACCATGGGTATCGTTTTAATGGTGAGAGATACGAGGTCGGTTAAATCACACCAAAAGTGGAGTTTATCAAGGCCAACTATAATGTGAAAAAATATTTTGATGAAATCAATTCGTTTTTGTTTTATACGCAACTTCTTTATTTATAAAAATATTCGAATTGGAATTTCACATTCAGTTTTTCAATGATATTTCGAAAAAAATATGAAATTTATACCAAATTATCTTCTAGAAATTGAGATATTAGCACCAGCTTTTATTTTTCAAATGTAGGTCATAGCTCACTATGACTTAGTTATGAATAACTTTTTTTTCTCTTACAGATGATATGTCATAGTAATAGTTTTTTGTTGATAACAACGGAGTTATCGTCATTTATACAAAAACAAGAACTATTTTGAAGTCGCCATCTTGAATTTATAAATTTTAACAAAAAAATCATGATCTACGTCCTCAAAAACCCTCACATACCAATTTTGAATGGAATCGGATCATAATCACAAATCTCGTCCGCCATATTGGAGGAGCCGCCATTTTTTATTTTTTATTTCACTAAAAATTCCATAGAGCATTGTCACTGGAATTATGAACATCTACCAAATTTCAAGTTATTAGGACCGCCAGAAGTGGGTCAAAATTCACTTGCAAGAGACATGAAAATGATCAAAATCTGTTATTTGCGTATAAAACAAAAACGGATAGATTTTATTAAAATATTTTTTCACATTATAGTTGGCCCTGATAAACTCCACATTTGAAGTCATTTAACCGACCTCGTATCTCTCACCATTGAAAAGATACCCATGGTGAGCATGGTAAGTGGGACACACTGTATAATACTGCTCGTACCTTCTTCCATTGTCTGTTTGGGCTGTGGAAGTTGTTGATTCATATAAATTATTCATTATGACTATCATTTATAATAATGAAACAAATAAGTTTTAAACTTTTTACAGAGATTTAGGGAATTTAAGAATCATTTGACATCTACTGGAAACTCTGAAAATACGTTTTTATGATACATTTCTTCCACTAGTAGGAATAAACTTTTGTGGTCAATAAAACGCAGCTATTGAAACTTTTCGCACGCAACCGAAACAATAATAAATCTAGAAAGCCAATAAATAAGCAATAGTGAGATCAGTGAAGAAAATCAGTTTTGAAGTGAGTCCTAACCCAGTCATGGGTTGGGCCACAGTTTTAGAATCGTTCATTGTGAGGAGATGTTGAGTCGTACTTGTTATTTTTTATTCAAAGCCCTTCTCAGAAAGATGACCTCTGGCAAGGTGCGTATTTATATTTGGTAAGAATCTATGTTGTTAACCCCTTTTCATACCTGCATGTATATCTGATAGGGTCTTATACTAAATATGCACTTTTTAGTTTTGAATCATTTGGCTATTTATTTCATTTGGTAGTGGGTGCACCAAGTAGTATCAGGCTACGCTTTTATACCCTCTTCCAGTGCATTTTTGACACCTACCATTTCAACAGGATAGATATAACTACTGTTCCAGTGCTGTTTTGATACCATTTCAACAGGATCGATATAAATACTGTTTCAGTGCATTTTTGACACCTACCATCTCGACAAGTAGAGAACTGATGAAGCCTACAGCTGCATAGGATAAATCAAGCAACTTTATTGTTTCTTGTTAAGTTTATCCAAATTTTCACTCGTTTGGTCTTATGTAAGTACGTTGACGCATAGCATGCTATGAAAAAGCGATACTAGTATAGGTAGTTCCCTTGCTTCTTTTATGAAATTTCAATTGAAAGGTTGGTAATCACTGGAAATTATTTTTAGAAATATAGACTCTCAAAATTTTCCGTTCGCAATGACTCTTCTCTAGATTTTTTTTATCACAATGATATAATAATTTTAATAACAAAAGAAGAGGTCACAGCCTATGAGAAGATTTTAATAACCTACCCCAATCGTTCTATCCACATTATCCCAGAATGCATTAACCTGCAAAATCCAATGATAAGATTCCTCGGAGATTATCAAATATTACAGAGAGATATTCCTAACCCGATATCCTGAACTTTTTGAAAGCCACAAGACTGTACGAACTGCTCTAGTCGTTGATGTAATGAATTAAAAAGTTTCTATTCAAAATATATGTTTGTTAATAATTGGATTGTTTATAATAATTTCTTAACAACGTACATTTCTCAAGATGTCATATCCACATCAGAATTAATAATGAGAATATACCGAATGTAACTATAATATCCTGACATCTCCCTTTCAACTACAAATACTATTTAGTAATACTGAAATCTATCAGGATGTTTCACAATGCGACCTCTTTCCGTCATATAACCTGAAACAGACTGAATAGACCCGCTCCCATCTATAGGTGAGCCATATGAACTGGAAGAACTACAATGATCAGTTGAGAATTACCTTTCAGGACTGAATTAATAGTTGTCATTGCTGAACGTACTCAGTATCTTGGGTGTGTTTGACATGACAGAAGTAGGGTTAGGATGATTATTCATTGTACAACTAGCAACGCGAGATGTATTAAAATAAAACCTACAATCAATGAAGTATATTTTATTATTATTCTGTCTATGGTAAACATATAATAACATATGGCGCAGACGTGTTAGAACGAGTAAAGAAAAAATTTTATGAAGAAAACGAACTTCTCTCTAAAAATCTTGAGTAGGAAATAACAAGAAAATGGAGGGAAGATTGCCAGAACCAATGAAGGTAGAAAGAAATCTCAATGAGAACTTCAATAAGTTCTACCAAAACTTTGAGACATATATAATTGCCACAGAAAAGGACTCAAAATCAGACAGGGTTAAAATTGCCCTCTTCCTCAATTTGATAGGCACTGAGGGAGTTGAAATATATAATATATTGAAAATTCCTGAGAAGAACAAATTTGAGAATGTTTTGGATAAATTTAAAAAGTACTGCTCCAAGGAAAAACAAAATATATGAGAGATTTGTATTTAATAACCGAAATCAGGAACCTGAAGAGCCGTTTGATCACTTCTTTGGTGAACTGAAAAAGCTGATTCAAAGTTGCGAATATGATACTCAGGAAGACAGTATTTTATTGGATAGAATAGTTCTAGAGGTAAATGATCCTGCTGTTCAGGAAAAACTCTTGAGTACTCAAAACTTGACAATAGATAGGGCAATAGATGTATGCAGAAATGCTGAACTTACCAGAAATCAGCTAAGATCAGTGCGAAATATCATGGAAAACTCTGGTGCTTCTGGAATAGATGCGGTCAGATTGAAGAAGACAAATCAGAAGTTTAAAAAGTACTCATATAGGTAATGCAATGGGACACATGGATTTGTAGAATGTCTGGCATTTGGAAAGCCATGTTACAAATGTGGCAAGGAGGATCATTTTAGCAGCGCATGTCGAGCCAAGAAGTCTGAAAATGAACATGAAAAATTTATAAAAAAAGGTCAAGGCATCCATTGAGAAAGACAATGACAGTGATGACAGTTCGGGAAATGAAGACATGTTTGTACATTGTTTGAAAGAAGTTGGAGAGGTCAAGAATAAAAATAGTACGGTGTGGATGGAAAAATTAAAAGTTCACAATACTAACATATATTTCAAGGTTGGTTCTGAAGGAAACATCTCACCCAAAGAAGTCTTGAAGGAAATTTGCAGAGGCCATAATAGTCACAAGATAGAAAAATGCAGTACTGTGCTGGAAGCATATGGGGAAGCAAGGCTGAAACCACTAGGAAAAATCAATCTCCAGTGTTTGAGGTTATAGATAGGTTATATAAGTTGGAATTTTTAATTTTTGATTTGAACGTTAAGCCAATAATAGAGTTGCCCTCCTCTTATGAGTTACAATTAATTAAAAAAGCTGACAATTTACTGGCTATCACTAAAACTACCAGTGAAGTTGAGAAATTGATCGATGAATATTCTGATGTTTTTGAAGGCATAGGTACATTTTCAGATACTTGTAAAATTGAACTGAAAGACAATAGTATACCAGTTGCTAGACCTGCTCGTCGTGTTCCTTTAGCTATCAAAGATAGGTTAAAACTGAAGTTAGATAAGCTGGAGCAACAAAAAGTTATAAGCAAGGTAGATAATGCTAGTAAGTGGGATAATAAATTTTAGGTGAGATTGCAAGTCCACTATATCAGCTTCTTAAAAAAGATAGTTTATTTCAGTGGTTGGTTATACATGATACGGCTCTTCAGCATATTAAATATGAATTGACTGAAAAGATTACATTAAATAACTTTGACTATAAAAAAGATATCATGATACAGACAGATGCATCACAAAGTGGACTTGGTTGTTGTTTGATGCAAGAGGGTAAACCAGTAGCTTTTGCATCTAGGTGCCTAACACAGAGTGAAAAAAGATGCAATTATAGAAAAAGAACTGCTGGGAATTGTATATGCTTGTAACAAATTCCACAATTTTATATATGGTCGCCCTGTAAAAGTTATTACTGATCACATGTCGAATGAGAATGTAGTGAAAAAACAGATATCTTCAATAAATGATCCCCGATTACGAAGATTAAAATTAAAGTTACTTAATTATGATATATAAGTTAAGTATCAGCCTGGAAAATATTTATATGTTACAGATTATCTATCCAGAAATGTGAGTAGTGAAAAGGTAGAGAATGAAAGAAGTGTTTCATGCCGTAGAGAAATATTTGAGAATGAGTGAAAAGAAAAAGGAACAAATTAGAAAAGAGACGCTGAAGGATGAAATATTGAGTACAGTTATGGGCTGCTGTGTGAATGGTTGGAAAAAGAAAAAATATGATGGAGAGATTGCAATTTTTTGAGGGCTGACGTGTATGTAATCAATAATCTTATATTTTATAATGATAGGGTGGTTGTTCCCCGAGTATTACGTAAAGAAATGTTGAAACTGTTACACGAAGGTCATTTAGTGTAAGTCGTACAAGAGAGAGAGCAAGGGGTGTACTATTCTGGCCTGGAATGAGTATGGATATTGAGAAGGAAATTCGACGGTGTCAGATGTGTGAGAGATATAGACCTGCTAATGCAAAGGAACCACTCATATTACACTATATCCCTGAATTACCTTTTCAAAAGGTAGGTTGTGACATTATGGAATAAGAAGGAAAAGCATATTTAGTTGTTGCAGATTATTTAACTAAATGGTTAGAAATCTGGCAGTTGAAAGGTAAACCCGCTTGTGATGTAATAGGTGCCCTAAAACAAATATTTGCGACACATGGGATTCCTGATATGATAGTTTCATATAATATGCTTTTTATTTCATATGAATGTAAATGTTTTGCAGATGAGTTTGACTTCAAATTCCAGACAAGTAGCCCTAGTTATCCGCAGTCTAATGGGCTTGCTGAAAGATTTGTTCAGATAGCAGAAAATATTATTCGTAAGTCAGATGATATATGGGTTGCCTTGATGGAATATCGAAATACACCTATTACCAGTCTTAAGAAATCTTCAGCTGAACTTATGTTCTCTAGGAAAGTGAAAACTAAATTACCTCTTTTTGAAAAATAAAAAAAAGTTTAATTTAAAGATTTCAGAAAAGAATTAGTACATAGAAATAATCGCTATGACAAACATACTAAGGAAAGACCAGAATTTAAAGAGGGTGAAACTGTTGTGTATAGATTTAAAAATCAGTGGCGTCCTGCAACTGTGCTAGCCAAACATAAGTCACCAATGTCTTACTTGATTGATAATGGTTCCAATGTTTTGAGACGAAATAGTAGTCATTTACGTAAATCAGAAATTAGGCATGACTTGTCTGGTAAGCAGTTTAATCCAAGTGAATATGTGCAGAATCCAGTATCCGAGCATGAGTCTATTGATTCTGGAACTGTTAGTTATGATCAGGGTAATGATGCTATTGTAGAACCTTGTACTACTTCATTGAATTTAAAGACTAGCCCACAAGTTGAGACTCAGAGATATACAAGGCCTGCACGCAGTGTAAAGCAGCCCTGTAGGTTTAAGGAATATGATATGTACTGAAACCTGTAATTAGTATTTATAACTTTTCATATTTTTTGTATTGGTTATTTTTGTAAAGGGTAAGATGGAGTAATAGTTGTCATTGCTGAACGTACTCAGTATCTTGGGTGTGTTCAACATGACAGAAGTAGGGTTAGAATGATCATTCTTTGTACACGTGAGATGTATTAAAATAAAAGCTACAATCAATAAAGTATATTTTATTATTATTCTGTCTATATTAAACAGATAATAACACAAGGACAACATTCTTTTTCTAAACCACAATTTTCCTTATTTTTATCTGTATTCACTAACGAATCATCTATTGAAATATGATTACTCCTAACACCTTCCGAATTCAGTGGATTATTAGAAGCACAATGGCTTTTCATTGATCAATTACTACGATAGATTTTGATGAATTTTCTGTTTTGATAATATTCTGAACCATTGTGCAACTTACTTGCTTAATCAGTATTGCTGGTATCCAGTTATTAATTTTGGGGTTCAATTGAACATAAACCATGCAACCAATATTCAATTTTTGTAGACGTTGAATCCCTTTTTGAATGTAGTATTTCTCTTGATTCAGTTGATTATTTTCAAGAACTTTATGAAATTGCTCCCTACTATCTACTTTCGGTAACAAACCTGTACAAGTACACGGTAATAATGTTACGAGACATCAGTATCTGAGCTGGTGAAAAATTCTCCTCTATTGGCATATTGCGATATATCATCAGCGCTAAATATATATTTTCATTACTCCCAATCACTTTTCTGAAAATATTCTTAGCTGTTTGCACATTACGTTCAGCCATGCCATTTGACTGAGAATGTGTTGGAGAACTCAAACTCCCATTCATTGCTTAATTTCCGGAATATGCTTGGGAATAAAATTGGGGACCTACGTCTGAAATGAATGACAGAGGTATTCCATGCAAAGCAAATATGGATTTTAATGCTTCTATAACTGATTTACTAGTTATATCCTCAGTAAGCCTTTCAATTTCAACATATTTTGATTAATAATCTATTACAAGCAGGTAATTTGAACCATTAAAATGTCGACAAACTCTGAAACTAAATTGTTAAAACATTTTTTCTCAATACATAGTGAACTAATTTTAGCTATAAGTTTGAGTTGCTTACATGATGGCAATCCTAAAATACATGGTTGATTGAGTGTATTAAAATCTTTCCTTTATGTTCATTGATTGAAATTTTATATGCAAACTGCCTTGTTTCATATAAAATGCGACTGTTTTCATATCGTGCATCACTGGAATATCTGATATCTTTGTTAGAAATTAATCTCAAAATTCACTTTTGAACAATGTATATTTTATGAAAGTGGTTATCTGTTACTTGCCCAAGCCTAAAATACCATATGCCAGATAGCTTTGTACTAATGAGAAATAAACGATTTTTTAATGTCTAACATCTAAGTACTCACTCAATATTTTAGATTTAGTTGATAACCGTCTCAACCTGTTTACTCAGCTATCGATATGGATATCCCAACGTAAATACCATTCAATAATTACTCCCAAATATTTTATTGATTCATAGTCTGGGATAGTTACTGTGTCATTTAAAATTAATAGTCCTAGGATAGGTAAATTAGTAGCGTATGAAGAGAAGGGGAGGTATTTGGTTCTATCAACGTTCAATATTCAAACCATTTTTTTATTGTCTTGATTTGTTTTCATAAAATATTGCCGTATCATCTGCGAATCTCAGTATGTTACCTTTTCTAGTCTACTGGAGTAAACTATTTATATTTATTGTGAATAAAATATGACCCAATACAGTTTCTTGTGGGACTCTGTACTAATTTGTTCTAGTTTTACCGATATTATCTTCTAAGCGAACTTTTTGCTTCCTATCACATTGAGCTTGTCGGTCTACTGGAGAAAATACAGGTGAAGTATGGGTTAGTGAGTATTTTTCTATCATTTAGGATTTGTAATTTGGAATACGGCTATTGTTTATTTCGTGAGAATACAGCAATACATGCGTCTAATCACACACCTTCCCCAAAATCGTACCACATGGAAAAAGAAGATGGTTCTCTTCAAAATAACAAAAATGTTGAAACCAAAAAATTATTGCCATTTCCATTTCTGATACATGAAACTCGAGAAGAATGTTCACCTGTCATCGGATATTTGCCACAATCACTAGGGGCAAAATTTGTCTGATGACTTAATGAATTCGTATAGAAATTAATTCCCGATTTCATGATTAGCAACGGATACATAAAAGAATAACAACCTGATAAGTAATGGTTACTGGAAGTCATTCTGCGTGGCACGATCAAATTAAAATTAATTATTAGTCACCCTCCGTGCAATTAATGCTTTCAAACCAATAAACGAATGAATGACGTCACTTAATCGCAAAGTGGCCAATTCAACTAAATGCCTACTTTATGAAACAAAACACCACTGCAAAAAACTTGCAAAATGAACTACTATCAGATAGAAAGTAACCACAAACATTATGCCTCAAATACGCATGCCAATGATAGGACATTTAATGAACGGTAATAGAATAGTCTGACCTGCACACGGTCCAAATTTTATAACAATCCCCTCTTCGGAGTAAGTGAAATTCCATGAACTTAGCTGACGATAAAACTTTTAATATTTTAACACTGGTAATCCATTGTTATCCAGACTAGTTCTCGAGCTTTCACTATCAAGTAAACCTAACATTGTAAACCCTACATCCTTCAATAGTAACTTCAATATAAGGCTGTTGATCTCTAACATGAGCAATTATATAGTTTAATGGAACTGTTTTAATTGAAATGTTACTAGTTTCTCCGGATTTCATTTTCCAAATTAAATTTAGTTCAGGTTTTTATAGTAACTACAGACAATCCGAGTTTAAAACAGTGCAGTTTTCTTAGTGTTGTCCAATTTTTATTTTTATTCACCATGTTCTGGCAATTGAAACTAGTAACTCACCTTGGTATACTTGACTGATGCACTTCATTAACAAAATTTTTGCCAGGTCCTACTAATTCTTAGTCTACAAATTCTAAGTTTCTCTGAAAAGAATAAACATAAATATGAATACGAAATTTGTTACTTTCGAATTTCAAACATTCAGTTTCAAGTTCTTGCTAACTGTGCTAACTGTGATGTTTAAAAAGTAGACAGATTTTTTATAACCATGACCAACTTCATCCGATCAGTCATGAGTCAGTTCTCCTCAAAATATTTCCAGTCAGGGTTTATAATCCTGAAGGAAACAATGAGTAATTAAAAGTTTGGAAAGTTCCTGGCAAGTATTGAAACGATTTCTATTGTTCACTAACCAGCTACGTGCTTTGCCTTCGGAAAGTTTATAAGCTGAGTCAGCAATTCAATTCCAGAAACTTCACGAACCCTCAACTCTGATAATGTATCAAAAAATGTATGACCTGATGATCCATCAATATATCCAGATAACTCAATACGCCTTTTATATACTGGTGAAGATTTACCAATAATCGTAGTTGTGATTGTAGATCTCGAGAGGTACAGCATCAGTCATATCATTTTTTATATAGAAGTAAGAGGGTTATTAGCCAACCTTATGTAATTATTATTGGATTCAAATGGATGCGACATGTAAATTGCGACAGTGATCTCGCATACGAGTCATGTAGTAACTTCAGTGATCTGGCCTCCAAATGTCGTAACTTGATTGAATCAATGCGGCACAGCACTAAAATCAGGATTTTGAGAAGAATCCTGCATTGAAATGACGTCAAATATTCATGTTTGTAACTAATCACTCCGGATGACACTCGCGGTTGGGTCATAGAAATATCAATATCTGCTGTTGCTGAAGACAAATTATTTAACTCGTTCAAGTGTTTTCAAGAAATAAACTCAAATTTGGATATCTTTTCTGAATTTTCAGGAGCTGAAAGAATTTGAGAACATGAGCTCTGATCTAGCAACACTGTTCGAATCCTCAATTCGCATGAGATCACAGAGAGTCAATGATTAAACTTACTGAGACCGAAGGTATTCAAATTCAGTTTCAGAATTTTCTCTGGGAATAAAAGGTCTTGCAAAAGTAATTTCTCCCAATTTATTGGTAATAATCAGCTCTTCCTCCGCAAGTTTAGGATTGTATTAAGGATATTTCAAAGATTTTCCATCCTTCTCTAATTTCAAAATCAGTAGTGAACAAGACCTGAGTTCTTCCATAGATTGATTGTCATGCGATAACATACCACGATCAGAAATTTCGAATCTTAATTTATCATTTCAAAGATAGTTGATGTTGAAAACAGAAAACAATTAATATCATTTATTTATGACCTTCAAAAAATACCTGAAGGAAATACAATTGTACTGGAAGCAATAGAAAGTTTCAAGTTTATCAATATCTAAATAAATGAAAAATATAGAATCAATCAAAAAGTGTTCCAATGAAACAGGTCCTTAACGTAACGTTACTTGGTATAAAATTTTGAAAATGAGAAAAAAAATTATCCATATTTCCAATACTGGAATGCAAATTCCTTCACAGCAAAAATCCAAACGACCCAAATTCCAAATAAGCCGTTTGAGACGTCGGCGTGCTAATTTTTACAGATCTGATCAAAACTGGGTTTGAAACGTCGCGTCGGCGTCGATACCAAGATGCACACCGAATTTCTTGGATACTTTTTAGGAGCAGTCATGATGGAAATGGCAATCGAGATGGTGATCCGACTTCTGGTAATGTTGGTAGTTTTAAAACAATGTGAAAAATTCGAAGTTATTATTTATCACTGGCCAAAGATGGAATATGTCAAGTTTTGTGAGGTTTGTGCAGAGCCTCTCACCACTTGACGACATAATGGTGATCTTCTATTGTCTATCCATTGTAATTTGATGCATCATAATTTAGTTATTTTATATTGAATGGCTCATTCTCATTCTCTCAACTCTAACCCTAACTTATAATATTAGGCTACATTAACAATATATGTTGCTATATTACCAACTTCACAAATTTTATGTATAATTTCGAGCTTTTTGATGCTGCGTGTGACCAGTATTTTCAAGGTCTGTCAAAACTTTCTCAAATGCTGGTTTTTTCATGAAGATTTGGAAAGCCCTTTTATGGCACTTTCACATAACAAAGTATCACAATTACAACCCGTGAATGTAAAAAATCCTGGTGAGCCTGAATATGTCGATCATGAAAGTTAAGCATAGAGTTCGAAAAGTTGATGTGAATACCAAAGTTATCATTCAACTATCAGTATGTGAAGACCTAATTAAATTAGTTATTTTTATATTAAGTGCGTGCAATAAATGTGTTTTCAATGGCACATGAGAGTGTTAATTTTTGGCCCATACCGCAGGTCGAGGCCAAAAATCCTTTCGAGTGTGCCATGAAAACATGAATTTTGTATGCGGAATACAAACAACACTTTTTTTATAACTGTTAATGTGAATTTACATCGTCTGAAATATATTAAAAATGAATACTTCCAATACGTCTTGTCTTGGTTTTTGTCCCAATGAGCTATCGCTTCCAAACGACTGTTGTCTTGAGAATAGTATTCAATGTTTTCACTTGTAATCTCCCAAGTGCTTGAATTATTGCCGGAAATTTTTCGAGTACATGAATTTTCTTTGAAAATTCATGTACGAGATAAATTTACGGCAATTAATTCAAGCACGAGGGAGATTCGGTAAGAAAATTTCACACCGAGAAATGAAAATCATCCAACAATTCATAAGAAATAACTAACGATGGTTTCACCTGAACTATTTATATGCATAGTACAAAAAAGATGCATGAAAATATAGATATATAAAACACACTTAACAAAATTTCAATTTGATTTTTTTAATAAAAAAAAAGTAAAAATGTTTTTGCTCCACTAATTGAACTAGTGACCACGCGACCACGAGGCGGACACTTTACCGACTCGCCACGGGGCCTTTGATTTACATGTTGACAACTGGTGTATTGAAGTGTTTCTGAAATTTGATTTCAGAATTTGCAAATTCTGCGATTATCGTGAAGAAAATATTCAGACACATTCGAAATATTTAATAAATACATAAATATGAAATAATATCTCATTTCAAATGAAAAATACAATTCCATTTGTACATCAAAGCAAAATATAAACTATCCCCTGTCAAATATTTGACAGAAAAATTTCCACTTATTAATTTCGGCCAGGGTACCCAGGAGGATAAAAATTTCCGGAAATTTTTTGGGTTGCCATGGCATCTAAACAAGAACGAATGTTTTGGTTCTCTCTAAAAGTGAGGTGTGAAATTTTCATTAAAATCGTATTGAAAAATTTTTTATGTCTGAAAAAAATTAAGTCCAAAAAAACTATAATACTTCTTTTTTAATGTTATCAATACTTCCAATTCAATTTCAAAGCATCCAGTGGTCTTTCTGTGTCGTTACTATAGAAACGGCTTGTTGGTACGCTGCGTGTTTGACTGTTTGACTGTGTTTGCTCGTAGTTGCTTCAATTTCAAGTTATTTTCAGGAAGATGGATGTTGATTATGATAGTGGTAGTGACACCCCTTCAGATATATTTGAGAAAGCAAATGCAAAAGTATTTAATATGTTACCGGCCAAATCCAAGTTAATATATGAGAAAACATGATCAATTTCGTGGATGGTGCGACAAGAAACATGTAGAAAATGTTTCTGAAAATGTGCTTATACGAGGATGTATTGATATCTAGTTAGCCTAGACCAGTTCCCTGCATAAACAAAATATTGCGTTACCATAGCAACGAACAATAACTTATTAGAAGTGTCAGTGTAAAGTTTGACGTCAAAAAAGTAAACCAGAGTTACGCAATAAATTAAAAGAAAAAGTATATTCACCGACATTGTGAAAATCGAAAAATTGGAGTATCGAGCCATCATCAAGTACCTGTATTTAAAAGGATTAAGAGGTAAGCAAATTTACGAAAATATGCTTGATACCCTTGGTGATCAATGCAAGCTTCAAAAGAGGTAAATTTTTGCATTGAAGATGATAACCGATCGGGAAGGCCAGTTTCTGTGTCAGTCCCCGAAAATATCGATGCAGTTCATGACATGATTTTAACAGACCGTCGAATTGGGCTAAAACGGATATCTGAAGCACTGAATATTTCA
Source organism: Chrysolina oricalcia (assembly GCA_944452925.2). Taxonomy (NCBI): domain Eukaryota; kingdom Metazoa; phylum Arthropoda; class Insecta; order Coleoptera; family Chrysomelidae; genus Chrysolina; species Chrysolina oricalcia. Next base: position 46,435,394 of record OX101820.2, read on the forward strand.
TACAAACGCGTTCATCATATAGTTCACGTCAATTTGGCATGAGAAAAATTGCTGCAAAATAGATCCCCAAATGCTTGAATGTTGACCAAAAGCGTGCAATGGTAGTAGCAACGCGTTCGATCTGTACTCGATTTGAAAACGATGTAGACTTCTTAAACCGAATGGTTACTATGGATAAGACTTGGGTACATTTCTACGATCCAGAAACAAAGCAACAATCAATGGAATGGCGACACTCCGGTTCTCCAAGACCTAAGAAGTTTCGTGTCCAAAAATCTGCTGGAAAAAATCTTGCTTCAGTTTTTTGGGATTGCCATGGAGTAATCATGATTGATTTTTTAGATAAGGGTAGGACAATAACTGGAGATTACTATTCGACATTACTGACCACTCTACGGAAAAAAATTAAAGAGAAAGCTATCCTAAGGTGTTTTGTTTTGGCAGGACAACGCCCCTGCACACAAATCTCATGTTGCCTTGCAAAAAATTCGTGATTTAGGGTTTGAATTACTAGAACACCCCCCTTATTCACCAGATTTGGCTCCGTCCGACTGTCATCTCTTTCCTCAACTGAAAAAAAGTTTGAAAGGTCGTGAATTTTCTTCCAACGAGGAGGTAATAAAAGCTGTGGAGGTCTGGTTTGCAGAGCAAGAAGAAATATTTTTTTTGAAAGGTCTAGAGACGTTGCAGGTTCGCTGTAATAAATGTATCATCCAATTTTAACAATTTTAACAAAATTAAGAGGAGAAAATGTTGAGTAATAAAATATTTTGACATTGAAATTTTGTTTGGTTCTATAGTAGGCTAAGAATTTTTCAATATATCCTCGTGTGTTATTTTAAGGAAAAATAAAGAATTATAAAACCTCCTACGTTATGGAGTATGTAGTCAATGTTGAGAAGTACACTGAATGTTAAGGAAAATTTTGATATATGTAAGTTTTCAAAATTGGCCACGATCATTAAGAACAAAAGCGTCTGATACCGAGGAAAGGGATCCAAAATTATATCAAGGGATGATATCAATAAATCTATTCGAGATGCTGATAAAAATTTACTTTATAAGGTACAGATATAATCATAATTTTGTAAGATTAGTAGTAATTTCAATATTTTTATTTGTAGGTTGTCCTAATTTTGGATATCATCGGTGCTTGTCGCCGTGAAGAATTAGTACATATAACTATCGATGCCATTGAAGATGATGGATCTATATTGATTGATAAAACACCTGATACGAAGACATATTGCGCAAGAACGTTTACTTTTTCAAATTCTGATTATATTGAGATATACCGCAAGTATCATTTCTGAAATATTCGAGAGGAAAATGTATTAACCAACATGTGAGGATAAATAAGATGAAAGAAATTCCCAGCTTGATTGCAAAATTACTTGGAAAAGACATGTATAAGAGCTACACAGGTCACTGTTTCAGGAGAAGCTCTGTAACTGTTCTGGCCAATGCAGGGGGCAACATTACATTCATAAAACGTCACGGTGGCTGGAAATCTGCCTCTGTAGCAGAAGCATATATAGAAGAAAGTTTGAATAACAAAATTGAGATTTCTTAGAAAATAATAAATTGTTCATCTTCTTCCAAACAACTTAAAATTAATGGACTATTTCTTGTTTATTTTGTGAATTATTTTAGCAGTGAAAAAAAATCTTTTTTTCACAGTGAAAAAAAAAGTAAACATTTACGCATCAATAGAGATACAGAAATGTAAAGTTTTTTTGATAGATTTCGAAAAAAATTGATACCTTTATTTAGTTCAATCGAAAATTATGATAAACAGTTATTGTATCTGCTCCTTTGTGTTCTCGATTAGATATATTTTCCTCACTTATCGATACAACTGAAGTCTGTTCCATTGTATAATCATGACGATCCTCATGGTTTGAATTATTTATTATGTTGCCAATGAATAGCACTTCTTATTGTATCAAAACTTCAATTCAGAATAAAAAATTTCTCTGGGCCAGTGATTATGCAGTTATTATTCCTCTTTTATGGTCGTCGGTTCAGTTCGTAATATTTTATTGATGGAGAGTAATATTGATCAAATACTACATCGGTTCGTGATAACAGTGGTATAGGTGGATGTTGTAAAACTTTTTTTGACGAGCGTGCGTAAAGTAGTACTTTTCCGCAAGCATTTGCGTTCGTAAAGTTACACTTTTCCGCACACCGTGCGGATAAGATTTTTTTCCGCACTGAGTGCGGAAAAGTAAAACTACTCAAAAATCTCACTGGTATAGAAAATTTATATCTATTTCAGTTGCTGTAGAATATTTTATGCAATATGAGAAGCCGTTGCAAGTGTATCCCTTTACCTTCCAATCGTATTTCCCGATATTTGTATTTCAGCTTGAAAAAAAATATTTTTTTTTAAATACCTTGATAGATGGATATATAATATTGTCAAGCAACTTTGTTAACATATCCAAATTTCCGAAACTTATTGGATACATAAAGGTATGTAGAGGTCGAGGAAAAAATATAATATGCACCTTGGCGAAAACTGTCTTTTGTCTGCTTGCTAGCTTTTGCTGTGCCTCGGCTATCAGTTTGCAGACTTGACTATAATAGACAGTTTTTCGTCCTTGGTACATAAATAACTATTATCTTCAGAACATGAGTTGGAATGAAAAGTAGTTATAAATGTAGACCTGTGTGAAAGATTTAGTAGATGACAACATCAGGGGCAAACCTGGAGAGAGGATCTGGTATACGGACGGATCCAAAACCAGCGAAGGAACTGGTGCTGGAATATACAGTGAGGGGAGAAACTCCCAAATAAGCGTCTCACTAGGAACAAACACCTCCGTATTCCAGGCAGAGATGTACGCTATCTTGCAATGCGCAAGAGAAATCAATATGAGGGAAATGCGTAATGCAAGAATCAAAATATACTCTGACAGCCAGGCGTCACTGAAGGCTCTTATGAACCCGAAGGTGACATCAAGACTGGTATGGGAATGCCGAAAAGTTCTCAGTGTCCTCTCAGAACACAACAAAACAACTTTGATGTGGGTTCCAGGTCACTGTGGCATCGAAGGCAATGAAAAAGTTGATGAACTAGCCAGAAACGGTTCATCAACTCCTTATATAGGCAAAGAACCAGCACTCGGGATTACTAAATCCGAGATTCGAGGATGCATTCGGGACTGGATCAAACGAAAACGAAGTGAGAGGTGGAACGAAGCCCCTCTTATGCACCACGGGAAAACATACATTAAAGAACCGTCAAAACACATAACTGAAGAACTCCTCAATCTGAGCAGAAATCAAGTTAGAACGATAACGGGCCTCCTCACTGGTCACAGCCCAATGAGAAAACACCTGCACAAAATGGGGCTGTACAACGGAGAACTTTCCTGCAGACAATGTGGCAAAGGGACAGAAACAGCCAAACACGTACTGTCAGAATGCGAGGCACTAGACCGCAAGAGACAGGCAATATTCTGGAAACCCAGGCTATCTCCCGAAGAATACAACAGTCAACCGGTGAAGAACCTGTACAGACTGGTACGGGAGACTAGAGTAACGGACAGGGTGCTGTTAAACCAACTGGAATGCACAAAAAGCCCAAGAGGCTCAGGTGTAGCTGGTGAAAGGACCAGCATTCAAAAGGAAAAAAAAAATATTCCTGTGGTAGTCCTGCTTCGGTCCTGGCAGTCAATTGTTAGTCAATTATAGTTGACCGTATTGGTTCGGCCTTCTTGGGCTCAACTGGAGTCGTTCGTGAATGGACAATGGCCTTATTAGATTATTGAGTGTCGTTCATTTAAAATATGTATTTCCTTTCCTTAGTTTCCAAATTATTATTTAATAAATGCTCATATTTTTTGTACCCCTTGAGTTTCAATAGCTACCATCAAGACCCCAATTTGAGTATTGAGCCACCTAAGGTCTGATTAGTGGGTTTTGTTTTTTCATGTATTTTAATACATCTGACGGAAATTTTGTTTTTTTTATTAATTTTTCCCGCTACAGGAGTTTTATTGCGAATTCAGGAGGAGCTATGATTGACTAACAACTGACTAGGATCAAACCATTACTGCCTACTGACTATTCCTCATTCCTACCTATCTTCTGTGCAAACATATCGGCTTTTTTTAGTCCCTTCACTTGCGATTGCCTGATGAAGGAAAAATTCAAAAAATTCAAATCGTGGGGGATCAAATTACGTATCGTTGAAAAGATAGTTCAATTCTCTTATCAACCATCTAGATGTTTTTGATGTCCGTTGGAACATCTTTTCAAAATTTTGTTCTCTTTGTCTTTCGCAATTTTCAAGTTGATGTGCCCTCACCCAAGTAGCACACCTTTCTTGGTAATATATTGGTATAATATTATGAACATATTGGCGAAATATTTGAAATGCAATATTGGCGAGAAAAAAAATGTGAACATTCGGCGATATTGGTCCAATATTACTTGAATAATATTGGCGAAATATTCTTGAAGTAATATTGGCTTCAAAATGTTCGGCGATATTGTTACAATATCGCTAATACAATATTCTGACAATATTGGCACAATATTCAAAAGTTATATTTTCGAGAAGTAAAATGTGAACATTTTGCGAAATTGGTCGAATATTGTTTGAATATTTTAGAAATAGTTTTGATGAAATATTCTTGAAGCAATAATGGCCTCAAAATATTTATCGATATTGGTACAATATTTATCGATATTGGTACAATATCATTTGGATATATACCTTGGCAAATTACTAAAGGTCTTTTAGTTGAAGTAGGTGACACCACAGTCTGCCTTTTGATCGCCATAACCTCTGGGTGAGCTGTCTTGAAAACAAGTTACGGGAAGTATATTTAATATACTTTCGTAGGTTTTAGAAGACGTTCTATATGTAGAGCCACCTAGCGGATTTTTATCCAGGTTTGATCATGATATAATTTCAATATGTTTCATTGAATATTCGGCCAATATTCAAATTTCATCTCAATCTAGATGTGGGAAACAATATGAAGACAATATTGTTTTAACGATATCGATAAATATTATTGAACCAATATCGACCCAATATTAATTAATAAGATTTGTTGAATATTGGCGAAATGAAATTAAACCAATGTGTAATCATACTTGGAGATACAATATAGTTTTTATGCCTAGAATCGATATTAGGGGAATATTGGGATTGCGATATTTATTCTAGATGTTAAAAACGATGTGAAGACAATATTGTTTTATCGATATTGGTAAATATCATTCGACCAATATTGACTCAATATGAGTTATTACAATTTGTCAAATAAAGTGGAAATGATATTCAACCAATATTCTAACAAACTTGGAAATACAATATAGTTTTTTCCCCTATAATCGATATGACTGGAATATTTGGATTGCAATATTTATTCTAGATGTGGAAAACAAAATATAACCAATATTGTATTATCGATATTGGTAGAAATTATTCAACCAATATTGACCCAATATTTCGTGTGATAATCTACATTCAAAACTAGTTCAACCAATATTCCACCAATATTATTAATACAATATTGTTTTTTGAATATTCACCCATATTGGACCAATATTGATTTTTCATTTACAATATATCTATATTGGCCCAATATGGAACCAAGATTCAGCCGATATGATGTGCTACCTGGGAGCGCCATCTATCGAGTAATTACAATGTATCTTCTCTCTAAAAGTATTATCGGTAGTACCATTCAAAACATTTTTTATCCCAGTGTTCCACATCAAGCCGTTCAAATTTATCGAGAAAGGGTATAATTCAAATCCGCACTTGATTTTTTGGGTACATATGGTAAAAAATATAAGGAAATCCAGAAACAATTATATGGTTGAAAATAGGGTTATGTTTTCAACGATGTGTCACTTGACCCTTCTTGCCATTTGAAATGTTTACATTGATCACGAATCTGATAGAATTTCGCTTCTATTTTGCCCCCTATTATGATTTACCGTTAAAACGGGTTGTTCCATCGCGACTGGCGGGCCATCACCATTAAACCAGTAGGTGCATTTTTATGATTTTCTTCAGTCCTGAGAGTTTCATCATTCTACCTTGATAATTATGGAAGTAACGGGGGTGCTTCAATGAAAAATGAGACACACTGTATATATACAATAGGAAATATGGGAAGTCAGAGTGAACAGTACAAAACTACACACAATCAGATGAATCTATTGACAGATCGTTTTGGGTCATACACTATATCCGTACATAGGGCATTCCTGGTATTCTCGACAACGTTACAACGAAAATATTAATCTATAATGATATCTGACAAATACAGAGCTGTCCCAAAGCACTGTGCTTAGTGCTTGTGAAAGTGCCTAAAGCATTTCAGTGCTACTAAGCACTGTGCTCCCGAGCACTTTTTGGATTCAGTGCTTAGTGCTTAGTGCTTCGAGCATTTTACGGAAAGGCTTAGTGCTTAGTAATCCCGAAAAGTGCTCCCGAGCACCGCAGTGCTCGGGAGCACTTTTCTCAGCTATGGATCTATTAATGTTGTTGAAAATATAAAACGCGGTCAGCGGCACCCCCACCCCCCAAGAACTACTGATTGCGGCCTTATTTTATGCACATTCTAGGTTCGAGGGCTCAGTCTTGACATAAATATAGTTAAAAGTGTTTATAGCGTTCGGAGTGAGTAAAGTCTACCGAATAAATATATAAGTTGCCTCACTCCGCTGAACGTGACGATCCGCCTACCCCCCTGCCTCTAGCCCCGATTGGGAGGCCCACGGTACACAAAAGATTCCCAAGTTATAGTCCGCCAGATAAAGACAGATTTTGCTGACTCATTTTCTCTTTTCTGGGATTTTAATCATTGAAAATTATGTCAGTGTAGAGCAGAAAAAAATTAACATTTTAATAATCTTATAACGCTTATGAATATAAACATTTCATTTTCTCGATGTGACTAGTTCTGCCCGTCTACCGTCTACCGATGGTTATCAAAATCACATTAATATTGCAGCACGCTCTGACATGAATAAAATATACTATACAATGGTATAGAAAACTGCCGAACTAAAAAATCAGTGAGAATGTTGTTAAGGTATGAACTATTTCGCGCCGCTCTATATTTCAATTTGGCTATTCGCCGCCCATTTCAGAAATCAAATTAATCTCCCAAACGACATTGTCTGGATATTCCCTATCAGTTGGAAAATGCACTGTTTTTATGGTTCTTATTTCTATTGAAATAAAACAAAAGCAAGTATTGACTCATTTCCTTCAATTGCCGAACAAAAAAATCTCAATTTTCAAATCAATGTCAATATATTCAATACGTACTCCAATCCTTTCTGAGTTCACCTACCAAATTTGAGTTTTCCAAGTGAAACCGTTTCCAAATACAATATGAATTTGGAATACACGAAATTGAACGCCCACCTCAACGGCCTCGGCCTTTTGAAAAGTGCTTAGTGCTTAGTGCTCGCAAAATCGAATTACTTTTTGAAAATGCGCAGTAATCGCAAGCACTTCATGAAAAAAAGTGCTTAGTGCTCGGGAGTCCCGAGCACTTTTCAATAGTGCTTAGTGCTTAGTACTCGAAGCACTTTTTGTCAGTGCTCGTCACAGCTCTGGACAAATATTTGAGTTAATATAGCGAAGGTCTATCCTATTCATATTTCTGTTAGACCGAGTTTTATTTCGATAATAAATCATCTCTCTATAATTGTTTTGTCGAGACAATCCATCCTCCGTAACATCATTCCTCATAATACCAAGAATGATTTGTCATGAAGAAAAGAAACATGTCAGTGGCGAATCATACATCATATGAAATTGCATTAGTTGATAACTACAGAAAACAAAAGAATTTCAAACGTTCTCCTTCCGTGAGATAGAAATGAAAAAAAAAAAGATATTCAGCAATGTAGATTCTGATCCTCTTGAATCCGTTGCCCTTGGTAACGATTGATATCCTGCTGAGTTCAGTATCAAGAGAGATAAATATTCTGGAATTCACGCCTGAAAAAATACAGTACTGAATATCTATTCACCCGCTCTGAAGATTATCGAATTACCTTTTCAGATCTACCATCATTCAATTAACATGAAGGCATCCCTTTCTGAAATGAAAACACCAGACATGTTCAAAATGATTTCGAAGGGATGATTTCAAGAGGTATACACTGCACGCCAGCAGCGATGGAACCATCGATATCTTTGAAAAATTATATTAGGATGGAAAATAAATCTAAAATATCTTCGGATCCGTAATCTGAACAACCTCTTTACTATTGATTGAGATTATAGTTTTGTGGAGGACATTCGTTTCTTCACACAGCTCTTCCAGAAATTCAACCTTTCACAGTCTGAAAATATAAAAGTGTTAATTCAAGGAAATGAGTAAAAGTGAAGAAGGACAATGAATCATGTTGTGAAAGGAAACATTCTCAACTGAAAATTTAAAAAAGGAAGGAAATGGAATAAACCTACGATAAATTGAAGTTACTTTCTTGCAATATCTAACAGAAAACAACTACTTCCCCTGCTATAGCCACGCTGAACATTGAACTACATCTGATAGATGTTGTGAAAATACCATATACTTATAACTTGCGAGAAAAAATCTGAATGTGAAAATTTTCATTTTCATTCAGATAGTTGAAATGAAAAGGAGCTATTTTTTGTAATATTTAACAGAAAACAACTATTTTCCTGGCAAAAGCCACGCTGGACATCTGATTGCTACATCTGATAGATATTGTGAAAAGAACCTAACCTGAATGAAAAAATGTCTAGTATCCATTGAAGATTCATATCTATAAATGAGATAAGGAAGAATGTTATTCAGATGTATCACTCACAGAAAAAAGCTCATTTCATTGAATCAAATCGTCCCGATATGTTACTGAGTTCAGAAGACCTGAATGAACATTATTAATCCCATTAATTATTTTTGTTTTAAATTTAAACAAACTTTCATATAATTTTGGGAAGAATTAATGTTCCAGAAGACATATTATTACTGCCAAAATAATTTTTAAAAAAATGTTTCTTATGTATTTGATGTGTTCCAATAATGGAACCTTGTGCACAAATAACTCCAGGTATATGATTGGAAGGAAAAATATACAAAAAAAATGTGTATAAAAATATTTGATTGTATCGAGCATTTATACATTGATTGTTCAGTCAGAATTGTTGATATCAATGCTTCGTGTGAGAATATTCTAAAAAATTTTCATGATGGCTTTATACTTTCTACAGCACTTTGTGGTATTCTTTTGGAAAACTGCACATCCATTCTGCTTTTCTGCTGCAACAAAATAATGTTCCGTTAGATCATATCTCACTTGATTTGGCACACGAGAAGGAATATCTTTGTGTAACTGGACGACCTCCACCAATTCCAGGTCGTCCGTAGTTTTGGAGGTAACTTTGAACGATTATACGACGAAACTTTAGTTGATCCATTTTCTAGCCGTTAATAACTTTTCTGAATAACTGCCAAGCATTTTGAATACTGATATTCACACAACAAGCAAATATAGACCACCACTTCTTTGATCTTATCGATATTCTATAGTTTTCGACGTTCTGATCCAATCTATACAGGGCAATTCAAATTCGACCCCCACCATTGGGATCTCCTAAACTACAGGAGATACGTCGAAGCTTAAATTGGGGCAAAGTTGCGTATTCTGGTGCTTAACAAAATACTATTTTGAAACTTGGAAAATTCCGAGTATTTCCGGAAATATCGGGAAAAAACTGAAAATCGGAATTTTCGTTTTCATTTTTTTCTATCGTTATTTGACAACAAAGCTCAAAACCAAAAGGGCATTTTTATTGATTCTTTTTTTCAGCTACACGTTTTCATGTTCAGATTTACTATCCGACGTTTCGTCTTCTGGCATTCATCATCAACTTTTTTTTCTGTTATGGGCGCCATATTGTTTTTTATACAAAAAATTAGTGATTCTCATTCTGATTTCATTGATGTATAATTTGTTATGATTTGCACTTCTGAAACCACAGCTATTAAAAAAAAAACAACTTCATCTGAGATGGTCATGACTCCATCGAAAAATTTTGTTTAATAAACACTAGTTGTCAGAACTCATTAAACATCATAAGCTTGCACGAATACTTCAGTCGAAATGTCCTCATTTTCAAATGAAGAAAAACGAGATATGTTGAAACTTTATTATAAATTTGATAGGAATAGTACGAAAACAACACAAATTTATTTTGAATTATATCCGGAAAGACAACAGCCGGATAGAACATTATTCGGAATTTTGGGCAAACACTTGGCTGAGTACGGTGCGTTTCAAAAAACAAGAATGTTATCATGAGTTTGTAAAAAATGCACAAAAAGTGTTCGAAATGATGGCCTTCCTCTTGAATACATAACCGAGCTCGTCGTCTTAAATTAAGAACAGCCCTAACAATATCCCTTCTTCTGATAGACCTGAATTGCGTGATGATATTGTCTCTAAGTTCATCTACTGTGTCATATTCTTGCTCTCCATAGATAATGTTCTTTAAAGTGCCCCACAAGACTATAACTGCCCCACAGTGGCCTGTAAGGTCAGGTGACCTTGCAGGCCACCTCACTGGTCCAGAATTTCTTAACCACCTATTAGGAAACTTTGGTGTAAATATTCACAAACTGCTCTTTTATTGTGTGGAGGAGCCCCGTCATGCTGAAACCAGCAGCTGTTATAATTAACAAGAGGATACGTATCCATATATTCTTCGAATTCGTTTCTTAAGAACCGAAGATAGGTTTCCCCGTTCAAAGTATTAGAGAAGAAATGAGGTCCAAGTATTCAGTCGTCACAAATTCCAGCCCACACATTCAAACGAAACCGAACTTGAGGTCGGACTTATCTGAAGTGTCGTGGATAATTTTCACTCCAAATGTGCTCATTATTTCTATTAAAAACAACACAGTTCGAAAAAGTAGTTTCGTCGGTACAAATAATGTTTTTCAAGAAGTTTGTAAGGTCTACCCTATTCGAGAGCCAGTTACAAAATTCCATCCTTCTCTCAGGATCACCTGGATGTAATTTTTGTGAAATATGTATCTTACAACATTTCAAACCCCTTTTTTTGAATTCCCTCCAAACGCTCGTCTGTGGCACATCCATTTCTGCCGAGACTTGATGTGTTGATTTGGAAGGATCTGCATTTATCTAAAAAAGTACCAAAAATAATTATATTTCTTCGAATATGGAATGAAGAATTATTTTACCTCGTCTAATATTTTGTTCCATTCTGTTTCCATATTTCATTCTTGGTTTTTGAAATGCACCGTACTCAGCCAAGTGTTTGTCCAAAATTCCGGATAATGTTCTATCTGGATAATGTTCTATCCAGCTGTTGTATTTCCGGATATAATTCAAAATAAATTTGTGCTGTTTTCGTACTATTCCAATCAAATTTATAATAAAGTTTCAACATATCTCGATTTTCTTCATTTGAGAATGAGGACATTACGACTGAAGTATTTGTGCAAACTTATGATGTTCAATGAGTTCTGACAACTAGTGTTTATTAAACAAAATTTTTCGATTGAATCATGACTATCTCAGATGAAGTTGTTTTTTTTAATATCTGTGGATTCAGAAGTGCAAATCATAACAAATTAAACATCAATGAAATCAGAATGAGAATCCCTATTTTTCTGTATAAAAAAACAATTAATACGTTTTTTCAAGACCACATTCTTCTAACCGCAGTTATCGAAGCATATTAATTCATTGCCCTTCCACACTTGTACAGATTTCCTTAAATTAACATTTTTCCATTGTCAGACTGTGGGAAGTTGAAATTTCTAATCCACTTTGTTCAGTTCTATAAAATTCCACTTTGTAATTTTTGAGGAGTATGATTCGCGTGCTGTCACCTTGCAAATGATCTTGTCTCCTCAGGGTTTTTTTGGGTTGTATGAGCAACTAAGACAGACCTGAATCCGGTTAACTTGGCCAATTTATTTGAGTGATCAAATATAATAATCAGATGTGACACCAATGAAAGTCACATGTTTTGGACACAACTAAAACTACATAAATGCATTCGTATTTAAGAGCCACCATCACCGAAGAGTCGAATTTCTTCCTCATTCCTTCCAGCTAAGGTTTGTTGGCGTTCTTATCAAAAATGGGGTGAAGATAATGAACTCGATGAACATTGGTAACACAGCCCCTGTCTGTTCTCGATTACAGCGCTAATCAGGTACAGGTTTCTGGATAGCAGAATCCGTTTCTTTCAAAAACCATTGATTTCATGAAAGAAATAAAATATTTTTTGTATGGGCTCAGTGGTCCCATAAGAATTCCGGAAGCTCTCACTTTTTTTAATTCTTCATGTTATTTAAATTTTTTTTCTTTATAAATTATCATAACCAAAAATCACTCAAGTTCCGGAATTTACAGAAAAACATTGAGTAACGCAAAAAATATTAAAAAATTCTCAAAAAAAAACTGTGGGCTCAAAACGGACTCCTGTTTTACCAAGGTAGTGTATCAATGCAGTCACGCCATAAGAAATATGAGTAAGCTTATATTTCTGGAATAATCCCAGAAACATTCAGAATAATTTTAGCTGTCTTGAATTACGATTGGAAATGTGACGATGGCAAACAATCGTTTCTCTCTCGAATCCCGGCTTTTACCTCGAAGAAACTAAACGAAATTACAAAAAATGGTAAATAGCGTTTTTTTTGTAATCTCTCCGAATGGAATGGGTTCAATTCACGACAACGAAGTTTATGTGCTTATCCTGACCTTTTGGGTGTACAAGCACCAATATCACATGGCCGGCATGAAAATTGCGTAGCTCTTATTAGCGACAGAGAGTGACATCGTGCATTGTATGCTTGACGCTTAACCAGAAAAAAAGATTAAATGAGAATGAGGACGGCGAAAAGCGACCGTCGAAAGAATGAAAGAAAGTTTCAGTACAATAAACAATAACTGTGAATAACAAAGCATACAGAATAGGGAAAATGATTTCATTACAACCTGATTCTTTGTTATGGGAAAGAGGGTATGTGACATCTTTCATAATATGTATTCGACAAGACTTAATTTTTCAATAGTATATTGTGTATATAGTAGTAAAAGCAATACATTCCCGGACGACAATGTAAATTGTTGGCCGAGGCGTTAAGCCGAGGCCAACAAGCATTGAAGTCTGGGAATGTGCTTTAACTACGAGGTACACATACTGTTTTTTTCTGAAATCGCAATCAGCATTATCAATAACTAAGGAATTCTACATATTGTTTGTGAGAATTCAATAACTGTCTAAAATGTAAACAAGCCGGTAAAAATTTTCCCGTATCGTTTTCGATACGGGAAAGTACTTTCCCGTACCGTGTAGGTCCGAAAACGGTCCGGTAAAGTTCGCTGCTTAACAAAATTAACAAAATACTAGATTAGCGTATTTTGATGCCTGAAGTTGCTCCGAGTAAGTGGGCATTTTTGAACGATTTCAGAAAAAATATTTTTACTCAAATTGTCCACCATTCCTGATAATGAAAAAATCTGTTTTGGAATTCAGTCAACACTATTTGGGGCGTAGTTTCTGTTAAGTAGTGTATTAGAATTTCCACCTGTATATTGTACTATTTGTGTGGTTGTCATGAAAACATGAGATTTTGACAAGAAAAAATAAATAGAAAAGAAAATCCATATCTTCATTCAATTAATTGGTAAATTTACCGAAAAAGAAGCTAACAGTCCGCTTTAAACAATATTCAGAATCAACATGGTCCTCCATCGCACGGATATCTATTGAAGAGTCCAGCATTGAGAAGAAATTCAGAGACCGGGTACCGAATTCAAGAGGTTACGTGAGTCAGTTCTTTTTCTATATCTGAAGATTCTTCCTGCTGTTTTTGAGTAATTTATGTGTTCTAATGAGTAGTACCATCAGGTTGTAGTTATTTGCAATATTTCTGACAATCTCGTTTCAATTGACACTTTCATTGACATTGATATTTCATAGTTGTTTTGCTATTATAGTCCAGGAGACATATTTAATTTTTGAGATTCAGAATTATTTGTTTTGATATTTTCAAAATGGAAATTTCCGAAATGAAAATAAAAAGAGGCCAATTCAAAGGTTACTTAACACGATTCAGAACATTCCTGAATACAATTGACAATGAACAATTAAATGAAGAAATCATTTTACAATTAGGAAAAAGATTAGAAACCATTGAACCGATTCTTGGTTCATTCAATGAGTTACAATCGCAAATAGAGGTCAAGTTAAATGAAGAAAATAATCAAAATGAAGAAGTGATTCGCGAAGAATTTGAAACAAACTATTACGTATCTATAAGTAAAGCTAAACAAATTCTAACTTCTTTCCAAGAAAATAAAGTTAACAATACTAGCATTGCTTCTTCGAATATTCAGCCTCCATTGAATTCAGCTATTGCCAATGAAGTTCAACAAACTGTTTCTCAGAATAGTATGCGTTTGAGTGGTAATTTAAATGGTAGTTATGATTCGGGAGAACGATCAGATTTACATAAGGTAAAATATCCCCCCATTCGTTTGCCAACGTTTTGTGGTTCATATGGCAAGTGGCTTGAGTTTCGAGATGCCTTTACTGCTTTGGTGCATGATAACAAATCGTTAAATGATATAGAGAAATTTTATTATTTGAAATCATCTCTACAAAATGAGGCTAGTGAAGTCATACAATCTCTAGAAGTATCTTCAACAAACTATCAAATTGCTTGGCAATTGCTGAGTGATCGCTTCGAAAACAAGTCCTTGATTATCTTCAATCATATTAAAGCTATTTTCGAATTTCCAGTTATACAAAGGGAATGCCATTCAGATTTGAGAAAACTATATGATAATATTACAAAAAATCTACGATCTTTGAAAAGTTTACAAATACCAGTTGAGACGTGGGATACTATAATTATATATATAATTGTTTGTAAATTCGATACAATCACTCGTAGAGAGTGGGAATCATTCAAATTTAAAGGTACAGTTCCATCTATGGATGACATGAATACCTTTCTGAAACATAGATGTGAAGTTCTTGAAAAATTGTATTACAATTTGAGTGATTCAGAAAAAGCTGGTCAGTCTTCGAAGAAATTACAATCAAAGGGTCACACCCATGTCAGTATCAATAAACCTAAATGTTATTTCTGTAAAGGGGAACACATGATCTATACGTGTGACGAATTTTTGAAACTACCTATATCCTCGAGGATAACAGAATTGAAAAATAAAAAATTGTGTATCAATTGTCTCAGACCGGGACATTTCGCATCCAACTGTACATATGCTCATTGTAAAAGGTGCAATCGCAAACACAATTCACTGATTCATATTGAGAATAATGAAAATAATAATCCATCAAATGAGGAAAACTCTTTGAATCATAATCAAAATACAATCGAGAATCCAACAGTGACTTCTCATGTTTTCAACAATTTCGTGGATAGTCAAGTGTTGCTATCCACTGCTTGTGTTCAAATAAAAGACAATAAAGGAAAATTTCATTTAGCACGAGTACTTCTTGACAATGGTTCACAGAGTTCCTTCATAACTGAGCAGCTATGTCATAAATTGAATCTGAAAAGAATTCCAACTAATATTGCTATAAAAGGAGTGAGTCAATCTTTAGCCTATATTAAAAATAAAGTATCAGTTGAAATTAAATCCCGTACCAGTCAATTCAACTCTCGATTCTCTTGTTTTATATTACCAAAAATAACCGATCATTTACCAAATACATTCCTCGACATTCGTAATTTGGAAATTCCTCCCAATATACAATTGGCGGATTCCGAATTCAATAAACCCGGTAAAATTGACATGTTACTGGGAGCTAATATTTTTTGGAATTTGCTTAGTGTTGGTCAAATTCTACTGGGTAACGGTAAACCTATTCTTCAAAAAACCGTGTTCGGTTGGTTAGTATCAGGAAATTTGAATATTCCTTTACAAGTCAATCATTCTATCAGTTGTTTGAATGTGCAATATGGAAAGTCTATAAATGATAATTTAGTAAGATTCTGGCAAATAGAAGAATGCCATAAGTCTGAAAAAATATTATCCGATTCTGACAAATTTTGTGAATCACATTTCATGAATAACTTTATCCGAGATCAAGATGGTCGATTTATTGTTAAAATGCCAATTCATGATGATACAGGACTCCTAGGTGATTCACGAAATATGGCTCTAAATAGATTTTTAGCAATTGAACGAAAACTAGATAAAAATAAACAATTAAAAGAGGAATATATTTCTTTCATGCGGGAGTATGAGAAGTTAGGTCACATGACACAAGTTGACGAACAAGATTCTAGTGATCCTTCTTACTATCTTCCACACCATGCAATAGTGAAAGAATCTAGTTTGACTACTAAAGTAAGGGTTGTTTTTGACGCAAGTGCCAAGTCGAACAGTGGGGTATCGCTCAACGATATACAATTAATTCAATGGCCCTACAATACAATCAGATCTATTTTCAATTCTTCTTAGATTTCGACCACATTCAATTGTTATCAATGCAGATATATCAAAAATGTTCAGAGAAATACTCATTCATAAAGACCAGAGGAGATTACAGCGAATTCTATGGAGGGAAAATCCTTCCGATCCGCTGAAATGCTTCGAACTTAATACAGTTACATATGGTACTGCTTCAGCTCCATATCTGGCTGTAAGAACGTTTTTTCAATTGGCAGAAGATAATAAAATTCAATTCCCTGACGCGGCATGGGTGATTAAAAACGATTTCTATATGGATGATCTCTTGACTGGTTCAGATTCAGTCGATCAAATAATTACAATTCAGAAAAATGTTTCTTCTATTCTATCTTCAGCTGGTTTTCATTTACGAAAGTGGCTGACTAATAGACGAGATATAAGCGATAGATTTGAAATCGATGATATCGATATGAGTGTTATCCAATTAGGTCCAAATGAGAATAATAAAACATTAGGAGTGTTATGGAATGCATGTACGGATACTATTCAATATTCCATCAGCAATGTTCCAATGGGATATGTCACTAAACGATCCATACTTTCCGTCACTTCTCAGATATTTGATCCATTAGGACTCTTGGGTCCTATAATTATACAAGCTAAGTTAATTCTGCAGCAATTATGGCAAGCTGGTCTTACCTGGGACGAAGCAGTTCCACAAAATATATATACAAAATGGATAAATTTCAGACAAGAACTACATGTTATCAATAATTTAAAAATACCAAGGTTCATTCGATCATTTAATTCTATTTTTATTGAACTCCACGGTTTCAGCGATGCATCTGAATATGCCTATGGCACATGCATTTATATACGATCAAAAAATGATACAGGGTCTTATATTTCCAGATTACTATGTGCCAAATCTAGAGTTGCACCATTGAAACAAATTTCTTTGCCGAGGTTAGAACTTTGTGGCGCCACTTTACTTGCACAACTAGTAAAGAAGGTTTGCGACACTTTGCATTTGAATATTTCAAGAAAATATTATTGGTGTGATTCCACCATAACATTGGGTTGGATTAAGGCACCTGCTAGGAGTTGGAAAACTTTTGTAGCTAATAGGGTGGGCGAAATCCAAATAATAACCAATCCAAGTGATTGGAATGATGTAAAATCAGGAGATAACCCTGCTGATTTAATTTCTCGAGGTATGCAAGCCAACGCTATTATTCAATCAAGCCTTTGGTGGGAAGGACCTCCATGGTTATCGGCAAGTGAATCCCAATGGCATTTTTCATCAACTGAAAATTTTGAATTTGAAGAGCTTCCTGAGAAAAGAACTATTTCAACTTTTTCCACCAACAATGTAAATTTCGATATCTTCAGTTCTTATTCCTCACTGATTAAATTACAGAGGGTTATAGCTTATTGTATACGTTATATTTCCAATTCAAGAAATTCCAAGCACAATCGCCAAAATGGGACATTGGCAGTGAGTGAACTGAAAAATGCAATGAACATATTGATTAGAATTAGTCAGCAACAAAGTTTCCCGGCAGAATGTCATGAATTATTTCGCAATAAACCAATCGATAGTAAAAGTCGACTTCTATCTTTGAATCCATTTCTTGACAATGAATCTATTTTGAGAGTTGGGGGCAGATTGAAAAACTCAAAATACGATTATGACAAAAAACATCCAATCATTTTATCCCCAAAACATACATTAACTAATCTTATTTTATCCAATGAACATATAAGACTTCTGCATTGTGGTCCTCAACAATTGCTATTTTCTATAAGAGAAAGATATTGGCCACTTTGTGGTCGTAATGCAGCTAGAAAGATAACTCGTAATTGTGTGACTTGTTTTAGAGCGAAACCACTCACTGAAAAATATTTAATGGGTAACTTGCCAGAGGTACGTGTATCTCAAAATTTCCCTTTTTCTAATGTTGGTATAGGACCAGCTATTTTGATAAGAGATCGGAAATTGAGAGGAGCAAAAATTATTAAGTCCTATATATGTTTGTTCATTTGTATGTCCACTAAAGCAGTACATATCGATCTCGTAACTGATTTATCAACAGAGGCTTTTCTTGCAACATTGAAACGTTTTATAGCTCGAAGGGGAAAACAAAGTCAATTTTATTCAGATAATGGTTCCACATTCGTAGGAGCTAATGCACAATTGAAAGAATTCCATTCATTTCTTTGGTCTTCCTCTGATACGATAAAGGAGGCTTTATCCAAGGAAAACATTTTCTGGCATTTTATACCTGCAAGATCTCCCAATTTTGGTGGATTTTGGGAAGCAGGTGTGAAAAAAAATTAAATATCATTTGAAACGAGTTGTCGGTGGTATGCAATTAACTTATGAAGACCTTCTCACGGTACTCACTCAGATTGAGTGCATAATTAACTCAAGACCTCTGACGCCTCTATCGTCAGACCCAGCCGATTTTGAACCCTTGACACCAGCCCATTTTTTAATTGGCAAGACAATGACAGCCCTTCCTGATCCATCTTTGCATGATATTAAAGAGTCACGACTGAGCAAATACCAGAGGATGCAGCAGGTTATACAGGAATTTTGGAAAAAATGGCATTTGGAGTATATTTCGACATTACAAGAACGAGTGAAGTGGAGAAAAAATGTAGCAACTCTTCTGAAAATTGGTTGTTTGGTTCTCCTGAAAGAAGACAACCAACCACCGTTGAAGTGGAAGATGGGACGAGTCACTGGTATCCATTTCGGCAACGTTGGTCTTGTTCGTGTGGCTACAATTAGACTGTACAACGGTAATGAAGTTCAACGAACAGTTTCGAAACTTTGCGTACTTCCAATTGACAGTGACACTGAATAACTTTGTAGTTCTCTATTTTCATTTGAAAGTTCCCTGCCCTTTCAAGGCGGGCGGCATGTTAAGTAGTGTATTAGAATTTCCACCCGTATATTGTACTATTTGTGTGGTTGTCATGAAAACATGAGATTTTGACAAGAAAAAATAAATAGAAAAGAAAATCCATATCTTCATTCAATTAATTGGTAAATTTACCGAAAAAGAAGCTAACAGTCCGCTTTAAACAATATTCAGAATCAACAGTTTCACCCTTTTTACTCCTATGCACCGACAAATTCCTGTCAGAAAACAACTACACTTCTTGCTAATACCACAATAACGGATATTGAATTATATCCATCAACTATTTATGCATTTTGCCTCGTAGCAGAGGACAGTATTGCAAGTGCTACCGGTAAACCACCTAGCAGAATTTTGATTTAGTTTGGACAGCTGCTAGTTTTTCCTCCGATCAATGCAAGGGTAAGTCTATACATACAGCTTTGAGGTCATCCAATATTGTTATTTTTGCGTTAAAATTTTGATTTCGTCAACCTGTTGCACCCCTGGGTGCAACCTCCAGAAGTCTTCGCGATACTTCGGATGACTCAACTCTTACCTTTTACCGTCTGTTGCCATGCACGATATATTAGTTAACTGTCTTGAGTGGAGAATGTTTGTTTCTTTCAATAATGTGTTATTTTTCAAAGTACAACCAGTGTTAATAATTGCTAACTCTATTTGCGATTTTGACGTTAGAGTAATCAAATTGGTTGCCGGTAATTTGGGAGTGGTCAATGGCAGCACATTAGTTTTCTCCTGAGCGAGCATCACTCTTATACAAAGCTATGCAAAGCTATGCAAAGCTATGCAAAGCTATGCAAAGCTATGCAAAGATATAATATGATGTTGCTGTTGGGTGAGACAGGTGTTTTGTCTCCAACTTTTGGAAAGAGACTTGAAAGGAGAGAATTGCTAGTACCCTTTACATTTTATATGTAAAATTTATTTCTGCTAATCTTTCTGAAATTTTGATATGTTGCAGCTCCTGGCATCCTATAGTATGGTTCAATTTATATATCGATAATAATATGACCAGTTTTCGAGCTACAGGGTGCAATTTTTGCTGAAATATTTCAGTCCAGTAGGAGCTTTTTTCATCATTTCGTATCGATTTTGCTCGAAATGTTTGTTTTTTATTCATTTTGTGAAAGAATATTCAATGAGACGTGTACAATTCCCCGAAATGTTCTATTTCTGTATGAGCTCTCGACAACTTTCTTATTCAACGCGAAACTTGAATGGAGTTTAAGTTCACTGGGCAGCTGTATCGAATATGATCGAATGGCGGCCTCATAAATAATTCCGAGTTTCCTATTCTGGGTTTGATCCATACACTCATGTTAGATATTCCCATCCATTCAATGTGGCATTCAGACCAAGTGAATTTTATGATAGTCCTCATTCTACATTTTATGTTCTCTCTAATTATGAAGAAAACTAGATATTGGGTGTGTTTTGCTAATCTATAGTATTACACAAAGATGCATACTTTATCGTCTTTGCTCGATTCATGACTGTTTTGTATTCTTGAAAACTGTTGCGTACTCTATTGCCGATTGAAAAAAAGTGATAAGACACTACCGGCCTCATTCAAATCTCGAGAATCCCGAATAAAGTTTGTTTACAAATATTTTCCGTTCTTTTGGAAGAGCCGTGATTTGCGATTAATCAATTGATCATTCTGCTAATGACCAATTAACGTCGAATAATTGCTGCGTAATGCATTTTCTTCAACAACATCGAAATAATCAACATAGGAAATGAGAAGACATAACATTTTCCAAACACACTTCACGGCACTTTGAGAAATCCATTCCCAGAACATTCAAATTTTCATTGAAACCATCAGAAGAAAGAAAAACGATTAGGCCATGTTAACACAGCAGAAATGTGTTCGTATTTCCCACAATTTTCAGCTTTGGAAGAAAAATATAATGCGTCATCTTGGATAATGAAATTTTCATCTATCTGAAGTGGTTCTTAAGAAAGATCACTGGTCTGAAGGCAGAGGACATACATTTTCATAATCACAAGATCAGAATCATTCCTTCAACATATAATTAAAGTACTGTTTTCAACCTCGACAGGATGGTCACGTGATGACTGAAATGGGCAAAAAAGATCATTCGATACCTATATTGGTAGAATATTGGTAAAATATCGTGAAAATATTTGAATCGCGGTGTATTTTAAAAAACTGTGCATATTCGGCATAAATGGCCGATATCACTTGAATAATACCTATTGGCGCAATATTCTCGATGCAATATTAATTGACCTCAAAATATTGAGAGGTATTGGTACAATATCATTTGAATGTATTGGTGGATTATTCAATGTGAATATGCCTTGGTGAATTATATATACCACTAAAGTTTTTGAAAAACGTTTATTATAGTTTACTTTATTCACACTTTCAATATCTAATTTCTGTATGGGGAACTGCAAATTGTTTCATTTCAAAACCATTAAAATCATTACAAAATAAATCAATTAAATGTATATATAAATTACCACATCTGGAACCAACCATTAATTTGTATAAACCTCATAGGCTTTTGAATTTGAATTCTCTTTATAACCTCAAAATATATTGTTTCATTCATTCTGTCAAAAGTAAAATGAAAAAAAAACATCTATTATAAGTTTTATTGAAATGGACAATATTCATAATTAGGCAACTAGAAAAACAAATAATTTATCCATTAATAATGTTAAATCTGAAATTGGAAAGAAATTTATTCATCATAATGGAATAATCATTTACAATTCAATTCCTAATTACTTAAAAAAAATCAAATCCATAATAAAATTCAAAATCGAATTAAAATATACACTTAGCTCAACTGAATAACAAATTTTTAAAATTAAAATGTAATATGTATATATCTGTGTATTTGTGAAAATAGAGTATTTTGTGTTGTATATATATGTATATATAGACTCACAATAAGTCAATGTATTCATTTGATTACATCTTAGTATTTATATTACTAACACCTCCACCCCCAAGACTATATGGTTGAAACTTTTCATATTTCCCTAACTTTAGCTACTGATAAAATTGTTTAATTGTGATTATGGAAATTTATTAGTTTCTTTTTTATCTGTATATTTGTATTACTAGCTTATAGTTCCTAGTCATAAACATGTACTGTTTCTTGGGACAATAAAGTTATTATTATTATCATAAAATGTAGCATCACTCGGAAATTCTACAATTACAGTTCTCCTTCAGTTAATGTAGGTGACACCAGAGTCTGCCCTTTGGTCGCCATAGCCAATGAGTTGAAAACAAGTTGTGAGAAATATTTAATATATTTTCAAATGATTTGGAAGACATTATACATGGGCCGTGGTGGCCGTGGTGGTAGAGAGTTCGCCTTTGGAGCGAGGGGTCGAGGGTTCAAAGCCTCGCATGGTCATCGGTCTCGTGCATGGCATCACACGTTAAAAGGTAAGGGCTGCGTCTTCTCAAGCTCACACAAGTCTCTCGAAGACTTCCGAGGGTTGCGCGTAGGGGTTCAATCGGTTGACGGAAATAACATTTAACGGTTTCTATCCAGATTTTATCATAATATAGTTTAATTTGGCCTATTGAATATTCGGCTAATCTTCAAAATTCTATCGTAGAAGTTCATGCTACTAGTCTCATATAGACTAAACAATATCAAATATTGATGGAAGTGAATTGCTGCTTTGCTGCTTGAATTCACGAGTTGTCTCAAATAAAACAAATATGGGTTTTGTTGATTCTTAAATAATCACGCTGAGATCGGAATCAATTTGAGGTATTTGCATGGTGACGAGTTCGGGAAGAGAACAAACGTCCGGATAGGAGGCTGGTCTCGGTACCATTCTCCCGAGGGGGTGCAGTAAACGAGTGTAACGTTCTGTGGGGACGGCGAGTTTTTTCTGTTTTTTATACCACCGTTTTTTTTCCGATTTGTGTTTTTAGCATTTTTCTTGGTAAACTAATAATAAGTAACAGTAATCGTTTCATTATTAGTAAGGGGAAGTTTGACCGTATCACAGCTAGTAGTCGTATATTTTGTTCGGGACAGTTTTGTATGTTCAGAAATAATGATAATAATAAAGATAATTATAAATTTTGGGCGTGACTAGTCTATTTAAAAGCAATAATAGTTTAAAAGAATGGGGTGTTTTGCAACGTGTGTTTTAAAATTGTATCTAGTGTTAACAAGAATGAATTTGCGAGTCGTGATTCCAAGTAGGAGAGAGATCTGATGGACAAAAACAATCAGAATTTCATGTTGGTGAGTTGCCTGCGAATAAACCGTCATAACAGTAGCGCAAGCTTTAATTTTCTTCGTGAGAGGGTGACCATTTTATTTGACAAACTGATAATATTTTCGATTATCTGCAATTGTGGATTTATTTTCCTCTACGAATTGGGTTATTTTCATATGTTGCAGGTTTTACACGTTTACGATATTCCTCGTTCGAATCCTTTCCATAATTCAATGTTATTCATTGAATCTGTTAATTCAATCGATGGCTTATTATTTCAACCCTTTCACTGCGCAATTCCTCTGCGTTGGCTCCTACACCATGCGGCTTATTTTCAGGCAACACATATTTTTACCTCGACTGAATCGTAGATGTACGTTCGCAGGAGAGAGCTATAAGAACGTATATATACGTTTGGAGCAGTGAAAAGGTTGAAAGTCCAACTACCTTCTAGTGTCCCTAATACAGAGATGCCAAAATACCGTCTCCTGTGCAGACGGCCGGATCTGAGCCTTTTTGAACGTTTGAGGACAAAAGGAGCCAGTTAAGCCATGAGAAACCAGATTACAGGTATCTCCTAGCCTGCTACATTCTCTAAGCTTGGGGTGGTGACAGCAATTTGCCTAATATTTATTTTAGAACTCTTCAAGTATTGATGAAATATGTGGTTTCAAGGGTTTCACCCTGAGAGACCCTATAGAGTCAGTGCGGTGAAATTACAAGCAGCCAGAGGGAGGAAAGGTACTTCCAGGTATTGCCCTCAAAGGATGGCCTATAAAATATAACCTAACATCATGAACTGCCATTAAAATCATATGAAAATACCACCCCACCTAGGGTAGGTGACTTTCGAATAGTTGTTTTCTTTGCGAGGGTTTGGTTAGAACCAAAGAACAATTAGTCCTCCATCAACCATAGGTTAGGTATTACACTGGTCCTATTATATCATATATTATTATATCGTATATAAATTATATTATTATTATTATTGTTATTATTATTATATTTGGATGAGATACTGCTCAACTTCAACGTATGTGGTTCCAGCAAGATGGGTGCCCAACGCACAAAGCTGTTATAATTTCATATTATCTGAGAGCGAGGTTCCCGGAACGATGGATTGCTATCAGATACGCCAAGCAATAGAGCATAAAATGAGTTATTTTTTAACAAAAATACTAGTAGGAAATCGACTATGCCATCACATGAAAGACAGTCCGTGGTTATATTGTGTGATGTTTTCGACTCGCATTTGTGATTTATTAATTTGTTATAAACATTCAAATAACAGAAAACGTATTTTATTTAAATTGTTTTGCATATAAAATAAAAACTGATAAAGCAATCTGGTTGCTCTAATGAAAAGAATTGTAAATAATGGGAATACGAATGAAATGTGATGTTTCACAACCCTGTCGGATCATTGGTAACGGAGAAAAACTAAAAAAAAAACGGAAAATTTTGCGATTTTTTGCCATTTTTCAAAAAGTAGGATTGGCCTTTCTCATAAGAGTATTGAATCATGTGTACTTTGAGTGTGCACAAAACATGCGCTGTCGGATAGTTGGTTTTGGCACAATTGCAATTAATTTTTTTTTTGCAGAATGCCTGGATGCTCTAGTGATAGCCCGATTCCAATTTCTCAAACAGATTATGAAAGTAGAAATATAGTGCTACAAAACGTAATCTCTCATTTTGCGCGACATTGGTGCGAAATGGGAGAAAAATGCATTCAAACATGACTGAAAACGACATAGCTCGCGTTAGCTGCCGAGTAGAAGGAGAGTCCAGAAGATGAGGGGTATTCTTCAAATGAACCGATTACGTGATAATACGCTTCCCATCATCTCCCGCTCACTCCTACCACTCGACCGCTTTTACCAGCTCGGTCGTTTTCAGTCATGTTTGGAAGCATTTTTCACCCATTTCGCAGCATTTTAGTGCAAAATGAGAATTAACGTTTTGTGGTACTGAGCTTTCACTGTCAAAATATGTTTTAGAAATTGAAATCGGACTATCACTAGAGCATCCAGGCACGCTGCAAGATAGTAAAAAAATATTCAAATTGCAATTGTGCCAAAACTAATGATCCGTTAGAGCCTGTTTTGTGCACACACAGAGTACAAATCATTAAATAGTATCATGAGAAGGGCTAATGTCGTATAGAGTTATGAATTTAAAAAAAAAACTTTAAATTTTTCGGTTTTTCTGGTTTTCCTCCGTTACTAATGATCCGACAGGATCGTGAAAAATACTGTTTTGTTCGTATTTTGATTATCTACAATTCCTTCCATCTCTATTAGTTTTCATTTGATAAGCAAAACAATTTTAAAAAGCACATTTTTCGTTGTTTAAAGGTTTATAACAAATTGATAAATGACAGTTGCGAGTTGGAAACATAACAGAAAATAACTACGGACTGTTTTCCATGTAATGGTACAGTCGGTTTTCACTAGTATTTTCGTTAGGAAAAAATGCTCTATTGTTTGGCCTAAGAGGTCATTGTTAATGGCCTGCTAGATTCCCTGATCTCACCCCGATTGATTTTTTCTCCAGGCGTGTATGAGGTATAAGGTATATCAGAGAACCTATAACGACGTTGAGGCTGTTCTTCGCACCTTTTACAGCAATTGACTATAATACTTCCCGAAACCTTCTAAGAGTGTACGAAGATGTATCAAAAGCGTAAAAAGTGTAGGTGGACATTTCAAAAACCTTTTTATAGTTTTTGTATTGTTTTAAGTTTCAGAATAAAGGGGGTATGTATTGCTGAATTTTTGTTTTTTTTTAATAACGATAACTCCATTGTTATCAACAAAGAATTATAACTGTGAAATCATCTAGAAGAGAAAAAAATGTTATTTGTAAGTGAGTCATAGTGAACTATGAAATTGATTTGAAAAATGAATGATGGTGCTGATATCTCAGAATCTACAACAGGTGAGATAAATTTTATATTCTTTCCAAAATCTCTTTGAAAAACTACCTTGATGATGTGAAATTTCTATTCGAATATTTTCATAAATGAAGAAATTGCGAAGGAAACACCAAAATTGTCAAAATATGTTTATTGCGTATACCCATGGTATGTGGGACACAGTGTATAGGCCGCTCCACCTTCAGAACAGAGCAAGAAGTTCTCCGAGTATACGGTTTTCAGAAAAAAATGGCCCTGACATGGACAGAAGCCACATAGTATCACTAATGAAATTGGGACAATGTTCTATCAACAAATATATTTTTAGATTAGCTATAAGAGACTCGCCTTAATACGAATGTGGTAAAGAAGAAACATTAAAACACATTTCCCTTGAGTGTCCTATTAACGTCTATCTTGAGTACATACATCTATTACGAGTTCATGAAGAGGGGAGTTAAAACTTCGTTTGAAATTACACAAGTTTTGAGAGGATTCAATTTAATATTCATCGAGTTAATAACTTCACTAACGGATCATAAGGAGATTAAATTTGAAAAAAATATAACGATGAGTTAGTTTACTTATGAATGCTTCTTTTCTATTTAACGCTTGGGTCCTGCTCAAAGGACATGACAATAGATACATGTATTCCTCAGATTTTTGTTTTCGGTTTCAGCATTCTAGCAGGCTTCGTTATAGACCGTCAGATAGTGATAGATTTAGGTGCCCCATTTTCACATACAAGCCTCGAATAGGGTTGAAAAGTAAGGCGATGTTGAGTAAAATTAAGGGAAATTTACGAGTGGCTCGTGGGGAAAACATATGGAAAAATTAAAAAGAATTTCCATTAAATTTTCCGACGACAAAATCTACTTTTCTATTCACGCCACTCAAGCCATTATGTTTTTCGGTGTAGTGACGATGTAGGTTTTCATAGTTTCGATGGGCTTGCGTGGGAAAAACTGTTAAAATCTCGATTTTTCTTTACAAGATTACAGCCTCATTTTAACCCTTTAGCCACCTTCAACACTCAAGCCTTTGATCTTCTGAAGCCAGGTTCTATTAATTAATGATTAGGTGAACACGGCTCGCGTTCAAATATGGAAAATCGAATTTTCCATGGAAAATCGAATTTTCCATATGTTATCCCCAGGAGCCACTCGTAAATTTCCCTCCATTTTACTCAACATCGATATACTTCTCAACCCTATTCGAGGCTTGTATGTGAAAATGGGGCACCTAAATCTGTCACTATCTGACGGTCTATTATACCTTTTTAAGGCACTACAGGGTGAACTACAAAAATGGGTTGAATGTCTAACCCCAATAGAGGACTTCGGATAAGGATGCAGTCATGCCACCACACTACTCTTGCCTTTAAAACTACTGACACGTTATTCGGCAACTTTTCTTCGTGTCAGGTTTCCTGGCAGTCTAAGGAAACTCGTAATATGATTGAAATTGTTCATAACGGTAGAAATATTTAAATTTTCCATAAAATACAAAACACTAGGAACTTTAATTTTTTTAGGGATTTTTCTCTAAAAATTACGCTAATTTCAAAATATATCATTTTCCTGAATTTAAAGAAAAATGCGAGTTTAAATTTTTCCTAGTTGCCAAATAATTAATCGGTCTAGAAAATATTCTGAGCTTGGTAAATTTCAATGATAAACAAACCTCATTACCTTTCTGATCAAAATGCTGGCGGCCTTTCATTCAATAACATTTCACTTAATTTTGAGTTTACATCACAGTACTTGTATCAGTTTTGAGGGTACGAGTCACATTTTGATTATAACACTTAGAATATCATTTCTACATTCAAACTTTTTCATGGAACAGATGTACACTGACAATAGTATATTGTGCAATAAGTGGAGAAAGTTCAACTTTTCTCACGAATGTGGAAGTTTGCTATGAAAAGTAGCGTATTTCTCATATCTTACTTAATTTCAAAACGATGTATTGCTCATACTGTGAGAAATATTTTTTCTCACGACACTTTGCCCGCAATCAACAAAAATCGACAAAAATTAGTTGGCTGCTGTTCATTTTCAGATAGTTATCAGAACTGTCAGATTACAGTTTTTTAAACTCTTCAGATAGTTTTCATTCGTGCTTTCATAAAAATCGCAATTTTTATTGAATATTATTTCAATAAGACATACTCATAATGAATAATATGGATAGTGACAATAGTGACGATTTTGATAATAATACTCCGCCAGAGATATTGGAAAAAGTTGCGAAAGTAACGTTGGATTTGTTACCGGAAATAAAAAAAAAAGTATGAATTGGCATACGAAAAAATTATTTATATGTCTTTAATGTTATTGTAGTTGTGCAGTTGTAGGAACAACTAAATATTGAGTATATTACTAGTATTTTTTTAATTTTTGAAGTTGTAGGAAATGTATAGTGTGAAACATGTGGGGAAAGTACTTTTTCTCACTCGTGAGAAAAGTTGAACTTTCCCCACTTGTTGAACAATATACTAATTTTTATACCAACCACCGAAAATAAATAAAGTTAGAAACGGGAATAATGACTATAGCGTGGAATGAAATTCTAGAACGCTTGCAAGCAACTACGCTTCGTTGCAGTCGTCCGATCAAGACCTCAACAGGGGATACGCTCTTTATAAATCATTATAATTTTCAGATATAGAGGCAAAAGCCAAAGTCCTAATTGGCTGTAAAGAATATCAGCAATCGACTTTAAGAAAACGCAAGCAAAATACAAAGTACGACCTTTTCAGCAGCAGCTCGACACCTCCGAGCAATAAAAGAAATAGAGATGCCATTTCTATTTTCACAACACATATTTGTTATGAAAGCTCCATAACACCATATCTTTTATTACAGATTATGGGTGAGGGGTAAAACTCCGAGTTCGGTGGGAGAGATTTGTTATTGTTATGATTTCAAGACGTAAGCTTAGAACCAGTGGCGTGCTGGTACAATTTCTTATGTTACATTTTTAATTAAAAAAAATATATATAATCAGAAACGGTCGGTGCAGAGAAATTTGATCACATGTATTGGTATCGATAGACGACCACATGTCTGGTTGGAAACCACGTGTGTTGCTAAGATGTCAATCTTGACCTCTAATGCTTTGGCGGAAGTGCTGTAGGTCTTCCTACAGTTGAAAAGTGAATGAGCTACCATTAATTACCAAGTCGCCCCGAAGCGCCATGGAAAACAATAGCTGCCATGTATCCTCATAGGCTATGCCTTTGGTTACACTCTACGGTGTTGTTATTAAATAGTAACATATTTTATTACGAAAAATAGGTGCAAAAATAAGTGACAATTGTACACGACGACGTGAGAATTGTCAAAACGCCACGTGTACCACCATAGCATACACAATTCTATTCTACGATCTTTAAAAAAAATTGACTTTTATTCGTCAATTTTGAATGCAGAAACAACAACAAACAAACAGACAACTAGAGAAAAAAGAGTTCTTTGATAACCTATAGGTAACAATTTCCCGTGAACGAAAGACACTGCTTATACCTGATTTTTTTATGGTGACAACCTCCGTTGCAGAGAGGGATAACAGACTCCAAAGTCGGTACACTCCCCTCGTAAGGGTACCTGACTTGGTTTGGTGTGGGTAAAGTCGACCATTTTTTCTCAATAGTGTATGTGTTGAGTAATCTTTGTATCAAGTTTTGTTTGTAGAAAAATTGATGAGAACGTCAATACACACAAAAAATGCTTGCGACAGGTTTTAAGCTCGACGCGTCAGAAGAAACGAAATGAAACGGAGTGAATCAACGAAATTATGAAAATAATAATAGTAATGAATACACAGGTCAGCGCATTGAATTATACGTATAAACATAAAAACATTTACAGTATATGAACAGTATATGAGAAGAAATAAAATACACGATAAATAGCGTGAACTGTATATTACATATTTGGATTTTTTCAGTATATGAATAGCATCATGTACTATGATATTACGTGAACAGGATGAAATACAAGGTAAATAGTGTATTGTGCATTTTTTATTTGTATTTTCAGTAAATGAACAGCATCATACACCCGGATATTGAGTGAGCAAGATAAATAGCGTAAACTGCCACTTTGTCCTCTGTATTTTTTCAGTATATGAACAGCATCATATACCTGGATAGTTATTGAGCAAGATCACATACATATCAGGTCACAGGTTTCATACTTGAAGTTCCCCTTTTTTTTTCATCATGACAATATGAAGAAACGCGATCAAAACATATTCGAAAAGAGTCGTATCATAGTTTGTAAACAGGTCCGACATACTAACAAACAGACAACTAGAGAAAAAACAGTTCTTTGATAACCTTTAGGTACCAATTTTTCCTGAACGAAAGACACTGCTTATACCTGACTCTTTTATGGTGACAACCTCCGTTGCAGAGAGGGATAACAGACTCCAAAGTCGGTACACTCTCCTCGTAAGGGTACCTGACGCGGTTTCGTGTGGGAAAAGTCGACAATTTTTTCTCAATAGTGTATGTACTGAGTAATCTTTGTCTCAAGCTTTGTTTGTAGAAAAATTGATGAGAACGTCAATACACACAAAAAATGATTGCGACAGGTTTTAAGCTCGACGCGTCAGAAGAAACGGGGTGAATAAACGAAATTATGAAAATAATAATAGTTATGAATACACAGGTCAGCGCATTGAAATTATACGTATGAACGTAAAAACATTTACATTATATGAACAGTATATGAGAAGAATAAAATACACGATAAATAGCGTGAACTGTATATTACATATTTGGATTTTTTCAGTATATGAATAGCATCATGTACTATGATATTACGTGAACAGGATAAAATACAAGGTAAGTAGTGTATTGTGCATTTTTTATTTGTATTTTCAGTATATGAACAGCATCATACACCCGGATATTGAGTGAGCAAGATAAATAGCGTAAACTGCCACTTTGTCCTCTGTATTTTTTCAGTATATGAACAGCATCATATACCTGGATAGTTAGTGAGCAAGATCACATACATATCAGGTCACAGGTTTCATACTTGAAGTTCCCCTTTTTTTTTCATCATGATAATATGAAGAAACGCGCTCAAAACATATTCGAAAAGCGTCGTATCATAGTTTGTAAACAAACTGTTAGACAGGTCCGACATACTAACAAACAGACAACTAGAGAAAAAACAGTTCTTTGATAACCTTCAGGTAACAATTTCCCCTGAATGAAAGACACTGCTTATACCTGTCTTTTTGATGGTGACAACCTCCGTTGCAGAAAGGGATAACAGACTCCAAAGTCGGTACACTCCCCTCGTAAGGGTACCTGACATGGTTTCGTGTAGGAAAAGTCGACCATTTTTCTCAATAGTGTATGTGTTGAGTAATCTTTGTTTCAAGCTTTGTTTGTAGAAAAATTGATGAGAACGTCAATACACACAAAAAATGCTTACGGCAGGTTTTAAGCTCGACGCGTCAGAAGAAATGAAATAAAACGGGGTGAATCAACGAAATTATGAAAATAATAATAATACTGAATAAACAGGTCAGCACATTGAATTATACGTATGAATGTAAAAAAAAATTACAGTATATGAACAGCATCTCATGTCTGGTTATTGAGTGAGTCGGATAAGAAACAAGATAAATATTAAGAACAATCCATTTTTTATTTGTATTTTTTCAGTATAAGAACTGCATCTGGACATTAAGTCAGCAGGCTGAAAAACAAGATAAATAGCATGAACCGACCATTTTTCGTTTGTATTTTTCTGTATATGAACAGCATCATACACCTGGATATCAAGTGAGCAGGATAAAATATAAGATAAATAACGTGAACTGCATATTTCTTGTCTGAATATATGATAGATATTAAGTGAGAAGGATAAAATACACTATAAATAGCATTTCCTTTTTTTTTCATTTTTCAGTATATGAACAGCATCATATACCTGGATATTAGGTGAGCATGATGAAGTACAATTTGAATAGCATGAACTGCCTATTTTTATCTGTTTAGATTCAATAAATGAACATAATATCATATACCTGGACAATAAGTGAGTACAAGATGAATAGCATTGATTATGCATTTTTTATTTGTATTTCTTAATGTATATGAACAGCACCATATACTGTATGAGCAGGTAAAATACAGGAAAAATAGCGTGAAATGTCCATTTTCATTCCAATTTTCGCATTTTTTTTATTTGTATTTTTTAGTATATGAACGTCATCACATACCTGCATGAGCAGGTAAAATACAAGATAAATTGCGTAAAATGCCCATTCCCTGAGTATATGAACAGCATCATATACAAGAATAGTTAATTAGCATGATAAAATACAAGATAAATTGCGTGAACCGTAAATTTTTTATTTGTATTATTTTTTCAGTACATGAACAATGTCATACACCTGGATATTGAGTGAGCAGGAAAAAATTATAATTACTGTGAACTGTCTATTTTTATTTGTTTTGTATATGAACAGCATCATACATCTGGATATTGAGTAAGCAGGATCAATAGCCTAAACTGTCAATTCTTCATCTGTATTTTTTTCAGTATATGAACAGCATCATATACCTGGAGAGTTAATGAGCATACCAGAAGTTTACGTTTTTTTTTATCATGACAATTTGAAGAAACGCGCTTGAAAAATATTCGATAAGCGTATCATAGTTTGTAAACAAATTGTAAGACAGGTGCGACATACACACAAACAGACAACTAGAGAAAAAACAGTTCTTTGATAACCTTAAGGTAACAATTTCCCCTGAACGAAAAACACTGCTTATACCTGTCTTTTTGATGGTGACAACCTCCGTTCGTTGCAGAGAGGGTCGGTACACTCCCCTCGTAAGTGTACCTGACTTGGTTTTGTGTGGGTAAAGTCGACCATTTTTTCTCAATAGTGTATGTGTTGGGTAATCTTTGTATCAAGTTTTGTTTGTAGAAAAATTGATGAGAACATCAATATTAACAAAAAATGTGACTAAAATAGACGTTTTTCACGCTCCAAAAAAAAGTTGATTCAAAAGCATCGTGGCACAAAATGCGACCGAAATATATGTTTTACACGCTCCAGAAAAAAGATATCGAGACAACATAATTAGGTATATTGGCGACAGCTCCTGGACGTGATGGGTCGGCCCTTATAGTGAACAGCGCGGTTTTTATCCACTGCCCACTAGGGCGAGGTGCTTTACTGACCGTGGGGCGTGCTGAAACTCAACGTCCTTCAAGGCCCTAAATATGTCTGAGGTCGCAAGTTATCCTAGCTGTTGCATGAGCATGTACGCTGGACGTGAAAAAACATTCACGACTTTCTTATAGAAACAAAAAACAAAATGAGATTTTATGTAAACTATAGTATATTCTGGAATGTTTCTGAGTGATGGTGTGGTATATGACCAATATACCATAAAGAGAGCATGTCCATTTTTCATTCGTATTTTTTCAGTATATGAACAGCATCATAATCATTGATGGTAAGTGAGCAGGATGGAATACAAGATGAAAGTGAAAGTGAACACTTACTTTTGATAGGGGTTCAATTAATCAAGAATACTGTATCGTGCGAAGAATTAGATTCTTGCTGATAAAGCATAGCACAAGGTCATAAATACTGAAAAAATAAATGAAAGTGCTGAAGTAAAAAAGTCAAAATATTCAAATCGTTGAATCACATGAGTAAACACTATGAGTATACACTATATATACGATATATACGAATTATAATACACATAAGAATTTACGCATAAACTATAATACACTTAAGAGATAAACAGTCAAACGCATACGCATCCAAAGTGTAGTAAGCCTTAGTAGCTCAATGACTCTTTTTCTGATGTTTTTTTCTGAATTCAAGTTATTGATA
Organism: Chrysolina oricalcia; assembly: GCA_944452925.2. Lineage (NCBI taxonomy): Eukaryota > Metazoa > Arthropoda > Insecta > Coleoptera > Chrysomelidae > Chrysolina > Chrysolina oricalcia. The sequence continues at coordinate 46,469,813 of OX101820.2, forward strand.
TCCTGAGACAACAACTTTTGTAGAGTTAGGCTTAGGAGCGATCGATATTACAAGTCTGGATGGTAGCAAGTCTGGATGGTAGCAAAACGAGAATTCCTTATGTAGTTATTATTCAACTCCTGTTTCTCAAACAACAGACAGTTTTCTTGTATATAAATATTGAGGTGAGAGTCATTATTGTGTATGATTTAAATAGGGGTCGACATGCATCTCTGAAGCCAGTTCTGCATACATATTAAACAGCTCTATTTTGGTATAATCTTGATTTGCTTACTGAGTGCAGAGGCTTATTTTCATATAATCTGCCTAGCTCGAGACAAAGTAAAATTTTGGATTGCTTTCGTCCTAGTCCTTTACTGAAGTAGTCTAATGTTTAGTATTTCATGGATTATAGTTCTCGTTGCTACTTTTAAACTCTTTCTTCTGGTATCATCTGAGTCCATATCATCGGTTTCACAATCACGAATTCCTCTGAGATAGCATACATTTCAAACACACACACACACCAATACGTGAATGGGTGGCAAAGCGAGGACCGTGGAATTATCTGTAAGGTTCCGAGGACACAGTGAAGGAGACGTCTCAGACTAATGACGTTTATATTACTGACGATGAAATTTCATAAGCAATCCCAAAACCAACTCAGATTCATTGAAATTGCGAATAGAAGAAATTGTGTTTTGTTTCCGAGGACTCCGTAACTGCCATGGGTTGTGAGGACTCTTCAAATTCGCGCCTTTTTCTGTGTGTGTAATGGGATGACTTCATTTGTATGCCGATGCGAGGACCTCATCTGCATTATGTTGTGTGTAGATGCGAGGACACCATCTGCATATCTGCATTTGTGTGTAGATGCGAGGACATCAGCTGCATTATTTTGTGTGTAGATGCGAGGACATCATCTGCATTTGTGTGTAGATGCGAGGACATTATCTGCATTTGTGTGTAGATGCGTGGACCTCATTTGCATTATGTTGTGTGTAGATGCGAGGACATTATCTGCGCATTTGTGTGTAGATGCGAGGACCTCATTTGCATTATGTTGTGTGTAGATGCGAGGACATCATCTGCATTATGTTGTGTGTAGATGCGAGGACATCATCTGTATTTGTGTGTAGATGATCAATGTCCAATTTAGTTAAGTTACCTCGTATCATTTCGATAAAACCTGATTATACATAGAGTAGCTCCACCAATCGAAAATTTTAAAATAATTTCATTTTCATAGTAACCACATCGACATCAATATACAACAAACAGAACTGTCAAATTGTGACGTTTATCAAAAATTTTTCAAAAATGAGTCGATTCGGAGATTTATCATCAAATGCAATAGACGAAAGTATACAAAATACTGAGCCTCATAATACAGTGAAAACAAAAAAGTACGTATGGAAACAATTTCTTACGTTTTTCAGTGAAAGAAACTATGTGCTAAATGAATCAATTTCCACTGAAATGATAGCGTCCATTTTGAAAGATTGGGCTTTCAATATACGAAAATGTAATGGCGAAAATTATAAAGAAAATGTGGTTAAAACGATGTGGAACATTACGGCAAAACAAGTACAAGAATCCATTCTCTAGTCCCATATTTTTAGCCGCACGAAACGCAAGAAATTCAAAAAGAAGGGAACTTCAAATGTTGCCGGACAAGAGAAAGGTTAGTACATCAGCATTTAAAGATAACGAGTACATAGCAATGATAGAAGCGTGGGATGAAAATACACCGGAAGGATTACAAATAAAAATTTTCTTAATTGCTTCTGTAGAACTTGCGTGGAGAGAAAATGAAGGAGCATCATGCTTGACTCATTATTTTCAAAAAGAAACTGGAAATGATGGTACTCCGACTGGTAGAATACAATATTATCCTATTTTTACCAAAACCACACAGGGAGGAGCAAAACCATGTGCTAATAATAAATGGCTTGTACCTAACCATAATGAAGTAAGTCGTTGTCCAGTGAGACTTCTGGATAAGCTAATGATGAAAAGAAGCGAAAACATCAATATTAAAACAGATAGGTTATTTCTGACAGTAAATCCCAACTGGAGAAAAGAAAAAACCCTTGGCTGGTACAAAAATATGCCAATTGGAGTGCATGAAATTAGTAAATGGACCAAAAAGTCTGCAGAATTGGCAAATTTGAATATTACAAACAAATTATTTTTAAATCATTCTCACCGAGCTACTGCTGTTTCACAATTGGCAAAAGCAGGTGTATCGGAACAAGAACTTATTAAAATAACAGGACATGGTAATAGCAATTCTATCAAACCCTACTTACAGATAGATGAACAACATCACCAAAACATAATAAATAAGATGAGATCCAATTTTAAAAACGCTGCAGGTTCAAGTAATAACACCTCCAGTATTTCCAGCACTTCAATGAGCAGTGGCCACTTTTCCTGCGCCGAAAATAACTCAGTTAAAAAAAACGTAGTATATAATAATTGTAACTTTCATTGCACCAATTTGTATTTAAATTAATAAATTGTTTATATATTTACTTAATTTACTCAAAAATAATCGTATCAAATACAATACGTACTTCAAAATAAATACGGTTATATATCTCAAACTTCCTGCATAATTACAAATCATGTCAGTTTGACAGAATAATCCTCCCGCTTTGCGGTAGGATTATTTAAACTGTTAAACTGACACTCCTTATAATTATGCAACAAGTTATCGATGTATAACCTGATTATTTTGAAGTACTTATAGTATTACTACTGAAAACTAGGAAAAATTCGCAGTCGCTATTAATTGGCCACTTCAATAATGAGTTGTATAATCGTCTGGTTATTCGCCTAACGTAAAATTATACTTCATATCTTTGTGGAGAAATGGTTATGGTAATATTTATAACAAGGAATAAATAGCCGATTTCCCATCTACAACCATAAGGGACAATGAAAACGGACCTTAGTCATTTCTTATGAATATCTACATATTATATCTTTTACAGTAAGCCTTTGATTGCATTAGGCAAACAGGGATTTTCATTAAACTACAATTATATGGCGTAACTCCCAAAATGTGTCAAGTTTATGCTGTTAGACCGATCTCTTCATGAGTTTTTCGGTGGGTGAGGTTTCTTCTGGCCTTCTGCCAATAAATGCTTGTATTCCACAAAAAGATGTTCAAGCACTAACTCGGTTTATATATAATTTTTTATTGGAGGCAAATTTTGCATATTAATTACCCACTATTTGAGCGCGATACTAGAGTGCAGCGAGTTAGGGGAGTGAATACTATAAACAAAGAGAATTCGAACAAAGTTCGAAAATTTGCCGGAGAGTATCAATTTAATGAAATGAATAAAATCGACAACGTCGAAGTACCCTTGTCTCCAAATGTTTTGCCAAGTAGAATGTGTGGGGCAAATATCTAAAAGAAAACAACTACTTCCCCAGCTAAAGCCACGCTGGACATTGAACTACATCTGATAGATATTGTGAAAAGACTAACTGAAAAGAAAAAATCTGAAAGTGAAAATTCGCATTTTCATTCAGATAGTTGATTTTTTTAATTTACTCTAGTTTTCATTGAAAATTCATTGACTGAACCTTGTTCGTTGGGGTTGTCGTTATAAGTTTATGAGGCTGTGATTCACCTTGTATTCAAATACTATTTCCATATTTTGAGTTTTGCACCAAAGAAGCTGTTGGATTATATTCAGTGGAAGGCAAATCTTCTCATTAGAAACTTCGCATACAAATTCGCTCACTTCTATCCAGTCCCACAGCCGAGCCGACCTAATCTCCCGAGCCGTGGTGAGAAAATTGGCAACACCGCATGGAAACGAATTTGACGTCCTACTCAATAATTCTTTAATGTGAATTTCTTGGCTTATTCGGAAAACTAGGAAAAAACGTAAGAGAATTAATATTTAGAGGAAAGAACGACAATTATTGTGGTTATATAATTTTTTTATCACAAACTGGAATCGCAATATATTCAATTTCTCAGATATGGGAAATTTGTCAAGTTTGGTTTTTCCATGCCCTAAAATTCACATTTCGGGAGATTTTTTTAAATTTCTTTTGTGATAAGTGCAGAAACCACATAGATGATCTCTGATTTTTTTCAGATTTCAAACCTGAGTTTGGTACATTCTGTATAATATACCTTTCAATAAAATATTATTTTCATCAGTCAGATTTCAAATGAAGAATCTGAAAAAAATCAGGGATCATCAAATGTGAATTTTAGGGCATGGAAAAACCAAACTTGACATAATTCCCATAACTAAGAAATTGAATATATTGCGATTCCAGTTTGTGATGAAATAAATTATATAACCACATTAATTGTCGTTATTTTCTCTAAAAATTCATTCTCCTACGTTTTTCCTAGTTTTCCGATTAAGCCGAGAAATTCACATTAAAGAATTAATCAGTAGGGCATCAAATTCATTTCCATGCGGTGTTGCCGATTTTCTCACCACGGCTCGAGAGATCAAGTTGGCTGTGCCAGTACTGACAAAAATTGATTAAACTCTCTTATGTTGGATCAATTGCCAAATGTGCTTCTCACAAACTAAGTTTTTATTTCGTGCCAAGGAATACTTCACATTCTGTCAGCTGCTCTCCAAGGTACATTCAAAAACAAGAACTGCTTCTTGTTGATGATACTTTCCTCATAGTTAGAGAGCTTGAGGTGAAAATATTTTTGAAATCGGACAGTGGCCACTACATTACGAAGGAAAAGTGTATTGAATTTTTCGACAATTTCTACATGTCTTCCATTATGATAATTTTGTCAAGAAAGTGACTAGTAATCATCTCACAAAGTGGAAGACGATTTGGTCTAGGCGCACAACTCGAAACCTATTTTTGAAAAGTCGCAAAAATTGGTTATCTCCGATATGCTGGATTTTGTGTTCCTTCACTTTGTTATGGTCTTCACATTGAGAAAATCCAAAAGGAAAACTTTTTAATTCGTAACACGCGGAAGCGACTAAGTCGAAAAATCAAAAACTGCACTTGGGTTCAATCTTAGGCTTCCAAATTTTGCTTGGAACTTTTTCAGGGGCCAGAAAACCTGGCCAACATTTCACCCCTTCCCACCCTTTTGAATTTCCTCTAGTTAATCTTTGTATTCATGGTTATCTTTTTTATTTAAAATTTTTTGTCAACGATAATTCAGTATGAAAACTTCGATAAACTCACCCCAACTAGTAGTTAATAATAACAGGAATATATTTCAACCCCTATATAAAGGCTGGTTGTCCACGTCGGCTCAAATGATTTATTTGAGCGAGTAAGGGCACAAAAGAACTTTGGGCTTCATTCATAATGCCACCAAATGGGTGAATGAATGAAGTTATAAAAAAATCTTACCAGCAAATGAATAACTAAAGTAATAAACAATTTTTACGCACAAATTATCAAAAATGATTTTGGTATAATTCATTCTCCCACTTTAAAAGTGAAACACTCTCCATGAAAATCATTTGATCATTTTCCTACGAGCGTGCTGAAAAGTAACTTATCCACACGATTTTTCGTTTTCAAACTTGTACTTTTCCGTACGATTTAAAACCGTGCGGAAAAGTTACTTTTCCGCACGATTTTTACTTTTCCGTACGATTTTTACCTTTCCGCACGATTTTTGTATTATTGAAAATGAGGATATTTAGGACTAACTAAATGATCTATGTAAGTATTCTGTCTTATGAGTCGTTCTGTGGCATTATTATAAGATCTTGTGTATTAAAAACCTTCTTTTTCATAAATAAGATGGATAAAAACACTCGTAGGAAAAATATTGTACCTAACTCTTACGGAAAATGTCTTTTCCGCACTTAACGGCTTGTCCGAACTCCGCTCCGCGTCGTTCGTGCAACTGCCGTCGCGTGCGGAAAAGTACTACTTTCCGCACTTGTTAGGTAAATAACTATTACAGCACTTTCAATTATTAAAAGTGTGAATATCTCCTGTAAAAAAAATATGGTTTCTCAATGCTGCTTGAAAAATATATAAACATGTTATTTTTGCACAGGAAGATAAATATTTTCGAGAACAAATATTTCTAGAGCCGAACTTCTCTTCTCAAATTAACCGGTGTGATTAGACAGAGAAGGAAGATAATAAATGAAGTTGAAAAAATATTACTTTTTTTCTTTCATAAATACTTGTTATACATTTATAAATATAACATTTTTCTATTCTTTCATAACTTTCTTTAGCAATTCAAATGATTCGTAAGCTATATCAACAACAAAAAACATCTTAGGAGAAGGGAAACATTCTCCATAAAACTTGAAAAAATAAAAAAATGCAATTTTTTCATTTTTTCAGTTTTCATGGAGAATGTTCCACTTTTCATTATGAATACCTCCCAAGAGGTTATCTTGAACGATGTCAAATAGCGACTAAAGCTTGTCTTTCAGCCGCAGATGATTCCACAACAGATTTTATGAATATTCTATTCATATTTTCGAACAATAATCTTAGGAGATATTTACACTTTTAATAATCAATCAGTAATTTGTAACCAAGAAAAGTGCTGTAATTTATTGAATGTGAGAGAATGAGTTATAGCTAAATCATTTTTACCATTCAGATTTTCCCAATGTGAAGACCATAACAAAGTTAAGGAACACAACATTAAGCATATCATGACGAATTTTTGCGAATACTCAAAAATAGGTTTCGAGTAGTGCGCTTCAACCAATTCGTCTTCCACTTTGTCAGATTATTACTAGTCACTTTGTTAACAAAATTATCCTAACGGAAGACATGTAGAAATCGTCAAAAAATTCGATAGACATTTTCCCTTCGTACTGTAGTGACCACTGTCCGATTTCAAAAATATTTTGAGTTTGGGGTTTCCGAGGGATGAATTTTCACGTCAAACTCTCTAACTATGAGGAAAGTATCATCAACAAGAAGATGTTCTTGTTTCTGAATGTACCTTGGAGAGCATTAGTAACTGACATAATGTGAAGTAATCCTTAGCACGAAATGAAAACTTAGTTTGTGAGAAGTGTGATGTACCCCTAGCCAACCCCCTGTAGAATCATTTAAACAGTTAATTAAATGCAGGATAACGTCGAAACGTAGGGAAAATAATCAAAACAGTAAAAAATCCTATCGTAGAACAACTACGGAAGGAAAATATCTAACATAAATATTCACATTCCAGATGCACAAAATGTATTAGTCATCGGAAGCACAGGTGGCCAAAGACAAAAGTTGTTATTGTCTTAGGAATTCACTGACTATAAAAGTCACGAGGATATATTTATAGGTGTAATAAATATAATTGCAACACGCGTTTTTGACATTTTTCTGTCGATAAATATCAATTTTAACCCGTTTAGAATGTCAGAAAACCGATTTAGCACTATGATATATGAGAAAATGACTATTAAATTGTTATTAATAGCCGTAACTAATGTCACTATTGTGTTAGTTTATTATTCATTATATTAAAATTTATAGTTTCATGAGTGTATAAAAAGACACGTAAACGTATGTATTTTCAGTATCATTTCAGTATCCTTTCAGTATTCTTCGGTATCTAGTTAGTTCCGGGCAAAAGATATGTTTCGCGAATTTTAATCGTCAATTCGCAAGTCAGTTTTCGGGTTTTTAATTCCTAGTCGTAGGGATGAATCGAGAGTATCAACTCAGCATTTTCGCAGCATCCATTCAAGTTTTCGTTTGGTAGTGTCTAGAAGAAAACACGTTTTTGTTTTCAATATGTAGTTTGAGACAGTCCGTTATGAAATGGCGTATTGTTGAGGCAAATCAGAGCCTGCAACAATCTTAAGTAAAGTAAATACGGCCGTATGGATCTGTGTACCCAAGTATATAGTTTACAATCCATATATTCCTGTGAAGAATAAACGTCGAGTTTTTATATCGAAAACAAAACAAGTGCTCTTCGTACCTTAGTAAAGAAAGGTGAAGTTCTACGTTCGCAATATTAAATACAGTTTTTCTACGCCCTTCAGTGAAAAGTCACAATCTCTCTGGAATACCTGAAGGCGCCGTCCGATCATAAATCGTGTTGAACCGGGGACACGCGACGGTTCCCTTTTCACATCTGGTGTATTACGTTCGATGATGGTTATCTTATGTGAGTAGGTCAATGACCATATATCCCCGTGAAGAAATATTTGTCACATCTGTTCGTACCCATTTTCGACTATATAATGAACTGAAGTTTCCTTTTTATATTTGTCTCAGATATTTGTTTTTGTTTTACTATCGATTCAGTTTGCATAATTCTGACGTTTTAAAAATGACTTTTGCTGTAGACTCTTTTTGTAAGAAATTCGTTTTTATTATTTTCTTTTAATAATTGTTTTTGATCTGTACCGGGTGATACAAAACGAGAATACAGTATCTGTCACCAGACGTTTCACTTTAAGATTAATTATGCCATTCTTTTTCTCGTTATAAAATTCAGTAAGAGTGGCTAGTGTTTCATGTTTTATTTTTGATGTTGTTTTGTGTACCATTCACTCATTTTATAATTTTAAACAAATATTGTTTTGATGCACTGTATACCTTTGCAGTGAGATTTGCATGTTGTTCACACGTTTAACGGTCTTACTATATACAAAGTGAAATCCTGTGATTTCACACCGAGAATTTGAAACGATATTTTTTTGATTTATCTTTAAATAAATTAATTTTAGTTATATCAATGTTTGACTTTTCTTTCTCCTCTCATATTAATAATCATTCTATACTACGTGTTGTGACGAACCATAAATAAATCAGTGAAGCTTTCTTCAGCCGCTCGAAGGAGGTTTCCCGGTACGACGACCTGACAGAGATTTCCCTTTGTTTTCGACACCTGATTAGTCTAGTGTCAAAATAAGAGTGCGCTGTCTCGTCAACGTATTGTTTCGTGTGAAGCACCATATACTGGGTGTTCCACATAAATGGTGTCAGATGTCAAGGGTTTTTTTCTGTTACCTGATATTATGCAAAAATGTTGTTGAATGACATAGGTCTAATGTTCTAGAATTTTTGTAATATCAGTTATTCGGAATTTTCACGACACGAAAACAAAATTACCCTTTTGTTAAGTTAATGCTTGTGTAATTTGGGAGAGTCAGAAATTCAAAAATGACTCAAACTCCTCCAGTAACGCCACCGTTGAGGTTGGTTCAGTCTGATATAACGTCTCCATTAAATTTGAGTTTAGACAATCTGCCGATTTTTGATGGCAGTTCTAACGTGATTGATTTTCTCTCTCTGGCCGGTTGGTCAGAGAATCGAGTTACAGCCTTAGTCCGTCTAAGATTAAGAGGGATAGCGAAACACCTCGTGGAATCAGACATAATTTTAAAATCGACCGAACAGTGGGATATTTTGAAACAGGGATTACTCGATCAATTTGGAGTATTGAAAATCCCAGGACAGGACCAGCGTAAATTTTCAGAATGCAGGCAACAAAAAGGCGAAAAATGTAGACAATTTTTAGCTAGGCTAAAAGTTTTAGCAGCAAAAATAATAGTGTGGACAGGAGATGACGCTGTAGATGCAGTTTTAAAACAAAGACAAGAAAGCGAATTAATTACTCAATTCTCTATGGGTTTATTGGATCCCATAAGAAGGAAGATTTTGTCATCCAGTCCAACAACAATTAAGGAAGCGATTGAATCCGCTGAGAAGGAAGAAACAATAGAAGGATTGATTAACCCAGTAAATAAGCATTTTCGCCATAGCCAAGAATATACAAGAGAACGTCGAACTCAAGTAAGATGCGAAGGGTGTAAACGTTTCGGACACTCTAGAAACCAGTGCAGACAGCCAAGAGGACCGTCAAACAGCACTACGGAGTGTAGTTTTTGCCATATAAAAGGGCACACAGTAGAGCGTTGTTTTAAGAAGAAAACGACGTGTTTTAAGTGTGGGTCCGTCGGACATTGGTCTCGAGAATGCCGGAATAGCAATTCTCGACAACGTCAGTATTCAGGTGGTAACAGTCGGCACCGTTTAAACGAAGAGGCGGCTTCTGGAATTCCCCCAAAAGAAGCCGGAAATATAGAAAATTAAGATTTGGGGAATGGGCTTCAGTATTTACATGTTCAGAGAATAAAGAGCAGAAAAATACTGTGATGTTAAAGGTTAATGGAACCCTCAGAAATTTATTAATAGATTCTGGAGCCCAGTTATCTCTAGTACAGAGAGGTGTAGTGAGAGGTGAGAAAATATACAGAGGGAAAGATTATGCCCTCAAGGATGTTCAGGGAAAATTAATCCCTTATTTAGGATCTGTAGATTTGCAGATTAAGTTGAATAATCGGCAAATAATCACACATACGTTTTTAGTAGTAGATACTGATGAATTCTCTACAGGATTTATTATAGGAATGGATTTTATCCGCCGTTTTCAGGTAGTGTTGAACTGGAAATACAACAAAATGTACTTGTTAGGCGAAGAAATTGATTTGATAAGTGAACCGGTTTGCGTTAGAAGTTCACAACAGCAAGGAATATTCGACAAAAGGATGAATGTCGTGGAAGAAAGTATACGGGAGGTTGAGGAGTTATTGAGGAAGATTTCGACAGGAAATTCTCTGGCAAATTCGGCACTACCACGGCCGAAGATGCCCGGGTTGGTAGAGTGTGGTAGCTCTACTGATCCTATGGTTGTAGAATTACCTCCGTTTGACCCTTCAAGGAAGTTTATTAGGAAACCTGATGGCCCACAGGATTTGGGAGGTACCAGGAGTGTATTTTGTCCAGAGTTAGACAAAGAGTTTATTTTACCTCGTATACAGGATACTTTTTTACAGCACTTGGATACGCATTGTCCTCCTGCAATAGGAGCATGCGCCAGTGCAGAATCGAGAAGAGGCTTATGGCAGTCCCCAGAAGTGGACATGCCTAGAAACCGCTTGGAAACGCAGTGTTCTTCCTCAATGGGAGCTTGCACAAGCGAGAGAATTGGGAGAGGCTCAGGAAAGCCCCCAGGTTTTGAGAACCGCTTGGAAACGCAGTGTTCTTCCTCAATGGGAGCTTGCACAAGCGAGAGAATTGGGAGAGGCTCAGGAAAGCCCCCAGGTTTTGAGAACCGCTTGGAAACGCAGTGTTCTTCCTCAATGGAAGCTTGCACAAGCGAGAGAATTGGTAGAAGCTTAAATAAGCTCCCAGGCTATAGGAACCGCTTGGAGTCACAGTGTTCTTCCACAATGGAAGCTTGCGCCAGCGAGAGATTCGGGGAAAGCTCACAGAAGCCCCCAGGAAATAAGGAGCGTTCGGTTTTGCATTGTAACCCCGCAATGGGACCAAGCACCGGCGTGAATGTTAGCGAAGTTGGTAGTTTTATGGAAAAGCCTTCATCTAAAAATGTTTGCAGAAAGCATTTGTTTAAACATAGCCCCTCCGCAATGGAAGCATGTACAAGTGTTAATGTAGACGAAATATCTTTTGAGAAACGTTCGGTTTTGCGTCGTCATCCCGCAACGGGACCGAGCACCGGCGTAAATGAAGAAGAAGTTGAAATTGGCATGAAAATTCCCCCAACGGAGCAGTCTTTCAGAAATCATTTGTTCAAGCATTGTCCACCCGCAACGGGAACATGCGCAAATGTTGATGTAGAGGAGATAGAATTTGGGTTGAGAGAACCCCTAGGAAGTTGTTGCTGTATACCTCCTGAGAATAGGAATGAAGGAGAGTTATTGTTGAAAGAAGTTGAAAGAAATAGCCCAAGCCTAAGTACAGAAAATGTTAGTAAGGAAAACGAGAATTCGAAAGTTGATAAAGCAAAAAGATGCGAGTACAACAAGAAACCAGGAAAAGATAAAGGAAGTATTGATTATAGAAATTTCGAGAATTCAAAAGTGAGAAAAGTAGAAAAATGCATATCCGCCGATCTTGAAAGCGAGAGAAAAATACAAGAAGAAATTATATTTGCTGAAGTTCAGTATACGAGGGAAGCAGAGAAGTACCCGAATTGTAAAGATGAAAATGCAGTAAAAATAAGAAGTGTACGAAATACACATGGAGGCGCAGGAGTTTGGTTAACTCAAGATTTGTTAATACCAGCCAGGACGAAAACCATATGTTTAGCGAAACGAAATCGAAGTTAGATTCAGAAAATGTAGTAATAATAGATGAAGAATGTGTTGCAGGGATTTTAATAGCACGTTCAGTGAGTAACAGTAAAGTTGAAGTGCCCATACAAATTACAAACGTATTAGAAACAGACATTTTAATACCAAAAAAACACGTAATCGCCAAGATGTTTGAAACCGATACAGAAGTGGCAGAAATGAAAGAAGGACACGATTACCGCATCAGGCATATACAGGGTGATAGCGAAAATGAAATTTTAAAATTATTGAAATTAGACAAGCCTGAAAACTCGAGAAGTTAGCTCTGTTAGTTAAAGAATTCATAGATGTTTTTCATGCACCGTCACAAAAGCTTTCGTGTACAAGTTTGGTGAAGCATAGAATTATTACGGAAGAAGTACCCCCTATAACTAAGAGGCCGTACAGAATACCTTATCAGAGGAAGCCTATAGTGGACAAAGAGATCGCAGATCTATTGGACAATGGCATAATAAGAGAATCAACAAGTCCGTGGAGTGCACCGGCGATTTTAGTTGAGAAGAAAAGCCAGCCCGATCAGGAGGCACAGTATAGGCTATGTATTGATTTCAGAGGTTTAAACGAGGTCACCAAAACAGATTTTTATCCCTTACCTATCATACAGGAGACGATCGACCAGATGAGTGGGACAAGTATATATAGTGTGATGGATTTAGCAAGCGGGTATTATCAGATACCCATGGACCCACGAGATATCGAGAAGGCAGCTTTGTCTACACCGTCTGGACATTACGAATACCTGAGAATGCCTATGGGATTACGTAATTCATCTAGCTCCTGGATGAGACTGATGAACGCTATATTAACAGGTCTGACTGGAAAAGAATGCCTAGTTTACCTAGACGACATCATAATTTTTAGTGGGAGCGATATTAACGAACATTTGTTAAGATTGCGTCACGTATTTGAGCGCATGAGAGCCAGCAACTTAAAGTTCAAACCCGCTAAATGCAGATTTATGAAACCAGAAGTCAAATACCTAGGTCATGTCATATCTGCCAAAGGATGCGAAGCAGACCCCGAAAAGACAGAAGTAATCGAAAGATATCCTCGTCCTAGAAATGTCAAAGACATCAGGTCTTTCCTCGGTTTGTGTGGATATTACAGGAGATTTGTGCCGAACTACGCGCAGATATCTCGACCAATGACCCATCTAACAAAGAAGAATGTCAAGTTCGAATGGGAGGAACAACAAGAAACAGCATTCATAAAATTAAAAGAAGCTCTAACAAAACCCCCAGTTTTGAGATATCCGGATTTAAACAAACCTTTTATCGTGTGTACCGACGCTTCAGGTACCGCCATTAGCGGTATTTTGAGTCAAGGAATTAACGGTTTTGAACACCCTATATGTTATGCGAGTAGAACCTTAAACCCTGCTGAAACCCGATATTCAACTATCGAACGAGAGTGCCTAGCAGTCGTATGGGCAATAAAGAAATTTAAAGTGTATCTGGTCGGAAGTCATTTCACGATTATAACTGACCATCGACCACTGGTTTATTTGATATCAATCAAAGATCCGAGTTCACGACTAGCCAAATGGAGTATGTCTCTTATGGAATATTCTTTCACTATTAAACACAGACCAGGAAAAATTAATGCAAATGCAGATGCTCTATCAAGGATTGAAATCAACCTGTTAGTTTTAACATTGGGTCATGTTGTTTGTTTACCCCATTAAAAGTGCATTAAAATAGCGACGTGAGTGCGAGTATAAAACAGTTCGAGTAATCACGGACTATAATAAAATAAAAAGGTGTACCACAGGGACGCGTTTTTGGACTCCGCCTGCCATGGCTGAGACGGCGATAAGCAGCGATTGCTAGTTGGCATGAGCCAATCTCGCTTACCGATGACATAGTTTGTCACGAGGGAATGTACCCTCCATCAGAAGCACCATCATCTGTCGACGACGAAGTTCACCGTTGTCGCAGGAGCCTGTACGTCTCTGAAGTGAGACGAATGTCAGCCTCAAAACACAGAAGAATATAGACAATAATAAATGGTATTGTAAACCGTTTTATATGAGTGTATAAGTAGATTTTAAGTGTGCAATTATGTAAATGCACTATGATAAGTTTTAGTTTTATAATGATAGACATGATTAGATAAGTTTTGGAATTTTTGGAACTATAGTATGATTTCGGTTCATATAAAAAAAAAATCCTTTTAGAAATTTTATAATAATTTGATAAACATCACGGTTCGTATGTCATAAAAAACGGCCAAGGCCATATTTTTTTAATTAGCCGGGAGGTTCTGTGATGTACCCCTAGCCAACCCCCTGTAGAATCATTTAAACAGTTAATTAAATGCAGGATAACGTCGAAACGTAGGGAAAATAATCAAAACAGTAAAAAATCCTATCGTAGAACAACTACGGAAGGAAAATATCTAACATAAATATTCACATTCCAGATGCACAAAATGTATTAGTCATCGGAAGCACAGGTGGCCAAAGACAAAAGTTGTTATTGTCTTAGGAATTCACTGACTATAAAAGTCACGAGGATATATTTATAGGTGTAATAAATATAATTGCAACACGCGTTTTTGACATTTTTCTGTCGATAAATATCAATTTTAACCCGTTTAGAATGTCAGAAAACCGATTTAGCACTATGATATATGAGAAAATGACTATTAAAGTGTTATTAATAGCCGTAACTAATGTCACTATTGTGTTAGTTTATTATTCATTATATTAAAATTTATAGTTTCATGAGTGTATAAAAAGACACGTAAACGTATGTATTTTCAGTATCCTTTCAGTATTCTTAGGTATCTAGTTAGTTCCGGGCAAAAGATATGTTTCGCGAATTTTAATCGTCAATTCGCAAGTCAGTTTTCGGGTTTTTAATTCCTAGTCGTAGGGATGAATCGAGAGTATCAACTCAGCATTTTCGCAGCATCCATTCAAGTTTTCGTTTGGTAGTGTCTAGAAGAAAACACGTTTTTGTTTTCAATATGTAGTTTGAGACAGTCCGTTATGAAATGGCGTATTGTTGAGGCAAATCAGAGCCTGCAACAATCTTAAGTAAAGTAAATACGGCCGTATGGATCTGTGTACCCAAGTATATAGTTAACAATCCATATATTCCTGTGAAGAATAAACGTCGAGTTTTTATATCGAAAACAAAACAAGTGCTCTTCGTACCTTAGTAAAGAAAGGTGAAGTTCTACGTTCGCAATATTAAATACAGTTTTTCTACGCCCTTCAGTGAAAAGTCACAATCTCTCTGGAATACCTGAAGGCACCGTCCGATCATAAATCGTGTTGAACCGGGGACACGCGACGGTTCCCTTTTCACATCTGGTGTATTACGTTCGATGATGGTTATCTTATGTGAGTAGGTCAATGACCATATATCCCCGTGAAGAAATATTTGTCACATCTGTTCGTACCCATTTTCGACTATATAATGAACTGAAGTTTCCTTTTTATATTTGTCTCAGATATTTGTTTTTGTTTTACTATCGATTCAGTTTGCATAATTCTGACGTTTTAAAAATGACTTTTGCTGTAGACTCTTTTTGTAAGAAATTCGTTTTTACCATTTTCTTTTAATAATTGTTTTTGATCTGTACCGGGTGATACAAAACGAGAATACAGTATCTGTCACCAGACGTTTCACTTTAAGATTAATTATGCCATTCTAAAACTTATTAAATTCAGTAAGAGTGGCTAGTGTTTCATGTTTTATTTTTGATGTTGTTTTGTGTACCATTCACTCATTTTATAATTTTAAACAAATATTGTTTTGATGCACTGTATACCTTTGCAGTGAGATTTGCATGTTGTTCACACGTTTAACGGTCTTACTATATACAAAGTGAAATCCTGTGATTCCACACCGAGAATTTGAAACGATATTTTTTTGATTTATCTTTAAATAAATTAATTTTAGTTATATCAATGTTTGACTTTTCTTTCTCCTCTCATATTAACAAGCATTCTATACTACGTGTTGTGACGAACCATAAATAAATCAGTGAAGCTTTCTTCAGCCGCTCGAAGGAGGTTTCCCTATACGACGACCTGACAGCGATTTCCCTTTGTTTTCGACACCTGATTAGTCTAGTGTCAAAATAAGAGTGCGCTGTCTCGTCAACGTATTGTTTCGTGTGAAGCACCATATACTGGGTGTTCCACAGAAGCACATTTGGCAATTGATCCAACATAAAAGAGATGAATGAATTATTTTCAGTATTGGAGATAACTGAGCGAGTTTGTATGCGGAGTTTTTCTAATGAGATTTGCCTTCCTCTGAATATAATCCAACAGCTTCTTTGGTGCAAAACTCAAAATATGGAAATGGTATTTGAAGACAAGGTGAATCGCAGCATCATATATAAGTTGCAGTAACTGGTGAAGAGGAAGCCTAAGATTGATATCAAATGCAGTTTTCTTATTTTAATCTTGTCGCTACCGCAAGTGTTACAATTTGTTTAATCAGTCAACCAACAGGTCCTTTTTCTCGAGAAGAGCCAAGCATTGGAGTTCTTGGTCGAGCAAAGTTTGCTGTTTTTATATGATGCTTGAAACCTTCAAATTCATACATATTCGTATCTTTTCTCCTTCATGCCATGAGATGTTACCCGAACATAACAGGATGTTTCGTTACGTCTGAACCTCAAGAAAAAAAAATATATAGGGATTGTTATAGACGCTGCTCCTCTGAAATATTAACCATTCAGTCTTCAGCAATTTGTAGTAGACATAAAAAAATCTCAGTACTGCGAAATACGAAAAAGGAAAAGCCGTGAATATAATGGAATATGTATCCCAACTCCCACCCTACACAAAAGTCCTCGCAACGCGACATATATAATGTCTTTACTCCAACACACAATTTGACGAACTTCTGAAAAATAAATATAATTCATTTCATTTGAGGTCCTCGCATCCTCACACAAATTCAAATGATGTCCTCGTATCGTCACACAAATTAGGTATTCAATACAAAATGTAATGTCATTTAAAATATTCCACTTGCTTTTTTATAGATTCGGAGTCCTCGTATCTACACACAAATGCCGAAGAGGTCTTCGTATCGACACACAAATGCCGAAGAGGTCCTC
The DNA here is from genome assembly GCA_944452925.2 of Chrysolina oricalcia. Classification (NCBI taxonomy): domain Eukaryota; kingdom Metazoa; phylum Arthropoda; class Insecta; order Coleoptera; family Chrysomelidae; genus Chrysolina; species Chrysolina oricalcia. The sequence continues at coordinate 46,486,996 of OX101820.2, forward strand.
GTATCGACACACAAAATCGAGTCCTCGCAAAGGCTTCGGAGTCCTCGTATCTACACACAAATTCCGAAGAGGTCCTCGTATCGACACACAAATGCCGAAAAGGTCCTTGTATCGACACACAAAATCGAGTCCTCGCAAAGGCTTCGGAGTCCTCGTATCTACACACAAATGCCGAAGAGGTCCTCGTATCGACACACAAATCGAGTCGTCGCAAAGGCAGATATCTCACTTTTATTTGTGTAAATTTTTGAATTTGTGTGTCCTCGGATGAACCCTCAATGCCCCTTAAGGGTATTTAAGGAGTGTTATTTATTATTTCAGATTATTGTATTGTTTGATAATGTCCATATAGGACGAAACTGCAGTAACGTTGGTTACAAATAGAAGTGGTATAAAAACATAGAAAGTTTTATTTCTCATTTTTCGTGATGATTTCCTACCACGTAGTAACAGCTACATCTATCAATTTACCAATTAATATTATCTATTATCATTTAACAGTCTCCTGCGACATAAATGCTTTGTGACATAGCTCGTATTGCAGTATCATCGACGCCGACGCTATGTATAAAGTATTTGAAAGAAATTCTAAAAGACAGAACAGCTGAGTTTGCTTGAGTAAGTAAGTACTTACTCACTTTTTAGTGTACCTACACTGCAACAAGTGTTTTCCTAATTATTGATAGGTAATAGTTTTTAAAGTCGACTTACATAGTAACAAAGTTTTTTTACAGCTATTTCAACATATAGTGTATTTTTGTCTCATAATCTGGATGAAAATGAGCAAATTCAATGAAACTCATCTTATTTAATATCACTAAAAATGTCAAATATGGTTTATCTCATGATTACCATGCTGCGACGCCCATGGATTGATTTGACAAGACGACAAATAAGTCGTAAACGAACGTAAACAAACATGATCGCCAAGTTAAGAGTGAAAATAATACGGAAATCCAACCTGATCATGAAGTGCAAACGGATGTGTAATGTCTTTTGCAAATGAAACAACACAACGTTTTGCTGATAACTGATTGTATTGAATGACCAATATTTAAAGTGTCACATAAAACTGAAACTGCTTGAACACTCGTAGTTTAAAAAGTGTAACAAGAAATGTTATGATTAAAATACTTTCATACACTGGCAGTCACAATAATTAAATATATACTAGCATACCAAATACACTACAAACATCCTTCCCCTTAAAAAAATCGCTATATAATGGTGAACAAAACCTAGTAAATACATTTCTATTCAAAAATTTACCACTCATTAAAGTTTTACTAATTATCAATCTCTCAACAGGCCTAGTGAAAATAACTTCTTCCGAATCGTCAAAGCTAGCATTGTTTTCAGAAGAGCTGGTAATAACTGTAGAAGGGTTAGTTTCATCCATGTGCCCATTAGTATCTGAATTAGGATCATCTTGAATACAATCCGTTTTTTCATTATTTTCAATGGGAATGTGTGACATTACTTCTGGTCCTAATCTATATTTTTTTAATTGGTTTACATGCCTCTTCCACAATTTTCTCAATTCAGGTATTTCTACTAAATACGTACAGTTGCCGATAATCTTGACTATCTTTCCTTTAACAAAATTTGGCTTATTGGGTACTTTATAATTTTTTACAAGAACAATTTCATTTAAGTTAAAATGTAAATTTTTTCTACCACCGCTATAATCTGTTTGTTTCTGTTGCTGAATTTCCATCCTTTCGTGAACATTAGATTTTTGTAGTAAACCCCTTTCTAAAGCGTTCTTAAACAACGACCAAACATTAATTTTGCTCGACTGACCCCCGTTGTCGAATGGGGCGTGTCCCTATAGTCAAACAAGAATCTACATAATGCCAGGTTTATATCCTTGCTAGGACTATTGAAAATAATTTTTTTAATACCTTTAAAAATCTTAACACCATTTTCAGGAGCACCATTTGAGGAGGGAGAATACGGTTGGCTAGTTATGTGTTTGATGTTATTTAACGACAAAAACCTTTCAAAGTCCTCTGACACGAAAGATCGCCCATTGTCAGATACCACAAGTTTGGGCAGACCAAATGTGCAAAACAGCCTCCTCAAAGCTCTCATTGTCACATTACCACTTATGTTAGGCATTTCGAAAACTTCCAGCCATTTAGTGAATGCATCTATTACAACTAAAAAATATTTATTATTCAATTCACAAAAGTCAATTTGAATTCTCTCCCAGGGGCCCTTTGGTATGGGCCAAGGAGCAATTTCAGCTTTAGGAGGACTATTCGAATGAAAAATACAGGCTTCACATTGTTTAACTATTTTTTCGAGTTCGTTATCCAGCCCAGGGAACCAAAAGTATCCGCGAGCCAATCTTTTCATTCTAACAGCACCCATGTGGCTACTATGTAATTCATTAATAACGTACTGTTGCATGATAGATGGTATTACTAGTCTATGGTTCCAAAATTTACATTCATCTTTCACGACTTAATCATATCTTTTTACAAAATAGGGTTGAAGATAAGCATTTTTACATTTTCTTGGCCAGCCATTATCGATGAAACCCCTAACCTCAGTTAGATACTCATCATTTTTTGTAGCCTCTTTCATATGTTCAAGGTTTAACTTAATTTCAGAACTGTTAGAGAAAAAATAAAAATAATTAATGCAACTAGCATCATCTCCTAAAAAATCTTTATTTTCCTTTGAGGGTAAACGTGACAACCGATCAGCCTTATTTTGGTTACTACTAACATATTCTATTTTATAATTATACCCAGATAAAATCAAAGCCCAACGTCTCAGTCTATTTGTTGAAAACTGAGGAATAGACTTGTTTTCACCAAAAATTGTCACTTACGGCTTATGGTCCGTGATAAGCTTGAAACTATTGGCATATAGATACTGGTTGAATTTTAATACTCCACAAATAATCGACAAAGCCTCCTTCTCGATTTGAGAATATTTTTGTTCTGAGGTCGAAAGAGTTCTCGAAGCAAACGCTATAGACCTTTCATCCCCATTAGGAAATTTGTGACTCAATATTACGCCAATGCCCACGGAACTCGCATCTGTGGTGAGCCTAAGCTCCATATTTGGGTTGTAATGTGGATTTCAAAGAATTTTCAACATACTTAAAGGCTTCTTCACACTGACTGGTCCAATTCCACTCAGTATTAGCCTTTAGCAAATTGTACAAAGGGCTCAAATATGTCGACATATCACGTAAAAAACGACCATAATAATTTATTCCCCCTAGAAAACTTTGTAATTGTTTATCATTATCTGGTCTAGGAGTTTCGTCAATAGCTCTTGTTTTCTCATTAGAAGGGTGCAAACCTTCTCGATCAATTATGAAACCCAAGTACTCATTTTTTAAAAAAAAAACTGACATTTGTCATAATTAACCTTCAAACCTGATCGCTTTGAAGTATCCAAAACAGCCTATAAATTATTCAAGTGATCCGGTTTGTTTTTTCCGGTTACTAAAATGTCGTCTTGGAAGACAGCAACTCCCTCTAATGAACTAAATGAATTATCCATAATTTTTTGGAATTTGGCTGGTGCACACGCAACCCCAAAAGTAAGTCTGTTGTACCTGAACAACCCCAAATGAGTAGAAATCGTTAAAAGCTCCTTACTTTGTTCACCAACCTCAATTTGTTGAAAAGCTTGTGACAGATCTAGCTTACTGTATTCTCCCCTCCTTGAAGCTTGCAAAACAGCTCATCTATCCTAGGTAACGGATGCTGGTCCACTAAAATATGAGGTTTGAGGGTCACATTGAAGTCTGAGCAGATTCGAATTTGACCGTTCTTTTTGAAAACGGGTACAATGGGGGTAGCCCAGCAGCTGTGTTCAACAGGAGATATCACACCTAAAAATAGTAAACGTTTGATTTCCGACTCAACTCGTTCTTTAATTGCGAAAGGCACAGGTCTCGCCCTCACAAATTTTGGTATAGCATTGTCTTTCAGGTAAATTTTTTCCACACCCTTATTAAATGTACCCAATCCTTCTTCAAAAACTTCCGGATACTGATTCACAAGATACTCTAAGTCTTTTTCGCAAAAATTGATTGCTAAACCAATATTATAGGTTGACAAGAAATCTCTACCTAAAATAGGGGGTCCCCCGTGCCTAACCACAAAAAATTTCAAAAAGCTTCCTTATTTTGGAATTTTATTTTCAAATTCAAACCTTCTGGCTTAATTTGATCTCCGTTATAAAAAACAAAGAACTTATCTGTTTTGTCCAAAACCAACCCCTTAAAATTATCAACATAGAAATTATATGAAAAACAGCATATTGCACTGCCTGTATCAACTTGAAAATTGACAGGAATTTTCTATAAAAATAGCTGAACCACATAGGATTCCAGGTTGAAGACAAAATTTTCATTAGTGCGATCATTATCACTTAGACTTAATATTTGCAAATCATTATAATATAGGGAAATATCATCATTATTATTATAATGTTCGTTGTTAACATTATCATTGCGACCTTCTTCAATGAAATTATATCGGAAATTTCTTTTGTTTTCAAGACTGTTTTATAACATAACTCGTTCCTGCTCCGTGACTTGTTCCTGCTCCGTGACTTGTTCCTACACCTTGTATGGTGTATCTGCTGTGGCTGCTGATCCTATCACGCCTACCACTCCTAAGATGGTTGACTGGTTCAGTTTTGACAGAAACTTCCTGCATGTCTTTGGCTGCCACTTTTGCAGCAGCGATTTCCACAACCTTTTTAAATTTAACTCAACTTTCTCCTCTATCAGACGGTCCAGAACACTCCTTTTTCCAAATCCAAATATAAATCTGTCCCTTAGACATACCTCCAACTTATTTCCAAAGCTACAGTTCACCGCTAATCCTCTGATCCTGGCAGCCCACTCACTTGGCGATTTATCTGGCTCTCGCCAAGCCGAATAAAATTGCATTCGGGCAGCCAGTGGCAGTTTTTGATTTTGAAAGTGTTCGTCAAATAAAGCAACTAAGTCATCGTAGGATTTTTCTTCGGGTTTCTCTGGGCTTGCCAAGTCAAAAATCAACTTGTAGGCATCCTGTTCCATGATATTCAGCAAAATAGCACGCATTTTGTTCATATGAGTTTCTATTTTTATATCATTCGCTGAAAAATAGTTTTCTAACCGGGCCTTGAAAATTGTCCAGTAAGAATTTTTTATCGAAATCTCGCGTAAATGTCCGACTGCGAATTCTGCCATTTTAAGGTCGTTGGGAACACACACTTATCTCAACAAAAACTTGCAATGTTGAGGACACTGATGCCGATCGCGTGAATACTTTATTCTCGTCGCCAATATGTAATGTCTTTTGCAAATGAAACAACACAACGTTTTGCTGATAACTGAAGTAAATGTACTATGGAGATTCAAAAAGTAAGCTTACCTGAAATAACACGGTAAAACCTCTAAGCTCAGAATTAGCGAAATTGGCTCATTCAAGGTCACGCGCTCGCTGCTCTACCGTCAGGGTGTGACGTAGTCGAGCTGATCCGCCGTGGAGATAACGAGTTTGCCAGTACCCAGCGCGGAGAACAATTATAGATGAAATAATTAGAATAATAATAATGATGTTTGAGAAAATAGACCGGGTGTCTCAAAAATCATCGATTAAGAGTAAAAAACATGGCTGATACCATACAGGGTGTACCATCATAGTATTTAAGAGAAAAAAACATGGCTGCTGCCATACAGGGTGTACCATCATAGTATTTAAGAGAAAAAACATGGCTGCTACCATACAGGGTGTACCAACTTGGCATTTAAGAGAAAAAAACATGGCAGCTGCTCGGTAAATGGTATACAGGGTGTTTCAAAACAGTCAATTAGGAGAAAAACATTTATCATTTGACAGAAAAAAACATGGTGTCTTTTTGTCAAAATCTATACAGGGTGTACCAATAAATGATGTAAACAAAAAATAAATACAGGGTGTCTCATAAACGTGCATCATGATGGGGTTTGGCACTTAAGAAAAAAATATATACCAGTTGTACCAACGTGCCAGTTGAGTTAAAAAATATATACAGGGTGTCTCATAAACGTGCATCGTGACGGGGTCCGTCATTTTTAGAGTGCGATACCAATTCGTTTTCAAGGAATACATCAGAGACATCTGTCGTTCAATATATACATTAATGATATTTTGGATCTGTACGAATCATCAAAAAATAAACACTTCCGGTTTCTAAAAATGAATATAGAAGAAAAATAATAGTAAATTCGGATTACCCACATCGAGGAGAATCCAAATCTGCAATAAAATGGCTACTTCCGGTCCAAACCGGAAATGGCACTTCCGGTCGTCCGATTTTGATGATTTTGGCATCAATAGATTCGTTTGGATGTCAAAAAACATTTTTAAGCATTTTCCGAGGTCAAAAGGGCATAGGAGGCTATCTTCGTTATTAGTAAAGTTACAGAAACGTGCGGGTACTCTAAGAAGACAACTTTCATGGGAGATCAAGAAAATAATAGAATTTGCGTACATCAACTGACATAAAGGCCGTAAACCGCACATATTGATGCGTTATATACTTATTGCTTAAATCTTAGAAGCTGATTCGTAAAAGTTTGTCATTTTTCATTCAGAATGTCACTCAATATATGTGTATTTGTTTTGCACGATTTTTTAAAGTATAAGATATTACATCTGTGTGTGTGTGTGTATTGTAGAAAACAACTACTCACCCATACAGAGAGATTGAATTACATCAGACATCTATGTATTTTCTGATCAAACCAGAATGAATTAACCTTATAAAACGCTTATTGTGACCACCTTTTAATGTGTTTTAACGCTTCTAATTTTACTTGTTTTTTGGAACACGAAAACGTCTATCTTCGTTGAATTTTTACGTGTTTCAGCGTTTCAAATTTTAGTTGTTTTTTCGAACGAGAAAACGAACATTTTGAGCAATTTTGAAATGCCTTTTGTCCATAAGAATTACATGTAAAAGTGTATTTTTGGCGTTCGTAATTTTAGTTGTTTTTTGGAACACGAAAACGCATGTTTTCGTTGCATTTTTTATGTGTTTAAGCGTTTCAAATTTTAGTTGTTTTTTGGAACGCGAAAACGATCATTTTAAGCAATTTTGAAATGCCTATTGTCCATAAGAATAACATGTGAACATGGTTTGATTTTAGACTGTTTTTTGGAACACGGAAACGCATATTTTCCGTTACATATTTTATGTAATTCAGCGTTTGAAATTTCATATGTTTTTTTCGAAAGCGAAAAACGTCAGTTTTGACCACATTTTGTGCGTGTTTTAGAGTTTCAAATTAACCAATTTAAGTTATAGGTAAAAAAGAAACATGGTGGCTACTTGTTAAATGTTATACAGTGTGTGTCAAAACACATTTTTGAGAGAAAAAACAACAAGATGCGTCAAAATACATCGTTTAAGATGAAAAACATGACGGTTGCTTGTTAAATGGTATACAGGGTGCTCCAAAACTTATCATTCAAGAGGAAAAACATTTTGCTGGATGTCAAAGTATGGGTATGTTCGGTATGGTTCGGTTTGTCACCGTATGGTGCAGTATGGGTATGTTCGGTATGGTTCGGTTTGTCACAGTATGGTTTAGTTATGTATAGACTTGATGGAATGTAGAGAATTCAGATGCATTCAATATGTTGCATCGAACACAAAGTAAAAACATGGAACAGGAGCTTGAACATCGCAGCAGTAGCAATATCCAAACACCCTCCCATATTAATAATAATGAAGTAATGAAAAGTGATATGGGACAACTCGATGAATATTTAGTTCCTTTCCCACACTTTGAATCGCTAATACAAAAATATTGATTACTGGGTTGTGGTTTGGGTTTTGTGGCATATCGTTTGGAAAACATTCGGATTGTTGTAGAAAATTCTTCATATACGTATGTAGAGTTGTTTTCGAATTCACACTTTGATTAAGGTGTTGTGGTTAATATGAGGTCAATATAAAAGACAAAATGTGTTGTTTTTTCATTATTATTGTTTTTGCTTTCACCATGTTCAGACTTTGTTTATTTCTTTGTCTCTCATTGTGCTCCAGTGTTGATGTTGATAAGGAGGTTATAGAACATCTTAAAATTTTAGGTTATTTGGAGGATATTGGTGATAACAATACTTTGATAGATCCTACCGAAGCTATAATGAATTTTGGAGACTTCTATAATATAGATACAAATGGTAGCATAACGAAGGATTTCGCAGAATTCATTAGGAGACCACATTGTGGTGTAATAGACCATCAAGTGGGTAACTTCAAAACAGTAAACATTTCAAGGTTACCCCATAATCTGAAATGGTATTTTTCTCAAGCAGATAGAAGAATATATAACATTACTCGAGATGCATTCGATACTTGGGCTGGTGTGACTAATCTATTATTCGCATATGCACCAAGAGATCCTGATATTTTAATCTCCTTCCAACAATCAAAACATTATAAATCGAAAAGATGTATGAATAATGGTCAGTGTTTCACTTTTGACAGAGATTTAGGAGGAACAATATTAGGCCATGCTTTTTACCCCTCTAGCGAAAAACATCTATGTAGGGAAATACATTTGAACAAGAACGTAGACTGGTCTAATGATAAGCTTCTTTTGAGTACCCTTATTCACGAAATAGGACATGCATTGGGATTAGAACATTCGTCAGATGAGAAGTCGATAATGTACTCATTCAGTAATGGTGTTTCTGAACTTTCCAAAGATGATATATGGGGTATACAATCATTGTATGGAAAACGAGGTCGAAAAACAACACCATTTACAACAAAACCGACCACAATGTCATCCAAGACAACAACTTTTACAACAAAATCGACCACAACGCTATCCAAGACAACAACACCACTCAGGACACCAACAACACCAGAGCTTGACTCTAAAAGAAGTTTATGTAAAATCAAATACCCCGATCAAATGTTAATTACATCAAACAATCACATGTTCATTTTTTCCAAAGGATTGGTGTGGATTGTGAAGTTGGGGTTCGAGAATCAAAAAGCACAGTTATTGAGTCCAAAGAAAATCTCAGATTATACAAACCTTAATATATCACACATATATCAGAAACCAAATGATGAGGTCGTCATTTTTAATGATAAACGTGTTAGCGTAATAGATTTTCCTACTTTCAAACAACGTTCTGTGGATAAATCCTTCGATGAATTTGGAATCTCCAAAAATGCAAGAATCAGTGCTATGTTTTGCTCATATAGAGGCAAAACTTATATTCTATATGATGATTTGTATGCAGAGCTCAGTGATTGTGGGGATGTGAAACATGGCTTCATCAGCGAAAAGTTTCCAGGCGTACCAACAAACATCATCACAAATGCTTTTAGATTCACGAATGGAAATATTTATTTCTTCAGCAATGATACATTTTATGAATTCAACGAGTTTTCCAATAAACTGATCAGAGCAGGTAAATTCGATTGGAGCATGTTCGGCATTGAATGTCCACCAATTTCGATTTTGGATAGACTCAAATACTTGTTATCTTCTTTGAATAAATATATAGACTATTAAATTAACTAAATATAATATCAATTAAAATGTGGTTTATGTATCTGTACTTTTCATTCAATAATATATTGTATTTTAAAAATATTTCCAGCCTTTTATTACAAGTTTGGGAAGTAACTATATGACAGCGGCATGTACATTTCAGATTGGTTTGTGTCATGAAATGGAAGCATGCTATATTAAAATGGTTGGAAGTGAGTATATGACAGCAGTATGTATATTTCAGATCGTTTTGTTTTATGAATTCTGCGTTTGAAGAGCAAGAGATTGGCATTTAGGTGTTGCCAGTTTTAAAATCAAGTCTAGAGTTGGGGGGGGGGGGGGGGGAGAAAGAGAGTGAGAGTGTTGCCACATGCTAAAATTCATCTTGTTGATCATTCAGTCGAGAAAACATAATTTCAGCAAATATCGTGTTTTATTATTGGAGTTTAGGGCGATAGGCGTTTATATTTCATATCTTGAATTTATCCAGGAAATTATGAGTATTATTATTCATTTTACTTCAGTTAGCATCTACAAAAATGTATTTCGTGTTGTCGATTTTCACAATGTTCATTTCAAATAAAGTCCGTTTTGGATACATAAGTCCATTATGATTTTTTTTTGAGATAGTCAGTTTTATTAAATATAGGGTAGAATTTTTTTCTCATCAAAATTACCAATTTCCAAAGAGTTTACTGATTGCATGGCTGAAGGGGTGATTCCTTCTAACGGAAAAACAAGAATTTACAAATTAAAATGAAAAAATAGAAAATTTTCAAGTGAAATTCTATGAATATGAAAATAATCAATTAAAAAATAAATATCAAAATATTATTTAAGATATGAGAATTCAAGTCAAAATGAAGATGCAGCAATTTGGCATTCATGGATTCTTATCACAACGAGATATCTAAAAAATTTAAGAGTTTTGGCAAAATATATAAAAAGTTGATAGTAGAATAGTTTTAGAATTGACAAATCAACCAAGAAAAGTTCATTGTGACACTTGTAATTAATATGAGTGAAAAGGAAATGAGCGAGTTAAAATCACTATCAACCAATCGGCTGAAGTTGAAGTGCTAGATCGCATCATGAATCAATATCAAGAAACTCCGTAGAGAAGGAAGGTGTCTGACAAAAAATGCGGAAGGTTGAAAGTATCTAAAAAATTTCTTCAAATAGAATATCTAATTTGATCAGTATTTGGAGCAAAATTCGAGAGTTGTATCATCACCAATGTTACGGCTTTAAGTTTATCAACCGTACAAAAACAAAAATCGAATTTTTGAGTGAAGAACACTCACGTTGAAAATACAGGAATGACTATTAATTTTTATTTCAAATGCTAAAGTTTGCAAAATAACAAAAACTTAAACAAATAAGCATGTTTGAGGAATTGAAATTATTGGTTGAACAAGATGCTGTGAATAGATGTCTCATTCCGTCATTGGAAGCAAAACAACGGCTGACGAATGAATTCGAAACTAGTATTAAAATGATTAAAAAAGAAAAACAACCTTGAATACCTTTACCACTCGGGATGTATCATCTTTAAATCCTGCTGAGGTGATACAATTCATTTATAATCATAACAATTTAAGGAATATTTTCATCAATTGGTAGTAATGAGCAAACTGATGCAAAATTGTCAATGGAAAAAATTATTAATTATTTTTATTCAGATTTTATTCAAATATGATATAACTGGAAATGCACTGAGCAAACACACTCAAAAATATATTTTTGATTTTTTCAGTTCAAGTGTAATCTGGTCGAAATTGCACAGCACAAATTCGGTAACATGGATATGGCAGGATTATTTCAGTACAGATGAAATGTTGCCAAAACTACACTGCACAAACTAGTTCAAATAAATATCAGTGTACCATACACCGATAAAAAGAGGCTGATCAAGAGGAGGCAGGACGATGGAGAAAAAATTATATACAAAATTATTTTATTCACATAAATCGTCATTGTCGTCAAAACCCTTGAAAAGTTTCTATTTTTGAATAATGTCACTTGGTATGAATATTTCATTAGACCACATATTATAATTTTTTCATAGAATTGAGATATGATCAAAAGTCTTTCAATGAATGTAAACATCATAACCATCATTATGTTCTTTTTTTCTTTTGGTCGTAAATTAGAATGTATCCATTGATGAAAGTCTTGGGATTTTGGCATCTTGGGAACATTAATCACCTCAAAAATTCCAGCATGATTGATGAATTTTGATTATGGGTGAATTCGTTTTGAGAGGTACCCTGAACAGGCGCCTTTCAAATCCCCATATTCGCATTGGTTTTCTTTGGACACATGTACTCGTTTTATTGCGAAACATAGAATCTTCAGAAATATTTGGAATGACACCTTTTTGAAGCCAGACCAAATTGTTCTGACTTTAAATGTTTTGAATAACATGGTTTTATTGCATGATTTAGAGAATTCAGAAATATTTGGAATGAACAGTTTTGAAGTCGGTCCGGATTGGGTCGACTTTAACGTTTGTAGTTTGTATTCCGGAATATTTGGTTGAATTGAGATCTGTCGGAGAATTTTCGTGAATTTAACGCAATAAAAGTCTCTGAAATAATTCAATATATATTTATTTGAAACAAACAGTTTTTTCATTTCTATATCAAAAAGCACCTTAGTTTTTAAGTAGTACATACATTCTTTCATGCAATAACTTTCAATACTTTGACACAAATCACATAATGTTTCAAAAATTTCCTCATCATCATCATCATCATCAGCCTCTGTACATCTCTCTGAAAGTTTCGCAACAATTTCCACAAAATTATGATAAAAATCGAGAAATTTCATTTTATGTAATACAACCAATTTTTTCGATAGGAGACGGTCCATTTGAATGAGTTGACATACATGTTCTTTGGTAAAATGAAAACTCATAATGTCTTTGCTAATTCTCACCACCACGTCATCGTTGTCGTCGTCACAATTATCATGAAATATCAAACTGATTTGGATGGGATCGCCAAAGTCCACCTTCATTTGAGACGACGTCTCTGAAAGTGTAAAATTGTTTCTCAACAATCCATTCCTCAACTTCATGAAAAGAGGCCACTCAAAACTATTGAAAGAAATTTGAGAGGTGGCGTCTAACTTGTTGAACAGCTTAACTGCAGGTTCAAAACTCCTCGCAGGACTCAGCCCACAATGTACGTTGTAGTCAGTGTTGTTGGAGAATTCGAAAACTGTATTTAGCACGTAAAAATGATCGTTTTTGATAGCTTCTTCATATTTCAAACAAATGTTGTTGAGTTCATGATCAAAGTCCGGTGAACTTATACACATGTTTTCATCGTTGTAATTTTCACAACATTCACCCATGACTGCTCAATACTAACTAAATTTTATAGACGATTTGATGCGTCAATCCAACTATTGAGAGAATTGTCAAGTCCAAGCCATTTCACATAGACTTATTTCCCTTTTTTTTTGATAACCTTCTTCACCAGATAGACATCGGGATTTTTCGTTTTTTGCAATAGATCGCAGTCGCTTCAAGAGACGTATTGCAGAAGCTGAGAAAATAATTGCCCCCCATTTTGAATGGTCAAATTTGGTATACCGGGTGAACGAACGCAACATTTAAGAGAAAAAACATGGATGCCTGTCAAATGTCAAGAGACAGAGAAAAAACACAGCATTTAAGAGGAAAAAACATGGCTGCTGCTTGTCAAATGTCTGGTGGAAAATGAGGCAATGAAAAAACGTTTAATTGGGGGTATGGAGGATAAACTTTAATTTCACCAAAGGATTGACTGAATTGATTGGTCAACGCAGTTGTACAGGGACGTTCCGTTACGTTTAGGAAAATATATATAGGGTATCTCAAAATAGCATTAGAAAAAGATGGTGGTGTTTGATTAGTCAACGCGCATCATGGTACGACATACATTTTGGGATACCCTATATATATTTTCCTAAACGTAACGGAACGTCCCTGTACAACTGCGTTGACCAATCAATTCAGTCAATCCTTTGGTGAAATTAAAGTTTATCCTCCATACCCCCAATTAAACGTTTTTTCATTGCCTCATTTTCCACCAGACATTTGACAAGCAGCAGCCATGTTTTTTCCTCTTAAATGCTGTGTTTTTTCTCTGTCTCTTGACATTTGACAGGCATCCATGTTTTTTCTCTTAAATGTTGCGTTCGTTCACCCGGTATACCAAATTTGACCATTCAAAATGGGGGGCAATTATTTTCTCAGCTTCTGCAATACGTCTCTTGAAGCGACTGCGATCTATTGCAAAAAACGAAAAATCCCGATGTCTATCTGGTGAAGAAGGTTATCAAAAAAAAAAGGGAAATAAGTCTGTGTGAAATGGCTTGGACTTGACAATTCTCTCAATAGTTGGATTGACGCATCAAATCGTCTATAAAATTCAGTTAGTATTGAGCAGTCATGGGTGAATGTTGTGAAAATTTCAACGATGAAAACATGTGTATAAGTTCACCGGACTTTGATCATGAACTCAACAACATTTGTTTGAAATATGAAGAAGCTATCAAAAACGAACATTTTTACGTGCTAAATACAGTTTTCGAATTCTCCAACAACACTGACTACAACGTACAGTGTGGGCTGTGTCCTGCGAGGAGTTTTGAACCTGCAGTCAAGCTGTTCAACAAGTTAGACGCCACCTCTCAAATTTCCTTCAATAGTTTTGAGTGGCCTCTTTTCATGAAGTTGAGGAATGGATTGTTGAGAAACAATTTTACACTTTCAGAGACGTCGTCTCAAATGAAGGTGGACTTTGGCGATCCCATCCAAATCAGTTTGATATTTCATGATAATTGTGACGACGACAACGATGACGTGGTGCTGAGAATTAGCAAAGACATTATGAGTTTTCATTTTACCAAAGAACATGTATGTCAACTCATTCAAATGGACCGTCTCCTATCGAAAAAATTGGTTGTATTACATAAACTGAAATTTCTCGATTTTTATCATAATTTTGTGGAAATTGTTGTGAAACTTTCAGAGAGATGTACAGAGGCTGATGATGATGATGTTGATGAGGAAATTTTTGAAACATTATGTGATTTGTGTCAAAGTATTGAAAGTTATTGCATGAAAGAATGTATGTACTACTTAAAAACTAAGGTGCTTTTTGATATAGAAATGAAAAAACTGTTTGTTTCAAATAAATATATATTGAATTATTTCAGAGACTTTTATTGCGTTAAATTCACGAAAATTCTCCGACAGATCTCAATTCAACCAAATATTCCGGAATACAAACTACATACGTTAAAGTCGACCCAATCCGGACCGACTTCAAAACTGTTCATTCCAAATATTTCTGAATTCTCTAAATCATGCAATAAAACCATGTTATTCAAAACATTTAAAGTCAGAACAATTTGGTCTGGCTTCAAAAAGGTGTCATTCCAAATATTTCTGAAGATTCTATGTTTCGCAATAAAACGAGTACATGTGTCCAAAGTAAACCAATGCGAATATAGGGATTTGAAAGGCGCCTGTTCAGGGTACCTCTCAAAACGAATTCACCCACAATCAAAATTCATCAATCATGCTGGAATTTTTGAGGTGATTAATGTTCCCAAGATGCCAAAATCCCAAGACTTTCATCAATGGATCCATTCTAATTTACGACCAAAAGAAAAAAAGAACATAATGATGGTTATGATGTTTACATTCATTGAAAGACTTTTAATCATATCTCAATTCTATGAAAAAATTATAATATGTGGTCTAATGAAATATTCATACCAAGTGACATTATTCAAAAATAGAAACTTTTCAAGGGTTTTGACGACAATGACGATTTATGTGAATAAAATAATTTTGTATATAATTTTTTCTCCATCGTCCTGCCTCCTCTTGATCAGCCTCTTTTTATCGGTGTATGGTACACTGATATTTATTTGAACTAGTTTGCGCAGTGTAGTTTTGGTAACATTTCATCTGTACTGAAATAATCCTGCCATATCCATGTTACCGAATTTGTGCTGTGCAATTTCGACCAGATTACACTTGAACTGAGAAAATCAAAAATATATTTTTGAGTGTGTTTGCTCAGTGCAGTTCCAGTTATATCATATTTGAATAAAATCTGAATAAAAATAATTAATAATTTTTTCCATTGACAATTTTGCATCAGTTTGCTCATTACTACCAATTGATGAAAATATTCCTTAAATTGTTATGATTATAAATGAATTGTATCACCTCAGCAGGATTTAAAGATGATACATCCCGAGTGGTAAAGGTATTCAAGGTTGTTTTTCTTTTTTAATCATTTTAATACTAGTTTCGAATTCATTCGTCAGCCGTTGTTTTGCTTCCAATGACGGAATGAGACATCTATTCACAGCATCTTGTTCAACCAATAATTTCAATTCCTCAAACATGCTTATTTGTTTAAGTTTTTGTTATTTTGCAAACTTTAGCATTTGAAATAAAAATTAATAGTCATTCCTGTATTTTCAACGTGAGTGTTCTTCACTCAAAAATTCGATTTTTGTTTTTGTACGGTTGATAAACTTAAAGCCGTAACATTGGTGATGATACAACTCTCGAATTTTGCTCCAAATACTGATCAAATTAGATATTCTATTTGAAGAAATTTTTTAGATACTTTCAACCTTCCGCATTTTTTGTCAGACACCTTCCTTCTCTACGGAGTTTCTTGATATTGATTCATGATGCGATCTAGCATTTCAACTTCAGCCGATTGGTTGATAGTGATTTTAACTCGCTCATTTCCTTTTCACTCATATTAATTACAAGTGTCACAATGAACTTTTCTTGGTTGATTTGTCAATTCTAAAACTATTCTACTATCAACTTTTTATATATTTTGCCAAAACTCTTAAATTTTTTAGATATCTCGTTGTGATAAGAATCCATGAATGCCAAATTGCTGCATCTTCATTTTGACTTGAATTCTCATATCTTAAATAATATTTTGATATTTATTTTTTAATTGATTATTTTCATATTCATAGAATTTCACTTGAAAATTTTCTATTTTTTCATTTTAATTTGTAAATTCTTGTTTTTCCGTTAAAAGGAATCACCCCTTAAGCCATGCAATCAGTAAACTCTTTGGAAATTGGTATTTTGATGAGAAAAAAATTCTACCCTATATTTAATAAAACTGACTATCTCAAAAAAAAAATCATAATGGACTTATGTATCCAAAACGGACTTTATTTGAAATGAACATTGTGAAAATCGACAACACGAAATACATTTTTGTAGATGCTAACTGAAGTAAAATGAATAATAATACTCATAATTTCCTGGATAAATTCAAGATATGAAATATAAACGCCTATCGCCCTAAACTCCAATAATAAAACACGATATTTGCTGAAATTATGTTTTCTCGACTGAATGATCAACAAGATGAATTTTAGCATGTGGCAACACTCTCACTCTCTTTCTCCCCACAATCACTGAGCTCTGCATACAAATCATCATATAGAATATAAGTTTTGCCTCTATATGAGCAAAACATAGCACTGATTCTTGCATTTTTGGAGATTCCAAATTCATCGATGGATTTATCCACAGAACGTTGTTTGAAAGTAGGAAAATCTATTACGCTAACACGTTTATCATTAAAAATGACGACCTCATCATTTGGTTTCTGATATATGTGTGATATATTAAGGTTTGTATAATCTGAGATTTTCTTTGGACTCAATAACTGTGCTTTTTGATTCTCGAACCCCAACTTCACAATCCACACCAATCCTTTGGAAAAAATGAACATGTGATTGTTTGATGTAATTAACATTTGATCGGGGTATTTGATTTTACATAAACTTCTTTTAGAGTCAAGCTCTGGTGTTGTTGGTGTCCTGAGTGGTGTTGTTGTCTTGGATAGCGTTGTGGTCGATTTTGTTGTAAAAGTTGTTGTCTTGGATGACATTGTGGTCGGTTTTGTTGTAAATGGTGTTGTTTTTCGACCTCGTTTTCCATACAATGATTGTATACCCCATATATCATCTTTGGAAAGTTCAGAAACACCATTACTGAATGAGTACATTATCGACTTCTCATCTGACGAATGTTCTAATCCCAATGCATGTCCTATTTCGTGAATAAGGGTACTCAAAAGAAGCTTATCATTAGACCAGTCTACGTTCTTGTTCAAATGTATTTCCCTACATAGATGTTTTTCGCTAGAGGGGTAAAAAGCATGGCCTAATATTGTTCCTCCTAAATCTCTGTAAAAAGTGAAACACTGACCATTATTCATACATCTTTTCGATTTATAATGTTTTGATTGTTGGAAGGAGATTAAAATATCAGGATCTCTTGGTGCATATGCGAATAATAGATTAGTCACACCAGCCCAAGTATCGAATGCATCTCGAGTAATGTTATATATTCTTCTATCTGCTTGAGAAAAATACCATTTCAGATTATGGGGTAACCTTGAAAAGTTTACTGTTTTGAAGTTACCCACTTGATGGTCTATTACACCACAATGTGGTCTCCTAATGAATTCTGCGAAATCCTTCGTTATGCTACCATTTGTATCTATATTATAGAAGTCTCCAAAATTCATTATAGCTTCGGTAGGATCTATCAAAGTATTGTTATCACCAATATCCTCCAAATAACCTAAAATTTTAAGATGTTCTATAACTTCCTTATCAACATCAACACTGGAGCACAATGAGAGACAAAGAAATAAACAAAGTCTGAACATGGTGAAAGCAAAAACAATAATAATGAAAAAACAACACATTTTGTCTTTTATATTGACCTCATATTAACCACAACACCTTAATCAAAGTGTGAATTCGAAAACAACTCTACATACGTATATGAAGAATTTTCTACAACAATCCGAATGTTTTCCAAACGATATGCCACAAAACCCAAACCACAACCCAGTAATCAATATTTTTGTATTAGCGATTCAAAGTGTGGGAAAGGAACTAAATATTCATCGAGTTGTCCCATATCACTTTTCATTACTTCATTATTATTAATATGGGAGGGTGTTTGGATATTGCTACTGCTGCGATGTTCAAGCTCCTGTTCCATGTTTTTACTTTGTGTTCGATGCAACATATTGAATGCATCTGAATTCTCTACATTCCATCAAGTCTATACATAACTAAACCATACTGTGACAAACCGAACCATACCGAACATACCCATACTGCACCATACGGTGACAAACCGAACCATACCGAACATACCCATACTTTGACATCCAGCAAAATGTTTTTCCTCTTGAATGATAAGTTTTGGAGCACCCTGTATACCATTTAACAAGCAACCGTCATGTTTTTCATCTTAAATGATGTATTTTGACGCATCTTGTTGTTTTTTCTCTCAAAAATGTGTTTTGACACACCCTGTATAACATTTAACAAGTAGCCACCATGTTTCTTTTTTACCTATAACTTAAATTGGTTAATTTGAAACTCTAAAACACGCACAAAATGTGGTCAAAACTGACGTTTTTCGCATTCGAAAAAAACATATGAAATTTCAAACGCTGAATTACATAAAATATGTAACGGAAAATATGCGTTTCCGTGTTCCAAAAAACAGTCTAAAATCAAACCATGTTCACATGTTATTCTTATGGACAATAGGCATTTCAAAATTGCTTAAAATGATCGTTTTCGCGTTCCAAAAAACAACTAAAATTTGAAACGCTTAAACACATAAAAAATGCAACGAAAACATGCGTTTTCGTGTTCCAAAAAACAACTAAAATTACGAACGCCAAAAATACACTTTTACATGTAATTCTTATGGACAAAAGGCATTTCAAAATTGCTCAAAATGTTCGTTTTCGCGTTCGAAAAAACAACTAAAATTTGAAACGCTGAAACACGTAAAAATTCAACGAAGATAGACGTTTTCGTGTTCCAAAAAACAAGTAAAATTAGAAGCGTAAAACACATTAAAAGGTGGTCACAATAAGCGTTTTATAAGGTTAATTCATTCTGGTTTGATCAGAAAATACATAGATGTCTAATGTAATTCAATCTGTCTGTATGGGTGAGTAGTTGTTTTCTACAATACACACACACACAGATGTAATATCTTATACTTTAAAAAATCGTGCTGCCTAACTCCGCCTGATGATGATGGATAGTGAAAACGAAACAAAGACACATATATTGAGTGGCATTCTGAATGAAAAATGACAAACTTTTACGAATCAGCTCCTAAGATTTAAGCAATAAGTATATAACGCATCAATATGTGCGGTTTACGGCCTTTATGACAGTTGATGTACGCAAATTCTATTATTTCCTTGATCTCCCATGAAAGTTGTCTTCTTAGAGTACCCGCACGTTTCTGTAACTTTACTAATAACGAAGATAGCCTCCTATGCCCTTTTGACCTCGGAAAATGCTTAAAAATGTTTCTTGACATCCAAACGAATCTATTGATGCCAAAATCATCAAAATCGGACGACCGGAAGTGCCATTTCCGGTTTGGACCGGAAGTAGCCATTTTATTGCAGATTTGGATTCTCCTCGATGTGGGTAATCCGAATTTACTATTATTTTTCTTCTATCTTCATTTTAAGAAACCGGAAGTGTTCATTTTTTGATGATTCGTACAGATCCAAAATATCATTAATGTATATATTGAACGACAGATGTCTCTGATGTATTCCTTGAAAACGAATTGGTATCGCACTCTAAAAATGACGGACCCCGTCACGATGCACGTTTATGAGACACCCTGTATATATTTTTTAACTCAACTAGCACGTTGGTACAACTGGTATATATTTTTTTCTTCAGTGCCAAACCCCATCATGATGCACGTTTATGAGACACCCTGTATTTATTTATTTTTTGTTTACATCATTTATTGGTACACCCTGTATAGATTTTGACTAAAAGACACCATGTTTTTTTCTGTCAAATGATAAATGTTTTTCTCCTAATTGACTGTTTTGAAACACCCTGTATACCATTTACCGAGCAGCTGCCATGTTTTTTTCTCTTAAATGCCAAGTTGGTACACCCTGTATGGTAGCAGCCATGTTTTTTCTCTTAAATACTATGATGGTACACCCTGTATGGCAGCAGCCATGTTTTTTTCTCTTAAATACTATGATGGTACACCCTGTATGGTATCAGCCATGTTTTTTACTCTTAATCGATGATTTTTGAGACACCCGGTCTATTTTCTCAAACATCATTATTATTATTCTAATTATTTCATCTATAATTGTTCTCCGCGCTGGGTACTGGCAAACTCGTTATCTCCACGGCGGATCAGCTCGACTACGTCACACCCTGACGGTAGAGCAGCGAGCGCGTGACCTTGAATGAGCCAATTTCGCTAATTCTGAGCTTAGAGGTTTTACTGTGTTATTTCAGGTAAGCTTACTTTTTGAATCTCCATAGTACATTTACTAACTGATTATATTGAATGGCCAATATTTAAAGTGTCACATAAAACTGAAACTGCCTGAACACTCGTAGTGTAAAAAGTGTAACAAGAAATGGAATGATTAAAATACTTTCATACACTGGCAGTCACAATAATTAAATATATACTAGCATACCAAATACACTACAGGATGTATCCGACAATGCCCGTTTTCAACATGATTCGGGCTGAGATGTTGGTAAACAACGCCGGGTATGTTGCTTCCAAAAAAGAGAAAGAAAAGCCCTCTCTATATCTTTTATTGCTCGGAGGTCCGAAAACGGTCCGAGAAAGTTCGTTGCTTAGCAACGGACTAAAATACTTGATTAGCGTATTTTGAGGCCTGAAGTTGCTCCGAGAAAGTGGGCATTCTTGAACGATTTCAGAAAAAAGCTAATGTTTTAAAGATTTTATGCTCGCATAATTTTGAATAACATGGCTTTCAGAAACATTCTCACCTGTTACGAGTGTAATGAGCGATTTACCCCGAGACTCATGACTCGAATAGAGGGCGAATTCTTTTTCGATCGTGTGAAAGATCTGCATTAGTCGCAACTTTTGACCTTCGATACCTAAAAAACTGTCAATTTTTAGGTCTCGGGCCAATGGAGACTTTTGATCAGAAGGGTACAAACTACAATATATCCAAATTTCAGACAATTCGACAGAGATCCATTTCTCATTTAATATGTGTTGGGCAACTAGGAAGAAAAACACAGTTGCTTTATCATCAACTGAAGCTAAATACGTGGCTCTAGTGAATGCTGCAACTGAACTGATTTGGATTTCGAATTTATTTTTTGATTTGGAAGTACTCTTGGGAAAACCAATCATAATATATTAAGATTATCAATCCTCTACTAAAACTATGAGATTTAAGTTCGATATAAAATAACAACAATAAAACAAAATGAAAGACTCAAATGGCCTATACTAATTTTTATAAAATAGTTCGTCAATGAAAACCCCAGTTTTAGCACTAGCTAAATCGCTTTGTGGAATTCTTTAAACAAGAAGTAGTGAAAAAAATACAACTATTTGTTTTTTTTTTGAAATATCTCAAAGATTATTCAAAGAATCGGTTTGGAGTCAATGGAACTTTCATAGAGATTTATAAAACGTACAAAATGGATTTTCATACGACCGGATTGGTGTGTTTTCCACTGAGAAAATCCAGGAAAACCTTCAAAAAGAGACCATTTTTAATTTTTTTAGTTTTATGAATCTGAAGCTGGACAAACAATATTGTGGAACTGATAGATAATAATATATGGTTCAACTGTGCGCAATTTTTTTTTGTCCGATATGTAGTTTCCACACGATCGCGTTATGAACAATTTGAGGGCACATCTTGCATCGATTCAAGGAAAATTGTCGTATTCAAATTCTGTGCACGGTATCTGGAAGTAGAGATCAATATCTACATTTTGTATATTTTGGATTTTCACCTGGGAATCAGCAGAAGAACATTAGGCTATGAAAGAGCGGTTGAGTTTCCTTTATTCCATAACAGCCAGTTTTTAAGAACTGACGAGCGAGATACCGGGATGCATGGAGGAAAGTAGCACCCGATATCGCCATTCGGTATTGTTCGGCATCGCGCGATCCTGATATTCTTGAATCTTGAATGTAGCACGCGGGCTGGCGCTATCAAGTGCTACTTATCGCATAGGTAACTTAAAAAAATTATACACAATTCCTTATACGGGAAATAAGTCTAGGAAATAGGTTAATAAATAATATTTAATGTCAATATTTTCACTTTACAAGAATTGAAAACATTTAAAAATGGGCTGGTGCTAAAACGAATTCTAAACGCCTAAAATAAGGAAAAAGTAACGGGCAAAGACAGGTGGGGAATGTTGTTGAGGTTCCAACTTTGAAGAAAAAAGAAATTAAACACGAAAACACAAAAAATGGTGAAAGGAGGATGCAGTGTAGCGGTTGAGAGCGGTTTTTGGGATTTGCGACGAAACAAGACCTCTTAGCGGAAAATGTCCAATGGAAATTTATAGATAATGAGGTAATCGAAAACTTTTTCATAGAACACTTTTCGACATAACCTCAAGCCATTAAAATGGCAAAAAACCGATTTTTCAGTATTTTTTTTTCTCGAATAAATCATTCAATTCACCTGAAAATTTGTAGAAACGTCTTTTTTTGGTGTCGAATGAGCATGACTTTTTTTTAGAAGACGACTAGTTTTCGAGTTATGTATATTTTTCGAAAAAAACATCCTTATCTTCCACGAACAATTGTTCTGGTGTTTTTTTGTATTTCGAAGGTCTATAAGTGATAAGTGATAAGTGATCATTTCTATTGTTGAAATGTCTACTTTGAAATGGTCTATGTAACTTGGTGGTTTATTGGTCGTTAAACCGCTTAAAATTGATAAATACCGATACAAGTCTCTCTGAATCCTGATTTTCTCAATATTTTCAATGATTTTCAAAAACGTAACTTACTCAAAAACAGTTCTTCTGAATTTTGGAAAAATTGTGATCATTCGACACCAAAAAGGACATATTTCTAAATATTTTCTTCTAAATTAAATAATTTATAAGCGTGATAAAAATTGAATACTGAAAAATCGGTTTTTCGCCATTTTGACATTTAATTTGAGGTTATGTTGAAATGTGTTTGATAAAAAAGTTTTTGATTTTTTTATTATTTACAACTTTTCCATCAAACATTTTCCGCTAAGAAGTCACGTTTCGCCGCAAATCGAAAAAAAAACATTATCAATCCCTAAACTGCATCCCCATTTCACCATTTTGAGTGTTTTCGTGTTTGAATATATGTTTTCCTTGAAGTTGGAACTCCAAAAAAAAATTTCTACCTAGTCCTTCCACGTTACTTTTTTTCACAAAAATTAAAGGCACCAGTTCAATAATAAAACTACTATTTTATGTACCCTATTTGATGCAGTTTTCTACTTTGTAATACCTTGAATCGCTGTTTATTGTTTGCAAATCAATTTATAAGAACAGAGATTTCTGAGTAGAAATTGAACAGATATAAAACCATTTCTCAACCGACTTCAAAAAAGGAGGAAGTTCTTAATATTTTGTGTTTGCATTTTTTTTATGGTCAATGATTACTTCGTGTCTTAGAGATCTATTTTTTAAATGTAATAATTAGCTGATGCGCAGAACAATTACAGCCGTATGCATAGTCAATTCCAGCGACTCGCCAGAGTTTCGCCGCTCGCTACACAAGAACTATAATGCACAGTCGACCTCCAAAAAAGTGGTACATCGCCAGCGTTTCGCCAAAATGTGACTTATCGCGTAGTTGTCACTTTTTTGGAGCTCGACTGTGCATTATAATCCTTGTGTAGCGAACGGCGAAACTCTGGCGAGTCGCTGGCGATTGACTAAGCATACGGCTGTTAGTGTTTTCAGATATATGTTATTACTTTTTTTATTACTTTCAGAATATTTTCTCCAACCTCTAGTGTGAAAATGGCAATCATAAATTCGTTTAAAAACATTCAATCATGCCAATGAAGAGGGCGTTTCGATTGTTTGCTTGACTGACTAATTCGGTTTTGTACTTTCCTCCATTCTTTCTTTCCATTCCTAACATATTTGTGATATTACATGTTAAAATTCAAGATTCGAAATGAAATATGATACCTATATCATTACTGGTCGACAAGCCTAAGGATGCCTCCGAGAATTGGTTGCGCAGTAGACACAACCCTGGAGTGGGGAAGGAGCTCAAAAATCTGTCAATTGACACATTAAATCTGTCAATTGAAACATTTAATCTGTCAATTGACACATTTAATATGTCAATTGACACATTTAATCTGTCAATTGACACATTTAATCTGTTAATAGACACATTTAATCTTTCAATTGACACATTTAATCTGTCAATTGACATATTTGATCTGCCAATTGACACATTCAATCTGTCAATTGACACATTTAATCTGTCAATTGACACATTTAATCTGTCAATTGACACATTTAATCTGTCGATTGAGACATTTAATATAAGGTGATTATAGCATATCGATGATGAAAATTGTTGAAATCGTTATTTCCGTCATCCTGTTGCACCCCTACCCCGAACCACCATAAGTCTTCGAGAGACTTGTGCAAGCTAGGGAGCAACCCTCACCTTTTAACGTGTGATGCCGTGCATGAGACCGATGACCATGCTGGGAATCGAACCCAAGACCTAATGCTTGAGAGGCGCATGCTCTACAAGCACGACCACCACGGAATGGGTAGTTTGATCATGACCAATGAATAGCCATGTACCAACTCAGCCTTAGGTACTTTTCGATTGGGTTGAGCACTAACGAAATTTTATTATTTTTGGAATAACGTGATGGTGATTTGATTAGTAAAAGAACACTGAAACGATGATTGAAATTTTTAAATTTGTTCTGGTGGAGAAATTATTGAGATACTGAAACGCTTCTAACGTTTGTAAATAATGAAATCTGTGAATCAGGGCAGTTTCATGGATGCATTCGAAATGCGTGCAAGCTGTGGTTTAGTTGTCACACAAAAAAAGTACCGTTTGTACTTTTGGTCTTGAGCAACAGCGTATGAACATGAATAGGAGATTGAAAAAATCACTTGAGAAATAAATGAGTAAATTGACAGATTAAATGTGTCAATTGACAGATTAAATGTGTCAATTGACAGATTAAATGTGTCAATTGACAGATTAAATGTGTCAATTGACAGATTTTTTTATTTTCCCCCTGGCACCAGAACGCCGTCGTAAAAATGCCTTCAAAGAGTAAAGTGAGAAATATGATTCTGAGTGGACAAAGTAGGGAAATTGTCAGTAATGTCATCAAATTTATGCAGGCAGAAGCAATGATAGGTGAAACCAGTATTCCTCTTGTGAAGGTTCAAGAACGAGTTGCTGCCGCAACGGGAGTTTGCGTTAGGAAAATTAATTCAGAAATAAATAAAATTGAAAAAGGTGAAATGGAACAATTCTCAACTCCAAATAAAAAGAGAAACAAAAAATCAAAAGTTACCATGGAAAATGCTGATTTGGCAGTGGTCAGAGGTCATGTGATATTGTTAGTCAACTTCTGTAAGTATGTTCCTCGTTTTATTTATTATATTTATTTACCTATTTCTGATATTGTGTGGCGATGCATTCTTTTTCTAGTCGTACTTTATTTACACTTATGGCTTCGGGAAAATTATGCAATTTTCCTAAACGGTCCAGTGATCACAGACAATTATATTATTCAAACAGTTCATTAGGAATTAATGAAAATTTAAATAAGAACCTACGTTCCTAAGTGTAAAGCAGTAAAATTTCTCTCACGATTGTACATTCCGATGATAACCAGCCGTAAACAGTAGTCGATCTTTGTCGCACATCTACTCACGCTTTCTATCGTTTGCGCATCTCAGAGGTATCCTTACGCTTGTCGACCTGTACATCTAAGATCCAAACGGCTTGGTAAAAAGCATCTAAAGCATTTCAAAGATGTTTACTCAATTTCAAATGGGTATTGAAATTGATCATCAACTCAAATTTATATGGTGGCATTAATAAGGTTAATTCTCAAAGGCCTAAAACATCATTATTATCAATGCTACTTAGGTACATCTACTTCCTGTTTATTATTAAACTCGCATCGAAACAAATAATTTTTTTCTAAGTAACAAAAGCCATCAGGTGAGCACGACAATTCCATGATTAATAATTAGATAATAAAATAAATGCTACCTTTGTCAAATCACGAATAAAAATTTACTGCAATTTTGGGTGTTGCAGCAGGAAAGAGTCGAGCGCAAAGTAGCATTCGATATCGCCAGTCTGATGGCCAGCCCGCGTGTTACATTCAAAAATACGAACTGGACTCCCGAATGGCGATGCCGCGTGTTACTTACCTCCATGCTACCGGGATACCTTTGAGGTCGCCCCCAGCTGCGGGGTCTGCTGTATTGTTCTGTCGTCAGTGGTTCCTAGTTAAATAGGCCTGTGTTTTTCACCAGGTTTAGAAGTGGTGTTTCCAATTCATGTCTGTTTCTAGGTTGATTCATTCATAAATATAATCTTTTATTAATGAATAACTACTGTTCATCTCAGTAGCAGGTCCATTTACATTTGAAAAAGCAGCGTAATACTAGAAAACAACCAATAGTCAGGATACATTTCGTGAACTGCATCCCGATATATTCATATTTTCCCTTCCGAGATTTTCAAATTTTTGGCAAAACGTTTACGATACTCGTCGTATTCACTCTTACACGTCATGCTTTCATATAGCGTTCCTTCTCTTCGATAACGCAATACTTTGTGCCGAAATAACCACTACGGCATAGCGGACGATATAACGGTATAACCATTAAAATGCAGACACAGCATACGGACTTTACCGACGTACGTTACGATAGCCGTTATGGAAGACCAATAAGTTGGGATAACGTCTTACCGCTAAACATAACGGAAGTGATACAGCATAGGGTTAAATTGGCAGGGATACTGTTATTACTATTTTTATGAATTCCTAAAATTGTGTAAGGGTATTCAATGTAATAATATTTAATTAATGAAGTATTATCAACTTTAGATGTAGATAAAACATAACCAAATAAAACCTCAATTTCATGAATCATTGTTATTGGCATTTAAAATTTTGCAGCTTTTGAATGACTATTTCAGAGTAATGATCAACATATACTTCTGATCACGTGATCGAACTGAAGCTAATTAGAGCGACTTCGGGTGCACTTTGAAGCATTTAGAGTAACTTCCTGTGACATTTTCAACATATTTCCTACCTCTTGCGCAAAGTTGGAGCACCTGATATTACCTATCAGTTTATGTAATGTTGTTTGTCCTTCAGATTTATAAAAATTATGAATTTTTGAAAAACGGTCTCTTTTTCGAGGTTTTCCCGGATTGTTTTAGTTAAAAATGCACCGCTCTGGGAGTATAAAAAACTATTTTGTAGATTTTATAAATTTGTACGAAAGTTCAATTTACTGTAAAACGATTCCTTGAATAATTTTTGAGATTCTTCCAAAACACCAAAAAAATAGTAATTTTTTTCAATATTTCTTGTTTAAAAAATTTTGCTGGGGCAAAACCGGGGTTTTCAATTATTACGAACTATTTTATAAAAAGTAATATAGGCAGATCGCGTCTCTTAGTTTGTGTAAAAATACCTTAAATTTTTATCTACAGCTTGGCCTACATAGAATGCAAAAAAAAATAAAAATCGGGCATCCTGACGAAGCCACTTCCTATGGGTTTTTTTTTCAGATAATGAGCCTGTATCTGGATGTTTGTGCTGCTGAATTAGGGGAGAGTGTTTTGGTTGGTTTCCGGGTTTTTCCGTGGTCTTCTTTGTTTTAAATCTCCAAACGTTTCAACTGCAACTGCGGCAGTCATCTTCAGTGGCGTCGTCGAAGTACTCTTCTAGACGTGTCAACTGAAACTGAAGCTTTCGAGTTTGCGATGTTATTTATAGTGATGTTTTTGCGCGTACTTTCTGTAATGGCGGGTTCGCGCGCACTTTCCTCGCGATTCGGGTGACATAGCTTTATTTTGGCTCCTCTCAATGCTGTGTGCCAGATCTTTGGTAAATATGTTCTCTCTTCTTTTCTGCTGAAGTTATCTTGGTGTTTGTGTATTTCTATGGCTTCCAAATACATTTTTGTTGAATAATGATTCGACGTTGCTAGTCTCTCGGTATTTTTGAAAATGATCTTGTGTTCTTCGTCAGACAATGTATGCTCAGCGACTGCGGACTTCTCGGTTTGTCCCAAACGACAACTCCGCTTGTGCTCGACTAGGAGGGTACCAATGCTTCTTTTCGTTTGACCGATATAGACCTTCCCACAGTTACATGGAATTCGGTAGACTCCCGCTGATTTGAGTGGATCTCTGCTGTCTTTGGCTGATCTTAGATATTCCGATATCTTCTTCAATCAACACCGTCTTCAAACCAGCGAAGAAGATATCGGAATATCTAAGATCAGTCAAAGACAGCAGAGATCCACTCAAATCAGCGAGAGTCTACCGAATTCCATGTTACTGTGGGAAGGTCTATATCGGTCAAACGAAAAGAAGCATTGGTACCCGCCTAGTCGAGCACAAGCGGAGTTGTCGTTTGGGACAAACCGAGAAGTCCGCAGTCGCTGAGCATACATTGTCAGACGGAGAACACAAGATCCTTTTCGAAAATACCCAGAGACTAGCAACGTCCAATCATTATTCAACAAGAATGTATTTGGAAGCCATAGAAATACACAAACACCAAGATAACTTCAACAGAAAATAAGAGAGAACATATTTACCAAAGATCTGGCACACAGCATTGAGAGGGGCCAAAACGAAGCCATGTCACCCGAATCGCGCGGAAAGTGCGCGCGATTCCGCCATTACAGAAAGTGCGCGCAAAAACATCACTATAAATAACATCGCAAACTCGAAAAGTTCAGTTTCAGTTGACACGTCTAGAAGAGTACTTCGACCACGCCACTGAAGATGACTGCCGCAGTTGCAGTTGAAACGTTTGGAGATTTAAAACAAAGAAGACCACGGCAAAACCCGGAAACCAACCAAAACATTGACGCCAGCCGTGAAAGCCTACATTCCCTTAATGTAGGCTTTCACGGGTACATTAAGGGAGAGTGTTGAAAAAGCTATTTTTGAGTGTAACCGAATGTTACGTATTTTCACAAAATTGATTATATTTGTCAATTTTTAAATATGAGAAAAGTTGTAAGTTCCCACGAAAAAAGTAAATTTTCTGTAGTAGAAATTCGTTATTTCTTTCATTATCTTCGGCATGTATAGGGTGCTGTTACTGTTACCCGAGGTGGCAGATTGTCTAGAGTCGTCTCAGCCATTAACAATATCGTTTCGAATACAAAGGCTCAGGAAGCGCATACTTGCACTTGGGAAATGTCTTTTGATTCAACTCTAACACTGAAAAATTAATGAATATTTGTCTTTCATTTATCTTATACTATCAAGACGAACGAATGTTTGCTCAACAAACAATCTTAATGGAGTTTTTCCGTCGAAAGTTTTTATTTCTGAGAAATTAACTGTGTTTTTCTTTGCAGGTTGAAGTATGAACATCAATCTGGCCACAAACCTTATAAAACTCTCAACTGCAACAAATTATTCAGCGATTCCCAGAGGGAAAAGATCCACACCGAAGTGAAGAAACTTGATAAAGTTTTCACGAATTCCGTATTTATTAGTCTCTCGAAGATGGAGTATAATGAAAGCGAAAGTGAAAACGCCAGTTTATTCGGAGACTTTTTGAATGACACGGGGGATTCAGATTCCAAATTGATGGAGAGATATCTTACCAATAAAGGCATAGATGAGCCAGCTTATACAACGCTCATCATACTATACTGTTTTTTGATAGTTCTTGGAGCCTTAGGAAATATATTAGTGGTGAGTAGTAACTTCTCCATTAGATAATTTGGGATGATAAAGGACAGGACACAAAACCTTATAGAAATGGCTTTCAGCACGATTCGATATTTTGTTCGGTTCAAACCCTACACAATTTTAACAAGTTATAAGAGGATCAAATCAAATCAAAACCGTCACTTTCAGATGCTCTCTAGGTAGACACGAGGTTGCAATTAACAATAATACTCGGGTATATCTGAATTGTTTCACATCAACCGAAAAACGCTACTCTTCAACTCGTAACAAAAATTTTGTCGATAGTTGACTAGAGAGAAGCACAGGTTTTCAAGTTCGGTTTTTAATTCTCAAAGGTTGGACACCCTGTTTAATAATGGATATAACTTTCTTGTAATTCATGTTTATGCATACGAGTGCATTCATTTTCGCAGTTCTAATTGTTGCGGACAAGTTCCCAACAAATTAAGTGGCAACACTGTGCTGACCGTCCAGGCGGGAAGGCAGTGTCACAGATTACATACACCCCTACCAGATGCGTCACCAAGCGTACCGCCAAAAACTAAATTTCAGAGCGCATGTGCCAAATAAAGAGTATATCTGTCAAGATTGAATCGACCAATCATAGAATCATCTGAAGGTTTGTTCGATTATGTTGGCACTTGTCATATTTCAGAAAGAAGAAGAAGAGAAAAGGTAGATCGATAATCCATGTGGTAAAAGGAAGTGGATGATTACATCAGAGTATAAGAATGAAATGAACGAACAGAGCGTCACTTGTTTATGTTTGTTTATTTACAAGTTGTATACGACCCGTTGATAGTGTGCTGATCAGAGTTTGAGATTTATTTAAAGATAGTTATTGAAATGTTGTTATTTTTACTTGGAGTTTTGCATTCATATAGAAGTGTCCTCAAAACAGGGAGGATTCTCATGTGCGTGTCGTGGATGTAACTCCAGAAGTGGAGAATGTGCATTATTTCAATTTCCCAAAGACGCCGATAGGTATGTAAACATATGTATGATTTTATCTGAAAGTGAAAAATTCCAAAAAGAGCTCGATTACCTAGCACACTCAGGTGTTTGGTTGTTGGGAAATTAAGCTCTATTCAAAAGTTTCATGTTTCTACACAACTTTTCTACTCATAGTATCTAGGGATGATTATTTTTAGTTTTTGAACTCCATTAATTTTTGGTTTTTTGGAGCTAAGATTTGGATGAAGTATTGCAACCGTGAAGATTTGATGGCCAAGTTCACCAGTGAGAATTGGCACAAAAGTCACAAGGTTTGTGAGAGGCATTTCAAAAGAAAGTTCCTCTCTACAAGTAGTGATGTCAGGAAGCGTTTACTGCCAGATGCCTACCCAACATTGTTTTTACCACTTCCTGGGGAAACAACAGAACCACCTTGAAAAGTTTCAATTTTATCAAGTATGTATTCATTATAAAGTTTAATAAGTTGAGGTTAATTAAATTGCATTATTGATGCTTAACCTAGGATTTCAAATATATTTGGTCTTCGGAATACTAATTTAAAGTTGAAGCAAAGATTCACATCTACTTTTGAAGATTTACGGTGGATTTAGTCAACTTTAGCACAAGCATTATCATAAACATAATGGTAACAAAAGGTTTTTAACACAAGCTTAACATTGGTATAAACTTTCACTTTTAACATATAGCTAAGCACAATTTTGCAATGATGTTGACTAAATGCACCGTTAATCTCCAAAGGCCAGAGAAAGGAGCTAGTGAAGGATCTTTCATCTGCTATAAAAATGAGAAAATACTTGTTGTGTCTGACAGACACAATATCACTAACAAATGTATTCATGCATTGCCATTCTTGGAAACCTCTCGTCAGATTCTCTGAGGTTCATTTATCTGAAAGTTGAGACGACCAATTTTTTATGAGATCAGATTCATCATTTCATTTGTTTTCAGGGATACAGGAAAAAATATATAAGCAATGTGTCTCTCAAATTTTCTATTTATTAAAATGGTAAATATCAAGCAAATATAGTTGAATTCAAGTGTGAACTTTCAAGTTCAACTAATGATCATTTTCAATTCAACAAATGTTTATTATTATTCTCTAGGTTATTTTATATGATTCCTCTGTTTTTATAGACATACGCCTAGTTGAGCCGAGTAAAACTTCAGTACTCATCAACTCATCAAGAATTTTCTCGTTCTTCTGAACCCGGAAGTAGTCAGCAGTCAGTTTGTGCCAATATAGGACCTACTCTTGAAGCAAGCGAAAACTTATCTTTGGCAATTCCCGGTAAGAAATTCAAATAATCAAAAAACTAGTGGTTAAAAAAACTCTTAGAATTATTATTTTTGTATCATAATCAAAATTAGAAACATCAACAAAACCTTATCAGATGTGTTAAGAAACATCAACATTTTGTAGGCACAAGTGAAAATTGGTAAAATGGGTTACTTGTGACACTGCAGATATTCGAAAAGGGTTTTAAAATGGGTTTTTCCGTTAGCCATCTGGCGCCCCCCTACAAACGTCAACCCTCAAAACTCGAAACTTGTGTGAGCAATGAACGAATGCCATACTTTTTAACGTGCGAATTCCAGCTCGGTGGTTTCGTGACGGAGAATCGAACCCTGGTCTCCCGCAGGCGGATGTGCTTATCTCTAAACTAACAAAATTAGAATTTTCCTCAACAATACCAAATTGAGTTTTACTATTCATTGTTCACTCTACTAGCAGTTAATTATCGAATCATTTTCTACTTTTCAAAAGTTGAAATTTAAAAAAATTTATATTAATGAAAATGTTTTTTTACTCTTCCTAATCACTTCATTCTGAAGTTTTTGCCACTCTCCACAACTGTAGTTGTTTCACAGCGCTTCAAATAACTTTTGCAAGTAAAGAAATACTGTTAAATATGTTTTTCAATTTTCTGCTCACTTTATCATAATCATCAATGTGTCTTTCTTCTGAATTTCAGGTCCATCCTCTAATGTTACCATTCCTGAAACATCTGCTTCACTTTCACCTGTGGGGACTCAAACAAGTGCCTGGTTGAGCTCTCATACACCTCGAAAGGAGAAATTGAGACAAAGAGTAAAAACTTTCAGGAGGAAATCTCAAGAAAGGAAATCATATGAGGAAAATGAATGGACACTTCAAGATTTCAGTAACTTATGTGAAAAATTCCTACATAAAGACCTTGCTGAAATTGTGAAAGTTCAAGCATATTTAAACGAAAAATCTCCCAAAGCTAGAATATAAACAGTTTGCTCTTACACTATATTTTCTAGGACCACGGGCCTATGCATTCATCAGTAATTTTTTATAACTCCCAAGCAAAAGAAGTTTACAGAGGATAACGGAAAAAGTAGTTTGCAAACCAGAAGAAGTATGCACAAGCGTTTCTGTCTCAAATTCTCATTTGAGTATTATGAAAATAGTGAAGTTTCAACATCCCTGTTCTCAGTTCCCTATATTGCATGTTTTGAAACTATTCATTAGGCTGAGAATATTTTATTCCTTGAAATATCTCAACCGAGACATAAAAAAGTTTGATAGATAAAAGTAGAAGAAAATTATGTATATTGTCACATATTTATTCAAGTATTTTAGACAATAATGTATTTATTTTTCAGGGTTCATTTATATTATGTTAGAAATGAATTACATACATGTACTCTACTTCACGTTTGAAATTGTTCTTTAATTTTTCAGACTGTTCTGAAACAAATCATCTGTTTAGCATAGATTATCAATTTTTGTTTTTCATATACATTTTTTGGTGAAGAAATCTATTCATAAAAATAGTTTTTATATCCCATATAGTGATTTGGAAATGTATTTGAATATATCGAAAATGTAATGCATGTTCATATTCTTTGGGCACCAATAAATATTTTATTATTACCGTTCTATTTATTACTACCTACCTACACATATAAAGCATATCGATTGGATGGTATTAAGAGGGGAGAAACCAAGCCCCTTTATCCTAATTGGAATAAGACCACTACTACTGAATTTGGAAACCAATTTTATTTTGATGAATGTCGTCAACATTCATCAAAAACTTCATAAACAAAAAATGTAATATTGACTGAGATAAGCCCTATGATATCTATCACTTCTGTCGATGTTGAAAACAGTTTATTTGTAAATTTCACTATGCTGTAAGTAGAATAACATAATATGTAGCCCCAATATTTGTAATTTTCTCTTCAGATATTGATTGAAAAAGAAATAAAAGAATTTCGAGAGCTCTCAATTAAAAGCAGATAAAAGTCTACTTTCTTGTTCCCATATAAGCCTCATTTCCTGTCAAAAACAAACCTTATATATATATATATATATATATATATATATATATATATATATATATATATATATATATATATATATAGAACGATTCAACTAACGTTGATGAATATAAATATTTTGGAATCCTTACATTTATTGAAGAATAGTTTATGGGAAATTTAGTCAGCTAAGTTATGAGACAACTACCTATTTCTGTACAACATTCCTTGAGTTGTCTTCCGTAAAATATATGTCATGATGTTCCTAGACCATATAGAAACTTTGCAAATTCATTTGACATATAAATATGTCTGGTCTTGGTATAGATGACAAGTGATAGCATCAGTTCAGGTAGTACGTTTTTCACATTGACTTTCATACCAAAATATTCTATTCGAAAATTTGAACAAATATTCCAGAATGAGTATAATAAATAAGTAAGCTAGACTCGTTTTCATTCGTTAACCATCAACCAAGTTTTGTTTCCATTCAATATATTGATCTAGCCTAAAACTGGATCTAAAAACAAATCTTTTGAATTCACTAATAATTACATTTGTTCAGTCAAAGTTATTTTTCCTAGTGTAGATATAGAAATAGAGATAATGTTATACAATTACAATTTCTCAGTGTGAAAATAGATATAATCTGTCATTTTCGAGGTCATAGAATTTTGACACACAAAGATCAAAGGTTACGACAAAGCTGTCGTATCTGGTAGGGGTCTATGTAATCTGTGGCAGTGTGAGATAGGTTAGCGTCATGAAAAGGTCGAGAAAAAGACCGGCTCTTCTCAATTATCATAACACAGAAGAAATAAGGCATCGCAAGTTATGCTTTCATGTGTAAAGATATTGTAAATGTACAAAAGTGTAAATAGTGTAAAATAATAGTGTAAATATATACAGTCCAAAACAAATCGAAGCATGTCGTTTATTCACCCAATGAGACGAACCCAACGGACATCAACACTAATAACTTTCAATGGGTTTCGAGAAGAAATGCATACATTTCCAGAATGAGCTATATCACTTCCTTGATCGTTCTTCAACGAATGACTTTGCGATTTTCTAAATTTCAATGTGCTTCTAAAACTCTGATGGGAACGAGATACCTGTCTGTTATATTTTGTTACCACATTGGGTTTGATTTTTTTTTATTTCTTCTCCTTCACTATCTGTAATTTATCAATTTACTGAGTTATATGGTATTCACAGTCTACAAGAAAACATTACTGATCCTAAAATTGATAAAATGTTTGCAATAGAAATGCATCGCAATATAGAAATCATGTTTTTTCTATGGAAAATGATATAAGAAGGCATTTCAATTGTTCAACTTTTCCGACTTTGCTCTCCTAATCATACGATCCTACTAAAACTTGTCAAAATTGTATACGGTCTTGAACCGAATAAGATATCAAAAACTATTAAATTTTGCTGAAAGCCATTTTGATAGGGTTTTGTGCCCTCTCCTTTGAACTACATCTCAACTAAAACTGTTTAACACTCATAATGACAATCTTGAATCGAACACTGAGGTAGAGACGATAATATTTCTACAGATTCAATTACACTCATAGCTACATCTTTCGCTAACACTGTAGCTTTAGTTCAATAAAATATTTTCCGTTGAAACCTAACTCAAATATAATGTTTATTAATTAAGATAGTGGAAATCTACCAAATCTAATCTCATATTCCCGGAACTCACAAAACTTATTGATAGCAACACAATGTACCCGACTATCTCCTAAACAACTACTTGTTAAGAAAATCAATCAACAAAGGCCAATTATTGAGATCAAGTTGGTCGTTGAGTAAGCAATTTTAATTTTTTCAGTTGAATAATTTATAGGTATTATGAGAAATTAAGCTTCATACCTTTATTTTCGACATGAAGGATTCAGAAGTTTTCATCGAAGTTATGATCTTCTTCTAAAATATGATTGGCATATGTCAAATTTATCGTCTTTTTTACATAACTCATACAATGTTCTCGTATTCGACTTTTTAATATTCTACGTGTCTCACCTTCATTTACCTATACTTTGGATCGAGATGATAGAAATATATATCATATATACTCACTCTAGACTACTAATCCCGCCAATTTTCACGGCAAAAAGCATGCCGCGTATGCGACCCGTTTACGATGTGCGCATGCTCGTCATCAGTGTAGTTTTGGTAGATCGTTGCCAAGTTTGAAAATAATTTGGTGTTTCAATTCAGAGTTTTGTGTCAAGAGACAATAAAACCCATCTCATTTGAAAGAGACAAATTTGTCAGCGCATGCATTTAGATTTTTTAAACCCGAAAAAACCTTTTAGACATAGATTACTCCGAATTTTAGGCGCGAAAGAAACTTATTTGAAACAATAATGTACCCAACGCTGCTGTTATTATAATGATCGTGCAACAGTGCTTTTTCATCGACAGGAAGAATTGTCACTAAGATCTGTCACTCTTGTCAGATATCAGAGACAGTTTTTAGAACTTCAGATTTTCTCTTTTGGTTTTGTGTGGTGTTTGTTGTTGGTTCTTTTATAATTCGTGAATTTCCAGTAATCTTGTTCATTAAAGATATTTTCTAATAGAACCTCTTCTTCCTACAAATAAACAATGAACTGTTTAGTGTTGTGTGGAAGTAAATGAAAAATACCTGAAATACATTATTTTTGGTAGAAAATGAAATCTTTATGCATCTTTATTTTGCTCAAAATAGCTTGATATCATTTTAGCTTGACAAAAAAGGCATGATTCTTGGTTATTGTCTTTAGGAAGACCAGCAGAACATTTGACTGAGAAGATTGTAATTTGTGGCAGATATTTTCCTCATGAAGATTTATGTGAAAACGGCAATATAATCATTTGAAACCTAGTGCAGTACCAATACTGTGTCTGCGTAAGCATGCATGGCGGGTGATATAACATTCTGCAAACAAATTTCGAGTATCAGCCACACCGCTTATACGAGTAATTGAGTTCTAGATTCCTACAAAAAGAACTGAACATACAGAATCGCCGCAGGAAATTAATGTCAATTTATATGGGAGTGCTTTTCATTGATGATAAGGAAAATTTCTGGTCTCACTTTTTCATGCACCCCCATTGTGGAAATTGCACTAAGGTAACACAACCATAAATACTAGTATAAATAGCATGTTAAGGTGCAAAAAATATGATGAAAGCGAAAGTTGAATCTGTTATATCAAATGGCGCCATTTATACAACAATCTTATAAGTTTATGCTGAAAACCTTTGATGTTACCTTATGTTTATGATAATGCTAGTGCTAAACTTGACTAAATCCACCCTTAATGATTCAAATTAAATGCAGGTTACATATTTTGACATTGATCGTTCTAGAAAAAAAAAACTTCGAGCTGTCAAGCATCAATTTTATGAATTGATGGCAATCGCTGAATATTTGGGATCATAAATATGTGAAAAAATGTATTCAAATCCGCAAAATTGCAGGTATATGAGTACATTGAGTTTTCCAACCTTATTCCCCGAGATTCAGAATTATATAACGACATTTGTTAATCTTAACAATTACCATGATATTTTACCAAAACCGGGCCTGTTACAAAAAACTTTTTACAACACTTTTGATATGGGATCAGCATTCTAGAGTAAGTATATAATATGTATTTCTATGGTCGAGATCCACAATTCAAATTCTGAACTTCTGATCTTTCTGACGTTTGTGTCTTATCTTTATTATTTTTGTTGAACCTCTTTTTTTGTTCTAAACGCTACTCTTGAACTTTGTTTATGTGAAAATGAAGCTACTTTTTGTGTATCTGATCCTGAGAAGTAGACCAGTGCTGATCGACGAAAAAAAAATAGAAAAGCGGGAAAAATGATCAAGAGCATGAGACCTACCGAAATAGGAGCAAAATTTTGTTCGAATGAAGGGAAAAATAAATTGGTGTCAAAAAAATGGAAGAGGGTGGAACGGGGTGAACTTTTAGGGGTAGAAAGCGATATTTAACGGTTGTTCGCGATTGACAACGAAAGTTGACTTCCTATCAAACAAAATTATATTGCAAAACAAAATGATCCGCAACTTTTGTATCAAACACTTTTCCACATTACCTCAAATTTTCCGGGAAAATTAGAAAAATAAATTTTTCTGCTTTTAATTTTTTTCTCGGCCAAAAACTCTTTTTTTTCACGAAATTTGGTGGAAATATAACTTTTTGTTGCGTAATGCAGATTTTTCCTTTTTCTTTCGACAAATTCTGAAATAAACGGCCTCATTTTCAACTGAAAAGTTTCATCGATAAAGTTCGTCTTTTCAAGCTCGCCATCAGCTGCCAGTTTTTTCGTTGAAGCGTCTACTTTTATATTATGTAATTAAATTGGAATTTTTTTCCAGAAAACGCGAAAAAATTAAAAAACAGATTTTTAAAAATAGATTTGTTAGGTATGGTAGTGTTAATAACACCACTGAGTATAGGTATACTTTGATATACTTTTGTTAAGTATCATATAATTAGAATGACATGTTGTTGATGTTAAAACTGTTAAAATTGTTATTTCCGTCAACCGATTGCACCCCTACGCGCAACCCTCGGAAGTCTTCGAGAGACTTGTGTGAGCTAGGGAAGACGCAGCTTTTACTTTTCAACGTGTGATGCCATGCACGAGACCGGTGAATCGGTGGATCGAACCCACGCCCCCACGCTTGCGAGGCGAACGCTTTACCATCCGACCACCACGGTGTCTAGTAGTCTATCTAAAATCTGAATCATTGAGCTGTAATTTACAAACTGATTTCCTTGTTTAAATAAAAAGTTATCAAGCTGCTGGGGCTCTGTATTCAATAACCATAATATTAACCCAAACGAATATCTTTCAACCCAAACGAATACTTCTCACGTGTGTGCAAAATAAATAATGAGCTCAACGCAAAGCAGCAGTAATGCAGTACGAGCTGTGAAACCATTCAATGGTTAAAACTTCTCTGATTGGAAGCTACGCATGGAATTATATCTGGATGAACAAGGAGGTTTCGAATGCACTATAACTAAAGCCGATCCAGGTAATGCCAATGCAGTCAAAGCTGATAAAAGGTGCAAATCACTATTAGCACAACATTTAGAAGATTCATATCTGGAACATATAGGAAATAATGACACAAGCTATGACATTTGGAATTCACTTTGCCAAACCTATGAGAAAGAAGGCCCTTGCAGTAAAAGGCTACTTCTCAAGAAAGTAATGGACTTGAGATACAACATACATAAACCTTTGGAAGATCATTTCATAGTATTAGACAGCATGGTGCGTGAATTGAAAATCGTAGGAGCCAAACTGGACGAATCTGATTATTATTGTATATTACTAAATACTCATCCACATCAATTCGAATAAGTTGTAATAGCATTAGAGACATTCCATGAAGGCGATATGAAACTCGAAGATGTGAAAAGACGATGATCTGAGTTTGGCATGAAACTAAGAAGCAGTACCTTACCAAATGATGAAAAATTTGAAAAATTCAAACTCCATCAAGCATTCACAGTCACACATCAAAATCAATTCTCAAATGTAACTTTTGCGGACGTATAGGACACAAAAAAATCACAATGTTTCTACTTCCAGAAAAACTCCAATCAACAGGCAAATGTGATCGAAAATGAAGGTTCCAAAAGTTGTGAAAATGACACAGACGGTCAAGACAGTCATACATTTGCATTCATAACGCTGAATGACGGGAAATCAAACAAAAAACAATCAGAAATCAGCTGGTATTTGGATTCTGGAGCTTCAAATCATTACATAAATTCAGAAAAATACTTTACTAAAGCTGTTATATTATCGAACCCTGTCGAAATAAAAATTGCAAATACAGATGTTATGTTAAGTACCAAAGTAGGGAAACATTGTCTGATAAAAAAGGTATCTGGCAACGTATGTCTACTTGAAAATGTGTATTATGTACCAGGATTACGTTACAACCCATTCTCTGTTTGTGCTATCACTGACCGAGGATATGAAACATTTTATGATGCAACAACGGTGAGAATTTGCAAGACAGGTGAAACCGTTGCACTTGGAATACTGGAAAATAATCTTCAAATAAGTTGAATTTTATCATCAAAAATTAAAACCTTGGTAATGAAGCGCATCCGTGTGAAATTAAAACGAGTGCCAAGCTCTGGCATAGACGTTTTGGACAAGCATGTCAGAATTGAATAAACTTGTCAAAGCTGGAATGTTAGAAAAGATTAGTGCGAATGAACTCTCCTCAATAACAGAAGTATGTAAGTAGTGTGCCAAAGGAAAAATAACCAAGCTTCCTTGGAAAACCAATACAACTCCTGCTAAGAGACCTCTGGAACTCATTCACTCCGATATCTTTGGGCCAGTCAATCCTCCATCTAGAAGTGGTGAAAAATATTTTATATCTTTTCTGGACGACTTCACACATTTTACAATAATTTATGCACTTCAAAAAAATCTGAAGCAAATGATAAATTCATTCAATATGTAAAAATGGCAACATCGAAAATGAATACCACTATCAGTCGTTTGAAATGTGACAATGGTTCCGAATACAAATCCGAAAGATTTCTAAACTATTGCAGAAAAAACGGAATACAAGTTGAATATACAGTGCCATACACTCCGAAGCTGAGCGTTTGAACCGAACAATAGCTGAAAAAGCTCGTGCTCGTGCTCAGACAGTGGTTTGGACAAATCAAGGTGGGTTGAAGCAGCACTAACAGCAGTTTATCTTATTAACCGTAGTCATACTGTTAACGAAAAAATTCCTGCAAACTTATGGTATGGAAAACAGTAGATCTGAGTAATTTGAAAATTTTTGGATGTCGAGCATTTGCACATATTCCTAAGGAAAAGAGATCGAAGTTTGATCTGAAGGTAACAGAATGTTTCATGGTAGGATACACAATCAACGGATATGTTCTCTTACATGATGACGAAACATTTACTGCTCGCAATGCTATTTTTGATGAATCAAAAAGTTTCTCAGACTTCATAACCTTCGATTCAGAAAACGAAAACTCTGAACTTCAGAAGGGGTACATCAGAGAGCAAAATGAAGAAGAACTTCCAGTTGCAGAAAATGACTCTCGTCCTATTCGTAGAATTACTAGCAGACTATGAGCTGAACCTGTGTTTCCAAATTGATGTAAACTACGAAGACCTAGGTAATTTGCCATATGAAGAAACAAAAAAGTGGAATGTTGCTATGGAAAATGAATTAACTTTTATGAAAGTCGATGATGTGTGGAAACTGGTAGATAAACCACCAATTTGCTTAGTAATTGATACTAAGTGGGTTTTACGAGTGAAATCTAATAACACTTATCTAGTAGAGCCGATACCAATCATGGAGGACAATCAAAGTGTGATTTCTCTTAGTCACATCAAGTGAGCAAAAGGTCAAAACATGTGGAAATAAAATATTATTTCGTGAAAGACTGTGTTGCTAAAAATGAAATAATTTTGAATAATGTAAGCACTACAGAACAAACAGCTGACATTTTAACGAAACCATTAGGTTTGCCACTGTTCATCAAACATAGAGATGCACTGAAGTTGCAAATTTGAATGAATAAATATTTGTTCTGTTATGACTATTACATATTTTGTATTTATGATTTACCATTATCAGTGTTGAGAAGGGGTGTTAGTTATGGTAGTGTAAATAACAACACTGAGTATATACTTTTGATATACTTTTGTTCAGTATCATTTAATTAGAATGACATGTGTCTAGTAGTCTGTCTAAAATCTGAATCATCGAGCTGTGATTTACAAACTGATTTTCTTGTTTAAATGAAAAGTTATCAAGCTGCTGGGGCTCTGTATTTAATAACCATAATATTAAATATTTTTAAATTTTTGTTCTAAACTCAACTTTACCACATAACCACAAATTTTCCGGAAAAATCAGAAAAATTTGGTTTGAATTGTTTTTTGTATGAAAATTGTATGTGTGTCGCAAAATCAAGTGGAAATATACCTTGTTATGTTCTGAATTAGATGTTTTTATGGCAGCGAAATATTTATTTTTCTCGAACCTCTTTGAAGTACTCGGAAAGTGGGCGGCTCATAGTTAGCAAAACGAATTTTAAACACCTAGAAAAACGAATGAAGTAACAGGCAAGGAGCAGTTGGAGAATGTTTTAGAGATTCCAGCTTTGATGATTAAAATATTTAAACACGAAAACACTCAAAATTATTGAATTGGGATGCAGTTTATGGGTTGAAAACGGTTTTTTGCGATTCGAGGCGAAGCGTGACATCTTAGCGGAAAATTATCAAG
Source organism: Chrysolina oricalcia (assembly GCA_944452925.2). NCBI lineage: Eukaryota > Metazoa > Arthropoda > Insecta > Coleoptera > Chrysomelidae > Chrysolina > Chrysolina oricalcia. Next base: position 46,529,947 of record OX101820.2, read on the forward strand.
AGAAAGGTTGTGGATAATGAAAAAAAAAAAAAACTTTTGTTTCTAACAGTTTTTGACATAACCTTAAATTGACCGTCAAAACGGCGAAAAACCGAGTTTGGAAAATTGGAGGTTATGTGGAAAAATCTAGAAAACAGAAGTAGATCTTTTAATTTACAATAACTGTAACACCAAAAACACTTTTTAGATAGTTACTTGCTCATTTTATACAGGAGTACCTGTGAGCTGCTCAGATTGGTATGGGAGGTCGTGGGTTTCGTTATCTGCCAGTTTAATAGATGGATCCTTTGACAAAAATTAAATAATCGAAATTAAAGAAAATATCAAGGTAACTATGTGGACACCAGGTTCTTTTTTATGAAAATACCAAAAACACGAATGTCAAAGGATGTACTTTGTGCTTCTTTCTCAACAGTAAAACAAAAAAATTCGGAAAACACTATATTCACAATTTGTTTATAAGTTTGGATACAATAAAAAAAAAATTTATATAATTGAGATTTGAATTTCTAAATTTCTACAAAAACATTACGATTGAAATAATTTGAGTTTACAAATTTGGAAAGAGTATAATCGCTTACAAATGACTGGTTTGTTTACTTTTTATGATCAGTGTTTGCGATGGTGTAGGAAGACTTACTCCAGAGCTCTATTTCAACGTTGGATGTAGGAGCCTTGTAGGGTGTCTCGAGACAGCGGCTGCTCTACTAGCTGGATAAGTTTGTAGTAGCCTATCTGGTATATTGAAGTTTTTCCTAAAGCTCAGATGTTTGAATGCTGAGGTTACACTGTGGAAAATAAAAACAAACTAGTACCTTGTCTCAAATTGACAAATGCGATAAGAATAATCAACTTACAGATTACCTTTAAAGTTTGTTACAGAAATGGTAAAAATTTATATTTTTACAAAAATAACATTTGTCTAAAAAATAACATACTAAAGATTTGCTGATGACAAGAATTTATGATGAAGTTTAATAAATTTAGAACCTTCTCATGCAAAATTAGAGAAGGCCAATCTCAAGCGAGCATGAGAAAAATAATTATCATGAAAATATTGTTTTCATAAACTGAAGAATAAAATATTCAAATTAGAACAGTCATCCAGACTGGCAAAAGGATATCAAATTATTGATCTTTCTTATCGATAAAGAAAAATAATTATAGAATGTCTCCAGACTGAGGAGAAAGAGAAAGTGTAACGATAAAGCGTAGAGATAAATTGTAACGAGAAATTTCCTCGAGAAATATAAATCAAAGATATATCTCCAGACTGAGGAGAAAAATAAAGTGTAACGATAGAGTGTACAGATAAATTGTAACGAGAAATTTCCTCGACAAGTATAAATCAAAGATATATCTCCAGACTGAGGAAAAAGATAATGTACTGAGAAAGTTCATCGTTAACAAATTTGCAACGCAAGCAGATGGTTGTTTTGAGTTTTCCTTCTGACTGAGGAGAAAGAGAGAGTACCTCGATATCAAATTTCACAAAGCAAACGAAATGTTGTTAAGGCAATAGATTTTCTCTCTGGCTAGGCTTTTCCATCTAAACGTGGCTAGTGAGTGATCCAGAATAGATCGAACCTAGAGTTCGGAAAATCATGAGTGAGTCTAGCTCCTACAGATTGTAATTAAATGAAATGAAAGCAATGACTCACCCACGAATTCCGTACTCCTAGCTACCAGACCAGTCCTTGGTACAGATCACCAACCAGGTTCAGGAGGAGTGCCTTTAGCTCCTATTCACTGTTCACACTTCTAGCAGATTGATATTCTCTGAGCGTTCCAGGAAAACTTGTGGAATTACTTGTATCACTGAAAATCATAAAGCAGGAACAGAAACAGGTCTAATTGATATTTAAGTCCAAAAATAATGGAATAAATCGAAATCATCAAAACATGTGAATCATCACTTCTAGAGGTTATGTTATGGACTAGTTAAATTTTGACATTTTCGGACCGACTAGTCAAAAGACGATACGAAACGTTAATAAAATGTCAATCAGGTATCAGGATAACATTAAATTATTTAAGATTGGAAATTTTAAAAGTATTTATGAGTGACGCCATTGTTTATATAGAAGTAAGATAGTTAGTCAATGCCTGTGTAATTGGTGTTGGACGCAAACACGAGTGTCATCTAGCGTGATTAGTTACAAACGTGAATATTTGACGTCATTTTAATGCAGGTTCCTTAAAAAAACCCTGATTTTAATGCTGTCCCATTGTTTCAATCAAGTTACGACATGACTTGGAGGCCAGATCACTGAAGTTACGACATGACTTGGATGCAAGCTCACTATCGCCATCTACATGTCGCATCCATTTTGATCCAATTTTAATCCCATAAGCTTAACTAACTATATTCTATATAAACAATGGTGACGCTCATGTGGCCATCTTTGTTTCACCAGAGACGTGAATCAAGTCGCCAAAATGAATTTAATACATTTAAAGAAAAATCTGCCAAAGAGAAAGTCGATATGTAGGTAGATCGATTCGATCAAATAATCGAATTAAAATTAATCGTTATAAAATATACGACCTTTCATTTCTTCATTTTGGAAAATCAATACATCTCCTGAAGGGAATCTCGAAACACCCAAACGCCTTGAATTCTTGCTTCAGGGCCGATGAAGGGCCTCCAAGAAAGGATATCCCATTTATCTCGCTCTTTCTATCTGCAGTGTTACCAATGCAGTAATGTTGATGCATTTCACATCACAGAACAATAAGGTATGTAACAAATGCTGTCTTTATAATTAAATAGAGCATTATCACAACTGATTCGACCGAGCGGAGTCGTTAAAACATAATAATAATTGGGAACGTTGGGCTCTAATTTTCTAGGAACCAGGAATCATACCTCACAGCATTTAAGATTTCTAACTCACCTTACTTTTTCATCAGATGATCCCGACTTTCTATACTAGATGCTGGATTGAGAACTCGTTGCGGAACTCACTTTAGCACTCAAATTTACTTACTCTGTTCAACTCTAAGTAAAATAATTTTCTCTCAAATCAAAAGGATTTTTGTAAACTGGATAACTTTTGAGAATAAAAACCATAATTCAAAACACTTATATCTATTAAACAAAACAATAAGAAATAACAACAAAAGATGTTTGGGACATTTCTCAAATTATTTGATGAAGCAACTTCTGATTTTAACTGATAATATAATTTAAACCGGAAAAAAAGGTGAATGAGGCCAGACAATTAACTAATAATATAACAAGATAAAACGTAAAAGACTCGAAATAATTCAATTACAACAAATACTAAGAGTTGATTAGAAGAATCAACTTTTTAGAGACAAGTGGAAAAGATCGACTTTATATATCTTCAAAGAATGAAAATTAACGATAGTACCCAGATTGAATATCGTGTTGAACAGAGTTGAAATATGACAATTACAATAACTTGAGTAAACTAATAAAAATGCGCAACCACATGTTGACCTGAACGAATGAAACGAAAGACTCACTTTCGAAATTGTGTCCAATTTCAAAGTTCGATCATCTATCCTCTCTGCAAAGTGCTTTCTGGGTGGCCTATCATAAAAATCTGTGCCTCTCAACAAAAATAACATATGCAAACTATTGGGATATTGAAAGGTTCTCTGGTACTCATCTGAAATGCCCTATTTGGAAATATTATTACAAGACTCTTAAAAGTAATATGATACACTCGTTTTAAAGATGTTCCTTCGTAACCAATGTATTTCTGAGAATCTTTGTTAGGATAACGTTATTTCTACACAAGTGTTCGACGGTTTCTTGACCTGAGAGGATTAACTAGGGGTTGGGTAAATTCTTATGTCCGGTCATAAAATACGTCCTGTTACAGGTACATCGGAACAAACTATAATCGGAACAAACTATCATCAGATGTGAAATCTATTCAATTATGATATAATTTCAGATGGGAATTATAAAAGGAACGTAATGTTTTACATTTCATAACACAACATTTTTGTTTACCTTTTTTTGTAGGAGGTTAATTTTCGCTGCAAATCGTGAGAAACCATTTTCACCGCCAAAAGTTGACCTCTTCTCGCCCTTCTATCAAAATCAAATCCTCATCTGTGTCCTTGTTTATTCTTTGAACCTATTGAGGTAACATAAAATTAATATTCTCGAAAGGTTTCAACTGTTATTTTCAATAATTTTAATGAACAAATATGAGTATAGAACATAAATTAAAAAAATATATTTTTGAATATCTGTTTTTTAATTTTTTTCGCGTTTTCTGGTAAAAAATTCCACAGTAGTGCTATAAATTATTAGTATATGCATCTTTCCAAAGGGTTATAGGGATGATTTGATACATTTTATTCGAGATACAATGGAACTAACTATAATCTTTCTCAGTTTATTTGTAGGTATTTATCATATTTCATTTTATATGTTCATATATTTTGTACTTAACAAAACTGAATAAATGACTAGATAGAAACCAGATAAATTAAAGAAAAATAACGTCATCTACGTATATGCCAATACAAAAACTGTTTTGAAAGTTTGTAAATTTTTTCGAAGTGTGCATGGAAATTTCTGCTAGTAGGGGACTCAGCGTATTTCCTATAATCAAACCTTATTCAAACCTTCTGTACTATGATACACTCGTTTTAAAGATGTTCCTTCGTAACCAATGTATTTCTGAGAATCTTTGTTAGGATAACGTTATTTCTACACAAGTGTTCGACGGTTTCTTGACCTGAGAGGATTAACTAGGGGTTGGGTAAATTCTTATGTCCGGTCATAAAATACGTCCTGTTACAATCCTCCCCCCTAAGAATAGTGACAATTTTTTTTTCCTCGAAATAAATTGTTACTCCAGATCCTCCTCACATTTTTCAAACTTACAATTCTACAGTCTGTGTTTATGCAGTTCGTATCCCGCGCGTAATGGGTTTCCGCACGCCCATGGTTGTAACACCAAAGTCATAAGTCTGTTCACTCACGCACACGTCGATGTAGCTCCGTAGATGTTGATACTGTCTACTCCAATTCCATTGGCTTCTGAATCCTTCCTGGTTTCCGGTTCCTTGGTTCACAGAGCTATCAGGTAAGCTCCGATCCATCATCGTGAATAATAAATGGAATCTGTTCACCTGAGAACTGGTTACTCCTTCCCAAGTGTCCAAAGGAAGATGTTATCTTCGGACTGGCAATCTCTTGCAACCGATATCTCCCACTCTCCATGTGCTAGATATACAACTCTGCTCCATGGTCCTCGCTTGGCACCAGTTGGGCGACAACTGCATCTCAAGTGAACATTCTCCAGGATCTTCTTCTCGGAATGGTAGTGTGGTGGGAACTGAATGGTGATGTTCCCTTGATCTCCTGATATGCTGCAACCTGCTCTCCCATCGCTGACTGCTCATCTCTCCGAAGTTGGTGGTAGAAATCCTCGATGTCTCTCGGCTGGAAATAATCTACGAAACTGAATCTTGGGTCCTGGGGTCCTTGGATCGTCGTCTAGAGTCCTTGGTCCTTCGTCTGGAATCTCCGGTCCTTCGTCTAGTATCTTCGGTTTTACGTCTTGGGTCCATGGTCCTTCGTCTAGAATCCTTGGTCCTGAACGTCTTGTGGTAGCCTCAGCTGTGGTCCTAGGAGGTGGCGTCCTGGTACTTCTTGAGTGTCCTCGGTATTCCTCAGAGCAAATTCGGTACATCTACGTAGGGGTCCTGGCCATCAGAACATGGTCCCGCTGCCATAATACCTGTAAATACAAATTAAATTAGAATTCAATAATTTCTGTTGGTGGTTAGTAAGAAATTCGGAAACTGGAAGTCTCATATTCCAGTCTCCGTTACCTAATTATGAATTCCTCCTCAACGGTCCCTGCTGATTGAATTGGTCCTGCCCAGTTGTGTAGAAGTTCTTCATTTCATTCCATTTTTCCGCAGGATCGCCGTGGAACTACTTTTTCCGCATCACTCTTGCTACCGTGCTCCTTATCCTCCTTGATTCCGTTACCGTTTGCTTTAATTTCCACCGTTACCTTTTCTACCATACTTGGAATTTTCTTTTATACTTGGAATTTTCTTTTATCCGCGACTTTCCGATCTTACTGTCTTGGGTTACGCTTCTTCTAACTGAACGGTACTGACTGCATGAACTTCTAAATTTTTCTCATTACGTTTTACATTTTTTTTTCTTTACTTTTTAGCATTATTTCTATTTTCGTTTAGTCTAGAAGTAACCGATTTCCTTCACTGATTAGTCATTTTCCGCAATATACCGTTGTAAATTTCGGGCTTTCTTTACTTGACCTCTTGATATAATCGTGCATATTGGTTACCGTTAGGCTTTTATACAAATTGACAAAATATGGTCTGACTAATCCAATTCTGTTCTTTCTTTCTAAAGTTTCAGGAATCTGACATTCATGCACTTCTCGATGGTATGTAGATAACTATGTGACATCTTTTCATTCCCTCTATTACAATGTGTCCCTCTGACAATATTGAAAATTTTCAGTCTATATTTTCTCGGTGATATACTCGAACTTAATACTTACTTAGATATGTTCTGAGACTTCAAAAGATTAGTAGCTAATTAATTCCTGAAGTCTGAACAATGAAATTCGATTTACGAATTCAACTATTATCTCCCACACTTGTTAGTTCATTTCTCTATGTTAGATTCTCATTTTCTCTCATTTTCTCGTTCCTTTCTAATCTCACAGGATATTCTTTCATTCAATATACTCTTACCAGATTCATTCGTCAAATAGTTGAATAAGTGCTTATTTTTAAATGTGGAAACTTTCAAATTATTAAATCGTTATGAGAAAATTAATTAAGTAATTCAGTTAAAATATTATTAGACTTTAAAAATAAATGAATAAAAATCGCTCAGTATATCACTTTTTACCAATTTTCATAATCGCTTATGGAGTTTTCTTTGCCAATTTTATGACGATTTCATTATTTTTATTGTCAGGTTTCTTCCTGTTCACATCATTATCCTCTTTCCATTCCCGCGTGTTTCACCAATTTTCATATTTGGTGTCAATTATTCACCATCCTTCGCCACCATTTGTCAATCTGTTTTCATTTCAATACTTATTTTTTCACATACAAAATTTCACTCTCAATTAATTCGGCTAACCAATACACATTTTTCTACATTATATTTATTATCTTTAAATTTTTTTTTTCTTCTCTTCAGACTCCTAACTGAGAGTTGTACGATTTATTATTCCTCGTAACTGAACTTTTTCTTCGCTTCAGCCTATTTTCTCAAATTTCCACAACTGTTTTCTTCTTTATGCTTCTTCAAATTCACAAAAACTTTTTTTTTTCCGCCTATGGTCTCGAATTCTCTCTCTCTCGAATTCTTACCAACTGGTTTCTTCTTTATTTTTTCTTCAAAATGACTACAATTTTTTCTTCTCCTCAGCCTATGGTCTCGAATTCTTTCTCTTGAATTCTTACCAACTGGTTTCTTTTTTATTCTTGTTCAAAACCACCAGAACTTTTTCTTCTCCTCAGCCTATGGTCTCGAATTCTCTCTCTAGAATTCTTTCCAACTGGTATCTTCTTTATTCTTCCTCAAAACCACCAAAACTTTTTCTTCTCCTACTGAGCCTATTCCAGGAAAGTTAAACAATTTTCTCTCTCACAATACTCGAATTTAAACAACATTTACATTCCTCGAAATTCTATTGGGATTCGAACCAAGTAATTAGCTGACCTGACCGTTCCAGGGGGTCGACTTCCCCTGAGACACTCAAATCGCGAACATGAAACTGGTACATCCACCTTCTAGAATTTGAGGTTGGGAAAGTCCCTATCAAAATTATAAAATTTTCCGATTTTCACTTTCCTGGTTTACAGCTCAGTTCGGCTCGGGATTCGGGAAAAACAGGATCCTTTGTCAAACGGCTCAAGATGCCAGAGGAAACCGTCCTGGTTTCTCTGTGGCATTGGGGAAACGACGCGAAGTGCTAAAGGGTACACTTTTTATTTTTCCTCGACCAATTTTATAGCATTACTTGCTCTTCGATTTACTCTATCGGTATCTATATACAACTTATTTTCTATTACGGGGTCGGTATCACCTCGGCGCGGAAATATCCTTCGCTGCCGGAATATGATCATAGCCCTGCTGGTGCCTATGATCGGTTTCCCCCGCTCCCTTCCTAGCTAAAGCCTTGGTCGAATGACATGCATTTGTCCCTCTGTCCTTTACTACGAAGAGAAAGCTGTATTGGTTTTCCTATGTACAATGTTCCGGATCAAATCTTCCGGCTAAATTATCGGCTGGTTTTTTTTTTTTAATAATTTTTTTTCTTTTATCTCCATTTACTTTACTTTTATACCCCGTTTGGAACTTTATTTATTTATACTTCCTTCCCTAGGAATAACATTCTTTGTTGCAAGTTTCTTGATAAAATCCGAAACGTTCCCAGTTCAACCTACTTTTCAGAAACAATATATAAATGGTATGACGATAAAATTCGTATCCTAATTATATCATAAATTCAATCAAATTTTGGTTAAATAAAAAATACTTTGTGCAAATGAAACCAAAAGTTACTCTGGCAGAAAAATTCTGAAATACGGTCCTGTAATGGTGTCAATATCATTGTAATGTAGTATGCGAAACAAAAATTTAAATAATTTCACCTGTAATAAATACCATATGTAAATCCAAATGTTACCTGATCCTCTTCTCTAAACTATATACCATCCGTGTGTATGCAGAAATTTTCCTCAATTTCTCGTAAATTCCATTGCTTTTCGTCCCTGAATACTATCAACTATACCAAGATTTATTCTAATACCTTTTGAATTAATCAATTTCTCGAAAGTTTGATCATTCTTATTAATTTTTTTTTTCAAAACGATTACCTTTCAATTACTAGAAAATCGGCTACTTTCAATATTTTTTTTTTGCTGGGAATACAATGAATCATTTCTGCGTACTACTTTTTTAATTATTCATGTAACACATGTGTTATTTTAAATCTGTAATTTTCGATTTCAACTTTAATTTTCATAACAATTTCCTTTAAAACATTGCAAAAGTAGGTAAGTCCCACAAGATACGAAGATATCTCAAATACTTTTTTTTCAAATTTCAGGATACTCATTTCATTTTAACAAAAATTAGTCAATATTTAATTCGATAATATTCCTAAGAAATAATATCAACAACACATCAATAAAAATTATGGTTTCCATCAGATACTTATTCACTGAACTAATTTTAACACCAATCACAAAACAAGGTACATAAATTTTGACTATTTTAGCAGTTTCAGTTCTTTACCATAAATTTAGTTTGAATATATTTTCTAATTGAATTTGTTAATTACATCACCTTCAAATTATTTATTGATAATGGCTCGAAAAAAACCATGGTGTGTAAATGGAATATCTATAAAACTTACCAAAAATATTTATTATTTTATTATCTGTAAACCATAAAGGTTTATGATTCGAAATAGTTACACTTGCTTCGAACTGAATAAAGTGTTGGTGAACCACTTAGATTTTGTATCTGACTTTTACTTGAATTTATAATTTTCCTTTTTTTTTTTTTTTGTTCTTTTTTTTTCAGTTGGTTTAAGCTTTAATTTTCATAGATTTTATAGAGCATCATCGCCCGCTGTAACTTGTAGACATATTATTGAATAGGTGTATCCGTGGAACTTTGATTATTTATTTTGACAAAATATCATAGCACTCTGTAGTTCAGTTGGATACATTTTCTTTGAAGAGAAATAATACTGAAAATAATCTAAAAGCAATAATTAATATCGTTTGGAAAAATTGATATCTATACTGACACAGTTGACATCAGGAATGTTCTTACTTTTTTTTTCATTTATCATTACTTGGGAAAAGTTTATTTACCCCATTGCAGGTGGCATCAATTTTTTTTTTATGAAATTTTGTTAATCGTTGCGATTTTTTTTTCTACAAAATTATATTGAATGAGGATTCAGGTAGTGCAACTCTGATGGTCTAACATTTTATATCTCATAATATTCAAATATGTTATTTCTGTGTTCATCTTCAAAAATTAAACCCTTGGATTTCTTCGAACTAGTGTTCTACTTTTCTCATTCACCAGCTACAAATATATCACTTTTCACCTTACTGTTAATTTAGAATCAATTCCCTTTATGGAAAAATATAGTCACTTGTGGATGAAATGATGACAATAATATAATAACTGAAACTTTTATGCAGAAAACACACTTGACTTGAACACGGCAATATCAATAGAAAACGAGAAGGAAATGCACCATTTAGATAATTCTTAAAAATGAGTATTGACGATACTCTATGAAATGAAGCAAAACAGTGGAATCTGAAGTCCTAGGAATAGAACCAACATCGATAGGTGCAAAATAACAAGAGAACAAATCACTAGACATGTGAAATAAAACTTATAAACCACAAGTTTCCTGAATGATATTTGACAATAATAATACAAACGAAAAAACAACGATTTTATTCGTATGTTACTACCCCAGAAATGGTTAATCTGTCACAACTGCGTTGTGAAAATAAACTACGGTTAAATTGCCTTAGATGAGCGATCTCAAAAGTTACTTCAATAGGTATTATCAGTAGTGACTTGGGGTGATACAAAAATTAAAATATTTGTGCTACAGTTCATTTTAGGTGAGTTTTACCTGGAAAATATCCATTATCGTAAATATGAGTGAACTTTATTTGAGTTATTAAATTCGTAACACAAGAAAAATACTTAAAAACCCGGTTCGTCCTTTTATGTGAGCCATTCCTATCAGAGCATATAGTACCAAAATTACCTAAATCATAATTCATCTATACATCATTTAAATTATGTGAAAATCTATATAATTTGACTAATGCTTTTCTTTGTTCAAAAATATCAACAATTGACGCCATCTGTTTTTTATTTATAAACAATTGACCTTTTAAAATATTAAATTCTCCGTTCATAAACGGTTTTCGTTATTTTGTGACACGAAATTTTCGAAAACTACAGCCATCATTCGTGGGAGTCTTTAATTTCCATTTTTGTCTTATTTCTGAATCATATTGCATTTTCCTCACACCTCTGGGTGTTTTTTTTTTCTTTCTTGACTTTTATACAATTGAATATTCGAATATTTCTATAAAACTAGATCTTGAACAAATAACTTCTGACACGTCTCTCATAGAAAAATATTTTGACGACTTTAACTATTATTGAAGATATAAACAAACAACAAAAACACAGGAAGTATAATAGGTTTTGCTCTAATTATCAAACCAAAAACTTAATAAAATGTCGCAACGTTAAATATAATTATTCATTTGTTTATTATACCTCATTTAATCAAAATTTCGTACGAATGCTCTTGACCCTTTGGCAATAAATGACATAGCCTTTAGTGCCGAATAAAACAATAATTTACAAGCTTGTTCTGGGTCGAAAGTAGTGAAAGGCAATACGATTTCAATAGCTATCCAAACAAAAAAAAAATTTACCCTCAGCGGTAGGTTTGAAAGATGCAGTATTTTGTACAATGACCATCCAAAATTTACGGTTTTATAAAAATCACATTCCTGACTATTCGTCTTTCAATCTGCATTTTTAATAAAAAAAAATGAATTATGCTGTTTTAAATTTCATTGTATTCCCTTTTCTTATTCAATTTATTTCTATTTATTACGTAACAATTTTTGATATTTGAATAATTTGACTAATTTTGGAACCTACTTCTTGCTATCATTACTTTCGCTATCATTTATAATTTTTTTTTTTCAATTTTTCTGTTATCATTTTGAGTTTTTCTCCACTTAGTTTCCTTACCAAATTTGTCAAATTATTATGTTTAACGGCCTGTAGCCGGAGCCTTCGTTTCGAGTCATTTGAATGCGCATTATAATTGACAATTAAACATTATTTTTCGACGTTCTCATTCCTCAATTCTTCAAAAAAAATACCACTGGATGCTGAAAGAAAGGTTATTTTTTTCATGTGGAGGTACAATTCTCTAGGTTTTTCTTGTGATTGCCTTTGAAATTTGAATTACCTGATCTAATATAATATCTGTGAATGTTTAATTTCTCTGAAATCAAATCATATAAAATTTTCGCTATTATTCTAATTTAACTGAGAGCTTACATGATAATTGAGACTAGAAATCGAATTACTTGAAAATGCACGTGATGGGATTCAAAATAGGTACGTTTTTCTGTTAAAATAATAAAACTCTGTCTCTTTCTGAATTCATAAAATACAACATACTTATAGAAATAGATTTATCAACAATATCTTCGATTTAAATGAAAGCATATTTGACAATATTATAGGAAGAATGAAAAAGTGAATTCTGATTTAATCAAGAATATAATTACTCTATATTTCCGATGTCTCTCATGTATAAAACAGATTAGATAATGAAAATATCTATTTATTTTCCTGACAACCTTAAGAAGCCTATTTAACAAATATATCTACTTTCCAGAAAATACCCCAGATTACTGACACCAATGTAACAAATGCTGTCTTTATAATTAAATAGAGCATTATCACAACTGATTCGACCGAGCGGAGTCGTTAAAACATAATAATAATTGGGAACGTTGGGCTCTAATTTTCTAGGAACCAGGAATCATACCTCACAGCATTTAAGATTTCTAACTCACCTTACTTTTTCATCAGATGATCCCGACTTTCTATACTAGATGCTGGATTGAGAACTCGTTGCGGAACTCACTTTAGCACTCAAATTTACTTACTCTGTTCAACTCTAAGTAAAATAATTTTCTCTCAAATCAAAAGGATTTTTGTAAACTGGATAACTTTTGAGAATAAAAACCATAATTCAAAACACTTATATCTATTAAACAAAACAATAAGAAATAACAACAAAAGATGTTTGGGACATTTCTCAAATTATTTGATGAAGCAACTTCTGATTTTAACTGATAATATAATTTAAACCGGAAAAAAAGGTGAATGAGGCCAGACAATTAACTAATAATATAACAAGATAAAACGTAAAAGACTCGAAATAATTCAATTACAACAAATACTAAGAGTTGATTAGAAGAATCAACTTTTTAGAGACAAGTAGAAAAGATCGACTTTATATATCTTCAAAGAATGAAAATTAACGATAGTACCCAGATTGAATATCGTGTTGAACAGAGTTGAAATATGACAATTACAATAACTTGAGTAAACTAATAAAAATGCGCAACCACATGTTGACCTGAACGAATGAAACGAAAGACTCACTTTCGAAATTGTGTCCAATTTCAAAGTTCGATCATCTATCCTCTCTGCAAAGTGCTTTCTGGGTGGCCTATCATAAAAATCTGTGCCTCTCAACAAAAATAACATATGCAAACTATTGGGATATTGAAAGGTTCTCTGGTACTCATCTGAAATGCCCTATTTGGAAATATTATTACAAGACTCTTAAAAGTAATATGATACACTCGTTTTAAAGATGTTCCTTCGTAACCAATGTATTTCTGAGAATCTTTGTTAGGATAACGTTATTTCTACACAAGTGTTCGACGGTTTCTTGACCTGAGAGGATTAACTAGGGGTTGGGTAAATTCTTATGTCCGGTCATAAAATACGTCCTGTTACAGGTACATCGGAACAAACTATAATCGGAACAAACTATCATCAGATGTGAAATCTATTCAATTATGATATAATTTCAGATGGGAATTATAAAAGGAACGTAATGTTTTACATTTCATAACACAACATTTTTGTTTACCTTTTTTTGTAAGAGGTTAATTTTCGCTGCAAATCGTGAGAAACCATTTTCACCGCCAAAAGTTGACCTCTTCTCGCCCTTCTATCAAAATCAAATCCTCATCTGTGTCCTTGTTTATTCTTTGAACCTATTGAGGTAACATAAAATTAATATTCTCGAAAGGTTTCAACTGTTATTTTCAATAATTTTAATGAACAAATATGAGTATAGAACATAAATTAAAAAAATATATTTTTGAATATCTGTTTTTTAATTTTTTTCGCGTTTTCTGGTAAAAAATTCCACAGTAGTGCTATAAATTATTAGTATATGCATCTTTCCAAAGGGTTATAGGGATGATTTGATACATTTTATTCGAGATACAATGGAACTAACTATAATCTTTCTCAGTTTATTTGTAGGTATTTATCATATTTCATTTTATATGGTCATATATTTTGTACTTAACAAAACTGAATAAATGACTAGATAGAAACCAGATAAATTAAAGAAAAATAACGTCATCTACGTATATGCCAATACAAAAACTGTTTTGAAAGTTTGTAAATTTTTTCGAAGTGTGCATGGAAATTTCTGCTAGTAGGGGACTCAGCGTATTTCCTATAATCAAACCTTATTCAAACCTTCTGTACTTTTATATTTCGCGAGATATTCGCATTGAAAGTTTTCAGATTTACACCCTGTATGTTATTATTATTGCGCGCATTCATTTCATACAATTTGATTTCAATCAGTTCTACTGAAATATCAATAGGTAATTTTAAAATCATAACCACCTCATCAAAAGTGATTATGGGCCAAACTTATTTTTAGCAAAGTACCTACAAAAATTGATTGTATTTATTTGGCTGAAAATTTCTCATCTAACAGTTTACAATTTGCTGTTACAAATGTATGGAACCCAATTTCTGAATTCCGAAAGCTGCAAAAACTCGGTTTTCCATGCACACTTCTTACTTCTAAAAATCACAAAGAACAATAAATGAACTGCATAGAGTGATTACATCACATAACTGGTTGAATTTTCGAGAGTGACTTTGTAGACTTACATAACAGGAAAGTTTTTCCCATTTTACTTTTTCCATTTTTCACAGAGCAGTGTTTCATGCGGTAAATTAAACGTCAAGTATATTTGCAACCATATTATTCCAGATGTTATAAATTACAGAACTCGGGTTCAATTATATATCAGTAAACAAGCACTCATCAGCTGCAAACCTTTCACGCAATAACAAATATTTATACAATGTCTACCACCGAATAGAATGTAGCTGTATGAATCAATCTGAGTACATGATAATATCCATTTTCCATATCATTGTTATTCAAACACTTCACTTCAAGTTGTTTACGTTTTTCCGTTACAGCTGAACGGAGTAATCCCAATTATGGAATATCGTTCAAAGCTGTCTTATGGAAGAAAGAAATTCCATTCAGAACAATTACCTAATAGCCATGACGTACTTGGGACGTCTGTTTTATGTCCATTCGAAGTCGAAACGTCCGGGGACTAGATGATTCTTCCAGACGTCTTTATTTCTACAGCGATGGGACATCCTCGTAGGACATCAATTTTTGTACAAATTTAACGTCCTTTGGTAGTACATTATATGCCAGGTGTCAACAATTTCTTTAGAAAAGTCATAGCTTCCAGAGTTCCAAGGCTTTGCGATTCGAACTTGGCTCGATTGTAATTTCTTTGCTGTCCTGTCATCACTATCAAACTTAATTGAAAAACTTGTAAAAGAGTGGATTACATTTTTCAAATGACAAATAAGTATTATTTATCTCGTAATTTGGACAGATCCCAAAAAGCACAAACGATGCCATTTTTTCCTTTCTCGAACATGTTTACATCAATCTCAACAATGGAGATGCTGTAGAGGCAGTATTCTATAATTTTCTGCAGCGATTGTGTAAATCCTGCATGAACTCCTGCAAAACAAGCTCAGCTATTGAAGCTTCAAAGGAGTTTATAATAAATGGTTCAGGTCTTATATATATGAAATTTTATCTAACAGCAAAAACATTTTATGGGACGTACTACAAGGATTTGCCCTGGGCTAGATACTTTTCCCTATATATTTAGATGACCTGGCCCTTATTTCGATTCTAGGACAATTCAGAATATTCGTAGATGAAACCGCCCTCCTCTGACATGGAAAGGACAGAAAAATTATGGAAGATAGGTACTATCATGAAAGATCCTGAAATAGTAAAGAAATGGTGCGATTCTAATTATTTGTTCTTCAAAACAAAAAATCTAACTTAATAATGAAAGATTGGTTATGTAATCCAAGTCTTCCGCTTCAACGTATACAATAGGTATATTTGTCGGCAAGTCTACGACAGAGAACAACTACTGCCCCTACGACCGTTGAATTATATCTGTTAGGTTCTTAGTTCTTGGTTTTCTAAAAGAACTACTTTGCAGTGCCTTAAATACCATATATCAAATTATTTTTCGTTGATAGTAAGCTATCCTTTTAGAAAAAGGCATTATTAGATGCATTGCAAAAGTCTCGCGTAGAGTGTTAAGTAGATAATTGATTATCAAATACAATATTTTACCTTTAACATGCCTATTTGTATATAAGTTATATAATTATGTTTTTCAAAACCGGCAACCAATTTCATAATTATTGCACTAGACAAAAAGGATATTTTCATGTTCCAATAACAAAATATCTTACAGGTCATCTGATCATATGGGTTTGAAAGTATTTGATAAGTTGCCAAACTACGTAAAAACTAGTGAATCATTGACTGATTTCAAAGCCCAACTGAAAACCTGTCTAATGAATAAATGTGTGATCTGTTGATAGTATTTTTCTCTTATTTTCTTCTTCTTCTCCTCTTTCAACTGTTGTATATACTTCATGAAATAACTGAACTAATATAATGTCAATACGATGATAATATTACTGTTGGTTTTCATGTCGAGTTTTTCAATTTCAAATGCTTTTTCCGATGTTGGTCACCCTGTATAATAACGGATATAACTGTTTTATACCACCTGTTTATGAATACGAATGCATTGAATATATTTTCAAATTGAGCAGTTTCACTTCCTTGAATAACTTTTGTACTCCAACGAATAAATTTTCGATTTTCTAGGATTAGTACTATTGTTAGCGATATACTTTGGAAACTCTGTGAATGAATTACCAGTCTATAAAATCGTTTTATCAACAGTGCGTAACTCATTGTTATCGATTTGAGAGTTTCAATTACTGTTTTATCATTTCATCCCTTCATTCCTTGTAATTATTCAAACCATTGAGATTTGATGTACACTGTACATATGCAAATATTACTGTCCCTTGATTGAGAAAGATTTTTGTTTAAAAATGCATCTCATTCAAATGAATCATGAAATTTCTATGGAAAATACCATAACAATGCACTTTGGATTATTCAACTTTGCTGCCCTCTAGCGGTTCTCCTAATCATTCTCCTATAACTTGTCCAAATTGTGTAGCGTGTTGAATCCAACAAAATATCAGATAATCATCAAATTTTGCTCTCCTTTTTACAAATATTCATAAACGGCAAACTGAAATTGGATCATCATAATTTCATTAACACAAAAATTGGCCGGGTTGTTACACACTGAGAATCGTATCCAATGTACTGAGTTCAGCTACGGCGTGAAGATGGTATTTTCAATCCCTAATTGAGTCTTACTTGAGGTATGGTATATCCTTTTGGGGATTCTGTAATCAATATCTGTTTCAGTCAGTATTTATTTTACAGAAGCGAGTATTCAAATATTCATGTAAGGTTGGGACGCAAACGTCATGAAGACACCTATTCATGGGGAAAGGACTTTTAAGTCCTACTTGTATTTTTATTTTAGAATCTGTTTGCCTAACTCACAAACAATTTCACATAACATAATCACTGAAACAAGTAAGACATACGTTTTACCCGACAAATTACAGATGGGAAAATACGTTTTCCCATCCCAAAGTCGGCCATGAAAAAAGATTCTATGAAAGTAAAAAAATATATAATCACATACCCGCAACTCTTAGAAATGAGAATACGTTAACAGTTATTTCATTAAGCCCTATGAAAGAAAGCCTATTACAATGATGAATTTTATGGTTATACTTTGGTATTAATTGTATTTACTGTATTTACAACACGAATACCTTCCAAGAGAGGTTATCTTATACGATGGAAAATAGCGACTAGTTTGTCTTTCAGTCGCAGATGATTCCAGAACTGACTTTATGAACATCCTGTTCATATTTTCAATAAAATCATACTCATATATATTGCATAATAATATAATATACTTAGAAAATTAACCAAAACATTTTACTTCTACTGATTAATGAAACCAGCAAAATAAACAAAATTATTATATCAGCAATGAATGCAACAGTTAGTTAAGTTAGAAATAAGTTCTGTAAAATAAAAAGTAAAAACACAATAATACTCATAGAACAAACTGTAATCTTCTAGACTCCGTGGCAAATCTATCAGCAACCCTTTCAATTTCAATGCCAATGTCCCTATGTATATACAAAAGGGACAATCCATCCAAACGATCCTGTTCCATACAAGAAAGCATCCAACTTTTAACTCTTCGCAAAGTATATAGAAAAGCTTCTTTCGGCAGTAGCCACTGATATTGGTAGAGTTACTAAAATTTTCAAATATTTTCCGAATGTTGGATAAAAACTTCGGTCTATGCTTATGAGTGTTTCGATAGCTGTTTGGCGACATGTGTTTTTATGGATAGCTTTTTGAAATATTTGTACTTTACCCAACATTATCAATTAATCCTGAAAACTGATGAAATATTAAAGTCATCTTTTCTTTAAGGCTATTGTAGTCCATAAAATGCAGTAAATTAATGGGAATTAACTCATTACGTGAAAAACATTTTAACACTTTTTCCGATGATCTTTCAGTTATATCTGATATGATGTTACGAAAGCGTATAGAAGGGCCACATATAAAAAAATTATAAGTCCGACTTCACAACTCGGAATTAGCCTAATTCCTACTTCGCAACTCGGAATTAGTATAATTCCGACTCTACAACTCGGAATTATTATAATTCTGACTTCACAACTCGGAATTAGTATAATTCCGACTTCACAACTCGAAATTAGTGTATTCATTATGATTCCACGAGTTGGCATCAAAGTTATGTGAAAATGTAAACTTGGACCATCCAGCGAGAACTTTGAAGATTCAATACAGCTGGTGGTTGGACCTAAGATGTATGAAAAAATACACCAATTTTAGATATGCTGTGTGGTTGAATGCTCGGATTTTTGGAAACTGTAGATTTTAATCATTGCTTGATGTACCAGTTCACCAGACACACTGCATATTTATTATCTGACATCATTCACAACACCTAGGGGTCCCCAAAGACATACTGGAGGGGATTCTATTTTTCTTTGTTCTTCAATCAGGTTCACACATCACCGAAAATGTTACCAGCAATGACAACAAAACAGAAACCATTGATGTTTAACGCCTTCCAACAGGACCGCGAAAAGTTGCTGCAACAGAAAACATTTTGTTGATGAACAATTTCAGATTTGTTGTTGAATTGTTGAAAAATATGTTTTGTTTATGTTTTGTTGGTTTGATGTGGATACGGCATAAGAGTTGGAAACATTACTTTTCTCCAATAATCTACTGCATTTGAAGCTGGAGGATTGTACCGTTTTGTTTGTCTAGATGCTAAGCGAGAAACTCTCAATTCTACAGCAATGGCTTCTAAGCTGTTGGAAGCACTCTGGATTTTTGACGCGAATTCATTCTCTGAATGTGTTCTTTTTTGTTTTCAAACATCAATAACTATTGTTACATATTATGAGGCAGCATTATCTAATCCGACATTTTTTTCCTGAAGAAACTTACTTAACGGCATGGTAACATTGAACATTTCAGAAAGTACATGCACTGTCAAAATGAATTCGCAGTCGCAAATTGATTTAGAATGTCAATCATTCTTCAGTATCATTCTTAATAAATTTCAAATACCCAATTTCTGTCAATTGGTATTATTATTTCACTTCCGATAACACCAATCCATACGTTGACTCCGAATCTTTCCTGAAAATTACCTTTCTTCATTGAATGCTGATTTTGTGGGGCCCAATACCTGCAGCTTTGTCTGTTAAATATTCCATTGTTTGTTAATCTTGACTCGTCAGAAAACAGTATCTAAGAAACAAAACGGGATTAGCAGTACCATCTAATCTTCGGTTTCAATCACTTTCATACAGATACACTTGTTATACAAAATATATTCGAATAATGTCAAGAATAGGTCCACCCTGATCAGTCTTCAACACAGAACTGCAATGTTCCAAAAGTCATTTGTATTTAATGCTATTCAAATGTACAAACCCGATGAATTCAAATATAAATTTAAATATCCTACTTAAGGTTCATATAAAGTCAAATATTTCGCGTTTCTGAACTGTAAGATGGCACTGACAAGATATGTTTTTCATACCATAGTGACAGCATTGTTTATACAGAAGATAGTCAACCTTACGGGATTATAATTGGTTCAAAATGGATGCGACATGTAGATGGTGATAGTGAGCTCGCATCCAAGTCATGTCGTAACTTCAGTGATCTGGCCTTCAAGTCATGTCCTAACTTGATTGAAACAATGGGACAGCATTAAAATCAGTTTTTTTTAAGGAACCTGCATTAAAATGACGTCAAATATTTATGTTTGTAACTAATCACGCTAGATGACACTCGCGTTTGCGTCCAACACTAATTACACAGGCATTGACTATCTTATTTCTATATAAACAATGGTGACAGCGATATTTTATACTATTTTCAAATAAATTACAGTTTTCTGCTGGAATATCTACCGAATATCCAACGGTCAACCCTACTGCTAATGCATTGTTGCCAAATCTCAACAGTACTGCGAAATAGCTCACAGGATTATTATTTATTATGTAGTATTAATTGTGGTAATGTGGTTCAATGCATTATGTAGCTATATTGTCAAGGGGATTATGAGAGAAAAGGTAAGCCGCCATCTTCTCTCTTCTATTATTCCTTCCATTTTGAACGGGACTAGTAACGATTGTGTCCATACTTTCTCTACTGTTTGTAATTTGGTAGTTTATTTCAATGTTTTTCGGAATTATGAGTTCATTGTTATTCTTTTGGGCCACGTTTTCAAAGTTTTTCCTTTCTTTTCTTTTCTTTTCTTTTCTTTTCTTTTCTTCTCTTTTCCAGCTCTCCGTATACGCTTAATGTTTAGTGGTCTACAAAATATTTCAGTTTTGCAGTATCTCCGTTTTTTTGTGAATGTAGACTTCGCGGGCCTCATAACTGTTGATTAGCGACCTCTACAGAGCCTTGTCAGTGAATTTTATGAAACTAACAGAACCTCTAGTTTTTTGTTGGGTGGAAACCTCGGGGAAATAATTTTTCGAGATCAGTTGAGTCCTGTCTGTGAATTTGATGGAATTCACGGTGCCTTCATATTTTTGTTGGGTGGAGACCTCGCGGACCTCACTTTCTGAATACTGTGGGCCTCTGCTGAGTCCTGTCTACGAATTTGGTTGAATTTGTAGTGTCTTCACTCTTTTGTTGGCAAATCGCAAAACATAAAACTTATTACTTACATACTTCTTCAATTGTGTCCTTGGACTCCAAGGCTTTGAGCAGACCAATCCAACATCCAACTGATAAACTGACAAGCCCCTATCGACTTAACTTTTATTTTCGAAAAATTTAACAAATTACATCGGTTACCGCTGTCTAGAACTATTGGCAACGCAGTACAGTAAATATGACAGTGACATTAATTCTGTGCAATACTTTGTGGACATAGTAACAGAACTATTTTTGTCTTTTTGTTCATGTACTACAGAGGAATCACTTACTAAAGCGATTTACCGTTTTTTTGTCCAAGGTTTTGAAAATCTTAGTTGAAAAATATAAATCGTTTGATTTCAAGTCTAAAAAATAGTTCCTCAATATTTAGTCTTCTAAATTTCATATAAATATCACTTGCAAAAGCGATTATTCTCAACTGTCTTTGATTTAATAATAAGATTTTCAGAATTTTTTAAATTGTGAGGGAAAGTTGAAGTTGAAAATTCTTAAAAAAATCGTGATAATCTTTTACTTTGGCATTGATATGTCATGATATTTGAAATGGAATCTGATGAATGGTTCTTGAAAAAACTTAGAAAAACCTCTAAAAATTAGGTTTTTATTTTTTCCTCGAAAATTGTTCATCAGATTTTCTTCTACATCTCTCTAATTACTCAATTTGAATGCCAAAATGACCCAAATTTTTTTCAGAATTTTTAACTTTGCCATTGATTTTTTCATGGGTTTATATGCATCTTAAAACGCAGCGACCGGCTCAATAAGCTCTCTTTGCTCATTCATTTAGAAATTTGTACGTTAACTCCTTTAAATATACTAGGTAGGTGCATTATTCCATTTGTTCTTAAATTGTATTTGTTTTATAGTTACACATGTTGTGGGTCCAGAAAACATTGTCAATATCACCAAAATGTTCCATATTGTGATTTATTTTTCTTGAAATAATTTTTCATTTTTTTTATTTTAATTTAATTTTTTTTGGTCAACTGCTCTGTTGGTTAAGTGGAATAGCTTTAAGTTAGACTTCGCCATCAATTTAATAAAATTACGTTTGTTTATTGATAATAGAGACGTTTATTATTATTATTATTATTTTCCCTTTGGGAATGTACCAGTCAGACCCTGTCTCCGGTGCTCCGATACATCCGGAGGGCGCGCTGGTGTCGTTAAACCCAATAAACACTCCCTACGTCCGTAGGGTGAGTGACTATTGGGTCCGAGAATCATGTGCCCTGAGTAGACGGAGCGAACCAAGGATGACGGCCTTCTGCATTCGCGCTGCTAAGATTTCTGCCATATTACGGCAAGCAGGTATCATCTTCAAGTTGGAGAGCAGTGTGTCCATCATTCCACCAAGGACTCCTATGATCAGAACCACCATTTTGACAGAATGGTCCGGATATAACCTGCGGAGTTCAAAGAGAAGATCTCGATATTTTGTCCGTTTTTCCTCCTCTTTTCGAACGATATTCATTTCGCCTGGAGCGGAAAACTCCATGACGAATATCGTTCTACTTTGATGGTCGAGGAGGACAACATCAGGCTTATTGGCTTGTATTTGCCTGAGGGCGGGGAATGAGTAGTTCCAATAGATCCGGCACCTCTCATTCTCCACCACGGACTCAATATCCCCAGGAACATAAGGCAACACCGGTGTCTCGTCTATACCGTACGAGTGTCGTAGATGGTAGTATAACACTCGTAGCGCCGCGTTATGCCTGTGGATATTATTATTATTATTATTAGTATTATTATTGTTATTATTATTATTATTATTATTATTAATTATTATTATTATTATTATTATTATTATTATTATTATTATTACATTATTAAACTCGAATGACCTGTTTGAACTTGTGCATTTTTAAAATCTTTATTGCTAACTCATGACTGATTTGTTAAGTCATAGCTAATTTCCCTGGTAGAAGCACAAACAAGGATCCACTTCTACAAATGCTAAAACATTGATTTCGGTCACCTCATCAGTGATAAAAGTTTTATTGTTGGAAGTTTCTCGTCCTAGTTATTTCTTCACAAAGAGGAAATATTGAAAACATGGATGATGTCTATTGAGATACCATTCATCATAAAAAATTGTTGTGTTTCCCGAATTTTTCTTTCATTCTCAATAAATTGCTAGCTGTTCACTGTTTGATCTCTTGTGTACATGTTTGTTGAAAAATGTTTTTATCCAAAGCACACTTGGAATACAAATTGTTCAAGTTAGTGAAGTACACTAATTTCTTACTTGTCAAAGTTTTTTCTTGTTTTCATAGCCCACTTTTCATTCACCAAACACGGACAATTCTGTGATGAGAAAGGAACTAAATATAAAAATTACGTGAGCACTATTCGTTTCCGATACTGAGTAGATCTACTTGCATTTCTTTGCGGAACCGAAAAATGTACAATTATGCAGAATTGATTAACTTACACAATAATGTACACTTTTCGTATGGATCAACAAACTGAAGTTATGAATTCGGTTTCGTTCAATTTTGTATCCACTGCCTTATTGATAAGCAAGTAACCCCAATTTTCTTTTGATTTTTCAACAAATAATTAGTGTATTAGGATTATTATTCATCCGATTTTATAGCCAGGTCAACATTTACCATTTATTACAAAAATGTTTGTATGGTCACCGAAAATTGTGATCATGGTGTCATTTGATTCGTAAAGTCATAAAAAAATCTGAAAATATCAAGAAATTTACTGAAAAAAAGTTTGGAATCCCGAAACTGTACCTCCAATACAGGGTCTTTCACGACGAGCGTTCGTTAGGAATGTATGGAGAAAAATTCAAAATAAAAACTTGATATTTTGTGGTAGAGGGTTTTACAAAATGGCCTTCTCAAGTAAAATATTTTCAACTTTTGGTCTCTTTCCGTTATACTGGAAGTTGAGAGCAACTCCCTGATTTCAAATAGAACACCCTGTATTTTTTTACATTTTTGAATTTCTCAGCACATTTTAGGCCCACTTTGTATAACATTGTCTTTACCCAAATTTGTTAGTTTTCGAGATATTGATTTTTTTCTGAAAAATTTGACAGTTACAGCACCACCCCGAAAAAATCATAACTCATAGACAGCAACAGTTGAATGTGAAATTTCACAGAATCACACCTTAAGCATCAAGTCATGAACAAGTCCATCGAATTTTTGAAAATAATTTTCATTTACCATAACATGGAACGGTATTGTTCAGAAACATGCCTTATGGATTCACCAACCACATTCCTAATTATATGCAAATATCTATCGCTATTCAAATTCTCATCATAGAGATATAAACATAAAATTCGGTCTTCCTTTATAGCGCAAAAAACATTAAAACTCCATGAATCCTAGAAGTTGCGCTGGCCAAAAATGACTATTATGGCGGTTGCACATACCATTCTTGGCAAATTTGGCTTCATCTGTCCGAATAATGTACTTCATGAACTCAGGCTCCTCATGTTTCTTGATAAGAAACCATTCGCAGAATTCCACTCGTGCAGGTAAGTCGTGAGGTTTCAGATTTTGAACCTGGTGACATTTAAAGGGACGCCACTTATGTTTGATTAAAATCCAGTTTATGGACGAACATGAAATTCTAAGCGACTTTTGTGCGTCTTCCAACGAATTTTCTGGATAGGGTGTGAAGTAAGCCAAAACTACAATTTTGATGTCCTCACTGTTTACGGGTGGTTTTTTTTGTTGATGACAGACGAAAAAGATCCGAAATCACGGCAGTTTCTTAGAATTATTCTCAGAATATTTTTATTGGGTCTGTGTAGATTTGGAAATCTTTCTGCAAAAACACGACAAGTTCTGTCCATTATCTTATTGCATTGGCCATAAATGATTATTAAATTCAGGAAATCTTCATTAGAATACCCCAAACGAGACATTTTGCACACAAATAGAAAACTACGAAATACACGTCAATTATATCGCACCAAATTTTGACATATTTGTTGTAACTTCATTTGTTTTCAAAGCTTGCTTGGTTTGGTATTGCTTCGAATGATTTACATTTCAAATATTTCCCAAATCGGATATATTTTGCCAGGGGTGTATTTTAGGTATAGGACATTCTTCATGAATTTGAAATCTTTTTTTTCGTAGTATCCAGAAATAATAGAATAGTGTATGGTTTCCATTTGAAAAAATCGTGTTTTATCAGTTTTCTCGATGTTATGTTTTAGGTGGAAATTTCGACCACCCTGTAAATCATGTTTGAAAATTCGATGGACCTGTTCATGACTTGATGCTTAAGATGTGATTCTGTGAATTTTCACATTTTCAACTGTTACTGTCTATGAGTTATGATTTTTTCGGAGTGGTGCTGTAACTGTCAAATTTTTCAGAAAAAAATCAATATATCGAAAACTAACGAATTTGGATATAGGCATTGCTATACAAAGTGGGCCTGAAATACGCTGAGAAATTCAAAGATGCAATAAAATATAGGGTGTTCTATTTGAAATAAGAAAGTTGCCCTCAACTTCCAGTATAACGGAAAGAGACCGGAAGTTGAAAATATTTTAGTTGAGAAGGCCATTTTGTAAAACCCACTACCACAAAATTTCAAGTTTTTATTTCATATCGTTCTCCATATATTCCTAACGAACGCTCGTCGTGAAAGACCCTGTATTTATAATTTTTACAAAGCCCTGAAAATAGAGCAAAAAACGGGTAGTCTGGCTTCCGCGAGCGTTGTGTCACTCTGACACAACAAGAATAAAAATTATTTTAACATAATAAATATGAATATTAAGGAATTACAAAAAATCAAGTACAATTGAGAAACATCAATTAACATAAATCCGCGGTTGAAAAAATTGTTTCCCAATTTCTCCATAAATTATGCATTTGTTGATTAACAATTTTCTATAAACTGAATGTTAACATTAAAACCCCGATAATTATTGAACTAAAACCTTGAGATGTTTTTCACGTAGTGGGGTTATTCTTAATAGGCTTACAAAAAGATAAATGTTGCAAAAATCTTGCAATTTTTATATATTTACTATACTTATATAATTTACTAAACTTATCAGGTGTCTGGCGGAGGGTACAGCATTTGGAAATGGATGACATGAGTTCCTTTAGCATTCCGCAGAACCTGTAAATAAATCACTCTTTACAATAGTGTTTTTGTGAAGAAATTTTATGCACCTCTATTATTATTTTCAAACTAAACCTATGACCGATTTCTCTCACACATTGAACTATAGGTATCCTGTTGAAAATCTGTTACTGTACTTAAACGACCAGATTTGACTGAATACTGCTACTGTTGTAATGACGACATGGCATATACTGAAAAATCGTACGGCTCAGAGGGATCATTAATTTACTCCTTCACTATATTTTAATCAATTCACGTGAAATTAGATTCACTTAGCGCCTTGGTGAATTTGTTCATCTGATAATGCCAGACACAAAGACATTTCTCTCGGCTAGTCATATTTCAACGAAATGAAATGTTTATACATAGTCTCATTATGCGGAGAGTAACCAGACTAGACATTTTATATCTTAAGTATATGGAAATGGAACAGCTGAATCTCTCTGAGCATCCACTTCGGAAGATTAACATGTTGAAGAAGTTGAACTTTACGTATTGCCAATTAACGAATAACGAACTGAAATGTAATATAACTAGAAGGCAGTTTCGATTTTGGTGACACGTTTTCATAACTTCCGAGAAATATGTGTGTCATTGACCAAGACGCATGGATTCTCTTTGTACTTAGAGGCTGTATTAGTACCAGCCTTCATACATTCCAAATGTTATGATACGATCATTAATTGATCAGGAGTGAAAATATGTTCGAAGAAAGGGCCATGCACACATCTTATGGGAACAAGTCTTTCGGTGAAAATGGCTGAATTTTTCATTTGTTGTAGCTGGAGCCATCTTGAGCGAAAATCTCCTTTGTCCCAACTCGATTGTATAGCCAGATTCGACGATAAAGGGCGCCAAATAATTAACTTTGCGATTTTCGTAGGTAATACCACAAGTGTATCGGTGATTATCGAAATAGCAATTCCTTTGAATTTGAGAATCAAATTATGTTGCCTAAAGCAACATAATTTGATTCGAAACCGAGAAGGAATTAACGGTAATAGCCGATAACACGATTTGTATTTGTTAAGATTATTTCATGAATAAAATCGAAACCATTTTTATTTATTTACTATTCAATTTAACTAGGAACATTAATCCCGCATTTAGTTCCAAAATTATGCAACTAACAAAACACTTACTTGATAGTTCAAACATCCCTCTATTTCAGTTACCAATGACAGAGCGCGTCATTCGTAGTTTCGTCATTGCATGTCTAGTCTACTGCTTCTCGCTCGAGATTATGTTTTGATAACATTTTGATTTAGTGATTTGATTAATCAACGAGTATGCAAAATTTGTCGAAAATTGTGAAGTTGATATGAATTAATAGTGAGTGCTTATTTAGTTTTGGTCAAAGTTTGGTGTTGTGTCATTATAGCAGCTTGCTAGTGGTAAGTTTCTGTTTTGATAATAACCAATCAGGAATCGAACTACAAAATCGAAAACACATCATATACATATCCAGTAGCCAATCAAGAGCAGAACTACAAGATCGGAAACATGATGTTTTCATTTATCAACACAAAAATTTCAACCAATCATAACACGCTATTTTAGCATAGGTGAAATAATCGGAGAAATTCAGCTGAACAAAAAAGTAACAATATCTCATTTATATTCAATATTGTGTGCGACTGGACATTCCTAAAAGTTCGTGAGAAATACTTTTCCATAATACAGAAAAACGAACGCCTCTGTTTTTCTACAGAGTATAGCCAACATCATACTCAACTATTCAGTGAATGAATTTGCCTACGAGGTTATATAAGTTAATTGAGTTTATCATTGAGGATCAATCAGAATGAATCGTTGATCGACCAAAATATAATGGAGCTATGAATACAGAGTGTATGAAATAGGGAAGGTTCCAATGAACAAGTATTCATCGACAATGTGGGAAATTTCCAACTGAAAGAAAATTTGAGAAGATTTGACCACAAACAAAATAGGAAAGTTTGTGCAATGAGAAAACTGAAGTGGTTTTTCAATCCATCTCCAGCACCATTTATGGTAGGAGCGTGGGAAAATCTTACCTAGTTTTTAAAGGAGACCATGTACGAATAATTGAAAAGTAAATACCCAAACGAATGACAACTGCTTTTGAGGAGGTCGAAAATATAATTAATTGTACCACTTACCCTTGTCTTCACTGACCCGAACGATCCAGAGACACTCACACCAAATCACTTTTTGATTGGGACGTCGTATTCCGCATTATCTCGCTTAGCAACAGACAAAAAATGCCTCAATCCACTCGATAAATGGAAAGCAGCGCAAAAAATAAAAATGTTCCCAAATGTGCAAAGAAAAATCTGTCATCCCTAGTTCGGAGATCTAAATGGCATCAGGAACAAAAAATTATTGCAGTTGAAGCTACCGTTTTATTTAATGACCCAATTATTCCTAGAAACGTGGTCAGAGGGAAGAATTCCCGATGTATATCCAGAAAGAAACGGGAAAATCATGGTAGTAGGCGTTATAACAAGTCAAGGGACCAAACTACGACCTGCAGTATCGATTCAAATATTTGTATACTGGATGTGAATGGAAAGTAATTGTTATGTGGGGGAGAAAATGAATGATATTCACTTATTTTACTTAGTTTATCCTGAAACAATTCTTTTCTATTATTTTTTAATCATGTATATCTGAGTCATGTATGGGATCAGTTGTTGTTGTTTACTGAAAAAGAAAAAATACCGTGACGGAAATGAAATTTTGTTCTTCGAATAGATGAGTAAAAATGCTGAAAAATGCGTGAAGAGAAAGAGAACAACATTTTTTAAAATGAGACTATAGTAATAGTCACAGCTATGAAAGTGGAAGGAAAATGGATGTGCGAAATTATCACTTCCATTTGAAGGATAATCCTTAGTGGAAAA
Organism: Chrysolina oricalcia; assembly: GCA_944452925.2. NCBI lineage: Eukaryota > Metazoa > Arthropoda > Insecta > Coleoptera > Chrysomelidae > Chrysolina > Chrysolina oricalcia. The sequence goes on from OX101820.2 coordinate 46,559,327, forward strand.
TGGAAATGCAGTTAACAGTTATGTCCAGAGGAAAATGAATAGTGAGAGAAACAGAGGAGTTTTCTATTAAGACCATTCATACATAATCCGAAGAATAAACATTGCTACAACAGCGAAGGATCCATTGGAAATAGTTCAAATAGTTCAAACAGGAACAAAATATGAAAAGAGAAAATTCAAAGGTAACGCAAAGAAGATAAAAGGAAGAAACTAAGAATGAAATCGTAAGATAACAACGAAGAAGGTGAGAAGCATATCCAAAAACATCAAAAAACATCAAGGAACAATATTATTAAATTTCGTGAACACTGCGCAAACACAAACTGGAACAACAGTAAACACTGGAAGAATCCAACGTTGTCATCCATGTGAAAAACAGAAGAGGAGTTGAAGATGTTTCACAGCAACTAAAGTAGGAATGAGGAAGCTGCAAGCCAGGGTAATCCAAAGAAGGCCAACAGCAGCACCAAAAAACTGAAAAAAAACTTAAAGAAATTAGTTAATTATAGGTGAATTTGATGTCTCTTTGATATCAATGGGTTGAAAACAAATCACCATAAAATTTAGGAAAATTGTAATTTTTATGAAAATTTGATGAATAAAGTAAAATTAAAATCTTTAAATTAACACAAAAATAGGACACCTTAGCAAACAACGAACTTCGAAATCAGTGAAATATCTTACTGACAAAATACCCGAGAACTCATTAGGAAGCACATAGATACAAAAATTAGAAGAAATAGCTAATTCCACATTGCCATCTGCAAAAATAATTAAATCACCAAGTAAAATACAAAAATATATTTTTCTTGCTTATTCAAACGATTGCAATACGACAACAGAATGTAGAATACTGGTGACTAGGAAACTTGTTGAAATAAAGGATGGTTAGAAATTGGAGAGAAGACGGTAGTTGTGAGAAAGATTTGTTGAAACTTAAAATATTGTTGAAAGTGAAATAAGTTTGAACAAAATAAGTTCTACAAGATCCGACCTAATCAATACATGTGAATTTCGATGTATAATGTATAATGAAGAACGAATTTCCGTGGTCATACCCAATGACACAGGACATTGTCAAACTATATTTGAAATTTCAGCTTTCTACGTATCCAAATACTGCAGTAATGAACATTTAATTCAAGCTATGTTTCGCACAAAAAATAAGGAAATCAATGATTTTCTCGAAAACCACTGGACCGCAATTCTCGAGTTCAGGAGAACGGAACGCTCCCATCACTGGATTTGACTGTTCACATCGCCTGCAATGTTCTCGCGCTAGAAATCGGTATTCTCGAACGCATGTGATCACAGCCTCTCGAGAAAACCGTTGACACAACGTTGCCAGATGATTTTTGGTAGAAGCCTTACATTTTCAGTGGTTGAAGGAACAAGAGTTACAAAATAACCTATTTTGTAAATTAAATTAAATAATTATGTGTTGTGTATTATATTATTATAAACTGAGCTGAACGCTAGCTTCTTGAATAATACTAATTTGGGAGTTTTACCCAGTTATTTGAAATTTATACTTGTTTCGCGTTTGTCACTTATACCAGAAATTTTATTTATCCCATTTCTGAAAACTTCCTGAAGCATAAAATCTCGAAGTTACAAGCTCGTACCTCCAACAACAAAGTTATTTAAAACTTATTTATATTACTTTTCGGCGTTTGTAGATATAGAGTAAACACTTCCATCAAGAAGCCAGTAAGGTTTTTAATGAGTCTAGCATTTTTCGGGGCGGACGTTCTGCTTGCCCCTCTGCTTTTGAAACAATATAAGAAACAGAATCGGTTGATAATGTCGGGAATCGTTGAGACTCACAGCGCAAAACAGATTAAAGGCCTTCCACGCTAATGTTACTTTGGATCAAAATCCTACCTTGAAGATTGTTGAGAACAACTTCAAATACTGCACCTGTTCCTTCTAAAGAATCCATCAATACACGAAAAACTAAGAGAACTGGACAGTAAACACCAAATGCTGTATCAAAATCAAGTTTAAAATGCCAAAAATCAAGGTTATAAATGAAACGTCAGTTGGTCATTCTCAGGAGAATCAAGCGATCTCCCTCAAAATAGGAGAATCACGTTCCCCAGCTTTCACGCGATTCACTACGCTTTGATGAGTTTCAGGAGGACTGTGCCTACTTTTCTCAGGAGAACGATGTTCCCCAGTTTCGAGAATAGACACCCTGGAGATAGGTATAGGGAAGTATCAAATGAAAATAATATGAAAGCGATAGCAAAGCGAAAAATTTTCAGTAGTAATATCCCGACAAAATGCTGAATTTAAAAAAAATACATTCACTTTGCTGTCACGAAAACTGTGTTGCTTAGAAACACCACGAGAGCTTGCTCGAGTGGTGTTTTGTATAGCAACACAGTTTGAGCGGCTGGCAAGGTGAAAGTATTTTGAAAATTCTGCAGTTTGAAAGAATATTCGATCATACAATTTCACGAATACATTATATTATTATGGACTAAATGCGTATTACAGGAACGGTTCATCTTGTGTCATTAATGTCAGTTGAAGAGTTGAACCGTCAAACTGACGTTTCTATAATTAAAGTGATTGTTGTAACTATAGAAAAGTCTAAATAATAAGGAAGAGGCGAAACACTGATTTGAAAATACCATGGGTTGGAGACAGTGTTTTCGCAAAGTCCTTTTCTCATTGGTTTGAATTCAAAAAATGATAAAATATGATTGATTTATGTAATGTAAGAGAAATTGTCAAAATAATCCTTCGTCACTTTTTCCAGAAACGTCTACTAGGCCATAGAGTTTGTAACACCCGCATATTTATTCGTCTGTTTTCGTGTTTTAATCAAAATGTATTTCACATTTCTTATTTTGTATGTTTACTGTGTATATTTTCTTTTACTGACGCTCTCGACAATTTGTTATGGATATCATTGTAATGGTCTTGATAACTTATTGTTGATCAAACAAAATTATTATTATTATTATCAACCTCGTAAACACGACAGATACCCACTCGAGTTTTGGATGGAATATATGTAGATTACTTTAGATAACTTCCACATTATGGGAATCGTTCAGGTGGGTTTGATACAATTACAACAATCTGAAAAGTTGTGTAGTTCACTTTATCCACTTTAACTTGTGTTCCAACCGTTATTGATCGGTACTAGTCTCTGTACCACTACTCCGCCTACACTGTGCTGAGAAGGTTCCCTTCATTCCTAGAACAACAACTAATTGAAAGTTATCTCCAGTATTTGGAACAGTACAATTACAACTCTCACAAAGTTATCTCTTCTGCGAAAACCATAACAATGGTTTAATGAACTACAGGCATATGCAATAAAGATAATTTCAGGAACATACGAATACCAATTCAAAATAGACATGAGGACAATACAAAATTGTTTGATTTTATCGGTTTTGGTGTAAAAAATATGGCAACATGAAAGTTGTTCACACAAACATGATATTTACATACTCTGTTAGGGTTGGAATTCAGGGTGGGTGAGCAGTGAATGTGCAAGAATGTTTCACGCTCGTAACTAACTTGATAACTCAGTTGGTCGTGAGTTCGACAATAAAAATTGATTTCGATTATATTGAAATATGGGGTTTAATATACCGGAGCGCTACGGATCTATCGCCAGTGACAAATCAGAAACCACCTCGATGGAATGGGACAACCTACTGTACTAATATTACTTAAATACTAAACTGGAGATTTAATGGTATGGAAATGATAAATAAGGATGAGGAGGTTTTGTTTTCAATTCTGTACATGGATCATTAGATCAAAACGAAGAAAATTTCATTTCCCTTACTAGAAAAATATACTGTAAAATATAGTATGTACATAGTTCTAGTACATAATAGTCAATGTTCCTGAAGAATTCAAATACGGCACCACCAATGCAAATTGACGTCACGATGATAGCTAACAACTATTATGCACTGAGTTATCTATGTGTTAGAATATGCCTTAGGGTTAGTCTCGAACTTGAGCTAGACTCATCTAATGTACTAGTAAAAAGATATTCACAAATGATGCCAGTTGTAGTCAAACTCTCATACAAACTCTAGTTAAAAATATAGCAGATCACGTTTCATTATTCATTTGATTTTGTTCTCATTTCAACAGCCCTTCTAAGCCATGATTTGATAAATTCTTCCATGTCTTTCCTATCCTTCGCCTTACAGCTGTTTTCTGCTGTTACGAAATAAAATCGAAATAAATTTAAGAATACCTTTGATGGCATACCATTAATTGAATCTCGTTGTATAGATTCATCTCAAGATGGAACAAAAGTATACTCAAGAGATAATTCGACACGAGGCTTGTCCATTGAAGATAGACCTTCAGATTTACCGATCAGCCCTATAAATATTTTGGCTTGGTTCTAGAGAGTTCAGGGTCTCCTGCTGGTTCTTCAGTTCATTTGCAGCCAGTTTGTAGTACTTGCTAGAGGAATCGTTCCGCCACATTGCGCAATATTGCATAACAACAGTATTCGTAACATACAAACAGTACTCATAATCAAAGCACCTGCGCTCAGGCACTGCCTTTGCAGGAACCATTGTTTATTTGCACTGCATTGTAATATATCACCACAGTACAAATTTTATATGTCCTATCTCTTAAGCAAGTTAGAGTTCTATGTACACATATTTTTATCTGCTAATAAACATTATTATTATTATTATTATTACATATTGGGTTTGTTACCGACTTTTCTTCTCGTGCAAACCCCTTTTGTTTCAGACTTTCCCTTTTATCACGAATAATATCCGCACAACACAAAAAACACCGAGAACAACAATAATAGACGAGGAAAGTGATGACGCCACAAATGTCATTCTTGTCAAAAACTAATTCCAAACAAACCTTCGTCGAATTTAAATCAGCTTGTCCGATAACACCGATATTGTTTCCGTTAAGGTTTTTCAACTTCATTTGCCTGAGAAAACAAAATCCAAACAATTAAACACAAACCAATAAGCAAAGCAGCAAATCGTCAACAGAGAACGTCACCAAAAATTCTTTGTTTGGAATCAGTTTTTGACAAGTATGACATTTGTGACAACACACTTTTCTCGTCTATTAAGAAGCACTCGTCTTTCGTACGTAGCCATAATCGATGTCAGTTGTCATTTCAAGGAACACGGAACTCAGCGTCACAGGTCACAGAATGTGCTGTTGAAGTATTCTTTGACACGGCTATGATTTATACAGTGTTGCAATCAGCAACAGAAGATCTGTGTTTATTTCAAGAAATAATATTATATTGATAATTACTTTCAGATGTAGATATTTCAGATATTTTGACGTGCGCCCTCGCTTGCGCATATCGGATTATGGATATTAATACGCCAACTCAAACTCTGGTACGCTCCAAAGCTTATAGAGTAGACTTGAAACTCAATCCAGTATACTTGGCAACGGCGCCAAGCACGTAAATTACGATAAAATCATGTATACATGACGGAAAGCTAGAACAACTAGGGAACCAACTTCTGTCTTTGTCATCATAATCAGTTGACCAATAGTCGATATTTTATCAGCTGTCCTAACGATGCGAATTCATTAATCTCTGTTCTTATCATTAACCTCTAAATTCATCGCAAATTGAAAATTTCCAAAGTGAATAATTTTGTTACAATAAATGATCGCCATTTTTTTTTACTTTTTAATTTTTGAAAGGACCACATGAACCAAAAATCAGATTGAATTTCCTCCAAACGCCATCTGGTAGAGATTTTAGGAATAAAAAGCATTTGATCTCTTTGATCGTTATTATTGACTTCATTGCGACAATTTCCTTCGATTTATTTTCATATTTACTTATAATTTTGATGTTTTTAAGACCCTAAATGGTACATCCCTTGGACCTAACGTCAGTATCTATAAAGAACGTACGTAGAAAGTACGTACTTTCGACCTATATACCGTACGTACTAAATACGTACATTTTTACGTTCAATGGATGTACAATACACATCCGCGGATGTAATTACGTAAAATGGACATAAAATGTACCTCCTTGGGACGAAGTGTGCTGTATGGGTTGTCAATACAGATGGAGGGTATTCGTAAAGACTACCCTCTACATGATGTCAATTCCTCAGTGTGCCAAAAGATTTAATGATTGTGAGTTACTACCAAAATTTTGGAACAAACTATAGAATGCACTATCCAAATCAAATCTTCTGCTGATGAAGATGACGTACCCTACACTGACGAATGACGAAAGCTCAAGAAACCAGTAGATATTTTCTTGCAAGTATTCTAGAATTTTTGCATAAGGAAGAACAGTTCTCAACTCTTGAACAGAAAATGAAAATTGTTTGACTTGAAACTTATACGGTATACCTTTTTGAATGTCACAAAAATATTTTCAAATGGACCACCCTGTAAATTGCCAAAAATACATACAGTGGTTGTCACTTTTTTCGAAAATGTTGCGGCGTTGTCAAGCTATTGCCGATAGAAGATGAATGTCAAAATGTCTCTCCTCAACCAGTGTCAAATGGAAGTCGCCTGGAGGAGCTTTCTAATTGTGAACTTGTCACCCCTGATTGTTCGTGGTCTGTGAAATCACTCCAGTAACTACCCCGAGTTAGTCGGAGCTGCTCATTGGGACAATTGAAAAGCGGCTCGAGTCAACAGGGTGCATATTCTTGAAAGCTAGGGAGTAGAACAACCGAGAGATTGGGGGCGTGGTTCTACTGACAATTGATAAGTGGTATTCTCGAATGTCTCGCTATCGGATAGTAAGAGAAGGATAGCTCCCTGATGCTTCTACTGGGTAGTTTGAGGGGATCAGCCGGGGAAGACCAATAATGTGATATTTTAGGACCCTTAACCTTACTCTTTTCTGTTTTCGTGTTTTTTTATCATAATATATAGGTATCAGTCTATCTTGAAATAATACTATAACCATTGTTTGAAGAGAAAATAACCGGTGTATATAGTATAACATACCGATATAGCTCGGATTGAAGTATATCGACTAAGCTTCATAATAATGGATAACTATCTTCAAAGAATTTTATGGTGTGAAGGAATTATGGCAGATGTTGACGATGCTGAGGAATTTTATATCATAAGGCGAGAAGTACTTCCAAGGAGAGATCCTTTTGATCTGTCTGATGAAAAATTTCTAAAGTTATTTCGACTCACAAAACCTTTGTGTGAGAATGTTATAAATATGGTCAGGGCTTACATCCACGAACCCACATCCGCATTAACAGTCGAAACCAAGATAACTAAATTAATTTTTTTTTGTTTTAATGATGGAGTTTTAACACTAAATTCTAATTAAAGATCCCTTTAAGCATAAATATTAATAGGTTTCAGCAGCTGTACGCTTCTTTGGATATGGAAGTTATCAAGAAATCACTGGTTCTAATCATTATATTGAGATGAATTCCTCCAAAATTTCCTTTTGTTTAGGTGTAATTGGATTACATTTCACTTATCTGTTGTCATACTCCATTATAATCGTTGTATTACATTTTAACAACAACATTTTAACAATAAACAACTACAAACAGGATGACAATTATGACATGACAGCTTTGTCTGTCAAAACATTTGTATTTATGATTGGTCAAGAAATTTGGCAATACTGCGTGCTGGCTCTCTTATTTCATGCTCCCTCCTTCATGCTCGAGAATACGGAATTATAATTGTAGGGAGCAGCAATAGAGTAGAATTGAGGAACGATCCCCGGTGAACGTTCTATTCTCTTGCCGTCAAGAATTGATGCCCAGAACACGCGGAGATTCAACGTTGCCAATTGAACCAAGACGACATTCTGCAAAAAGTGTTCCATCATTATTCAACCAAACACAAGGTCAAGTACTTGAAAGTGATGTATCTCAGGTCAAATCACAAAGGAAGATTCTCATATTCCACCTAAATAGTATGTGAAATAATCAGATAAAGTTGCTGTGAATTCAAGAAACACAATAACGATTTGAAAATCAAGCTGGTTCACAGAAAAACCGAAAGGAAATATAACAGTTCTGTTTCCTAACCACAGAAAAATCAAGCTGTGACAAAAGTGTGTACATACCAAAATAACGCAGTCATTCCGTGAAATGCGGGCTGCATAAGTTATTGGAACATGAGCATTGTATGCAACTATTTACTTTCAGTTTTAGGTTGGTATATTTATACTCGAATTAGTACGAAAAGAGCTGTACATAACATTGAATCAGAGGCGAACAGAGTGAAGAGTTTGTCTCAAATACATGGAATTCCTGACGTTATAATATTAAAACAAAAAGGAGTTTCATAGTGCAACATTTCCTGATTTCTCACAGCCGGTTTTTGTCCGAAATCTATTTGACTTCGTGTAGTACGTTCACGAGTACCTACTCATGTTTTTTTTCAATCCTTCTACTTATCTTGATGACTTCGAGGTAATTTATATTTTGCTTATTCATTTTGTGGAAATTCGTGTTGAAGTAGAAGATAAAAAAATAACTTTTGTCTGATTTCCACTAACACTTTGAATTAAATTGAAACTTTAAATGGGAAACATTCTCAATAAAAAAACCATGACTCACTCCACTGGAAATGGGAACAACCTACGATGAATTACGACGGGTTTCGGCTTTTACACCATTCTCGAGTAACTATCAACTAATAGTTATACAGGGCATCTTCCATTACCTTCCTGATATAATTTAGCTCGTACATGAACAATATAAATTACAGTAGAAGATGAAACAATAACTTTTGTCTAATTTCCATTAAGACTTCATTAATTACGACCGGTTTCGGCTTTTACAGCATTCTCAAGAAACTACTGCCTAATAATGTAATGAAAAATACCCTGTATGCAACAAAAATAATGAGAACCTTCGCTGTTTCCTGCCAATAATGGTTTGAAGTCATGAAATAACATTTGGAAAATCTGTAGAATGAAACATGGCAAATATGAGGTAATCACGACTCTCCACAACACTAATAGGACAGGAGGATATGTTTGGAATACATGATCACACGCTGAGCTGGCACGTTTCGAGAAGGATTATTGTGGTGTTATACTTGACCGTTCTAATGTGTGCCAATAGCGTAACATTCTCATATTCTCCACATGTCAGTAAACTCAGTAACTCAGAATATAACGAAACCAGCGTTCGTTAATATTGCGATCTGTCAATGATAGCACCTTAGTAGCGTAGAAATGATCATTATAATGAGATTCGCTTCTAGCATCTAAATTTTGAACAATTTAATACCTCAGAAACTTAAAAATCTAAGTTTTCTTACCGACTCGTATAGAAAATTTCATACAAATACAGTGTTATAGCACAATCAGATATTTGATTATTCGAAATAATAATGATTTCTGAATCTTTCAATATCAGTACCTGATTGCACAAATATCTGATACTTGATTAGTATGAAAAATTTATGAAAAATTCGTCATTAACAGCATAAAGAGGCATAACTTATGTTGAAATTAATACTTTTAACTTATAAAAAATAAAACATTAAAACAATAAACCAATAAAACAATAAAACAATAAAACGATAAAACGATAAAACAATAAAACAATAAAATAATAGAACAATAAAACAATAAAACAATAAAACAATAAAACAATAAAACAATAAAACAATAAAACAATAAAACAATAAAACAATAAAACAATAAAACAATAAAACAATAAAACAATAAAACAATAAAACAATAAAACAATAAAACAATAAAACAATAAAACAATAAAACAATAAAACAATAAAACAATAAAACAATAAAACAATAAAACAATAAAACAATAAAACAATAAAACAATAAAACAATAAAACAATAAAACAATAAAACAATAAAACAATAAAACAATAAAACAATAAAACAATAAAACAATAAAACAATAAAACAATAAAACAATAAAACAATAAAACAATAAAACAATAAAACAATAAAACAATAAAACAATAAAACAATAAAACAATAAAACAATAAAACAATAAAACAATAAAACAATAAAACAATAAAACAATAAAACAATAAAACAATAAAACAATAAAACAATAAAACAATAAAACAATAAAACAATAAAACAATAAAACAATAAAACAATAAAACAATAAAACAATAAAACAATAAAACAATAAAACAATAAAACAATAAAACAATAAAACAATAAAACAATAAAACAATAAAACAATAAAACAATAAAACAATAAAACAATTAAACAATAAAACAATAAAACAAGAAAACAATAAAACAATAAAACAATAAAACAATAAAACAATAAAACAATAAAACAATAAAACAATAAAACAGTAAAACAATGAAACAATAAAACAATTTAATAATAAAACAATAAAACGATAAAACGATGAAACGATGAATCGATAAAACGATAAAACGATAAATCGATAAAACGATAAAACGATAAAACGATAAAACGATAAAACGATAAAACGATGAAACGATGAAAAGATAAAACGATAAAACGATAAAACGATAAAACGATAAAATGATAAAACGATAGAACGATAGAACGATAAAACGATAAAACAATAAATTGATAAAACGATAAAACAATAAAACGATGAAACGATAAAACGATAGAACGATAGAACGATAAAACGATGAAACGATAAAACGATAAAACGATGAAACGATGAAACGATGAAACGATAAAACGATAAAACGATAGAACGATAAAACGATAAAACGATAGAACGATAGAACGATAGAACGATAAAACGATAAAACAATAAAACAATAAACTATAAAACAATAGAACAATAAAACAATAACACAATAAAACAATGGAACAATAAAACAATGAAACAATAAAACAATGAAACAATAAAACAATGAAACAATGAAACAATGAAACAATGAAACAATGAAACAATGAAACAATGAAACAATGAAACAATGAAACAATGAAACAATAAAACAATAAAATAATAAAACAATGAAACAATAAAACAACACTCCAGGGACGTGATTGATGAATTGCATTTTGACTACTTTAAATACATTCTTCCGAAATTAATTCGCTTGCAGTGGAATTAATCTACTCATCGAACTAGAAAGTACTCAGATTAACTCATTCTTAAATATGATTCTTTGGTAGATATCAGTACCCTTATCTCGTTACACACGCAATAAATGAGCAATCAAAGCCAATTGCGACACCGCGGTTTGCGAATGTGATTTCCACAATCTCACCATTTGGGTTGTAGGTTAGGTTGGGATAGTCCATATTAGCATAAGAATTTGTTTGAGTATTTTCGAAATTGTGGGGTAAGCACTGTAAAATATATAAACATTGCATCCCTTTAATGTAGATAATGAACTTTTTTCTGTAGGTGGCTTTGGAAACGATGCAAAAGTTCCCAGGGTTTTCCATTAGGGTCAATGGTACCAGGTTCAATAGGTACGTTGAATGTAACATTTAATATATATTGAGTTATAGCCCATTATTTTCTCCATATTATACTTATACTAAATGTGCGAGTGGAGGCTTGGTTGACCCGCCAGGAAGGGTTTCTTCGCCACACTTCCTAAGCGCCAATGAAATAATCAGATATAGTTACATACTCATTCGGCACAACCCTATCGAAATGAAATAGACCACTTTTTGTCATATCTTCCTTGAGTCGCATCAACTTGAAGTATTAATTTGACCAAACTAGCTGGAACATACTGTATAATTGACCAACTGTATGAATACTTTTAATTATATCTAAGAATCGTGAAAATTATTCTGAGTAACGTTTTGAGTTGTTTAACAATGGAGAAAAAATTAGAGTTTTTAGCGTCAAAACTAGACTATAGAAAAAGTTATGCCTATTGAAGAGGTTATGAAAGTTGTTTTGTGCGTAATGAAAACTGTTTCTACTATACTCCAGTTCCAAAATTGTAGATTGTGACTCATCGTCAGTTAACGTGGTTGGTTTTAGAGTACGGAATGCACGTAAACTGACGATAAGTCACTATCTACAATTTTGGAACTGGGCTATAGATGAATGCAATATGAAAAATTCAATTTGGCTCATTCATGGGCTAGTTGTCAAGATGTGAGGAACATATTTTGATTTTCAACAGTTTTGATCCCCTAGAGGCAAGTGGCGTTGTTTATGTTTCCGATCACATTGCTTTATGCGTCATTAATAACGGTTTTCATTGAGAATATAGCTATTATAAAACCATTGTCGAATATAACCATTACTTATACCTAAATTGTTCGTGGTTGTAAAGGTATACTTTGCTTGGTCGATTGAATATTGGCAACCGCGTCGCGTCGGAAAATGTATAACACGAATTTTCAGAAATCACGGATAAATCGGTATTTGTCCAACGTACCGAATTCAATAAAATCATTACTCACCTTTGCACGGAATTGGTCCATTGATGGAATTGATTTTCTTGATGGAAGTTACTTTGAGAGTATGGTTTTCCCCACCTTCAAACATCAGATATCAATCCAAATGATTTGCATTGATAAGGTCTGTTTCTTTTTTCAACTAAATAGTTCAAATGACATATTTTGTTCAGAGCAAATTCTGAGTTAACGTCATAAATGGTTGTTTACGTTCTGTGGCTTATTTGCAGAAAGCATCCATTCTGCGCTGTTGTCTACATTTGAACTCAATAGGCGTTGTATTATTTTCAACCATGCAATGATGTAAGACTGTATACTAAGGGGACACTAGCTCTATGACCGCTTCCCGAACACTCCGCAACCGATGTTGAACCTCTCCACTCAACCTTGTTGTAATAAATTTCCCGTATCTTATTTAATGAAATAAATTAAATGGAAATATGATAATACCCGACTTACCCAGATCACAGGGGAGGGGAAAGCAGGATTCTTGTAGTTGTTGTCGATTGATTGGTAACCGACGTGCACGACACGAGTTGTGAGAAAAATCTGACCTCCTCTCCTTATCTCCTATCACATCAATGGTCAGCTCAGGCCACATTGCGCGATTCGATTCAATTTGCACTAGGCTTGTATTGACCAAACAGGGTGAAACGGGAAAATCAAAACTAGGATTTTGATAGGAGATAATGTTGATTAAGGACTTAAGTAGGTATCTCGGGTAAGTATTTACAAAAAAAAAATATATATAAATATACGCATATATCGCGAATGAATTCTGCATACGAATTCGTATTGAAAAGATAAGAAAAATAATTCCCAAATAAATAAACAAATAAAAATAAAAAAAAAAAACAAAAGAGCAGTGAAAACGAAACATTCCCACCTCCCTGAATATGCCTAGGGCGTATTCAGAATAATTTAACAGTTGGGCAAGGACACAGTTTTACTAGAGGTCTCTTGACGAGTCCCTTTATAGTTTTAACTGTAGCTATCCTAGCAATTTTGTCTGTGCCAAAAATCAGTTCGACGATTCTACCAAGTACCCATTCAAGAGGATTAGAGTTATCGTCTCTTATAAGCACCATAGTCCCAACTGAAACGGGAAATGTAGGATCTGTCCATTTACTTCTTTGCTGCAAAGTATGCAGGTATTCTCGACTCCACCGATTCCATAAATCGCGATGGATTCTTTGTAACAATCCCCACCTTGTCAGGGTATTAGTTTTGACACCTGTAGTGTCGGGATCTGGAATGGTAGTTAAAGGCTCCAGATTCAAAAAATGCCCGGGGGTTAACACCGCCAAATCATTCGGATCCGTACTCATGGGACATAAGGGGCGGGAATTCAACACAGCTTCAGCTTATATTAAAACTGTATGTCAATAACTGACTCCCTATAACTCTATATAGGTGAGACTTCAACGATTTGATATTGGCTTCCCAAATACCACCCATATGAGGATTACTGGCACAATTGTATTTCCAGATAATAGACTCCTGTTTGATAGCGTCAGCAAATAATTTATGTAAGTACTTTCCTGCTCCGACAAAATTAGTTCCCATGTCCGGAAGGATAGTCGCACATCTACCCCTCCTACCTATGAATCGCCGCAATGCAGCCAGAAAGGCTTCGGTAGACATGTCAGAAACCAATTCTACATGAACTGCTTCGTAGCGACACAAATAAACAAGCAAACGTATGATTTGACTGTTTTGGAACCACGTAATCTACCCACGGTTATGGGAAACGGACCACAGAAGTCAACACCTACAGTGGTGAAGGCCTTCGCTTGGGATATACGGAACTTAGGTAAATTTCCCATTGGTGGTTGAAAAGCAACAGGTTTGATTTTCCAGCATGTGAGACATTTGTGTAGAACCTTTCGAATTATTCTTTTGGACGAAAGTACCCAGAAGTTTTGAGATAGCAAATATTGAGTGGTTTGTATACCACAGTGCAAATATGTGACATGAATTTCAATTATTATCAGTTCTGTCAATTTCGAGCTGCCGGGTAATAATAAGGGAAATTTCTTTTCGTAAGGCATGTCAGAGTGACACAGTCGACCTCCCACGCGCAAAAACCCATCTTTATCTAAAAACGGGTTTAGCTTTCGCATTACTTTCGGCATTAATTTCTCATTTTTCAATAGAGCAATTTCTGCCGTAAAGTACGAATATTGAATTTGTTTAACAATAAAAAGTAAGGAGCGGTGCAATTCGGAAAGTGTAAACCATTTCATTTCAGACCTTTTACGAAATTTGAAGAAGTCAATTGCTCGAAAAAAGTAAGCTACTATTCTTTTAATTTTAGTCAGAGAACTGTATTTTTCAAGTAGACGATCCACGAGGTTCCCGACGACCATTGTGGTAATCGAAAAATTCCTTTTTTCTTCCATGGCTGCAACCGTCCCCGTGTTAGAAAATGTAACAAATTTCCAAGTTTCCTCACTCTGACAAAGAAATGGGGGGCCCTGCCACCATAAAGAAAAATTAGCAAGTTCTGACGGAAACAACCCGCGTGAGCCACAGTCCGCTGGGTTAATATTTGTCGGAACGTGATACCAAAACTGTGGAGGGATTATTTCTTGAATTAAGTTTACTCGATTGCTGACAAAGGTTTTCCAACAGTGTGGAGAACTTTGAATCCAGTTCAATGTAACCATACTATCCGTAAAGGCAAATATCTTTTCAATTTTAATTTTATTATAAATAGCATCCGTAACATATTTCATTAATCTAGCAAGTAATGTAGCCGCGCACAATTCTAGCCGCGGAAGACTTTGTCTTTTCAACGGAGAAACTTTGGATTTTCCGCAAACCAAAAAAGTTTTTATAGATTTGTCATTGTAAATGATTCGCAGATAAACAACCGCGGAATAGGCCTTTTCCGATGTGTTGCAAAACCCATGTAATTGCTGAGAAGAAGCATTTTCTGTGTCAATTATCCGCTGAATTTTGAAAGTCAGAAAACAATTGAGTTCCAGTTTGAAAGACTTCCATTTTGAAATTATTTCTGTTGGAGGTGGTTGATCCCATTCCAACCCCAAGGTCCACAGATATTGTATGATAATTTTGGCATAGACAGTAATCGGTGTGAGGAATCCCAAAGGATCAAAGATCCGAGCAAGTTCAGATAAAATTATTCTCTTAGTACATTTTTCATTGGAAGAATCAAATGAGTAGAAAAACGTATCCGTATTTGGATTCCATCTCAACCCTAGAATTTTCAGAGTATCATCAGTTTCCAAATTTAAGTAAGAGTTAATATTCTGGATGTGAGATTCAGGCAAATCTGATAAAAAACTGAAATCATTGCTCATCCATTTCCTAGCTTCGAAGTCGGCCCTGGATAAAAGTTCAATAAGTTGATATTTCATGACTGAAACTGTTTCTGGTGAGTTATGCCCAAAGATAATATCATCGACATAGACGCAATTCTTTAGTATTTCTGCAGCTAAAGGTAGATCATTGTAATCAGTCGCCAATTGCAAAAGGCATCTTATTGCTAAAAACGCTGAACAAGAGACTGCAAAAAGGACTCGATTTATTTCGTAATCTTTTATGGGTTCCTCGGGTGAAAAACGCCATACTATTCTTTGGAATTTAGTATGGTCCGGAGTAATTAATATCATACGGTACATTTGGCGTAGATCACAACATATGACGAATTTATGAAATCTAAAATGAAGTAAAATTTTCGAAAGGTCGTTTTGTAACTTAGGGCCAACGTACAGAGTCTTGTCCAACGATATTTTATCGTTTACATGACTGGATGCATCGAATACTACGCGTAGCGGTGTAGTTGTAGAGTCCCTTTTAAAGACGGCGTGATGTGCAATGTAAAAATATTTATTTGAGTACGATCTCGCAGGTTCTGCGACTTGTCGCATATGATCGTTATCTAAATAATCACGTATAACTTCAGAATATGCCTTATGAAAATTTGGATTTTGTAATAGTCTTTTTTCTAGAAAGAAAAATCGGCGTAGTGCCATTGAACGGGTATCGCCAAAATCGGGAGCGATAATTTTGAAAGGAAGTGACACAATATATCTACCATCTTGATTTCGCGTGGTAGTTTCAGAAAAATAATTTTCGCAATATTGATCTTCAGCAGAAGCAACTGGTTTGTCAGGAACCTCTTCTAATTGCCAAAACTTTTGCAAAGTTGTATCAAGATTAGTCTCCGCGAACTTAGTAAAAAAAGTTTTAATGGATTTTGAAATACAGGGTGATATGGAAATTCTTCCCATAACAGCCCAACCGAATACGGTGTTGATGCAAACTGGTTGTTCGGGGCCATTATATAACCTACCGTCTTGCAATATGTACGGAAAAATATCATTTCCAAGGAGTAAATCAATAGATCCGCTTTCGTGAAAATGCGGATCTGCAAGTTTCAATGTTGATAAAAAGGAAAACTGTTCGATAGAAAATGATGTACTCGGTATTGCATCACAAATTTTTTCTAAAATAATGGCGTCTAAATCAATGGTATAATTTGCGTTATGTAAGGGCGCAATGGTACAATGGATACCTGACTTGGAAGCAGTACACATTTTGTCTAATCCTTGCAATGTCATTGCGATATTGAACTTGGGTAAGCCTAATTTCGTAGAAAATCTTTTGCTGATAAAAGAAGATTGGGCACCGCTGTCCAAAATAGCCCGAATAGTATGCCATTGCTCAAAGATATCTTTAATTTTTATTAACACGGTAGAAAGTAAAATTTCGCGATCATTCAATAGCATACCTACCTGCTTAGTAACTTTGTTGATCTGAGAGCGTGAAGCAGTGTCACTCAACTCAGCAAAACTTTCCGAATGCTCTTGTGCGTTTGAACAAGAGGCATGATTACTTTCAACCAAATTATTACCGGGGTTTGCAGGAGATATGTTTGTTGTAAAATGCAGTAAGGTATGATGGGGTTTTGAACAAGCTCGACATCTTTTTTCACTAGTACACTGTTTAATCGTATGAACGGTGGCCAAACAGTTAATGCAAGCGTTTTGATTTTTTATTGATTCGTAACGCTGTTGCGGCGTTTTGGAGTGAAATAAATGACATCTATAAATTATATGAGAACCATTACATAAAAAACAAGTAGCAGAGGTATTAGATAGTGGCGTATTTATCAAAAAAGCATTTCTATTACGCGAGTTTTGTGAATTATTGTTAGAGTTATAAGATTTGTGATTTTGTTTACGGGGGCTATTCAAAGTATTAGATTGGAATGTACTTGGGATTTGATCTGGTTTCATAACTGATTCCAACGCAGTACACTGTTTAGTAATGAACCTTTTTACAGCATCATATCGGGGAATATCAGTGGAAGCGTTATTTTGCTCGAATGACTTACGAGTTGCGGAATCTAGACGTTCGAGCAACATATGCGCTAAAATAAAGTCCCAATCATCAATCTTTTAACCTAGAGCCTTCAACGCATTCAAGTTTTTGTTAAAAGTATCCATTAGGTTTCGGAGACCTATTGCGTTTTCATTATTCAAATGAGGGGTGTTTTCAATGCATTTCCCATGGGTGAAAGCTTGTAAGCGTTTATTATTGTATCTCTCAAGTAATGTATTGTATGCGGACGCATAATTTCCGCTCAAAATTGGAATGTCTGAAATCAATTCAAAACCTGGTCCACTGAGACTCGAAATCAAGTAATTGAATTTCTCTATATTGGATAATGATCGATTATTATGAATAAGAGTTTCGAACGTCTGTTGAAATGTTGGAAATGCTTTGATGTCACCCGTGAAAATAGGTAATTTTATCTTGGGCAAAACAACGTGATCGTTTAAAATTGTACTGTTGACAGGAGCGCTTGAATGATTCAAAGAGTCATCTAGGGATGATTCAAATAATTCAAAAAAAATTGTATCAATTTCTTGACATTTTTGTACGAATGTTTTATTAATTTCATGCTCTTCTGTTAGTTTTGTTGCATCATCAGCAAGTAAAGTCAAAACAGTATCATGATGTTTTTCAAAATCTTTGATAACCCTTTTCAAATCACGATGTCTTACTCTGAATTTAATTTTATCTTCAGCATGAATTTGGGCTTGTACGGCGGCTTCTTCGATTAAAGTTAATCGATTAATTGCCGTCTGCCTTAAAGCATTAGCTCTGGAAACTTTCTGATCGGTAGAAGTAGGCATTTTTTTTCAGTAATAAACTCGATTGAAATTTAATTTTTGAATTGAAAATCAATTAGCAAATGTGCGTAAAAAATGCAAAGGTAACTCAATACATTGAATATTGCTAAGTATTTCGATAAGTGGAAATTTTGTTAATTTTTTGAAATGTGTTACTATTTCGTAAGGAGCAAACAAAACAAATGAACAAAAACCGTTGTTTACCGTCGTAAAAAGTCGCACCGTCGCCGGTACGCTTGACCTTGAATTTATGCGAGAATCAATGCGATATTTCTAAAATTATTAGATATCGCTGAGAAATGCAAATGAAGTAATAAATAAGTATGCAGAATTCATGTGTGCGATTAATAATTGAATGGAGAAAATCCACACGAGCAAAGAATTCCAAAAAGCAGTCATATAACCATCCGGCTCGAAGGACCGTGTATTATTTTCAACCATGCAATGATGTAAGACTGTATACTAAGGGGACACTAGCTCTATGACCGCTTCCCGAACACTCCGCAACCGATGTTGAACCTCTCCACTCAACCTTGTTGTAATAAATTTCCCGTATCTTATTTAATGAAATAAATTAAATGGAAATATGATAATACCCTACTTACCCAGATCACAGGGGAGGGGAAAGCAGGATTCTTGTATTTGTTGTCGATTGATTGGTAACCGACGTGCACGACACGAGTTGTGAGAAAAATCTGACCTCCTCTCCTTATCTCCTATCACATCAATGGTCAGCTCAGGCCACATTGCGCGATTCGATTCAATTTGCACTAGGCTTGTATTGACCAAACAGGGTGAAACGGGAAAATCAAAACTAGGATTTTGATAGGAGATAATGTTGATTAAGGACTTAAGTAGGTATCTCGGGTAAGTATTTACAAAAAAAAAATATATATATATATAAATATACGCATATATCGCGAATGAATTCTGCATACGAATTCGTATTGAAAAGATAAGAAAAATAATTCCCAAATAAATAAACAAATAAAAATAGAAAAAAAACAAAAGAGCAGTGAAAACGAAACAGGCGTTTTTCATTTAGGAGTGTGAAGCCCCAGATCTCCAAGCCCCTGAGATCGGAAATTACTTTATCACTGACTTTTTCGCCGAAAAACTATGTATTCGCGTTTTGACTTTTGTCTGCTTGTGCTTCATGCACCAATAAAACGGGTGGTGCTCGAGGGGCAAGAGGAATGTCAATCGGTGCTTGAAGCCCCACTAAATGGAACGCAGGGTCATACGCTCTGGGTAGCTCTGAAGAGCTCCTTACGTTAAATGGAAAGCAGCTAATGTGTACATGCAGACATATGGAGGTTATATTAGCCTAAGAGCTAGCAACATTTTCGAAATAGCATTTAAGAATGCTCCTTTTTTTTATTAGTTCAATTGAACTTTTTGACAAATGAATCAATTATTGCCAGATATTTTTATCGTTGTTTAAACTGTGCCAGACGCCAATTTTGAATAATAAACAAACAAAAGTTTCAAAATAATTTAGTATGACTGAAATTTGTATATAATGTTGTTAAAGCATCTACAAACCCAAAATTAATTTGCCAAATAATAATTCGGTTGTTAAGCCTCCAGCCAGACCGATTTGAAAGTAAAAAAATATTTCGCATGTTAGAAGAGTCAGTTATATAACAACAGCTTTTTGCAGCGTTGGCCGGCGATGCGTTGATGCGCTTGCGCATAAGCCACACAGTGGATCATGTTCTATGGGGTTTGTGGAATCACGTTGAAAACTGAAGTTGGTGATGATACTCAAAGTACAATGTGTTCTCAAAATAATACCAAATCACTTTTCACTTTTGAATCGGTCTAGCTGGAGGTTCATCAACCAAATTATTGTTTGGCAAATTTATTTTGGGTTTGTAGATAGGTACTTTAAAAAATCATATAAAAATTTCAGTCATAATAAAATAGTTTGAAAAAATATTATTGAAAATTAGCATCTGGCAGAGTTTAAACAATGATAAAAAATTTCTGACAATAATTGATTCATGTGTCAAAGAGTTCTTAAAGTAATAATAAGAAAGAAAACCTTCTGAAATTAATTTGAAGAATCAATATTATATCGATCAAACAACGTGGGTCCACTTTTATTGTCTCAACTGCATCTTTATCATAATCTGAGATTTCACTTGCAAGTTTGAAACCCCTCAAAAAAAATCATTTCATTTTTTTTTTCTAGATTTGCTGATATTCTGTAAAGAGTCCAACCCATATATATTTCAAAATTTTTCGTGACGTCCATTTTAGTAGCACTGTCAACAATGTATGAGTGTGCGTTTGAGAACTTTCATGATTCGAAAAAAAATCACTTATGGAATTGAAGTATCTTAGACGATATAAGAAACAAGTTGGATAGAATATAAAACATCTTCTGCAACACAAACTAAATATTTTTCCATCATATCTTGGAAAGTAGCTTGATCAATCAAGCTCATTTATAGTTGTGTTTGAAATCAAATTGAATTAGATACTCCTTCACGATGGATAAACTCCAACCTACTAATGAGTACTTTTTTTTCAGATTATTTCTGTAGTGAGAAAACCAGCAATGCGTACACCCAGAAACATGTTCATAGTCAATTTAGCAGTGGCGGATCTAATCCTATGTACTGTCACGATGCCTCTCACTCTCATGGAAATCCTCACCAAGTATTTTCCTTTGGGAGAAACACTGTTCATCTGCAAGCTGATCGGGATATTGCAAGCTACAAGTACATACGTGTCGACAATATCTATAACAGCTATAGCGTTGGATAGATATCAAGTGAGTAAAGTTCAATATTTAGATCAGAAATTGGGTAACTTCAGAGATGAGTAATAGCTTATTGTGTATTCAGATCACAAAGTAATAAATTGCCACTCGACAAAGAAAGTTGCTGCTGGGCGCGGGGCGCTGTAATCTCCGGAGAGTGGTAACTACACTTTGTGCTCGAAATTCACACATGACTTTTTCTAAAAATGCATCTCTCAGACAAAAACGCCCATTATTCATTCAACAGGTACACAATATAACTGATAATAAAATGAATATTCAATAGGCATCCTGAATGTATACATCCAAATATCCAATAATTCACAACTCAGACTGAAAAAAGGGAAACTAACTCACGCCTGAGAAGGATAAGGACCTCTTGTCGAGATTGAACCCCCATCTGTTTGAATCAGTTTGATGTGCTGCGCGTAAGCCTTCACACCCTTAGAATGATTTGAATTCAATGTCACTATTTTTCATCATCAAGAAAGCGTCAAAGGCTACTTCGGTGAGCGGTTGTAAATGCGGTTGTAATAGCTATTTGTATTACTAGGGAGGAAAGTGCCACTTTTCCACCCGCAGGATGTAGTTTACTGCCCGACGCGAAGCGGAGGGCAGTAAACATCCAAGGGAGGAAAAGGCACGTTACTCCCATGTAATACATATGATTTTTCCTCCTACACACTCAATAAAACCTTTTTGTGACTTTGTTTGCAAATAGAACTATTCTTACTTGATGGAAAGTATAGACAATACAGTCATGTGTATCTGAGAATCTGCGGTGGTGCAATGGCTAGGGACTTGGGATTATAATCCGAAGGTTCCGGGTTCATCTTACGTTATTTTACTTTTTTCTTGTTAGTGATTTGAATTATTGGACATTTAGATAGCTTATACATTTCGGATTGCTATTGAGTGATTTTCTCATAAGTAATGTTATATGCCTATTTGAATGAAGTGTCGATCATTTTTTTTTCTAAGAGCTGCGCTTGTAGAAAAAATAATGTGTGTATTTCGAGCACAAAGTCTCATTGTCGTTCTCCAAAGGTTAATCTCTTTGTCGAGCAACAATCAATCACTTTGCGCTCTAAATACACAAATAGCTATTAAAGAACTAGAGTAGAAGTAACATTAATGTTTGATTTTTACCAGAAAACAGGATATATAAGATGTCCTAGAAATTACGGAAACAATTTGATTATAATAGATTCACAAGTTTCATCGTTTACAACTTACTTGAAATGAGGGGGAGGAAAAGAACTTTTCTCCCTAGGGAGGAAAGGTATGAGTTTCCTCCCTGGTTTGAGGGAGGAAAGTGTGTACTTTCTATAGGGGTAGGAGGAAAAATAGTTTGTAGGATACAACTTCGTTAAGTAGACCTTTGTTGTATGAGCGTGAAATTTGTTGAATGGCGTCAAACTGAGTTCAACAAAACACTCGACTACAAAAAACTCTTAATAGTCAATATTCTATTACATAACAAGAGTTTTAAGAAGCATATTACGCACGACTAGAAAAAGTTGGGATTTGCTAACCCCATATATTCTGCCACTTGCTTTGGTCCACTGCCGATTAAGTTCATTCCAACACATTGCTTGTTGCATTTTCTATTTACGGAATTCAAAAAGAAAGGCAAAGTCTGAACATCTTGTTCTGCAGGTCGTAGATTGATGTAATTTTTACAAATTGGATAATAGAACTCGGAAATGACAAATGAACGTTGCGTTTTGGTTTTTTGAATCACCAATATGAATTATCAGACATTTTCCCGTATCCTCCACGTCTTCAGGCTTCAAGTTGCTTTTTACAAGCATCGCTAATACCGAAAATTGAAACTATCCGAAATAAAAAAGGATCAATACCTGTTACCTTATGATGATTCGTGCATACCTTCGTAAGCAAATATCTGCATCTTCTGATCTCAACGTTTTCGATTTCTTAATGTTCATTGTTGACCTTAGCATTGAATGAATTGATAAAGTGACGATGGCTTCATTTCTTTGGACAGTTCTTCAAAATAAGCAAACAACATTTTCTGAAAAAGATTTGATTTTGAGTTTCAGCTTCCAGCCCATGCATATTTGATAAACTGTTTCGTATCTTTCACGTTGTAGCAAATTTGAAATGTTTTATCATATGAAGTTTCCAATTTTCGTCATATCATCAAATGACGACTTCCGAGTGAAATCTGGCGCAAAACAATGCCTTTTTCAATGTGTGAACATTACGTAAAACAATACTTTACGCAGACGTGATGATTTTACGTAGTGTTGATTTTTTTACGTACTGTACGTAATGTGAACAGTGCATAAAACCGTTTACGCATTATGATGAAAAGATAAGATTATTCTGTAACTTAAAATTTCTATCTGAGTTTTCATGTACAATCACGTTAGAAATTTGAAAAACAAATCAGAACCATTTTCAAATTTCCGTATTTTCAATTATTTATACTTTTTTCTGAAATGAGAATACAAACTTATTTATTCATAACCACACAAGTGAAATAACTGAAAAAGTTAACACCTAATAAACATATTTTCATTTCTTCAAGAACGTTTTGAAAAAATCCTACTCTGAACATCACTATTTTTAGAACAGCATAAAACATTTTCAATAATTTTCAGAATGGTACTACACTATATTTCACTTAATTTTCTTCGACAATTTCACATGCCATATGAAATTGGCATCTCCTGCGATATGAGGACCAATAAAAACGGTGTGACTGGAAAGAACATAGTTTCTCCTTCCTCCCAAGGTAGTGAGTTTCAATGCTTTGCGGTCATTGAAAGAATGGTCCCTGGAAAGAGATGTTTCCAAAGTGGTGAAAAAGGGATGTGATGATTGTGCTCGACGAGTCAGTCTCGATGGGACCAATAACGGTCCTTGAAGATACCCATAAAACTTAGACAGATCGTCAACCTTTCTGCGGTATTCCAGAACAGTTACCAAGCTTCTAAGCAAAACATCACCGACGAGACGAAATGCTCTTTTTTGAACATGATTTAGGGCCATTTCCACAGGTTCCAGTTAAGCTTCAGATTAATTAATTGATGGTTAGAGTGTGAACCTTTCAATACCATTAAAGACAGATATTCACAGTCTAAACTATTAGTTAGTTGTTAAAAGTTTACAGTTCATTTGGGAATTAGGTTACTCTGATGGAACAGCCTTATTGTAATTGGTCGACTGTATATTCAGTCACATCCAGGACTACTTATATCGATACAAAAGAGTGTATGAATGAACGATTGTACATACTTAAAATTTACTGAATTACAATGATTGGTTTTCCACTTTGAAAGGATACTCCATTGAATAAAATTAAAGTGACACAAATATCAAAATATATTTTTTTATGGAGTATGTATATATTCAACGTGAAAAATCATCCATTTCAAGTAAGTGTATTTTACTAAGTACAAATTTCATTTATAAACCATTTTATATCGACAGATTTCCGAAGATGACTGAAATACAGTCGAAACGTCGACCAATTAAAATAAAGTGGTTTTCTTTGACCTAATTTCCAATAAAGTGTACAGAAGTAGGCTCTATCCAGGTCAAAAAATATTGTCAAATAGCTAAGATTTCAAAACATTGAAATCGCGGAAAAAGAAACTTCGAATTAATAATTATTAAGGTCTTTATTATTTTCTATAATATGAATAGATGTATCCTTTGTAACTAAAAAAAAACATTTCTGTAAATAAAGGGCGAAGTTCATTTTCTGCAGGGAAACAATAATAGCTTCACTAGGAAAATATTCTTTCACTAAACTCTAATGCAGTGTCCCTAAGGACTGGTTGTTCATTCGGAGATGATCGACAGATCAACTTTTTTTTTTTTTTGGTGCTTTGGCATCGACTGCTATCGTCATTAGCCATGTGTTCTGGTAGGCTTTGTTACTAACTCCATACGCCACCTTAGGAGCAGCACTGTTAATTGGAACGCAACAGTGAATCGTGCAGGACTCACCCTAGTCGAACCACGAGATTTTAATAATTTAATCGGTTAAATTAAATTAAAAAATCCCAGCCCAACCAGGGTTCGAACTCCGGACGTTTCGACTCTGAGTCGGACGCTCTAACCACTGCGCCACGCCCTTGGTTCAGATAATAGATCGTAGCCAATCGAATTACTATAGTTCCTCAGCATCGAAACCAAGATTAATATTAACTAGTAACTCAATAAGTTAATCTGGGAATTACCTCGGTTTGAAAAATGTGGCCTAATAGACTACAAGCCCATATAACAATGTGGGGAGGTTTTTTGACCAAGCATGAATCATACTCGAACGAAGCAGCTATATGAAAAAATAACTTTAGTCACTATGCCGTCGATTCTTGGTGGTGCATATGACTATAATAATAATAATAATAATTTATCTGAAGATGAGCTTTTCCGACAAAATAATCATGTACGGCGTTCCTCACGTTGGTAGATTATGAAATAATAATCTCCTAGAACCTACCACTGAGCAAAAATAATGGGACTGGAAGCCAGGAAAAGTTTTCAATTTCCGAAAATTAATAAAAAATCCTGGATTCCGGTCCCATTATTTTTGTACGGCAGTAGGTTCTAGGAGATTATTATTTCATAATCTACCAACGTGAGGAATGCCGTACAGGAATATTTTGTCGGAAAAGCACATCTTCAGATGTAAAATTAGTATTATCATTATTACAGTCATTTGCACCACCAAGAATTGACGGCATACTGACTAAAGTTATTTTTTCATATAGCAGCATCGTTCTGAATAATATGTTTCAAGCTAGGTCAAATGACCCTCCAAAATTGTTATATAGGCTTGTAGTCTATAAGAGATCATTGCTGCGTGTAAACTTCTGACTGAAAAAAAAACTGTGAGAAAAAAATGATAAAAGTTATATTTGTTATTTGGGTGGCGAAGGAGTATCTTTATTTGTGTTTTTGAAGCAAGTAATGCTGTGATTACGGAGTTATACAAGTGATAAATTTGTTTCATAACAGAACGTCTGGACATTTTAGTTTTGAAGTTTGGTGGGGCTAATACTCCTTCAGATCGTAGATTTAAGTTATGTATATCTGTTCTGAAAGTACTTTGTGGTACAAATATGGAGGAATTTTGAAAGAAACAATTTAGTAACATAAAGTTACTGCGTGATGAATCATTATATTTTCCATATTCAACCATTTAATCAAGATTGATTCAGCTGATTATCTCTGATTTCGTCTGACACCGTAAAGAAGTCTTGAAAAAAAAATTTGCAATTATTCAATTTCACTTATGTATACACTTGTTACATAAAAGGGGTGATTAGAATGTGATAAAACTAATGTTTCCCACAGTTTCTATGGAATGAATGCCTGTTACCATATAATGAGTCATTCGGGATTGTGTTTGAATAGAGTATGAATTCCATTTTAAATTTTTTTGAGGAATGCGTGGATTGGTTACATACTATTTATAGATGAAAAGAAAAATTAGAAAGCAGTTTCGGGTGAAAATACGTTTATCAGATATTAGCCCATACGCCCACAAATATTTTATTGCATACAAGATAACATCAAATAGACAGAACATTATCTTTTATTAAAATGAGTAAAATAAAAGTTGTTAAAAAACATATCGGCAATAAGATAATGTACTATGTACAGACTATAACTAATAGCACTCTATTACAGCAATCTGTTTTAAGCTTGCTGATTTCGTGTATCATGGAGGAATAAAAATAATTACCAAGTGAATTAGATTCAGAGAAGTGGATTGTTTGTATTTTCCGTCAACACCACATTTTATCGAAGATTTTATGGAACAGTAACATAATATGAAGAATAACTTTCAGGATATTGATAATAGTCTGAAAGACAGTGGCCGGCTACCTGTATGTAACTGACCGGACATGATTTTTTGCACAGTGCGTTCCCTAAATCATGGACGTATAATGTCGTATAAATACAGATGGACGCAGCATTGCCATACCTACGACACGGAGTGATTTGAAGTCGCTCTGTTTTTAGGCGTGCGGGCTGCGGGGAAGAGAGCAGGTAGCGATAGACTGTGACCTTCCCACAACAGACAGGAGCGCACGCATTTGCTGAAAATAGGGTTCAATCACAAGAAAAAAATGCTGAATTTGAAATAATGATGGAAATATCAAGGAAAGTGTTAGAATATACATCCGATGGGACTTCGTGAGATAGAAAAACTCATTTGACATACCTGATGTAATAAAAAACTTCATTGACTCGGATAGTATCGATCCTTAGAAAATTAGGTTCACAAATTTTCCAAAAAAAAGACTTTTACGACTTTCGTCAATTAATGGAAAGCTGGAGACAGTCGACTAAAGAACAAAAATAAAAATGCATTTACTCAAAAATGGTCATTTATATATTCAATAAATACATGTTCTTATACATATCAAAATAAATGAATATTGTGAAGAATAAATATTCCAAAGAAATTTTCAGCGCAAATTATTCAAATTCAGAAATACGAAATTTTAATGTATTTACAATATGCAAACAAAATTCACAATACAGATAACCTAACTAACATTTTTTTTCTAGAAGATATCAAAAATCAAGTACGTACAGATGAGTTTCACAAAAACAACAATAAAATAAAAATGAAGAATTTGTTTTTTTATTCTGAAATGATTTGCTAATTTCTTGAGTTCCCTCCTCGAGCAATGATAACCGCCTGTTATACTAAATATCAGAGTCCTTATTCAATTATGTCTCCCAAATTCACTGAACTGTCCCTCAGCTCATTCAAAGTAACTTTGGGCTGCTGCAGGGCTCTAATTCATCTCCCAAGAATATCATATATATGTTCGATGAGGTTCGTATCAGGACTTCTCGCGGGCAAGATCGCCCGGAAATACTGGCGGGCCGTGTGGTCTCGTATGTTCGTGCAATCATATGAATTCTTCTCCAATGAATGGAGCAAAAGAACAGACAACATGGGGTTCAGGAATTTCGGATACGTACTGTTGTCAAATTCGCTTCATAAATGACTACCAGTCATACGTGCCTCCAAATTCATACAACTCCAAATCATTACCGATCCTCCGCCAAAAGCAATGATTTACAGAGTGTTACAATAATTGTAGCGTTCTCCTAAACGTCTATAGACTCGCATTCGTATGTTACTGGTAGATAATGGAACAGAATATTGACTCATCAGTGAAGAGCACTCGACATCATTCAGCTTCTGGAGGGTGTACACGAGCAAAATCAAGCCGTGTTCTGCAATGTTCTGCAGTCAATGAAGGCCTTGTTGCTGCCCTGCATGGCATTAAGTTGTGTTCCCGTAAACTTTGGTTGAAGATATCTTTACTAAATTAGAATAGCTCAGATTCATTTTTGGCTTCCGCGCTAAAAGTCTTTACACTGCGACCATTTCAGACATATTGTGTGTGCCCTTCGAAATCGGTTAGAGCCCTTGCAGTGACAAAGTACGTGTACTGATGTAAAGCAGCATTTGAAAATTCTCATCATTATTATTATTATCACATTGATATTATTGAATTCTTGTATTGTCGTCAGTTCTTGATGTGTGTGCTAAATTTAAGATTATTCAGAGGATTGAATGTGGGTGGAAACTGAGTTTAGAATTTCTCATTATTATTATTATCAATAAAACATTAATATAATAAAATACTTATATTATCGTCGGTCCTTGGTGAGTATGCCAAATTTTAAAATGTTCGGATGATTACAAGTGGGTGGTTTTTGAATAAAAAATTCACGTCATCATCACTATTATCATTATCATTAAACTTTTATAAGTCCTTGTATTGCCATCGGGTTATGTGTGTCCAATTTCAGATCATACGGACTATTGAAATCAAATTAGAAAATTTTCATCATTATTATTATTATTAGGTGCGTTATTACATAAAATTCTTGTATTGTAATTGGTTATGGAAATTATTAATTTTTTTTAGATAATTCGGAGGATTATTAAAGGGTGAAAGTTGAATTTGAAATTCCAATTATTTTTATTATCATTGTTTTTATTACATCAATAGTAGGGAACTCTTGTATTATCGTCGGTCCTTGATATGTGGCCAAATTTGAGATTATGATAATTGGAAGTGGGTGAAAATAGAATTAAAAAATTCACATAATTATTATTATTATTAGTGGAATCGAGTTTCTTCAGGAAAATCGCCTGTATGTAAGAACTTAAAAACTAAAACCTTATCTGAATAAAAATTTTGATCCAAATCATTAAAGCTTTTTCCGAAATAGACAAAATAAATATATCAATATACAAGAATTGCTTTTAAAGATATTAGATAGATTAGATAGATTTGATACTGCTACCAACTAATGATACTCACTTTTTCTTTCGAAAAATCACGGGATTCTGTACTGTTTTTCAAACCAGAAAATACGAAATTGACCTAAATAATATTATCTGTCAGATCGTCAGTATTACAAAGCCAAACAACCTGAAGTGGATGAAAACTGAGTTGCGATATTTGAGTTAACAATTTTTACTATTCTCAATTTGTCCTTACCTCTTCAGTGGGGGACTTGAGTTATCAACAATTTCTTCAGAATCTGTACCTGGGGCTGTTTCAATGGAAACAGTTGACGATTTTTTCTTGCTGAAATCGTTCAATCTGAAAATATGTAATATGTTGTTTTTTTACTATACAAATCTCTGTTATTATTAGAAATAACTCATAGAAAATAACAATTCTGACGGCTGATAATAATTACCCTGAAGTTAAAGCAGCTGATTTTCTTGGGATATACCATTCATCTTAAAATAAAGGAAGAACCCTTTTCTTCAAAAATATTCTTCCACTTGGGTTAATCTCGATTGCTGCGTCCTTGAAATAAATGGAACAAATCCTAACAGACTTTGGAACACAATCAGTTGAACATGTCATCCCCAACTCTTTCAACCCAGCCGCTTTTACTGTGACATCAGCTGGAAACCTAAAGATAAATCAAAATTTTAATAGACATTTCTTGGATTTTTTGGCGAAAATAGATTGATACCCACTGTAACGCCTATGGTACTTACGAATGTAATCTGATATTCGGGTTCGAACACATGTATTGTTTGCAAACCCAACAAGATTGCACCATTATGATTCTCTTACTATTGTACTGCCACTATATATCACGTATTAGTTCAAAAACCACTATTTCAGCAATAATCCCACAAAAAATCAATGACAGACCATGACAGAACTTTCAGAAGTTTACTTTGTGGGAAACGACAGAACTGTCAGAAGTTTACTTTGTGGGAAACGTAAACATTGATATTCGACAGCGTTGACAAACGTCCAGATACAATAATTTCTTCACAACCATTTGAAGACACAAGTAATGATTTTTTTCGATAGTTTGGATTTTTGAGCTTGTAAGTAATACAGGTTTGAGTTGCGTGATAATGTCACCATCACCATTCGTCATTCTACGACTGTAATCGAATGGGGACTCAGTAGAAACGTCTGTCGTGATAAATATAAGACCAAAGTGACCAAAATATATCAAGGGCAGACCGGGTCAATTTCTTTCAAAAAATTTATATTTTTTGGCACCATCAAAACTGCCTGCTGCGATGTTAGCCTGCCATTGTTATTTTTCAATATTGGTGATAATATATTTCAAAATTTCCAATTGGAAGACCTGGTCAAATACATTCAAACAATCCTGAAGCCAAATAGCTCTCCGAGCATTATGATAGAAACCGCATTGGGTAACACTGAAACGTTTACTAAAAAAGATATAGTTATTATTTGGACCAAAAGAGTGACTTCTGAAGTGGAAATTGGAATCGTTCCAAATATGATGCACACAAACCTCATAATCATTACACAACCGATTCGATATGACATTGAGGCATTGAATGATTTCATTTACTCAAAAAATCTACAACTGAAAAGACTATTTATTACACAGTAAGAATTAGCACACATGTATCTTCGAATGCAACAATATCCTAAGAAGATCCAATTTCCTTAGAAATGGATACAACATATCGCGAAAAGGAAAGTGGTATATATGCAAAGCCATCTGGAAACTGATACTCCAAATCGTAGACAAACCTTGTCAAAAACATGATTCCAGCGAGTTCGTGTCGAAAAAAATTGTCAGTGCTCCCAATCTAGAATACTCCAAATCACTAGCCACTGAAATACAGGGAACAATAGAAAACCAAGAAGTGGAATCTCGGCAGCATTTTTTATATCCACGACTGTCACAAGTTGCTCCAAAACTGACACCACGAAGGATCAGATCAACCAAACAGAATAATCGTAGCAAGAACAGAAAAAATAGTGCAGCAAGTGGAGAGGAAGAATATGATGGAGTATTACGGTATGTCACCAAAATATTCAGTGCCTTACCGATAAAATTCTTCAGGTAGATGTGTTAACAGATGATGAACTAATTTGTGACTTTTTATTGATTTCGGAACACTGGCAGAACAACAAACAGTTAGATGTCATAAAGTTGAAAAATTTTAATTTATGTACCTACTTTTGTAGGAGTTGGACGAAAAACGGATGTGTAGCAATTTAAAGACAAGATGAAAGTAAGTACAAAATAACTGAACTTGATTTAACAGGCTTCTGTGTAGAGGGATCTCCCGAATGTTGTGGTATTATAATAGAAAGTAGTAGGACAGCCTGTGTATGTATTTACAGACCCCCATCAGGTAATCTGAAATGTTTTTTACTGTAAAATGTGACAAGCGTGACTACCACCTTCTGAATTACGGTAGTGCTTTCTCAGATACCAACTCAGATCACTACAAACCTTTGGAAAATGAGTCTTGGGAAGACATTTACAACGAAACTTTCCCAAATAAAACTTATGAATTATTTCACAATATAGTTTACCATCACATTGAAGTGGCATTTCCTATGGAACCGTTTCGAAAATAGTCAAATAAGTTTGGAGCTGATGAAGTCATATTAAGAGGGTAGTACACAAGTAATAGTGATTCAGAATCCTGTAAGTCAATCATCAAGTATCGAGCAAGGCGTACCTCAAGGTTCAATACTTGGCCCCTTACTTTTCCTTATATATGCCAATGACCTGATGCATTACTTCAGTAGTCTCTCAGAAATTCAGGTAGTTGCCTATGCAGATGACACCAATTTCCTCATATCGTAATGTGTTAGATCTCACAAAAAAAATACAAAGTTTTTATGAGCGGGTAGTAACTTGGACTGATAAAAATCACTTGACATTGAACATCACCAGAACCATATTAATGAAATTTCATTGACCAATATACCTGAAGACTTCAGTATTTTTGAGAATGAGGAGTAACATGTTGAAAGTTGCTCAACAACAATGATGCTAGGTCATCTCACGCTGGACTATAAATTCACATGGACTCCTCATATTGAAACTCTCTGCAATAAATTAAGAAGGAATTGTTACGCATTGAGGTTTATGTCTAGACATTGTAGTTAAGAGGTTTTGTTGAATCTGTATTACAGAACAATCCACTGTCATCTTCGATATGGAATACTGAACTGGGGTACAGGGTCAACCGCAGTGAGAAATTTCATTCTACAAAAGCAGGCTATCAGAATCATTGCTGAAATCGGGTGGAGGCAATCATGCAGAAGTACATTCAAAGAACTCCGAATACTTACGGTTCTTCTTCTTCTTCGTTTGTTTTATTGGTTTCTGACTCCTCGTGAAGTCAATTTCACCTGATCAGGTGTTTACGAGCTATACTTACGGTTGCGAGTATCTATATTTATGAACTATGCATATATATTTATAAGAACAAGCCGAACTTCACATCTATATCATCTATATCAATACTCGACTCGCTCAAAAACTTGTTAATACCCAACATGCACAGAATCACTCTATACCCAAAAAGTTTTTTCTCCTTTGGACCAAAGCTTTTCGATAAGGTAGATGAATCGGTTAAGAACTCACCTAATTTAACAATTTTCAAATCATGATTGAAAACTGCTCTTGTCCAGAAAAATTGCTACACCCCCATCGAATTCTAGGTTTATATTGTCCCATTTTATTAGTAATTTTATGTGTGAAATGAGAAACTCAGTTTTACTATAGGTCGTTTCAGTTATTCTAGCCTCTGCATACATCTCTTTTATTTCTACCATATTTTCGTTTGAAATGTTCGTATGTGTTGTGTATGTATGTATACATTTATATTTAGAATTATCATTATGTGACGTTTTCCTTGTTATTGTACCATTGAAGTCATCTTCTATTTTGTACTTTTCAACAAAAAAAATAAACCTATTAATATTATTATTATTATTATTATCATTTATGAATAGTCAAATTTTGATACCTGTCGCACCCGAGCACAAGCTGCACCATCCACGCTGGGTATAGTGAGTAGCCACCTCATATATGGTAGGTATAGGTGATTCACTGAGCAAAAATTCAGGTCCAGTCAATTACATACAGGTACCCTGCTACTGGCTTTTAGACTATAAACTATACTCGACGGCGATTTTATATCTGGTGTCTGTCAAATAATTTTGGTGTAAACAATGTCGAGTAAGGTAATTGCGCAATATCAGGGTTAATGTTACTCATCGGCGTGAAATATGTAAAAATTAAAGCGCCTTCCACCCAGGCGGCCCAGGTTCGATTCCTTTGCCTGTCACTGAGCTGAAGTGGTTCGGAATCTACTTTTCTGTGAACTGTAGGCCCTGGGCGGGTATTCTCGTAACTGAAAACAGTCAGCGTTTCGTACTCGGTCAGCGTATGATGACGTAAAATTCGCATACCACGTGGTCAAACTGACAAAAATGCCATATGCTCTGCTTTGCAGGGGTTTTCTCCGAATACCTAGTAGATTCGTAAAAAACAAAAAGAAAAAATAAAGACAACGAATATTTGAATCGCCACTTTTTATCTCGAAGTCTTTGAATATCTCGTTTCATTTTTTACGCTCGTCAGTCATACGTATTACAGACGGTAATCAATTGAAACATCGTCAGTCATTCTAGCAACGTCGTTGAATAATTCCAAATGATCTAAGAATGCCACAGAAACATCTACAATTACCCATTATCAATTTCGAGTATTCTTTGGTAGGGCTAGTATATATCTTTGATTTTCTAGAACATGGATTCCACTTTATAAAAAACCGTATTTGAGTTTCAGGAGTAGTTGAAGATAGTGGACGTTCAGTTTTAGAGTGCTACAGGTGTAAAAGTTGAAATAGCTACAATCTGTAGCAATAACCCCAAGTTTGCATAAATTATAAGAGAAGCAATATCCTATATGACATGGTGAAATTTAATATGCAATATATGCGACATGAATATCAAAACTGCCAGCAATGTTGCAAAATGACTCAATGATCTATAGGTGTTGGGACTAATAAAATGATGCCGATGGTGTTTTTTTTCAGGAGGATATTTCCATTATGCTTCAACTGTATATTCATGAAAGCTTTTGAAAACTGTTGATGAGTTTCTCTAGGAAAACTTTCAGCAGAAAGTTTAGCTTTGATGATAAGTTTTATCTTGGCTAAGCTGACCCGAGTTGGGTATTGAGATTATTGATTTTCTGTCTTGCAGTTCATGTTTCAAAAGTTACTTCTCCTTCCATTAAACGCTTCCTCTCTCTTTAAAACAAGCAGGAATATTCCGTAACTTCTTGAACCAATATTCATTTTTAATGTCTAGGATACCGACCGTTAATTAGGATTTCGATTGTAGAGTTGGCGGGAGTTCGGTTGAAATGTTGGAAAAAAAACAATTGTTAAACTTTTGACTTTTTGAAAGTTCATTGTTCCATTTTCAGAACTAATTAGAAAAGTTCTCGGAGTTTTCTTCGTAAAATTAATTTTGTACTTTTTAGCATTTTGTATCTATCTTCATATATGCGCCAGGTGCCTGGAGGTTGGTACATTATTAGCATGCCTATGTCTTCTTACCTCTCTAGGACACTCATACATATGAAGGAAAAGTGAAGAAAATTGTTCTACTGCCGATATTTTTCAGTATTTTTATGAATTTTTCCTATTTCATTTTCGCGAATTTCGCAACAATGATCAAGAAAGTGGGACGCTTAGGCCACCGATCGACATATTTGCTTGTTTTTCGTAATCTTCCACACCTGAAAACGCTTGACATTTTGCCGAATACTTACGCTTTCTGCATCTAGCATAATGAGGGGGGGGGGGGTCGGACGGTGCAGAGCAGATTACTATATTATCATCGGTTCCTAATAGGGGGGAAAAGTATAAGTTAGTGGCATGATTATGATTTCAAGCCCTTGCTATCCAATTCCTCGACACGAACTCCACTGTTTAAGATACGTACATACGACCAGAACAAGTTACGGTAGTTATTTCACAATCATATTTTTTTCACTTTTTCAATCAATTTTTTCGGTATATCGCGAGATTTTACAATTTTTTTCATGAGGGGATTCGAATCCTCTGACCCAAAATTTAACTTTTTTATCGTAATTTTCCAAGTCCAAAACATGAAATTTTGCAGAACTTGTACGCCTTCCCTATCTAGCCTTCAGGGGAGTAGGAGGGGTCAAGTTACGGAAATTATTCGAGGATCAGATATTTTTCACTATTTTTTCGGAGTTTACTGATTTTTTTCTCAACTTTCTTTGAAAATATGGGGGGCCCTTTTACCGACGTATTTTTTTTTTCGCTGTGATTTTTCTCTCCTGGAACCGTGAGAAATTCCCCTGAACTCCTATGCGTTCTCTATCAAGACCTCCGAGAGGGGAAACAAGTTACCAAAATCATTTAACGATGCAATAATTTCCATATTTTCACGGATTTTTTCGGTTTCATTTTGGTGAGCATTGTGAACATTATCCATAATATAGGAGGTGTGGAATCTCCTGACCTACATATATATTATCAGGGGTAATATAATAAGTGGTATGATTATAACCGATAATTTTTTGGAATATTAATGAATTGCAATCCCAAAGCTGAAAATACAACGAGTCCGCAGGACGAGTTGTATTTTCTTGCATTGGGATTGCCAATGAATTGATATTCCAAAAAATTATAGATTATTAATCATACCACGAATTATATTCAGGACGACAATATATTGATTTGAAATAAAGAAAAATCTTGTCACCGTTTTAATTTGAAGTAATTCACAGAAATCAAAATCTAACAACGTGAACACTAAAGAGAAAAATTGGGGTCATATTACAGGCATAATCTTTCAAAATATCAGCCAGCTCCACAATTGTGGTATTCGCATTGACAATATAACCCCTGTTTGTTCAAAAATTGTTGAATTGCCTGGTAAGTGATTCTTTATTTCTGGCCGTATTCAACGGAATACTCTTTTCCACTGCTTCATCTATGATACCAATAGCCATTTGTCCCCAACGATCGCTCATATTGATTAAGAAATATAACTAGTCAAAACAAAAAGATTTGACGTTCATAATTTAAATCATTATTTTCACTTGACAGCTAGTAAAACAAAAACTAAGCAGGTTTATCACCGTGAAAATACAGCGACAAGCTATATTTTCACTGTAATTCCGATTCTATTGGCTAAATTTCAAAATTTGAAATAGACTGATTGGTTGTTAAGCAAGGAGATATATTGTCGGCGTAATTTTCAACGTCTAAAGCCGTACCGAAATTTTCAAGATTTCAAACCGTTCTCTATTTACACTTCGGGGGGACAGGGGGGCAAGGTACGTAAGTTATTAGGGTATTCGATGTTTTTTACCGTGTTTTCTGATATTCTGAATTTATTTTTGCGAGTTTCTGCAAATTTTCTGTAGAAAAATGTAGTCTGACCAATTTCTTTTTTCGACGTAATCTTCCATGTCAAAACCGTTGGAGAATTTCCGGAGTAATTACGCGTTCTCTCTATGGCCTTCGAATGGCTAGGGGGATACAATTCCTTCTTGTTATCGTTTTGTAATCGGTCTTGAATCAGAAAGACGGACAGAAAGACATACGAACAAGGTCAGTTGAATGAAAGCTTGTCTAAATATAAAAGGCTATACAATACAAGAATTTACGTACGACCGTTTTCTCGAAATAACTATTCATTATCTGTCTGATATCAACAGAAATTAACTATATCAAAAAAACAAAGTATAGCTATCAGTTCTGATTCGGTTTTTCATCAGCTGCATTATCTGTCAAAGTTTTGATCTGAATTGGAAACTAGACGACAAAGGGGGGCAAAAAATATTACAATAGTACGTATTGGAAATACCAAAATGGTAACTATATTTAAACCTACCACCAAACATCCCGAAAATATATCTCCTCTAAATGGAACAGTGGAATGAAATCATCCTAGTCTGAAGGGGAAGAGCACCAAATCAGTTATTTATTCATCGAATATGCAAGACAACTCAAACCTTCCGTAACCTTCCATGCATAAGCGAAGGAATAATTCCCTCCTCACATTTTCTGACAACGAAATCTGACTTTACTTAGCAGCAAGTTTATATTCAACCTCAAAAAACTCATTTGATTCATCACAGCACCAGTCCAAAGTGGAAGACTACCGATGGATAGTAAAATTTTAACATGACTTTTTTTTTAATGATGATAGGTTTGAAAAATGTGTATACTAGGCGTACTCTATCTTTCAGAAAACATGTCAGAATTTCAGGAAATGTTGAAAAGGGAAACATTCTCAATTGAAAATTGAACCAAACAGGACTCCTCTGGAAATGGAACAAACCTACGATAAAAGTTAAGTAATTTTTTGTAATATCCAGCAGACAACAACAACTTCTCCGTCTAAAGCCACGCTGGACATTTGACTACATCTGATAGATATTGTGAAAAGCCCATTTGCATCTTCATTCATATAGTTAAAATGAAAAGGAGCTATTTTTCGTTATATCTGACATTAACTACATTTGTTTACTAAAATGAATTTAAGCACCATGTATACTATATTTTCATTCATCTGAAATAATATTATTAGAGGAAATGTATGGATTCAACATACTGGATGACACCGTCCTCTAGAGAATAATACTTTTCTCATCGCTGGCGTTCTCGTCTTTGCCAAGCATCTGGGTGGTTAATCTTGGCAAAATGTCATTGAGATTTTTTAGGAAATTATAAGATATTCCAAGATATGAGTTAGTAACTACAATATTATGTTCTACATTTGTTCATTATGGTTATCTGAAGACGCAATTCATTATGAATAGCTAAAATTATAGTGGAATGTGCCGTACTTAGTTCTGATTGGGCTGATCTAGTTGCCAATAAGGAGATTCTCGTTCACGTCAGTATTTCTATTCACTTCTTTTGATACCTGTGAACTGATCGGTTGATGTGTGGATTTTTTTGGTTCACAAATATTTAGTGATATTTTGGTCATCTTTGATTGGGTTTTATTTTGTGAACCACAACTGAATGATTTAGGTCCGACATATTTTTGGAAATTGGACTGAAGTTCAACTCTGTGGAGGATTTTGAGAATACCACACCTAATCCCTGTATCAGGAAATTCTGGAAAACTGAATGTAAAAGAAACAAATCTAGAAGGCCGTTAAACAAAGTGAGGGATGGTAAATTGGATGAACTTCCCATTTTTAATCCGTAACACGATCCCGTTTGGTTGAAATAGTCGAAAACCCTCTCACGGACAAGGTACGTTAAATTCATTTATTTTATTTATCAGCTGATTATTTCCACAGTGAAATATTTTCGTTCAAAAATGTCTTATTTTTTTATATATTCTTCTCGGAGATAGTTGATTTTGTACGACAAAAACTGCTATGGCCGAAATACTTCATTGTCCAATGTTGCCGGTTTATTATTCTTACCTTCCAGATAGGATATTTATTTCATTTAGAATTTGCAAGTGTATGAAAGTTTGATTCTGATATCTAAAATGAAAGTACAAAGTACAAAAATATATTGATTTCAATGATATACCGCCATTGAATGATCGGAATTTCCATAATGTCAATTTCATTTTCATTTCAATAATGATAACGTCATTGGGCTTGTTATCATTTTTCAGTTCACAATTGTAAATCATTGTAAATCGTGAATAGTAAATAATCTCAAGGTTTTTTGTATTGATTCAGATACTCCTTTGGGCGTATTTTTCCGAAAGGTATGGTAAAAAGGAAACGGTTTCTGTACCAAAGCTAAAAGAAAATAAACTTTCCCATATGACAGTTTCGCATTGGTACATATTCATATCAACCGTAAATATTTTATACTTTTCCAGAAAGAAATGACCACAAATAATTTTCATTTATTTCGGATGTCATATGCTATACCATTGTCGCCTCCTAATAACTAATAACAATACGAGTACATTGCATATAACATATCGATTCAGTTCCGTTATTTGATCAATTATATTGCCGAATTCTATGTTATTAGAGAAACTGTAGCAATCTGCGTTTTTTTGGAATATTCATGCTTTTGTCCTCCTTGAAGGTTCAATAAGTCTTTACGGCAAATATAAAAATATAAATCTTTCGCCAGAGATTGAGTCCATTGCTGTTTTCCTATAACCTGAAGTGACGGCTTTCGCAGCATGCCTCTTGAAAACATTCCCACCATGTGCATACCACTTTCAGTAACTATTGTGAAAGTGAAAGGCACTTTCCGGAAATAAGCAGTTGGAAACGCAACGGGCGTTCTGGTTCGAAACAGACCCTGAACAAATATGTTATGTATCAACCCTAAGCCTTTTTAAATGATTTCTTGAGGTCTGTGGCATATCGTTCTGTGACAGATACAACTCCGTACCCTGAACAAGTATAGAGAAGATGAATAATTATATAATTTACCGTTAGGTTTTCGGGTTCTAAATAAGTGTAAATACGCTTCTGTACAAAAACTTAGATCGCCTCAACTTGACAATACTTCACATTATTCTTGTTGCTTCAAGTGGAT
The DNA here is from genome assembly GCA_944452925.2 of Chrysolina oricalcia. Lineage (NCBI taxonomy): Eukaryota > Metazoa > Arthropoda > Insecta > Coleoptera > Chrysomelidae > Chrysolina > Chrysolina oricalcia. The sequence continues at coordinate 46,599,489 of OX101820.2, forward strand.
ATTCATTAATCATAAACTGGCAGTTGCTGAACGAATCCCAACTGATATTCAACTCCTCTAATTTCTACAATTTCACGACTAAATAGGAAAATATAGTTCTCGAATCATTAAGAAAATTATAGAATACAATAAGAACATTCGACATCATGATCTGCAACAGAAATTATTACCAAAGGTTTCTTAGGGTTTCTAGAAGAATTCACTATATTTCCATAGATTAACAGGTACCAAACTATGCCTCCTCCTTTAGGTGATTCTGTCCCAGATAACTCCATCACCCTTTTGTTTGTCTCTCTGGAACCAATTTGGAGGATGGTATTCTGCTAACCTCTCCATGAGAACAACCTTGGGTCTTTTGTAAGGCTCTTTTTTCTGGTTGCGAATTAGGAGTGCTATCAGAGTACTCAATTCAGCAACTTATGATTTGTTTGGAAGAGTGCTTATTAATGGCCCCAGAGACTACAGCCGATTTATGTGTCCTTGGCGGTCTCGAGCGCCAGTTTTTTTAAGTGGAATGCTCCACGATACCTGGGTAGCTACAGTTGAAAATCGAAGTCAGTTGTCTTGACCAGGGCTTCGAAATGCGAGTTGAGGAAGGATTTAATTGCTCAACTCGTAAGTCTGAATACTGCTTGCTATACGGAACTTTCAGCTTTGAAGTTTCACACACACCCAATAATTCCTGAAATATGAAATATGCGAGAAATGATAGTCGAAATAAACACCACAATGAATTGTTTTAACAACTTGTTTGGATGGTCAGCCAGATGCGGCATACCAATCAGTTGATCTTCTCTATTACGACGTAGACTCATGTCCAATTTCTCTAGAGCTTGTGGCATATTCCTTTCTTTCTCTGAGGGCGGTAAAGCCAAGTGGCATTATCTGATTCGAATATAGTACCTGGAGTGATGCAGCCATTTCCTGCCAATCATCTTTCTCATTTTATCGCTGGACATTCGAAGACGACGTCTGCAGAATCCAAGAACTTTGTTAGCGTATTCTGGAACCAGTGTGTCCTCTATATTTCTGGATGGTATTCCAAATGGTTTATCACATGGATTGTGAGTCAATTTTCCTCGAATAGTTTGATTTGATGAACATGGGTCACTTCGCTTGCATAATTATTCCAAATCTCGACGGTAATTTACCTAATAGAATCTTTCATGAATTTGAGCCAGTGTCCTATTGATTCCAAATTGCCCCCTGCACGACTTCCATGAAGTTGTTTCAGCACATTTTAAACATGTGCTCTTGGCAGGACCAATTGATCCAACTGGCCTCTCTCATTTGTCCGGTAACCTTTGGCAACTGTATCGAAATTTCTTTCAGGTCCAACTCCAATGTTCAGCCAGCTTTGAGCTATCTTCAAATTGTTATCAATCTTTCTCATTGCTTCTATAGTCCACAAATCATACTATTGGGGCCCGACTCTCACGGTGATAGCTTACAGTATTTCCTTGCAATACCCGAATTGGGAATGATGAATTCCCTGTTTTCATTAATTGATGTTCCAGTCTGTAATGGGTCTCCTTTCTGTCCGGCTATTTTGATGTTACCGGAGTTGTTCGGAATTAAGATGTATCGTTCGACATAAAACTTCATTTTCTAGAGTTTCTCACTATGGTTGCTGAGGAAGATTTCTTTATCACCAATCCTCAAAATTATATTACTAATATTCATAAGGAAGTCGTCCTTATCCATGATATCCAGACCCAAAACACATTCGTCCAATATTTCTGCAACAAACATAAAATTTTCTATAGTAATAGGACCTCTCTTGATGTATAAGAGCGTTTCTTCAAGGATTGGTGAGGTTTGTCCTGTACCTGTCGCCAAAACCATAATCCATTCTGTCGACTTTTGTACCAGGTCGGGGTGACCGAGTGATCTTGTATCTATGGTGAAGCTGCAATTTTGATATTCTGAGAAGTCTTGGGCTAGTAGATTTTGTCCGTTTCTCTTCAATGTTGGAATCGGTATCTTAGGGAAACGTCTCCTCTCAGTTGTCCGAAATCTCCGTTCTAGCATGAACGACGTTCTAAAGTCTCTGACGAAATGACCTCGTGGTTCTCTACCAAAGCTTGAAGAATGTATTCTCGCTTCGTTGCTAATCATACCCTAAATTGTATCTCCTTGGACTTATTCTGGTTCTTGATCTATCACATCAGCTCCTCTGAGGGTAGCCGGATTTCACGTAGTTATAGCATCGCCCGTTTTTGTCTTCTAGGGAAAGCACTTCGTTGCTTTATGCTGGTATGGAGTCCAATATTTTATTCAATAGCGCCTCGCTTCTAGAAGAATCTTCGCTAAATTTAACTCAACGTTACTTTGGTCTTGTATTTTTGGATGTGGTTTTCGCCGCCTCAAACTCCAATGAAGCTGCAGTATTGATTTGAAGTCGTCCTAGTCGGAAAGCTTGCTGCATTTCAGTAACTTTCATACAGAAGGTCTGCACTCCGATTTGATCTTTCTCTTGAACACTTGTATGAGATATTGCTGTCCATATCTGATCTCCAATGCCTCAGAAATTCTGGACTATTCTTTCTGCTCACTCTCAGGATGTTCTGCAGGATGGCTGAAGCTCGGCCTCGCTCGGCCATTCGTCCTGGGACCAGCCGTTTGCTGCCGCTTCAGATTTCCGTCGATACATTGCCCAGGAAGATGGCCCATCAAATGTTGGAGGCTTTAAAATGTTCACTTGTGTAGGCCTTGGAGATGTCAGAAAAAATGTCTTTCATTGCTCTGCGAAAGATTTTCTCGGAGGGTAACTGCTTGTGTGTAAGTTGTATTGTTTCCAGCCTCTCCTTAATCCTGTCCACTTCTTCGTTAAATTCCTTATCCAGCTCTCGTGCCACCTAGTTACCCACCGTGTCCACTTTTCGTACCACCCGTTTCTCTATCTTGAATTATTCATTTCCGACGTCGACGTCTTGGACCCTTTTGCGGACACGTTAAATCAAACTAATCCTAATCACAACAGTAGAAAAGTCATTGATGGAATTTATTAACGCAGGATGATGATAGTTGAGTACCAGTAATGTTCAACTACTTAATAATAACTCACATAGTTGAAGAATTTACGTGCTGGATATAGAAAAAGGAGACATTCCTTGGTGCTCCATCTGGAAGAAATTCCAATGCCATAAGCAAATAAAAAAGTTGGCATTTTTTTATTGGGAATTTTTGTTGCAATTTATGGTCATTCAATAGTAGTTTGGAAGTTAATTGATCTCATAGTAATTTGGCATAACTGTTTCAAAATTTACCCTCTTGTTCTCGATCGAAATAAAGTTCTCTATTCCACACACTTTTTTACTTTTCTTCATTGATCGTTTAAAAAAAATAATACTTACACTATCATGATTCTTCCGTCACTATCTCTCCTCATTATTTACAACAAAAGCATTGAAATTATAATTTTAACTATTTTTCTTTAAATAATGGACCCCGCTCCAAATACGTGGGAAAATGGGTTTCAACCAATTTTGGAATATTGTAGTACAGGCACTAGAATTTGCACATGCAAGTTTAAATTAGTTTTATGTCTAGTTTCGGAGATATGAATTTTTGAAAATCATAAAAATTGTTGTTTTACCAAAACATCGTAAGGTTCACTAATCCAAGAGTATTATTGTTCAGATGATTAGTAAGAAAATAATAGCAATGCTGGTTTGAAGAAAGTCAAACGGCATGTCAGTCAGTCGTTCGTTGAGATGATAGGGTGGGTCAAAAATACCAACAATTTCGCATATTTTGTCAATCTCTATCATCGGTCCCATTAGTGAAACTGAGCATTTGCCATTAAGAATATCCCTATTGGGATTCTTTCCTTATGGTTTTCTTCAAAAGTTTAGACTTTTTAACAACACACTAATTTTTTCTAATATTTGTTTTTAATACTACATGTTTTCAACAGTAGCCACACAAAACAGCCTTTTTGAGTCAATGAATCTGCTTTGGAGTCATAACTACTTGAGGAAGACTAGTAATTGCATTAATATGATTAGCTTCAAAAAGTTAAGGTAACATTTTTTTACAAATATTAGTTGAAATCGGTTTTTTACGTAATATATATGTTTGTTTATTATTTTTGAATGGATTTGCCGATTCGAATCATGTTTTTCAGTTATACTTCAAAGTAAATTACTCTACACTCGGATAAGATTCAATAATTTCCTATATCTGGTTTTTGAAATATAAATTAATATTCCATAGAAGATATTAACAATTCTTATTTCTTGATGAAAATTCATAGTCCAGATCCATATAAAGTTAGAGTTAAGAGTCACACTGTTCATAGTCTTGCTGTTTTTGACATTTTGCGCTGCAAGATCAGATTTATTTCATCAAAAAAAAAATTGGATAATTTCTACTACAGAATATCAATTTTAATTTATATTTCAAAATCCAGACATAGAAAATTAATTAAACCTATTCGAGTGTTAGCTAATTTACTTCGAAGAGTAACTGAAAAATAATTAATAAATATATAACAATATAGTAAGTACAAAACCATTTCTCCTAATATTTGTAAACCCCTCCGTATTTCTCAGGTAGTTTTAAATCAAAAGCGGATTTACTGACTCAAAAAGGCTTGTGTGGTTATTGTCGAAAAAAATGTGTGAAAAAAAAACATTTGAATCAAAATTACTGTGTTGTAAAAAGTCGAAACTTCTAGAGAAAATTTTTTTGTTTTAAGGTTCATATAAACCCATGAAGAAATTGACGGCAAAGTAAAAAATTCCTGAATAATTAGAGAGATGTAGAAGAAAATCTGATTTTTAGAGGTTTTTTGAGTTTTCCCAAAAACTATTCATTAGATTCCACTTCAAATATCATGACATATCAATGTCAAAGTGAAAGATAATCACGACTGTTTTCAGAATTTTCAACTCCAACGTTCCTTCACAATTCAAAATAATTCTGAAAATCTTGTTATAAAATCAAAGACAGTTGTGAATAATCGCGTTTGAAAGTGTCATTCATATGAAATCTAGAAGACTGAACATTGAGGAATTATTCATAATATTTTTCAGACAAAATCAAACGATTTATATTTTTAATAATGATTTTCAGAACCTCGCACAAAAGAACGGTGAATCACTCCAGTAATTGATTCCTCTGTAGTACATGAACGACAAGACAAAAATAGTTCTGCTGCTGTCCACAAGGTATTGCACAGAATTATTGTCACTGTCATATTTACTGTACAGCGTTGCCAATAGTTTTAGACAGCGGTAACCGATGTAATTTGTATGACGAACATTTGAAAAAAACACAGGCGGCTGCAAATCAAACGGCGACAAAACACGGAAATTTTGCGACACCTAACACGTGGTCTTAGTAATAAAGGCTTCGCGGTAAGTGAATAATAAGTGATAAGAAAAAATGAAGGGAGTAGTAGACCAGCCGATCATTTATCTGTACAAAATTGAAAACTGATATACACTTACGAATCGGGAAGAAATATCACAAAATCATCTCCACAACTTCAAATTGACAAAAAGGATCAAAATATGTTATAAGTTCTACAACAAAATAACCAACTATATTACTACGCATACTGAGTTACTTATATGGAAAGGAAGAATGTTCTTTAATAACTCAACTATTGTTGAAAACTTAAATTTATTAATGTATTTTTCTATGTCCCATGCCCTCGAATTGAAGTTGAAATATAGTGAAAAGGGAAGGAATGCTAATAGTAATAAAATAGATATACCTAATAATATATGAATAATGAATAATCAATAATAATGGTTAGTGTTAAAGTCTTTACCTGGAATATTCTAATTATATTCGGATCGAAGAACGATTTCTTAATTTTATTTGGATTTTTTGTCAAATGATATTCCTCGTCAATGTTATACATTTATTATTATTTTTGTTTTTTTTCACTCTATAGTAACATGATGATAACTACATTTTGTGAATGAATATACAAAGTGAAACGAATATATAAGTCAATGAAAGTAAATAAAAACATAACATTTCTCCCATCCAGTAGTTGAACTGGGATATATAGCAATTACTTCTTCACATCCAGAACAATTAATCGTGATACATGTCGTCGATATACGGTCTGATTGGAGTTTCTTACATCCACTATTCTAGTTTTGCCATCTTTCGCCGGGTAAAGGTTGATGACTACATCCTTCTGCCATAAATTCCGGGGTCCATCTAATTCAACCATAATGACAATGTCTCCCACTTGTATTCCTTTTCCTCCGGTGTCTTGGAACCATTTACTGCTTCTGATAAGTGTTGGCAAATACTCTTTTGTCCATCTTGACCAAACATATCTGCCAACCTCTGTGTAGCTCTCCAGCAGGACATCAAGTTTAGGTCTCTCTCTGCAGTTTCAGTGAATGGCACAGAAGTATGGGAGGGTCCAATCAGAAAATAATGTGGCGTCAAACTTTCCGCATCGTCCGAATCGAGGGATACATGAGTCAGTGGCCTAGAATTTAAAATACTTTCGCATTCCAAAAGTACAGTCCGGAGTACGTGTTCTGGTGGATACCTTGAGTTCAAAATAACCTTCATTATCTTTTTAATACTCTGTATCAATCTCTCCCAGCTACCACCTGTGTGCGGCGCTAAAGGGGGATTGAAGAAAAACCTAATTTTTTTCATCACACTAAATTCTATTATTTCGTTTTTCTGAATTTTTCGAAATTCTTCTGTCAATTCCTTTTCACCGCTTTTGAAACAAGTCACAGTAAATTTTATCTGGGAAACCTCTCCGACAACCAAACTGTCGAAGTACGTTTATGAAGGAATTACTACTCAGATCATGAGCTATTTCCAAATGAACAGCACGAGTCGTCATGCATGTGAAAATAGCCCCGTACCTTTTTTCCCGACTCCTTTTTACTGTGACTTCCAGTGGTCCAAAATAGTCAATGCCTGTTTTCATGAAAGCTCTAATTTTTGGTTGAATTTGGCATTCTGGCAGTTGTCCCATAACTGGAATCTGGAAACTGGAAGTCGCACGTTGGATTTTGCAAAATTGACAACTATTCCAGATGCTTTTTACCGTTTGTCTGATTCTTAAAATCCAAAAATTTTTGTCGCAAGTTATTTATTACAATTTCCTGGCTGTGATGGTATACATCCTCGTGATATTTCTGAATAATGAGTCTTGTGATTTTATGTTGTGGGTCCAAAATTATGGGATTTTTTGTTTGTGAAATCAGTGTCGAATTTTCCAATCTTCCAGCGAGTCTCAGAAGACCGTCTTCTTCAGATAGAAAGCAAGTCAATGTACGAAGTCTACTTCCTGATGGAAAGGCTTGATTTTTCTTCAGTGCAGCAATTTCTTCTACAAAAGAGTCATTCTGTACTTTTCTGAAGAGAAGGTTTTCAGCTTTAGTGATTTCTTCAACTGATAGTTCTCCCATAGCTGTGCAACGTCTGTTGATGATATCGATAAATCTCATAACATAAGAAGTGGCTCGAAGTAATCTCTGCCATTTCGAGAATCTGTTGAAATCAGGTGTCAACAAAACTTCTTTTGAAGAAATAACTAAAATATTTTCTGTGTGCTTTTCTTCCAAATTTTCTGGGTTGATACTTGCATTATCATTTTCAGTTTCAAACTTTTTTGGCCAGTCTTCAGGACATTTCTTCAAAAAATCAGGACCATTCAGCCATCTCTCACTATTCCAACAAGTTTTTCTTCTAGCTGCATTCTCTTTTGAGTGCACGTACCTCCAGTCAGTCACATTAGTGATGTCCTGAATTTCTCCCAAGCGTTGAGCAATGAATACTTTGTATCGTCGTGCCTCCGAACGTATCCAATGCAAAACTGTTTTCGAATCCGTCCAATAAAAAATCGAAGATTTTTTTCAGGTCCATCGTCTTTTTTAGTGATTGGCCTAGGCGTGCTCCCATCAGGGCTCCTTGTAGTTTCAATCTTGGTATCGATAGGGGCCGTAAAGGTGCTACTTTGGTCTTGGTAGTGATGTAGTTCGTTTGAATGTTTTGTCCCTCTCGAATTCTGAGATATGCAACTGCTGCGTAATTTGACTCAGAGGCATCGCAAAAGACATGTAATTGTATTTCACTACTCAGACGATCTAATGTGAAATACTGCCTTGGAATCTGGAATTTAAAAATGTTTTTCAAATCTGAAAGCCAGGTTTGCCATTGTTCATTGAGAGCTTCGGTGATTTCATCGTCCCAACCAATTTGGCTCCTCCAAATATTCTGTAAAAGAACTTTTCCTCTAATGATAAAATTTGCCGAAAATCCTAGGGGGTCGAAAACTGACATCACAATTTTTAAAATATCTCTTTTTGTTGCTCTTCTACGATTTTCCAAAATGTCTTTTTCGATTTTATTGAATTTTGTCTGGTTCCACGTTACGATCTAGTCCCCTCCAGAGTATTCTTTGAGAACAACAATCATCTTTTCTCACTCTCACTTGAAGAAACATTTCCCTTATGTCTGACGTGAAAGCATATCTCTTTACCCTGAAATTTAGGAGAATCGTTTGAAGAGAATTATAAAGGTCTGGTCCAGTCAACAAGCAATCATTCAGACTTATACCTTCATTTTTTGCCGAAGCATCAAAAACGATCCGAAGTTTATTCGGCTTGTTCCATTTCTTTGAACTTCTCATCGTACATTTCAGCATACTTCTCGTCCTTGTCCATTTTCCTTTCAACAAAGTGAAATCTTCTCAAAGCACTCGTCCTACTTTCTGGCAAAACCAAATCTTCTTTTTTCCAAAGTAGTCCTGTCTCAAATCTCTGTCCTATTCTTCTCAAAGTATTGTCCAGTATCTGCTGAGCTCTTTTGTCTTCAGGTGATGGTGCTAGTTCTTGAGGATTATCTATTTTCTCCAGTCTCCATTGTTCCTTGACAAGGTCATGAAGAACATCAAAGTCATCCTTCATTGCATCAGAAGTTTGAATATGACAAACTAAATTTGAAGCTCTTTCACCATTTTTTAAATTTCCATGAATCACCCAGCCCAGGAGAGTTTTACTTACCGCTGCTCCATCCCACGGTCCTGAAATTAGTTTTCTATTGACCAAAAGTGGCCAGTTGTCCTGTCCGATAATTATTTTTGGTTGAACATTATTCATAGAAATCACTCTATCATTAATATAAGGATAAATTTTCCGTAATTTTTCGACATCTATTGTTTGATGGGGTAAAGATAATTTTGTTGTGCGTACGTGACGTAATTGAAAGCACGAACCATTATTCTTTCCATTTATCGTGAAACTTACCATTTTAGAATCATTCTCATGACGTACCACATCTTCGTTTGTCCATTGCAAACAGAGATATTGTTTTGGACCATTCAAATCTAAAGAATCCGCAAATTCTTTATCAATGAGAGTGATAGTAGAAGCATCGTCCAACAAAACGTAAGTTTCAACTTCTTTACCGTTATGACATAAAATAACAGGTAATATTTTCAAAATAGCGCTCATGTTAGAAATATAGCAGTTGGTTTCAGTTACATTTTGTTCGTTCAAATTACTATTATTTCTAGACTTATTATGCAAAAGTGTATGATGAAGTCTTTTGCAGTCATCTATTCCACACACTATTTTCATTCGGCATTGGCGAATATTATGGAAAGGTGTAAGACAGGAAAAGCAAATTTTTTTTTGGTTATTAAAGCCCATCTATCATCCACTGACAAATCGGAGAATTTAGGACACGAGCTCAATGGATGAATCTTCCTGTCGCAGCAAAAACATCTTTCGTTCGAAATTTTGTCTGAAGTTGTCAACGTGACATCTTTACTGTCATTACAGGATTTATATTTTTGTTTCTTGTCAAACTTTGGAAAGTGAATCTGTGCTATTGCATTTGCGTTTTCGTCTAACCAATTCGATAATTCAATGAGTTTTATTTTAGGTTTCAATTTAGAGATGTGTTCTACCCACAACAGTTTGTAAGAGGTCGGTAATTTATTCAAAATTTCTGTGATCAACATTGGATTTCGTAGATGATCGTTCTCTTCCAAACATTGCACGGTAGCAACAAAATTTTTGATATCATCGGAAAATACTACAAATGAGTCCAATTTCTCTTCCTTAATCTGGGGGATTGAATTATGTACTCTGAACGCCCAAATCTAGTTTCAAGTAAGTCTATAATTTTGTTCATATTTTGAGGAAGTATGAGTAGAGACTGAACTATACTCCTAGCATTTCCTCTCAAACATTTTTGTAAGCGGAATTGATTTTCCTCGTTGGAGAAACCACAAATTTTTGATGAATTTCTAAACTGATAAATAAAGTTCGGCCAGTCGAGTGGATTTTCGTCAAATATCGGTAAATGTTTCGGCAAGGATTGTCGTGTCAAAATTTTCGTTATTTGAGGAAGAGTAATTGGATTTTCATGTCGGGAAGTAGAACCTACTTCATTATTGTCAAATCTCAAATCTCTTACCTTTGAATATCCTTGATTTTCATCATTTTTACCTGGCGCTTCACTGAACATGTCACTTACATTCCAATTCGAAGCTTGGTCATGTTGATAATCCCAGGGAAGTTGACCGTCCATCCATTCTTCCACCTTAGGCTTAATTGACTCATGCATCGACTCGGACGTAGAATCGGACTCGCTGTTTTCATCATTTTCTTCAATTTCTGCCAGTTTGAGTGCCAACTGAAGGTCTAACATCTCTTGTTCTAATTTCTTCTTTTCTATAGCTGTTTCGATTTCGGCTCTTCTCTTTCTTGATGCTATGCTACTTCTACTGCCTCTTGACTTGGACTTCGCATAATCAGTTTGAATTTTCTCTTCGTCTTTTTTGTCTTTTGGAGTTTTTTGTCTGTCTTTTCCAACTTCAGCGAATTGCAGTCTGCTTTCGCTTGTAACTTGTCGGGCTGCTTCCTTAGCTTGAAGTCGTTTGCTGCGTCGTACATTATCTGATTTCGTTTCCATTGTGTGTCTACCAGAGTGCTGGTTAGTTCAAAGGGATCGAAGGACCAATGTTAAAGTCTTTACCTGGAATATTCTAATTATATTCTGATCGAAGAACCAATGTTAAAGTCTTTACCTGGAATATTCTAATTATATTCGGATCGAAGAACGATTTCTTAATTTTATTTGGATTTTTTGTCAAATGATACTTCTCGTCAATGTCATACATTTATTATTATTTTTGTTTTTTTTTCACTTTATAGTAACATGATGATAACTTCATTTTGTGAATGAATATACAAAGTGAAACGAATATATAAGTTAATGAAAGTAAATAAAAACATAACAGTTAGTATAATATAAAAAGTTACTTTTATAAGAAAAGTCCGGTAAGTATAACTCATTATTGGTAGTACTTTTTAATACCATTGGTCATTTGATGTAGAACTTATAAGGCTGAAGATGGATTTTTGCTGAATCCGAAACATGTACCCCCCATATTTTGATATTTTTTTGTAAAATTAAAGTTGTGGAGATTATTTCTTGATATTTCTTCCCGATTCGTCTATACCACTCCACTTCGAGCTGAAATGGACTTCTTCCAGAGATTGATATACTATTGCTTGTTTTTGAAAGGGTCATTCCGGTTCATCCATCCTTTCATTCAATTCAAATTTTTTCTTCACATACGATCAGTTGCACAAACAATGATTTAATTATAAAATAAAAAAAAATTGGAAAAATATTTATATTATATATACCTATTTATAGCCATCCCCATCCATAGCAAATAAGTACTTCACTTAGTCAACATCAATGCCAAATTGACTAAAAACCTCTTATTCAAACTCTATATTTGTTATATTCATAGTACAGTAGATGAATACCTATGATCAATTATTGTAGGAGCAATAGTTGAAGAAGAAGAAATCACATAATCATCTCTACAACTTACAAGTAGTGTAAGTTGGGTCGTTTGATATTCGGTGAATATTCCAGCAAAAAACTGTAATTTCTCCAGTTCTGTTCTTGGAGATTGGTGCAACTTTGGTTGCATATGTTATGAAATACGTAGCTCATCTGCGCCATCTTACACTTCATTAAAGAGAAATGTCACTTTATGTCAACCTTGATTTCAAAGTTTTGGCAGCACAATCTTTAGAGAAATAGGCACATTGTGGATTTTGTTGAGTCCTGGCAATAGATTTAATTGAATTTTTAGTATCTCCGGTAGCGACCTGTGAGACCTCGTTTTTCGAATTCAGTGGCCTCTGCTGGGTTCTGTCTATGAATTTGGTTGATTTTGTAGTGTCTCCAGTTTCTTATTGGATGTAGACCTCGATGATCTCGTGTATGAAATTCTGTGGCCTCTGCTGGGTCCTGCTTATGAATTTGGTTGAATTTGTAGTGTCTCCAGGTTTTTATTGGGTGTAGACCTCAGGGATCTCGTAAATCGAATTCAGTGGCCTCTGCTCAGTCCTGATGTCTATGATTTTGGTTGAATTTGTAGTGTCTCTGGTTTTTTTGTTGGGTGGAGACCTTGTTATTTAAAATCATTAGCCTCTGAAGAGTATTATTGTCCGTGAATTTGATGAAAGGTGCAGTGCTTCCGGGTTTGGTTGGGTGGAGAACTCGGAGGCCTCATTATTCGGTTTCAACGTCCCTTGCTGTGTTCTGTCAACAAATTTCAGATAATTTGTTGCACGCGCCTTCAGATTTGTCTTGGATGTATGTTCAAACTCAACACCCCGTACTGAGTTATGTGTGCAAGTTTCAAAAAATATAATAGGAAAGTTTGAACCGAAATTATTATAATAATTATTAAAAAAGGAATTGGATGTTTTCCACCATCATGAATCATGACTTTGCATGTGTCTCATCAATGTTGACTTTTTCCTATAAACCTCATGTTTAATGTCTTGATAAAGAAGATAAACATTTCCGAAAGTTTGACCAAATAACAAAGAGTAACAGTAACAGTAACAGTAGCAGCCCAGTATTTTAACTGCATCCTCAAGATCCATCCGCATTCTTCCTTAACTAGTCAGTCAAGATTACACTTCGCCTTATACATATTATACATATTCTATATCTCTAATATAGATGATACAGTAGATAAATAATTCATTACTGAAGAGAAAGAAATCACAAAATCATCTCCACAACGAACAAGAAATGTAATAATAATAATTATTATTAGTAACCCGGCTATCCGTAATATATTTACAATATGCATTGAACCACATTTCCTCAATTAATACTTGATAATAATTAATAATCCTGTGAGCTTTTTCGCAGTACTCCGAACAATGTTGAAATTTGGCAACAAAACATTAGCAGTAGGGTTGACCGTTGGATATTCCATAAAAAAAACAGCAGTTTACTTGGAAATATTATAAAAGATCGCTGTCACTATGGTATGAAAAACATATCTTGTCAGTGCCATCTTACAGTTCTGAAACTCGAAATATTTGACTTTATATTAATCATGAGAAAAGAATATCAATGGGTATTTTCCCAATGAAGAATGCCCAGTCTCACTAATGGGACCGATGATAAAGATTGTCAAAATATGCTAAATTGTCGCTATTTTGACCCCTCCTGGATAATACGTGGCTTCTTCTATCTCAATGACCGACTGACTAACATGTCACTTGACTCTCTTCAAACCAGCATTGCTATTATTTTGGTACTAATTTTTTAAAAAGTTATACTACTGTATAATAGAAACCTTACTATGTTTTGGTGAGACAGCAATTTTTTTTATATCCAAAAATTCATATCACCGAAACTAGACATAGAAACTAATTGTAACTTGCAAGTGTAACTTCTAGTGACTTGTACTACAAAATTGCAATAAACGATTAAAGTTGGCTGAAAGCCGTTTTCCCTTGTGTATGGTGTGGGGTCCTTTAACATAACATTTTGAATATCAGATCAGTGACAGAATTACAAAATTATTCTAGCGGTCGGTCGTAGTTGGTCAATCAGTGTGAGTTTGAAGGTTTTCATATATCTACTTCAATTATTGGTCGTAGGTGGGCGGTCGTGGATGGTCAGTCAGTGTGATTCCTGGCTCAACGATGATTAAACCTATTTTTGAATTTTCTATCGCCGGCATGCTGAGCAAGAGGTACCGTGTTCGAGTCTTATGAAGTACCTTTTTTTATTTCATAAAGATACTTCCAATAGTAACTTTTGATCATCAGAACCATATACCATAAGTGTATTTTGAGATGTTATTAAAATATAGAAAATTAATCTCGGATTTACTATGTCTGCTGAACAAGAAAATTATTTTGTGAAAATCAACATTGAAGTTTTATCGTAAAAGTAAACAAAAAAAGCCTGTTCTGGCATTCCCTTAGTGAAAATCTGGATGTCCGGATTCTCACCATCTTCTATTAAAAGGCAATTCAATTCAATTCAATTATTTTTGGTCCACCGAGCTGAATGGCTATAGGACAAGTCAGGTTGTACATATGAAATTTGGTAATAAAATTACAGAAAATTGACAATACAGCAAACATTCACAAGAACATAAATATATAAAAATCTATCTATCACAGTATAAAATTGTCGAAGTAATCCTACAGGCAATAGGGACAGAGGTTGAGGAGAAGTGTTTTTATTTTATTTTTGAATATTGATCTTTTTTATTTTGGAATATATGAGAGGCCTATACCCTAATAGCACACCATGTCCCAGGGACGTCCCTACTTGGTACAAATTATGTCCGAATGTCCGGGACTTGAAATCATTGTCATTGGGACGTCCGATTCAGTGCATTTTCATGAATTTCCCCAAAGGACTTCCTATGGATGTCCCAATCGGTACGTCGTATAAAACGTCTCTGCGAGGACGTCTTTGGGATGTCCTGGGTCGGATATATTTTGTAATGTTTCCTAGGACATCCATCGGTCGTCCCTGTTAGTAAGTATTCTGGCATGTCTTTGAAAGGACGTCCCAAGGCTGTCCTGGTACGGGACATTTAGGAACATCCCGCATGAATGAATATTGGACGTCCCAATTGGTTAATCTTAGAATATCTCCCTGCGAGGACTTCTTTGGGATGTCTTGGTTCGGATATATTTTGTAGAATTTCCTAGGATATCCATTGGATGTCCTGGTTGGCATGTATTTGGCATGTCTAAAGGATATTCTATTATGGTGGTCCTGGTAAGGGGACATTCTGGAACGTCCCTGATGGATGTACATCAGACGTCATCCCAATCAGTGAATTTCAGAAAATGTCCCTGTGGGGACTTCCTTGGGATGTCCTGGATTGAACACTTTTCGGTATGTTTCCTAGGTGCATCCATCCAAAGATGAAGGATGGATGATCATAAAAGTTAAACAAAATTCGAAAACAGTTACAATAATTAGGCCTCCATGTGTACCCAGTACCCGTGAATACATCCCAGCTAGTGGTTTTACAGAAGAGGTATAAAATGGATCGCATATTTACAATAGAGCTGAACATTATAGCGAAATTAACCCATCTGAAATAAAACCCTTTTCACTATCATTATGGTCATCAGGGCCATATTCTCGAGTTTATGCGTATGCCAATACGATTAACTGTTTCACAACAAGAAAAATAAAAAAATAATGTTTGTCTCTCTTGTTCGTGTACGGATTGAAACCGAACAATTCCTCATGTATGGATTCCGTGCATAAAGTTGTTTTCTGTGTTTTGTGTTCTGTGTTCAAGTGAAGTGTTGACGAATTGACAGACCAGCTATGGCGGCTTTTCTATCGTCTTTTGTGATTAATTAGTTTAGTGACTGTTTTGTAAGTTATTTTGTGTTAATTCAGTGTAGTTATATCTATAAATGAAAATAAAAGTTATGTTATACAATTCAATAGTTATTACTAACCTATTCAACACTGTTTTGAAAAAGGTGTTTCCGTAGGACAAGTAGAGTTGTGTGTATCCTTTAAACATGTACAAAACCGAATTGAATGACTCTGAGAGAGTGCTGAGCTTTCCTAGTAAGTAAATCTGGTTCCATCCAAATTGGTATCTCCAGTAGGTAATCCACAACAATATCATAATCTTAGTCCTGAAAGAGATGTAGGAACAAACACATCTGATAATTCTGCACATCCTAAGGACATCCCAGATGTACTTTCGATTGATGTAATTCGGGGACGTCCAATGAACATCCCAGGTGGATGTCGATTGAATATCCTTATAGAACGTCCAATTTTGGTGAAAAGTCGAAACATTGGTACTTCCCACGGATCTCCAATGGACGTCCGCGGTACCAATACTGCACGTCCTAAGGACGTACCAATATTGCACGTCCTAAGGACGTCCAAGATGTACTTTCGATTTATGTAATTCGGGGACGTCCGATTAACTTCCCAGGCGGATGTCCATTGGATATCCTTATAGAACGTCCAGTTTTGGTGAGAAGTCGAGACATTGGTGCTTCCCACGGATGTCCAATGGACGTCCGCGGTACCAATTTTGCACATCCTAAGGACGTCCCGAATGTCCTGAGAGGATGTCCTATGGATTACCATCGGACTTCATGGTGCTATTAGGGTAGTTCCAAAGTGTACAAATTCCATTGAGAAATTACACAAAGTAACTTATAATATTCAAATTTCAAGAAGAATGCTCCACCTTCAATTGCGACGTTTTTCCTGTTTCCTGGAAATTTGTTCAAACTGGAGATTGTACATTTTGGAACTAGGCCTCTTATATTATGTAAGTATGAACCAGATTAAACAGGTTTGTTGGTGTCCCACTCACAATTTTAAAATAGTTCCAAGCATGACAGTTCACTGGCTGAGTGAAAAAAATTCGAGAAATAGTAGCGAATTATAGTATAATCATTATTTATACCTAAAAAAATGCCATTTAGTAGAATCAAACCTGGTACCTCTTGCTTTAAAAATAAATAGTACATTTGTTGTCCAAACTAACCAAATTTAATTCCTTACCATTCCAAGAATTTTTTTTCTGTTAAAGACCCGTCCGCTGTGGACTGCCAGACTCAACTTTTTTTGTTCAATAGGAATACAAGATTATGTATTTGAATTGCCATAACTTTTGAAATGGCAACTTGAAATACGTTGCTGGCTCCCCATCTATAATGCATTAACTTGAAATTCAGAAAGCAGTGGTATGAGATAATTTTTCACGTTCATCAAATATTAGTTTGCTGCTGAGTGTCATGAAGTCATTGAAAATGAATCACAGTGTCGAATTTAGGATAAACAAACAAAATTATTTTCCAACACATTCAGTAAAAAGGAGACGTTTTTTAACAGCAAAAAGAATGAGAAAAGCACAAATAAGGTAGCTTTGGCTGAGAAACTATGATACGTCTGGGCAATATCAGACATTCAAATGAGTTCTGGCAGACCATAAGGAATGTCAGAGAAAAGCTATCTGAATCATTTCTCTTAGTCACTGAATGAGAGGCATTCTATGATACATTGTAAGCTTCAGGAATATAACATGGGATTGTATATTTTCATGAAAGAAATGAGTTTCTTGACAGAACAATATCCATCATCGAACTGAATTTTATGCTCTGTCCCAATGCAAAAGTATCATTCAAATCTTCTTTTTGTGGTGATGTTTTTCAATTGTATGTTGAAGACTCATACTATTCCACTAACTACGGAAACGCCATTATAACAACGCTGCACAAAAAAGGTCCGATGGATAATCCAACAAATTATAAGAGTATTATTTATTCTAGTTGATTATAAGGAAAAGCTATTCACTTCAATTCTGCTCAATAGAGTTGTGGAGTGGGCATAATATTTTTTTATTCCTTGTTTCTTGTTTTTGTAAGCTGCCTGGGACCCTATGTTTGAGATCGCGCGATAAATTTCGAACGTGATATTTACATCGCCAAAAATTCGCATGTGATACTCTCCTCGTTCGATACGCTATTCTCGAACTAAATGCGATAAAGAGTTGGTCGGTTTCGAAGGGTGTGAGGGAAGTCTTAGCTTGGATCACTAATTCAACCAATAGCTTAAAGGTATTTCAATCACATGACGTGGCGCGTCACGTTGACAACTGTTCTGCTTGTATTTCGTGTTGTTTTACTAACCAATCGAAAAATATCTAGTTGATTTAAAGCATTATTTACTTTATCAAGGCACATTGAAACATGATTTACTGAATGCTACGTGTATAGTAGAAGCTGAGTCCAGCTGGTTTAGCTGCTACTTGCGAGGAATCCAAGACTTATTAAAACATTCATATAAGCATGTTTTATTATAAATCACATTCATATACCTGCCTGTTCAGACTGAATGTAACCTACTTTTGTCTCAATATTTATAGCTGACTCTCTACTTCCCTCCTTTATATAGGAAGACACTAGTTGAATCAACTCACGAACTAATTCTTTTGTTAAACGAAGCATTCTAACAAAATGTCTATCTCAAAGTTTCAATGCATTTATACGAGGGTAGAAGGGTCTTCTGCTGCTCCCGCAGCATCGTCTACTACTTCTGCAATAGCGATCATCGCAATTTCATCACAATATGCCATTTCATAATATCAAGAGTAAAATGTACACAATGGATTATTATCGAGGTTAGGATTTAAGTCAATTATTCCGATCGATAATTCTTATCGCATGCTAAATATCCGCTCGTTGTTTTATGGTCGATAATTATCGCTGGTGATATTCGAACATACCATTTTTGGGGTATCCTTCGATAAAGTGCAAAGATCGCATGCGATATTGAATCGAGTGAACTCAAACATAGAGTCCCAGAACGTATGGATAGTGTATAAAATCTCACTTTAATTATACAACTTCAGCAACTACTTAGAGGTTAGCAGTTTTTTGTACCATTCTTTCAACTTGAAAGAGTGATTCTATCGATTACATTTTACGATATCAGGCAGGAGCAACTTTCAATTTCATTCATATGACTCAAAAAATTTATGAAATTTCCTCGGTTCAAATAAAAACAAACGAGAATTTCACAATAAAATATGATGTCTCACCCGGAGTATCGCACTCTCATTTTTATTGTATTTTGCTAATATGAAGACATGGTTTTGACTTTGATTTTTGTAAAGAGATTGGAAAATATTCAAAAAAAAATTGCAATCGAAAATGCATTGCTCGAAACTGTGTATGTGTATAAAATTAAATGTCAAGCAACTCTTTCAAATAACTTTTTTCGATATCTTGCTATCGTACTCCACTTTTGGCCTCTTCATGGTATTTTTTTGCCGCCATACTAGTGGTCACGTGACATGTGATAAAATCGATTTTTGGGTTATCAAACATGCACAAACTATTTCCCTGAAATATTTTTCCAATAAACTTTTTTCCATATGGTATATACTTTTTGGCGGTCACTGTATATTTAAAAAGTTGTAAAAAATTAATTCTGAAGATTATTTAACAACTTTTCCACATTTTTTTTCCTCGTAAATGAAAACGAACCACAATTGAAAAACATTTAAAAAGCTTTCGAAATTTCGGATCTAAATATTACTAATTATATTGCGATAGTTTTAAGACATATGGTACCTATCGAATGCTAACTTCACATTTCAGACCATCGCTTGAAACTACCCGTTCGTTGGTCAGACTTTTTTTTTTTCAATAATAATAATAGTTATAATAATAATAAAAATTATGTCGGGGCGTGGCGCAGTGGTTCGAGCGTCCGACTCTGAGTCAAAAGGTTCGTAGTTCGAGCCCCAGTTGCGGCTGGGATTTTTTAATTTAATTTGACCGATTAAATTATTCAAATCTCGTGGCTGGACTGGGGTGAACCTGCACTATTCACTGTTGCGTTCCAATTAACAGTGCTGCTCCTAAGGTGGCGCATGGAGTTAGTAACAAGGCCTATCCAGAACACGTGGCTAATGACCATAGCAGTCGATGCCAAAACACCAAAGAAAGAATAAAAATGTATTTATTACTAATTAATAGAAATGAAGTTACAATTTGTTTATCCAGTTAGGGAAAGATTCAGTTTGCATATACAAAAGGATGGATAAAGTACAATTTTAAACATAAAGTCAGCAGTTAACATACATCTGCTCTTCCATCTAACCCCAAAAAAGAAGTCATAGACAGCAAATATAATAATGAGTAATTAAATTAATAAACAAGGAATGAAAGTTTAGCGATTAGCTGGCCAAGGGAAGATATTTTAATCCGAATAACGCATTTATTGTAGAGAAAAATAAATATAAAAAAGAACTCGTATGAGTTTATGTAGTGATAAGTAACTGAAATCGTGAGGTAAGTTATTGAGACGGTTTACAATACAATAAGAAAATTATCGATTGAAAAACTCAGTATGGTGACGATGTACAGTAAGAGCATTTCTATGACTAGGTTAAGAGACTGTACATCAGTTCTGTATTTTATTTTATGACACAGATATGGTGGAGAGTTTTCTTTTAGTAGCTCAACATACAACATGGTAGAATGCATTTCACGACGATTTTTCATGCGTAACCATTTAGTTATTTTGAATGCCTGATGTGCTCAAATTTGCGAAAACCAAAAATAAGTCGTAGGCATGAATTTTGCAATTTTTGTATTCTATTTATATCAAAAGAATTTAAACAAGAATTATATAAAATTTCTCAGAAATTTAATTTAGATAATACTAATGACTCACATAATAGGATTTTAACTGATCTATCCAACACATGACGAGAATGAAGTATTTGTTTGAGAGCTGCATAGGCTTTTTGTAAACAGGTAATAATATGTCAAACCACACCCCCAGGTTTTTTAGTTTATCGATAAATTGTATGGTATGACCATTAATTAAAATCTTTGTGGAGTATTCTTGCTTGAACACCTGCGAATCAACTTTATTCCAAAAATAATTGCATTAGTCTGTAGCAAGTAGATTTTCGCTACTTTATTTTGTTAATTTTTTAGAAAGCTTTATAGCAATGGTGACCTACTTTCAATGAGCCTTAACACAACATACATATATATGTTTATTGTTGGTTGTCGAACGTCATTCATAGAAACCTTATCAACATTTCCATGCTAATTTCCATTCGTAAACCTCATTTAATGATCAATTCACATTTTGCAAGTTCTCACTACAAGGAAAATAATTAAGTTCTAGATGCACTATCAGAATAATTCATAACTTTTCTATCTCCGACTTGTTCGTGGTCCTGTTTGGTTTTCCCACTAGTGCTTGTATTTCTGCTTACTATATAATTGTGATATGTTTTACGCTTTGCAAGTGTCGATCTAAAAATGATTGAAGGTGAATAAGAATTTCTCCAAAAGCAAATATATCCTTCTCACTTTGACATCCAATGTTGTCTTCAAACGAATTTTCGTGAGTGCTTTATATGTATGTCTGAGTTCTGGTTATTGAGAAGGTTTATAAGGAATGTCTTCGAATTATTGTCTCTGTTTTAATTTTTAGGGTTTAATGTGATTATAAACCAAATAATTCGATTTCTTTTGTGTTTACGTTTATCTTCATTTGTCAGCTGTCCGATGATATTTCAAATGTCAGCTGTCAACTATTTAATTTTTCAAATTATCAGTGTAGCTAACTTAGGCTTTTGGGGTGTCTGACCAGAGACAACCAAACACGTCATTATTTTTATGCTGATCAGATTGGTCGGTTAAGCATGGAACATGCAGATATCGAAATATCTGAATGTTGGTAACATAACTTCCTGGATGAAAAAATCCTCAAGGTGGATTTCGTTTCCGACTGAGAGACGAGGAGTCAGATAATAAAATTTGGTGTCTAGCCATACAGGGGATCCCGGTTTTGTTCGGCTGACGAATCCTGAATTTGTAAAGTGATCCTTTGTGGATATTCCGTTCTACCATCTCACCATCAACTACAAAGTCCTGGCTTTTGATAGATGCCTATCTTGGACAGTTACTCCAATTTGGGCGATTGAAAACTTTGTACCACGCCGACATTTTTCTTCTACAAGATAAAACCCTTCACAGAAGGTGCGAGTTTTCCAACTTTTCTTTTCATCGTTTTCATGCTAGCGACTGTATAGAACAACTGAAAAACATTTATAGGGTTGTTGTTGTACCCGGAGGAATTTAACCCAGGGAATTATCACGTTTCCTTGACTGGTTGGGTATCTCCCAAGCTTTGGTTTAGCCCCACGTCTTCCTGTTGAATATTCATGGTATCATGGCCCTAGCATAGCTGATTTGCTAAAGCGTAGAATGCCTGGTTTCGCCTGATAAAATGCCGATTGCTGTCAGATAAGACGAAGCCTTCTTACCGTTCCCTCATCACTCCAGTCATGGTTGGCCTAGGATCTAGTTCAAAATCTTCACGTTGGTGTAACCAGAGGAACAGGTTCCACACAATTTTTTTTTATTTCGGATGAAATCCTACTATTTCATTTTAATTATTATTTCTTATTCAATATTGATATTCTTTGGTTGAAGTTTATATCTTTCAACGACTATCTGTAAACCACCACATAGTACTATGCGCTGGGAAAATTGATTTCCTAATAAAATCTTACATTTTCAATCTCAGATTCAACAGATATCGAATACAGAATATTATTAGAATCACAGTCTTATTTTTGAGAAACTGTTACTCTGTTCAGTGAAGATTTATTCATATTAAATGTTTGTGTGTTTATTCATTTATTGATTAACACTTTTCAACTTGACAACATCGTATGGTAAAGTCTGTTATAGTTATGGGTATAACATCTTATTGTCGTTATTTGGTTGCTCAACTTACCAAGTAAGTACTCTTTGACATAGACATATTAAAAGTTGCTGTGGCGCCCCCTCTTATTTTTGTGACCATTCTGTTACTGTTCAAAGTTATAATTCTGTTATGAAGTATAAAGGAACCCATAGTACCTACCGACGAAGAGCTGCCGTCTGCATTGCTGCTTTTTATTTAAATTTAAAGAAAAGAGGGTTGCAAGTCCTCGTTGCATATAGTCGTAAAAAATGATTAATTGAAAATATATAAATATTGTTCAAGTCATAATTTATAGCAGTTACCGCTTGGTTCGCTTCATCCAAAGAAAAAAACATGTATAACTGAGTATCGTCAGCATAGTAATGTTGTAGACATGAAAAGAAAATATCTCAAAAATTCGATGTATAAATAGAGGAGAGTATAGGGCCCAATATTGATCCTTGGGGCACTCCGGTACTCCAGATGATAAACTTGATACACTTTTTTGATATTTCACAGCTTGACTTCTCCTAGATAGATAAGATTTGAATAAATCTACAGATTTAATATCCAAACCACTATATGATAATATCGCAAAGAGTGGATTATGATTGAGAGTGTCAAATGCCTTCGAGTAGTCAAATAAGAACAACACAGTTAATTTATGCTCATCAAGAGCTGCCAAAATATCATCAGAGACTTTTAATAGTGCTGATGAACAACTGTGGCTAGTTTTAAATCCATGCAGACTGTAATGAGGGTATTAGGTAATTTTTATTTAAATGACTCTGTAGTTGAATATTGATAGTTCTCTTTAAAATCTTCGATAAAGTTGGCAATACACTGATCGGTTGTAATTGTTATAACATTTGTGGATTACACACTTTTGGCAAGCGAGTAACAAATGATTCTTTCCAATTTTGCGGGAACACATAATTCAATGAACAATAGTCAATTATATGAGTAATAAATGTTAACAGTAATGGTATGCACAAATTTAAAGTAAGAATATTGATACCATCTGGTCCAACACCTTTACCTTTAAGCCTCTTATTATATTGAGAATATCAATTTCAGATACTGGCTGAAACGTGAGAGTTGTTTCTACCGATTTTTTTATATTATGCTCATAGAAATGTCCCGAATCATAATCAGGAGTCAATTTAGGAACAGCATTTAAGAAGAATTCATTGATTTCATTCACATCCCACTTATTTGATGAGTCCGTATCATTATGATTATTCTTAAAACCTACAATATTCTTGAGACTAGACCACCTCTCTTTTCGTGATTGATTTTTTAACTTAAATTTAATGTAGGTATGCTTTGTTTTCTCTTTTAATTGGAACATTCACCAAGTAACGTAATCGTTTATGAAAGTACCAGACGTTGTTACTCTTGGTAATCATGAATTTGTTTAGGGATCTATCTCTGTTAGACATCATAGCCTTGATTGCATCAGTTAACCATAGAGCATACTTTTTTGTAATTCTCAAGGATTGTAAAGGTACGTGAAGATCTAGGATACTAATGATATTGTTCGATAAGAATTGCACTTTGCTATCTACATCATTCAATTCAAATATAATATTCCAGGGTATAGATTGTAGGTCACTATTGAACTGATTGTAATTTAAATTTTTGAAATTTCTACAGGTAATGTATTTAGGATCATTTATTACTAATTTCAATCGAATATTAAATAAAATCATTTCATGATCCCCTATTTCTGGAATGTTTAATTGCTCCAAGATATCTGATACTTTTCCATAATCTCCTCAATTACACTGTCAACTGCCTGACTACTTGAAGGGGACTATTTGCTCACCTACTTGGAGCTCACTGTTCTCGACCAGGAACTCAGTTGTACTTTTGTGACAAGTAAGCTGCATATTCATACAACCTAAACTGCTTAATTACTAGAACATATTTGCTAACTTATAGGAGAGGGATTACTAACACACCATAAGATAATTACTAATTCAAGGTAAGCTAAACTTATGTTTGGCCCCAAACTAATTATAACAAGATACATAGTAATTCAATTACAAGTAATTGGTGATTGATTATAAAAAATTATTTACTTGAGGCAAAGAACAACTCTTTTGCTGGTGGTTTACGAATCAACTAGTGGCTAGTGATTACAGTTGCTAAAACTGACTTGATAATGGCAAATGATTCATTTAAGCATCAACCCCATTTTCCATGATTGTAGGCTGGTGCATATAATTTTTGAGAAAAAGAAAAGTTACAGAAAAAGACTAGGTGGAAAATGTTGTTGAGGTTCCAACTTTGAGGAAAAAAAATTACTTTAACAGATTTTTCAGTATTTTATTTTTTTCTAGCTTAAAACTGATTTTATTCAGAAGAAAATTTTCAGAAATATGTCTTTTTTGGCAATTGAGAAGACTAGTTTTTCAGTTAGGCACATTTTTCAAAACTATATCTATTTATGATACAAGTTCGTGAAGTAGGACTTTTTTGTAGGAGCGTGAAGTTTGTTGAATGAGGCGCAGCCAAGTTCAACAAACACGCGAGTACAAAAAAGCCCTTTACGAAAGTGTTCCATGCAAAGTTTTTTCTTCGACCGTTATTATATTGACAAATTGTAGCATTTATATCATTAATTTGAATGTTTAATGATATGAATGGTCGTCGTATTATCGAATAAAGACTTCCGAGTTAGATTTGATGCAAAATACTGTATGTGTCAAAAATGCATAAATGTATGAACAGTGTGTAAAAAATTACTTTACGCACAGTTGATGATTTTACGCACAGGTGATTTTTTTAGGTACTTGTGCGAAAAAGTATTACTTTACGCAATGTCAGCAGTGCGTGAAAGCTTAGTTTACGCACTGTAGTAGAAAATACCCATATCTTCCACGAACAATTGTCTTGGTGTTTTTTTGTGATTCGAAGTTCTCTAAGTGATTATTGTAATTCTTAAAATGTCTACTTTGAAATGGTATATGTTACTTGGTGGTTTATTGATCGTTAGACAAATTACAACGGAGACAAACCGACAAAAGTTCTCTCTGCATCAAGATTTTCTCCATATTTTCAATGATTTTGAATAGTTGTAGAAAAGAATAAAAATTATAGGTATCATCAAATAAATTTTTTAGTGTAATTATGTACTCCAATATTTTATTATAAATAATTTAATAAAAACTAATTTTTGTCATAAAAATAATTGAGAAAGTGGAAAATCATTGAAAATATTGAATGAATCATGATTCAGAGAGACCTTTTTCTCAATTGTGAGCGGTTTAATGATAAATAAATCACCTAGTTACATAGACCATTTCAAAGTATACATTCTAACAATTGAAATGCTCACCTATAGATCTTCGAAGTACAAAAAAGTATTAAGCCAATTGTTCGTGTTCGATAACTAGTAGTCTTCTCGTTTGCGAAATAATTATGCTTATTTGATCCAAAAAAAGACTTATATCTACTAAATTTTATCTGAAATGAACCTCATACGCAAGAAGAAAAAAATACTGAGAAACAGGGTTTTTGCTACTTTGACGGTTAATTTGAGGTTGTGTCAAAAATAATGTAGTAGGAAGTTTTCGATTATTTCATTGTCTGCAACTATACTCCTAAATATATTTTGCTAGGAGGTTACTTCTCACCGCAAATCGCAAAAAAACGTTTTCATTTCCTAAACTGCATCCCCATTTCAACATTTTTAGTGTTTTCGTGTTAAAATATTTTTTTCCTCAAAGTTGGAACCTCAACAAGATTTTCTACCTGGTCCCTGCCTGATACTTTTTCTCAACTAGTTTGAACCCTTAACCACCCAGGTGAAATGTTTTTGCACAAGCACCCAGGTGACGTCTGATAGACTACTTAAATTGAAAAGAATAAAAACAATCATCTTTATTTGAAAATATCGTTGAATGTGTATTTACTACTTACAAACAGTTATACTTAAATATAAAACTAAGAAAAAAAATATAAACTTACTAAAAAGTCTTTGCAACAGGAACGAAACAGCGTTTGTTTACACATGAAGTACAAATTGGTTTTGAGCATTGTAAACAAACTGCTTTTTTTGAATATAGGAATATATATAAGTAGGAAAAGATGTGCTGCCGAGGAGATATAATGTATACGAGAATATATTGAAAAATTCTTAGCCTACTATAGAACCAAACAAAATTTCAATGTCAAAATATTTTATTACTCAACATATTCTCCTCCTAATTGGATACATTTATTACAGCGAACCTGCAACGTCTCTAGACCTTTCAAAAAAAAAAGTTTCTTCTTGCTCTGCAAACCAGACCTCCACAGCTTTTATTACCTCCTCGTTGGAAGAAAATTTACGACCTTTTAAACTTTTTTTCAGTTGAGGAAAGAGATGATTGTCGAACGGAGCCAAATCTGGTGAAAAAGAGGGGTGTTCTAGTAATTCAAACCCTAAATCACGAAATTTTGCATGGCAACATGAGATTTGTGTGAAGGGGCGTTGTCCTGCAAAAACAAAACACCTTTGGATAGCTTTCTGCGTCTTTTCTCTTTAATTTTTAAATCTGGTCACCTCTCAACCCTTTTAAATACAGGTACTTGATGATGGCTCGATACTCCAATTTTTAGAGTTTCACAATTTCGGTGGACATATTTTCTCTTTTAATTTATTGCGTAACTCTGGTTTACTTTTCTGACGTCAAACTTTACACTGACACTTCTAATAAGTTATTGGTCGTTGCTATGGTAACGCAATATTTTGTTTATGCAGGGAACTGGTCTAGGCTAACTAGATATCAACACATCCTCGTATGAACAAAAAATTGAAAGAAAATAAAAAAATAAAAACAAAAAAAAATTTAAAAAAAATACGAAAAATTCTGGATGCAATCAAATCACTGGGCTTAGTCAAAGAAAACTCTTTGCTATATTGTCAGGCTTTCTGAAAATTTAATTCCTTCATCTGGACAGATCTATAAAACGAAGTAAATCTATTCTACTTATATTTTCATTCTCTGACGCACTACCTATGTCACTCGTATTATCGCCAATTTCCTCAAGCCATTTCAAAGCAATTTTGTCAAAATCCTCATCGTCAAAACGAATTCTTTTCGACGGACCTGCCATTCCACCTCATACAATATTCAGTACACAAACACACAGGTGCCGTCTGACACGCAATGACAAACTAAAAAAATCCCATAACATCTTTACGAGTAATAATATACTCATAGGTAGAGAGAGTGGTAAGGGCAACAATAGAGAAAGGATTAGATCGAACAACAGATTTGTGGGAGGTTGAATTGCAGAAATATGACGTAATACATTTATCGCGTAGTCTGTCAGATAGCTCCTGAGTGGTTGAGGGTTTTGTCGAAAAATGTGGGATAGGGAAGTTTTTGATTATTTCATCATCTACAACTATTTCCCTGAATACGTTATGCTAGGAGGTTACGTTTCACCGCAAATCGCAAAAAACGTGTTCAACCCATATACTGCATCCCCAGTTTGAGTGTTTTCGTGTGAACATTTTTTTTCCTCAAAGTTGGAACCGCAACAACATTCTCTACCTGGTCCCTTCCTGTTACTTTTTTTCTACAACTATTTAAAATCATTGAAAATATTGAGAAACTTATTGACGGTTTTTCTCAATAATAACGATCAATAAAGTACCAAGTTACATGGACCATTTGGAAGTAGACATATCAACATTTGGTATGATAGACCTTCAAAATATAAAAAAACACCAGAACAATTGTTCCTGGAAAATAAGGGTATTTTTTCCGAAAAATATACACAACTCAAAACCTAGTGGTCTTTTGAATTCCGAAAACATCATGTTCAGTCTGAAAATCTCTCGTGTTTGAAAGACCTTTTTATCCACTTACACGTTAATATACTAATACTAGATACATACTCATTCAGTTTTTAACGTTCCTCAAATTGAGTGGAGATGATAAACATGAATATTTCATTGTGATTTTCTTTTCATCGTATCATAAAATTGGAGAATTTCTGTGAATTCTATTACAATTAATATCTTTTGTCCGGCGATACTCGAAGTTTCAAACTTCCATTAGCTCTGTATAGGAAGCAGTGTGCAGCTATATTTGTAATTCTGGAAATTCTGTGAACTTTTGATTCCAACTCAACTCGCAGTCAAGTGTAAACTTCTGCATGAATGAACCGAAGAATTTTCAACTGAAGCTTGAATGTTCTCAACTGTCCCTAATCATAGGAATTCATAACACGTATGAGTGGAATTAATTAGGACACCGTATTCTTAGCTAATGAATACGGGAATTTCTCTTCGCATTTAGGATGATTATATCTTGTTGAATACAGCGTGGCATCTGATAATAGTTAATTAGGATTTGATATCCTAGAAAACGACATATATCTTTGTTGGTTTAATACGTAATAGGATTAAAGGCTCAATGCTTTTCATCTGCCTCTGGATAACCATACCTTCGATGAGCACGGTTCGAATAGAGAAAATAATATTTCAGAAGAATTTAGTGGAATGTTTAGGTTGAAATAGTCAAATATTTTATTTTCATCGCCGCGCCAAGAAATGGGATGATATTTAAAAAAATAATATTACGGATTGTTCAGTGGTGAAAGTTTTATATAACCTATTTAAATTATTTATCCTAATTTTTGGGGAGGGTATTATCATGAAAATATCGATAGAGATATATTGCATACTCCCAACGCGAGCTCACATATTCCTGGAAGGTTTTGAGATGTTTCGAACATGTAGGCACGCAGAAGTTTCTTTGAGACATTAACAGATATGTAGGTACTTCACAAAGAGGTCTCTGGAGAGTATTCAATGTTTTATTTTTGTACTTTTGTGATTAGAAATAAGTCAACTTTGATGTCACTAATTTTTGACCAACCCGGAATAATTTAATTTTTTTTCTCTTAGCTCTATTCAATGTACAGTTGTGTGCATGAATAAGTCATACAGCAGTCATAGAATATTGTGAGTCAGGCTCCTCAATCTTGATTATTAAGCTTCTTATCGACTTTGACAAGTAGCGTCTAAATTCAAAATATTTTTGTCAGTTACGCGCTTTTAACATTTTTCAGTGCAGTCAGTGCAATGCCTCAATTAGTGTCGCACCGTGTACGACTTATTTATGCACACAACTGTACATATATTGACCAGGACAGATTTCCGAAAAAATTATCAGTTCAGCGTTCAGAGGCAATGAAGATACGGGGGTGCATCACCCTATTCAACGATTATATACAACGAAAATATGACTTATTTCTTAAGCTCCTACAGTGGCCAAATTTCCACTGCACATGAAAAATTACGTCACCACTGTGCCTGGACGGTTTGTGCGCCATGAGAGTCCATGTATTTTTCTATGTGTCCAAACATTATTTTCGAGAAGTTTAAATAATTTTAAGTGCGTTTGAGTAGTGTGTGGTTTGACTTTGGTTTTGATTTTTGATCAGCCGTAGTCAACTGTTTCATTGTAAATTGGGAAAAGACTGGTGCATTCTAAACTACATTTAGTTATTGTGTCCTTTCTTATAGACCCTTTTTACTCTTCAATTGGAAATATCTGAGGTGAGTTAGGGTCTTCAGAAAACTTAGAATTCTTGAAAATTTTTTTAGGTTACTGTTATTCTAAGTTGTTGATTTTTCAGATCATGCCTTTTGACGAATTTGTGCTGTGGCTTCTTGCAGGAATAATAAAAAACTCTAAGAAAGATGAGGTTGAAAATAATATTCCACAGTTTTCCAACATGAAAATATATAGTATTTTTCACTATGAATGAAAGGAGTGGGTGCATCGGTGCAAAAGAGCACATGCTTTCAATATTAATTTGTTTACTATTTACTCCAATCATTTTACAAATAATGATTAAGAATGAGATTTACAGAATTAATTATTAGGTGAGTTATTGAAGTCAAATCCTATTATTTTGAATCATATACCTATCTTCTAGGCCTTATCATATGATAAATTTTGGAAAAAAAACTACAGTACGCACAAAAAACTTGGGAAACAAAAATAACGGAGAAAAAACACAGGAAACGGCTCTTGTTAAAAGAGCTGTCAATAGGAAGAATCAAGAAATGTTGGATGAATTTCGCTTCCTCAAGCTTTGCTTCATCACACATAACCCAATATAATGTGTTTGCTAGAAAGCTCCAAAATTTCTATCTCTGAACCCTTTCAGGATTTGCATGAATTTAGGACTGTTGAATAAACTACGCAATACTATACAATTTATGTCGATCGTAATGAAGAGACACCTGCTCAAACTGTTTTTTTTTACAAAAAATAATATGAAACATTGCTGCAGAAATACAAGTTAAAAACAACGTCTTGCAAAAAGATAAAAGGCATTTAACTACAATACTAATGGCTAAGTAGTTTTTAAGACGAGAAGAACTTGATGACAATTAATTTTTCTTAAATCACAAATTAAGATATTTGACAGTGATTTTTTTATTAAAACAAATTTTTCAAAATAAGCAAGAACTCAAAAGTGATATTTTTCGGAAAATAAGTAACATTTGGATAGAATCATTCAAGGAAATATTTGTTGGAGCTCATTGAACAATGTAAAGTGGAGAAAACTTTTGAATATTCGTTAACTTCTACAATAATCAATTTTTTTAATTAATCAAAAATTTCGTAAATCATAAATTGATTCAAAAACTCCGTTTGTGCTTTAGGATGACTTCAGCGATGTAATGATTTGCCAAACCGTTGAAAACTTTCAAATACTCCTTTACATTACATGGAATTCATTCAAGAGTAAATTTTGTGCAAAAAGTAAGGTTTTTGTTGCAAGACACTTTTTTGGCAAAACACCTTCTATAACTGACTGATTCCTATTCAAATGGCTTGTAATAGTTATTTTCCTAACAAGTGCGGAAAGTGATACTTTCCCGCACGCGACTGCCGTTGACCCGAACGACGCGAAGCGGAGTTCTGGCAAGCAGTCAAGGGCGGTAAAGACACTTTACTCACGAATTAGGAACATTATTTTTTCTACGACCGCATAAAGATTCAAAAAGCACATTGAAAATATATATTTTATTTCAACATACAAAACATTCCATGAATATCCTCTAATTATTATTAATGTTAATGTTAAAACACAATTTGTTGCATTCTGCAAATGCGTCAGAATAGCCGGTCCAGAGTAGTTAGTTGGTGGTAACTGGCTGTTAAGAGTAACACTCGTAGATTGCAAACTGCATGAAGATGACGGAGACGGCATCGGTTGCAAGTTGCCAGTACATGAAAGAATTTTATTCGATATGGTTTTCTTATGTTCTACGGAGTCCTACAAATAACTCTCAGCAACAATGAAATGTACATTTAATAACGATAAATTGACATATTTTACTTTCCCGCACTAGTGCGGGAAATCAAGTTTTCCCGCACTAGTGCGGGAAAGTGACACTTTCTAAACTAAAATGAGTGCGGGAAAGTGGGTAAAAACGCACGGTCGTAGCAAAAAACTCTTATCGATCTCTAACAATTAATTATTATCACAAAAGTCATGAAGATTTGCTTTACAATTGGTTACGAAATGAGAGATCTTCGTATTTCTGCGCTTACACAGCCAGGTTGATTTGACTAGGCAACATAATATGAGATGGATATTCATTGTTTTCCTGTAAAATAAAGTGGTGGAATTATTTGCAAGTTTGACAAATCGTTCTGGGTTTTTTCAATTAGTGAACCAGTTGAGAGCAGTTTACGTAGAGTTACTTTTAGAAGTGAAATTTAATCGCAAAAATTAATAATAATCTGAACAACGAAGAAAAAAAAGAGCTTGTTCTAATTGTTGGTAAAAATTATAAGACCCAGGGAAGCAGTGAGGATATTCGACGAACGGCATCCCAACAAACATGTTAACTTTTCCACTGTGAGCATGATTTTTTAAAAAATCAGAAGGACAGACAATGTGGTAAATAAATAAAAAAAAATCTCATGACCCTTAGATGAATGATGACGAGCGTCAAATTCAGGTAATGCAAACTGTTGGCGAGAATGAAAGTACTTCTTTGAAAGATCGGCCAGCAGAACATGATATCCCCTTCATCGGCCAGAAGAATTCTGATAGCAAATAAATTGCGGGCGTTCAAACCTATAGTCAGTCATAAGCTGCAAGAACGAGAAGACAGATATTTCATCTAGTTTGTGGTTTTTACCAACGGAAGTACAGCTTGGCAAATCTGTCTGTGCGTCCGAGATGCGCGAACGATAAACAGAGTGGGTGAATATCCGCTACCAACTTTAATCAGGAAGAACAAGAAAGGACAGCGGATGTTCTATCGCGCACCCAATATTCAGAGGCCCAGATAGATTTGCCAAAGTGTACGTTCACATCAAATGGAATTGTTATTTTTGAGAATTTCTGGTATTTTCTGATGTGGACTATTCAACAACCAATCAAGTATTTTCAATAAAAAACCCAAATTCTGAGAGGTATTTGCTGCCACTTCGAACTCATCTGCCTAATTCTTTGGACAAATTGCCATCAAACTTGCGCAGATGAATGTATTTTCAACAGGACAGTGCTCTAGCGCACTCTACAGTTGAAGTGCATGATTTTCTTGTTCACGTTTTTTGGTGGATGGATTGGACAATATACAGTGAATTCATGCCCACCTAGTTCTCTTGATCTAACTCATAGAAATATATATTATATACCTACTCTAGAATGCTAATCCTGCCAATTTTGACGGCGAAAAGCATGCCGCGTATGCGACCCGTTTCCGATGTGCGCATGAGCGTCAACAGTGTAGTTTGAGTAGATCGTTGCCCAGTTTGAAAATAATTTGGTGTTCCAATTCAGAGAGTTTTTTGTTATGAGGCAATAAAACACATGTCATTTGAAAGAGAGAAAATTGACAGCGCATTTAGGACTTAAAACCGAAAGGAACCTTTCAGAGATAGATTACTCCGAATTTAAGGCGCGAAAGAAACTTATTTAAAACAAAATGTACCCTACTCTACTGTAATTATAATGACTGTGCAACAGTGCTTTTTCATCAACAGGAAGACTTGTCACTAAGATCTGTCACTCTTGTCAGAGACAGAGACGGTTTTTAGAATTTCAGATTTTCTTTTGTCGTTTTGTGTGGTGTTTGTTGTCGTTGGTTATTCTTTCATGTTTCGTGAATTTGCATTGAGGAGCATTTAGTCAACATCATTTTAAAATTGCGCTTAAATATATGTTAATAACGAAAGTTGAATCTGTTATATCAAATGGCACCATTTATACAACAATATCAAGTTTATGCTAAAAACATGTCACCTTGAATATCCCAACTTTCTAAGAATCTTACTTTTACGATAAAAATATTGTCCATAATACACGTGCCCCTAAAGTTTCATGTCATAAAATGTACCGGTCATTCTTAAATTTATGCCTAAATCTAAAACTTGAATAATATCAGGTCTCATACAAAATAATTTTCAAAGTTAAGTTTATGTTAGTGCTTGTGCTAAAGTTACGTTTATGTTGACTAAATGCACCTTCAGTCTTGTTCCTTTAAAGACAATTTCTATTGTGTAAAGGAAAAATACGTGAAATAAATCGATTTTGGTAGACAATGAAATTTTTTATGTACCTATATGCTTTGCTCAAAATAGCTTAAATATTATTTTCGCTTGACAAAAAGGCATGATTTTTGGTTACTGTTTTTAAGAAGAGACCCCAGCAGAACAGTTGAGTGAGAAAATTATAATTTGTGGCAGACATTTTCCTCATGAAGATTCATGTGAAAACGACAATAGAATAATTTGAAACCTAGTGTAGTACCAATACTGTATCTGCGTAAGCATGCATGGCGAGTGATACAACTTTCTACCACACCGCTTAATTATGAGTTCTAGATTCCTACAAAAAGTACCTAAACATACACAGAATTGCCTCAGAAAATTAATGTCAATATGGAAGTGCTTCTCTTTGATGATAAGGAAAATGCTTCTGACCTCACTTTTTAATGCACCCCCATTGTGGAAATTGCACTAAGGTAATACAACCAGAAATACTCGTAGAAATAGCATGTTACTCTCTTCAAATGATTTAAATTAAATGAAGTTGCGTATTTTGACATGAATCGTTCTAGAAAAAAACCTCAAGCTTCCAAGCATCCAATTTTATAAATCCAATTTGAGTTGAAATTATTCATGATATTAGCTGAAATAAATTTTCGTAGTTTTTTGTTCTTTCAATTTATTTTTCAATACAGTGCTTCCTTGAAATTCGCATCGACAATTTGGGGTGGTTCCTTATGTTTTTGTTGGTTAACTACAGCTGAAAAGTGAATTTGGTACCAAAAATCAGTCGCTTCAGAGCAATAAATAATAATAATAACCGCACTCTACTTTCTGATGGCCTTTGCCGAATATTCGGGACCATAAATATGTGAAAATTTGCATTCAAATCGGCTAAATACAAATAACAGGTATAAGCACAATGAGGTTTCAAACCTTATTCTCCGAGATTCAGAATTAACGTTTGTTAATCTTCACAAGTAGGTACCATAATATTTTACTAAAACCGGGCCTGTTACAAAAATCACTAATGACGCGCTTGCGCATTGCGGACTAGCCTGAACTTTTCACAACACTTTTGATATGGGGATTAGCATTCTAGAGTAAGTATATAATATATATTTCTATGATCTAACCTAATGCGATTCACCTCTTTGGGAGAATTCAATCTCTGAGGTTCATAAACACAGAGCATTCAGAGATTAAAAACACCTTGAGAATACGATAGGAGAACGTGCTGCCAGTAATGTTGAGGAATGTTTCAAGGGAAAAGTAAGGACGATTCAATTCAATTTTAATTATCACTGTTCATTTGATTCATTTTGGTGTTCTATTTAATTTTAGATTTCATATCAAGTGGTGTTTTAATGAAATCACTGATACATTACATCCAAATGTTACATTCTAAGAAAAATATGACTTTTGAGATTTTGTTGATTTTGAAAAATGCATTTTTTAAAGAAACTGTATATCTGATGGGGGCTGAGTTGATTTATAGTCGAGCCTAAGTTGATGAGAATTTTTTCCATTTGTTGCGCACTTTTTGAATGTTCCAATATCAACAGCTTCTTTGACACTCACAATTTCAATTCAATTCAATTAATTTATTGTTTCTTAAGATATACATCTCATAACAAGAAGTTTGGATTATTTTCTAACAAATAAAAAAAAACTTTCTTACGAAAGAAAAAAAAAAGGGAAAAAACACTGCATAAAAAGTAATGAAAAAAGTTGTTTCAGTCAACAGTTATAAATTGCTTACTCATTAACAACGAAGGCTCGTAGTTTAAAGACTTCAGTAAGAAAATTTGAAAGTATTCTAGCATCGTCACAGCTAATATCACGCAGAGAGTTTATGAGACATTCGTAATTGAATAAATAAGAAGATCCTTTGGGCCTAACAACAGAAAGTATGGGTCATTAGAATAATAAATAGTTCATGGGCCGAGGTGGTCGGCTGGTAGTGCGTTCGCCTCGCATGCGTGGGGTCGTGGGTTCGATTCACCGATTCAACGGTCTCGTGCATGGCATCACACGTTAAAAGGTAAGGGCTGCGTCTTCCCTAGTTCACACAAGTCTCTCGAAGACTTCTGAGGGTTACGCGTAGGGGTGCAATCGGTTGACGGAAATAACAATTTTTAACAACAACAACACTGATACGTATTGCATATAGTGCAAATTTCATTGAAGTCAATGGTATAATACATTTCTTTGAATGCCAGTCTCAGCGACTTTTTATAAGTTGAACGAATCTGAGCGATTAGGCGAATGACGTGAATATGTATTCGGAAAGTGATATACTTTTGAGGAGAGCAATTTGTTGTATAGATTGGCTGAAAAATACTATACATAGAAAATGACAGTTTATTGAGGTCTTCATTGTGCAATTTGGAAGCGAATTTTTTTAGTAATGCGGTTTTGTTTCTAACTAAAAGCCGATGATTCAGTTGGTTGAATCTCTCTAAACAATCAATCGCTCCGAACCAGA
This sequence comes from Chrysolina oricalcia, assembly GCA_944452925.2. Classification (NCBI taxonomy): domain Eukaryota; kingdom Metazoa; phylum Arthropoda; class Insecta; order Coleoptera; family Chrysomelidae; genus Chrysolina; species Chrysolina oricalcia. The sequence goes on from OX101820.2 coordinate 46,636,077, forward strand.
ACTTTACTTTATACCTAATATCGTTTCCACTCAGTTCGAGCAGCCTAAGAAGACACTTTCGGGGGTATCTATTACTGTTCATAGTTAACATTTTCCTTGACCAATTCAGTGCATGTTTGAATACAAAATATTCCAAATGAGTGGAACCGGTTTCTAAGCGTACTAAGGGGGAGCAGGAGAAGTCGTTTAAAAAAGTTGCCTTGAACTCTTTCCAAAACTTCACTGTAATTCACGCCCCAAACTGCTGAGCAGGAAGATAATTCACTGAGAACAATACTATCATAGAGCTTGATTGGTTTTAGACTGGGCTAATAGGCTGATAATTGATCATATTGCTTGATTCGCTTTGGAAACGGAAGAAATAGCCATTTCTCTAAAGAGTGGTAATGAAACGAAAGTGACCCCTAAATAAGTGTGATTATTCACTATCAGAATATCTGATCCATTTACAAGAAAACGGTAGTTATAAGACATTTTGAAATCATATTTGGAAAAAAACACATTATTTTTTAATTCGAAGCATTGATTTCTAAAACCTAATTTACGGGACAAATCATTTTCCGTGTCTGCTGGTATCACTATATCGTTAGCATACAAAGGGATAACAATGTCAGAGGTGTTGTCGATACTAATACCCCTAGCCCCTTCAGCACGAAAGAGTGATTCTAAATCAGAGGTGAATATTTAAAATAATATAGGGCTGAGGCTTTCACCCTGTGAAACTCCTATGGAGACGTCAAATTTTTTTGAAATCTAGTTACTGATTCGAAGCTGAAGCTGAATGATATGGAATGAGTACAAAAATATTATCAGTACATCCTCGATCTTCCCCAAACCCATTTTGACATTCAGGAACAATTTCGAAACAGTCAGACCATTCTGTTAATCTGTTGAAGAGAATTCGAGTGAAAAGCTTGGCAATACAGTCGACAAGCGCAATACTTCTGTAATTTTCTGGATGATGAACGGGACCATTTTTGTGAAGCATGAATAAAGTAATATCACCCCAGGATGAAGGAACCGATCCTGTCAGCAAGCTCAGCACTGTGGAAAGTTAACCAACCACATAATGCGGATGACACACCTATTTTTATACTGACAAAGACTGGCTAACACTGAAATTCTGAGTGCCTGACTGTTTTCAATTTATGTTCAAATTACGCGTTCTACCTTTAATTAGTTATTTTGTATCGTTTCACAGTTTCAATTTGTAAATGGTATTTTCAATGTTTCATGTGATGCTCACACTGATATCGCCAACACCGTTACACTCTCCAGTCCAATATACAAGAGCATTATTTTTGATTTCAGGTGATTGTCTATCCAACAAAGGAGAGCCTGCAGCTCTTCGGAGCTGCCTTGATACTGTTACTTATATGGATTGTAGCGCTGATTCTTGCGATGCCACTCTTCGTTGTGAGACATCTCATCCACCATTCGATATCTCTAGGTAGTGTCAATCTCAATATCAACTTCTGCATAGAGAATTGGCCAATTGAACATGGACGGGCGTACTATTCTATCTTTTCGTTGATTTTCCAGTATACCCTACCAATCATCATTGTGTCGGTGAGTAAAATAATTCAATTATTGTATTGAATTACTTTTTGTCTTTGAGATTAATAACATAGTATTACATAATGTCAATATCATATGTTTTGTTATCGTTTCCAAACATGAAAGTAATAACCCAAACTCAGTAATCTACCTGAATCCTGTTCACTTACATCACACCAATTAATAATCACCACAGTGCTTAGAACTTCTTTGTAGGAAATCGTTTTTCCCTCAAAATCCACAAAAAGATAAACGTACTTTTATGGAAAATATATTTGTTTGTCCCCCAATCGGCTATTTGAGAAGTGAAAGCTTACGTCAGTGACAGTGCTCCATACAGGGTGTTTCAAATTCGATCCTCACCATTGGGATCTCGGAAACTATGAGAGATACGGAGATGCTTAAATCAGGGCAAAGTTGCGCATTTACCTGACTAACTATATATCGTTGAAAAAGTTCTGAAATTCCGAGTATATCCGGAGATATCCGAAAAAAACAGAAATTTCGGAAATTGGTTTTTATTTTTTTCTGACTTCATTTTTCGAAGGATGCGAAAATGAAATGCACTTCCATATTGCCACTTTTCCCTGCTACATAATAGTGTTCTGAGATTTGCTATCCGACGTTTCGTCTTCTGGCCACCATCGTCAACTTTAATTTTTCTCATCGGCGCTACAATGGATTCCTTCTGTTTAGAATAGAACCATATTTCACCTTTTTAATGATGTATCATAAGTTTCAAAAATTGAAGATATTGAAAAAAATTTATTCTTATCATAATAGGCTTTAACTTTGATGTTTCTAAATTTGACTTTCAATTTGTTACACTCAATGACATTTCATTGAATATTTGGCGAAAAATGGCTATCACGAATGAAGAAAAAAGAGATGTCATACAAATTTATTACAAATACCATAGAAACAGTGTTAGGGCATCGGAAATGTATTTAAACTTGTATTCCGAAAGACGACAACCACATTGAACTATGTTCAAGTTATAAGATCAAAATCTCACCGAGTTTGGTTCATTTGAAAAGCCAATGAAAAAATACGGAGACAGAATCAACAATCAAAATTGGATAAATGAGGTAAATGAGATATTGTGTCCTTTTCAATGAAAATAGAACTTTGAACAAATAACATTAATTATCTAAAATATAAAGACAAAAGTGAATCACAGCAAATGCTCAAAATGCTGGCCTTGTCCATGATAACACAACTTTATCCTTCTTCGAATATTATTCACTGCACGATTGATTTCCCTCCTCCTCAATCTTCCGAACTCTCTAACAATGCTGTGTTGAAGGTCCTCAATATTTTGATATTCCCTCTTACCATAAAACACTATTTTTCAGTGTACTCCATCAGAACGTATCCATAACATTTAAGTCTGGAGACCTGGCTGGCCACCTCACCGGCCCATTCCCCATTCCCCAGCCCAGTTAGGTAAATACTCGTCTGGTAGTGTGCGGTGGAGCACCATCATGTTGAAACCAGATGTTGTTATAGTTAGCCAAAGGTAGATCATCCAAATACTCTTCGAAAATCGACATTAAAAACTGGTGATAGGTTTCTTCATTCAGAATTCCGTCAATTAAATGAGGACCCTTAATTCTGTCTTTGTAAATTCCTGCCCACACCTTACTACCAAATCGCACTTGAGGCCGAATTTCTCGGAACTGTCTGGGGTTGTTTATGATCCAAATGTGTTCGTTATTTCGGTTGAATATCCCACAATTCGTAAAAGTGCTTTCATCTGTCCAAATTACATTTTCCAGGCAGACAGGAAAATTAGGTTTTCTTATTAGCCAATTACAAAATTCTAATCGCCTTTCGGAATCAACTGGATACAATTTTTGAGATATGTGTATTTTGAAACATTTTAAACCACTTTTTTTTAAGATGTCTGCAAGCACTTGTAAGACAATTATTTATATCGGAGGAAATTTGACGTGTAGATTTCCCCGGGTTCATGTTTATCTGATAAATTATTAATTTTTATTGAAAAGGACACAATGTCTAATTTACCTTATACATACCTCATTTATCAAATTTTCTTTAGTTTCCTGGTCCATTCTGTCTCCGTATTTTTTCCTCGGCTTTTCAAATGAACCAAACTCGGTGAGATTTTGATCCAATAACTTGTACATAGTTCAATGTGGTTGTCGTCTTACGGTATACAAGTTTAAATACATTTCCTAACACTAACACTGTTTCTATGGTATTTGTAATAAATTTGTATCATATCCCTTTTTTCTTCATTCGAAAAAGCCATTTTTCGCCAAAAATTCAATGACTTGTACAATAACAAAATGTCATTGAGTGGAACAAATTGAAAGTCAAATTTAGAAACATCAGAGTCAAAGCCTATTATGATAAGAATTAATTTGTTTCAATATCTCCAATTTTTCAAAAAAGAATGATTACTTATGATACATCGTTGAAAAAGTTTAATTTGGTTCTATTCAAAACAGGAAGAATCCAATGCAGAACCCATAAGAAAAAATTAATTTGACGATGGTGACCGGAAGACGAAACGTCTCATAGCAAATCATGATTATGTAGCAAGAGAAAAGTGGTAATGTGGAAGTGCAATTTATTTTTGAATCCTTTTAAAAATAAAGTCAGCAAAAAATAATAACCATGTTCCAAAATCTCTGTTTTTTTTCCGGATATCACCGGATATTCTCGGAATTTCAGATCTTTCTCAAAGGCATATTGTTAGTCAGGTAAATGCGCAACTTTGCCCCAATTTAACCATCTTGGTATCTCTCATAGTTTCCGAGATCGCAATGGTGAGGATCGAATTTGAAACACCCTGTATAGTTAAAGAGCTGCCTATATGATTTACTGAAAGGTCAGGAAACCGTCTGCTGTACATAAAATATCATTCTTGGTGTTGCCCCAAGTGGCCTGGATGTGTTTTTAGAATTTCTCCAGATCATGGTCAAGGAACCCAACAAACACAGATACGTGGAAAAAACGTTGAATTTCTCAAGTAACGCTACAATTATTCATCGTTGAAAAAACGGCAAAATGTCGTTAGGCAATACGTTTCATTTATGTTTTATAGTAACGTTACCTCTTCACGTTGATTCAAGGTTATTTACACGTTTTTATTGTAATGAAAATTCCACTGAAATATAACGTTATAATTCGGTTTCAACGTAACTATGCCTTTTTACGGGGTTTCAACGTTTTTCATCCATTTATATTCTACTGCAGCATAACGATATATCTTCGTTTCGAATTCACGTTGCTAAGATACGAATTCTATACGTTGATGATGATCATAGAATTCCACCAGAATCAAACGTAGAATTCCAGTAATTAGGTAACGTTGATATTCTTGGTTGAATCAACGATGAATATTAATATCTTTTAGTCGATATTACTACCAATTTTAAACGTTAAAACAACGTCAATTGAACTGGGGTGAAGCAACGTATGTATTTTTACCATGAATAAACCTTTATCATCACCACCCTGAAACGTATTATGTAAACGTTACAAAATGCAAAAATAGTACGTTCGATAAACGTTACCAGTATTAAATCTATATACACATTAATCCATTGCTTCTAGATCAATTAGAGAAAAAATATGGTTCCCAAAAAACTATTGGGTTTTCTTCATATGAACTATTTTTACTGGAAATGCTGAAAACAGGCATTTTAGTAATTACTGTTATTTTATTTTGAAATAAATTCAGACAGAGGTTAACTCAAAGATCACTTCATCACGAGATTCAAAATGTCCTATGCTTATCGGATGTATCGAAGAAAATATATATTAATATAAATAAAATATTCTTTTTTTTAGTGTAAAGTTGATGGCGTCATTCATACGTTTCTTCGCAAAACATAACCAGTATTTTGTAGTATCTGCTATTTGGATGTGATCTGCTGCTTCAAACTCTCTCTTGACAGCAACTGCAATATAATTATTATGTAATTTGGCACATAAGTGGCACATAAATGAGTTGGATCACATGTATATCTTTGAAAGCCTTCTTATCTGTAACGTTCCAGTTGTAGGGGCAAGTCAGCTCATTCGTTAAAATAAATCTTAAAATTCTCCTACTGTGATCTTCAAGAGAAGTGCTACCAATTGACTTCAATCTTGTGACCTAACAAATAATAAATATATAAATAATATATACACTAATGAACGCCATTTTATCTGCATACCAAACTAGTAACTTTTCTTTTCGAATGCACGACATACTTGTGTCAACCAGGTCCATGTTCAACAAGTTTGATATCTACTATTCATCAACGTTTCATGAACTCAACGTTTGTTCATCCAACCATTTTCAATGTTTTTAATTACATACCTTTCATTCAAGTTTTATCAACGTATCTCAATTAGATTTATCGACTACAAATTACGGCTATGAAATACAATAATTACTCCATATAGATTTGAGCAAATTGGAATAACGTACGGGAACTTCCATAGTTCCATACCATCAGAAATGATACTGTATCTGATAAATCGCTGATACTAATTGCTGTAAAGAACCATGCAGACTTCACAACCTTCTTTAGACGACTGTGCCATATATAATATTTAAGATTATAAGGAAACATTTGAAGTTTGCGCAATATATAATTCACTAACAAATTATCTCCTGGTTGAGTCGGACACATGCACACATAACCCTAAAAAAGAATAAAAGCCGGGACACTATCGATGGCGGCTGCGGTAGAACTATCTGGCAATTTCATCAACAACGTTCAAAGTTAACGTGATCACCCCTTCTGACGGTGCATCGTGCAGCGTTGCCAATGAGTGGTTAATTATGAAATAATCGGAAACACTCATTAAGTTTTTCAATGAGTGATGATTAAGATATTTGATTAGTTTGTTGAAGTTAAGTGTTTTATTGTGTAGTTATACAGGGTGTTAATTAAGTACGTTGACAAACTTTGGGAGGTGATTCTTTCAAGGTTTTCAGGACGAAATGTTCATATAAACATATGTCCCAAACGGCTTGGTTTTCGAGATACAGGGTGATAAAAATACATTTTTTTCAAGATTTTTTAGAGTTAACTTCGACATTTTCTACAATAATCAGTTCAAATTAGGCAAATACAATCCATTCAATAGTACGCACGATACAAAATAATGCATTTCTCAAATAATTCACAAGGTCCTCCTTTTTTCAGAGTCAAGCTTTGTTCAACCCTTCAGAATTTTTTTTCCGCCGCCACTGACATATTATGAGAAAGGAATAATGAATGTTGTTTCATTTAACATCTTTTTCCTCTCTTGATGTTTTTCATTTACTTGTACGGTTCAGGAGTTACAATGAAAATATTAACGCAAACATTTTCCAGTAACGCATAACATAAAGAAATTTGAGAAGCAAATAGTCTAACAAACTTGAAGGGTGATTCTTTGAAAGGTTTCAAGATGAAAAGTTCATATAAACATGTCCCAAGCGGCTTGGTTTTCGAAGTACAGGGTGATCAAAATACAATTTTTAGGAGTTTTTGGAGTTTACTTCGAAATTTTCGACAATAATCGATCCAAATTAGTTCAAATTGGACAAGTACAATCCATTCAATAGTGCGCATGATATAAAATAATTCATTTCTCGAAGTGTCATTGCCACTCTCCAAAGATTAGCGCGTGACGCAATACGTCATTTTGTTCTCATTACACAAATAGCTATTTTCTGCTCGTGTAGAGAAAATGTAATGTTATGGAGCTCCCATACATTTTTTACCATAACTCAGGTTGAATATGTATTGCACAAAGTTAATTATGGCAAAATAATTTTGGACATTTTCAATAGTGACTAACTTTATTATCAAATACTAGAGCAAAGTAACATGAATTCCCTAGGAATAAAATTAAGTTCAGAAAAGGACCATTATTGAAATTGATATGTCAGAGCAGCTGCTGGAAATGGCCACCGCCAACTTCAATGCATGCGTTTATGCGCCTAACCATAGACTGGCGGACACGCTCAAAAATACCAGGAGTGTTTCTTATAATTCCGCATGACTCCTGTATGCGATTCCTCAGGTCTTCTTCACTTTGAACTGGAGTTCGGTACACTAATGATTTAAGGTGCCCCCAGAAGAAAAAATCAAGTGGATTCATATCGGGTGACCTTGGTGGCCAAAGTTGTGGCCCACCACGCCCAATCCAGCGATCAGAATAATTCTCTTCTAAATATTGGCGTGCAACCAATCTGAAGTGTACTGGAGCACCATCATGCATAAACCAAATTCCAATTCTTTCCCTCAGTGGGATCTCTTCTAGGAGTCCAGGTGAGATGAATTCAAGAAAATGTCGATAATGGTCACCATTGAGTCTATGAGGCAGAAAATGTGGCCCGATAAGGAAATTCCCTACAATTCCAACCCAAACGTTCACAGAAAACTCTCTTGAAAATGGTTTTCAATCACGGCGTGTGGGTTTTCATCAGCCCATATATGATTGTTGTGAAAATTAATAACGGCTTTACGGGAAAAGCATGCCTCATCGGTGAATAACACTTGAGATAAAAACCATGGATTTTCCAACAATTTATTTCGAATCCAAGTGCAAAAAGGTAATCTCTTTGGAAAATCCCTTGGCAGAAGAGCTTGAACACGCTGTATGTGATAGGGATAAAGTTGTTGCTCTTTTAAAATTTGCCATACCAATACATGGGTTACGTTAAACTGTGCCGCAATTTGTCTTGTACTGGTGTCTGGATGCTGCTCAATTTCGTTAAGTACAGCTTCTTCTATCTGAACTGTTCTAACTCTCCTGGGTCTTCCTATGAGAACAGCAGACCTCTTGAAAGTACCCGTTTCACGGAGACGGGAGTGAATATTGATGAACATTTGTGTGCTGGGAATATGACGTTGTGGAAATCTTTCTAGATACATTCGTCTAGCGGCACGAGCGTTACCATCAGCCATTCCATACATTAAGTGCATGTCTGCCATTTCTGAATTTGTATATTCAACCATTTTATCCAAAGGAATATTGAATGAATCTGCTTTATAGCTTGCACTAATGAAGAATTAACAATGAGACAGTTTCTCAACTTTCGATAACTGTCAAGTTGTTGATATTTAAATAAATGAAATAATATCAAAGCCCACTTTGCTATTTTTATGAATTCAAATTGATTACAAAATTTCTGCGTTACTGCAGAAGAAAAAACAAACCGAAATTTCTGATAAAATAATGTACTCCGTACGGAAACAAAAATTTGTTTGATTTAGTTTTTCGGAGTTATGACCAGAGATTCATAAATGAAAATCAAATGTGTAATGATCTGCGACTATTAGATAAACCCTATTAACTATCTTCCATTACAGGATTACCTTTCGGAAGTTTTTTATGTTGAAAAGGAAACGTTCAATTGAAAACTAAAAAATATCTTTTTTTAAAATAACAAAAAATTTGTATGAGTTCTCTATCAAGACTGATGGGTAAAAACATTTTTAATCAAATATCTCAATGAAAATGCACATTTTTACCATCAGAATCTTCAGGTTGAAAGTTAAGGTTTTCCCAATATCTGTCAGATCTAGTTTAATATCCAGCGTACCGCAGTGACGGGGAGATAGTAGTTTTCTGTTAGATATCACAAAAAGAAACCACATCTTTACAATAACAAGCTTTCATTTAGCTTCACTTGTAACTAATTAACAAACAATTTAATAAAAGATGAATTTGACCCACTTCTAATACTCCGATTGATTTGAAATTTGGCAGGTTTCCGTAATTCCGGTGACCATGCATTAAAAAAATGTTTGTTAAAAAACAAAATGGCGTCTCCAATATGGCGGACGAGTTTTGTGATTATGATCCGATTCTGTTCAAAATTGGTATGTGATGGTTTTTGGGTTGGAGATTTTCAGTTTCACATAAAAAATAAACTAAAATGTTAAAAATGAAAATTATAAAAAGAAAACATTTTAAAGTTTTTATACAATACACTGAAAAGGAAAAAATAATTCATTTCATTGTTTGATCTAGGTAATCTTGTACAGAAAGATTTTGATACTCACAGAATAACCTACAGAAAATGAAACGAATTATTTTTTCATTTTCAGTGCATTTGTATATATTTTTTATTGTATAATTTTTATTCATCGTAGATTTTTCTAATTCTGAAAAAATATTTCCATCAATTTACAATAATTGAAAATGTTTAATTTTCAAATTTTCTAATGTTATGCCACACTGGAAAATGTTTAAATTATTATTTTCATTATAGCCCCTGAACCGTACAAGTAAATGAAAAAATGCAAGATATCAAAAAGATGTTAAATAAAACAACATTGATTATTCCTTTCTCATAATATGTCAGTGGCGGCGGAAAAAAAAATTTTGAAGGGTTGAACAAAGCTTGAATCTGAAAAAAGGAGGACCCTGTGAATTATTTAAGAAATGCATTATTTTGTATCGTGCGTCCTATTGAATGGATTGTACTTGCCTAATTTGAACTGATTATTGTCGAAAATGTCGAAGTTAACTCTGAAAAATCTTGAAAAAAATGTATTTTTATCACCCTGTTTTTCGAGATACCAAGCCGTTTGGGACATATGTTTATATGAACTTTTCGTCCTGAAAACCTTCAAAGAATCACCTCCCAAAGTTTGTCAACGTACTTAATTAACACCCTGTATATTCCCCCTGATCTCTACGCCGGTATCCAGGCCGGATGACAACGGATTTGTCGGATCGAGGGGGTTACCTGATCTGGAGAAATTGAGACCGCAAGGTTTCAGAATCCAAAAAAACTAACGTAGAAGAAGAAGATATTATTTAAAAAAAAAGTGCAAACCATAGGCCTCGAATCTACAACGACAAATACTCAATAAATGAGAGATGAAAGTATATAGTATGGGTTACTTCGGTTTGTTGAATAGTGTCATATTTAACGTTTAAGCAAAGTTTCTTAGTTCTTTTTATTACGATGTATGCATCCAGTTGAAATAACGTTCAAAGAAGACTATAGTTTTGCGGATATCAAGTGAACAAAGCAATTGATTTTCAACGTATCTCATAAATGTTATATTCTATCAGTTGAAACAACGTAGGAAAATAAGGAATCAAAATGGTTTTCTCGATGTTACGCGAAGTTACGTTGTTATATACTTCTTCCAACATATCAAACACGTAATTCCATACCGTTCAATAAACGTAGAAAAAAAGGAAGGCTGAAACGTAGAAAATCAGTTTCTACAATCTTCAGGTTGCTGAATAGTGTCTTATTCAACGTTTACGAATTGTTTCTTAGTTCTGTTGAGAAACCACGATAAGAACAAATTTCATAATGGAGTTTACAGGACCATATTTGTTACGATGTGCATCCAGTTGAATAAAAACGTTGACGTGGTCCAAAGAAGACTATTTTTGCAGTAATCAAGTGAAAAAAGCAATTCATTTTCAATGTACCTTATGGATATATAAGTTGAAACAACGTTGAAAAATAAGCGATCAAAATGGTTGTTTCGAAGTTACGTTGTTATTAAATACTTCTTTCAACAGATCAAACACGTAAAATCATAACGTTCAATAAACGTAGAAAAACAGAGTTACTGAAACGTAAAAAATAGGTTGCTCAAAGTTTCGGGTTGTTGAATAATGTCATGATCAACGTTTATGGAACGTTTCTTAGTTTTGTTGAATATACGTTGAGATTCCACGAAAAGAGCAAGTTTCGTATGAGTTGCTACAGTGGCGTATTTGTTACGATGTATATGTCTAGTTGAATAAACGTTGAAGTTGTCCAAAGAAGACTAGTTTGTTGATATGAAGTAAACGAAGCAATTGATTTTCAACGTAGCTGATGGATGTTTTCTATCATTTGGAACAACGTTGAAAAATAAGCAATCAAAATAGTTGCCGCGAAGTTACGTGAAAGATGAAGTTGTTATTGAATGCTACATTCAACGCATCAAATACGTAATTTCATAACGTTCCATCAACGTAGATAAAATGAGTAACTGAAATGTAGAATACAGGTTTCCCAAAGCCTCGGGTTGGTTGATAGTGTCCTATTCAACGTTTATGTAATGTCTCTTCAGTTCTAATTGAATATACGTTGTGAAAACACGATAAGGACATGTTTGATAATGGTGGCAAAAGTGACGAGTTGAATCATATACGTTCTTTATAGGTAGAATCAACGTTTAGTTGAATTTGGGTAACGAAAGTCACGTTGCAAAATTCAACTAGTAACGTTTCCTCAACGTCAACTACCACATTTAAACGTATATGATACGTGTGTGTGTGTGTGTTTATTGGGAAGGAGTGGGGGGGCGCTTGAAAACCAATCAGTTTGTGACTGTCTGCTGGTTTCACATTTAGGTTGATATGGTGCTGTACATACGTTCTGCCAAGTTTGACCTGCGAACGATATCAACCCACTAAACATAATTCAGTATCGGAAACGTGTCAGAAACGTGTTATGGATAACTGAAACCTCTCTACTTAAGTCTCTATGGAGTTTCAGAAACGTCCCAGAGAATGTAAATGTCCTACCTCGGTGAAGTTTCATGAAACGTTTCAACAAATTTGTCCCTAACACGTTTCAATAAAACCGTTCAATAAACGTTTCAACAAAATCCTCCTGGACATGTTTCAACAAGACCGTCCTGGACACGTTTCTTCAAAACCTTCCGGGGCACGTTTCAACAAAACCATCCAGGGCACGTTTCAACAAAACTGTCCTATTACTGAAATCTAGACGAATATATAAATGAAATACAGTATATGATCTCCAATTGAAAACATTTATTCAAAATTTTAATATGATATATTGTAGTAACAAACAGTACAAAAAATAAATGAAAATATATTCGTCACTATGGTTTGCTCAATAGTCTTACTCAGCCGTTTTTAGTTTTTGGTACTCTCTCATATATCTCAAACAAGCTTGCTTCAGCTTTTGAGAAATGGTATTCTTGAAGTTGTTGTCATCATTCGCTATCGTGATACATCTGGAATATATAATTTCAGTTAATATAGAACGAATATAAAAAAATCAGGTTAATTTGTTGCTTAGTAATTTTCCAAGATCTCTTCTGTATGAATATTTTGCATCTCTTTCTTCTATAAAAACGTGGTTTCCTAGAAATATTTTGATAATAAGTATTAATTTTATTCTGAGTAACTGTAATGGTAATGATGCTCATCTATAAGAATCATCTAATAAAGTACTACAGGTATATTCAATAAATACTCACCAACTGTTTTTTCGTTTTATCTGAATTTCTTTATCATTCATTAATTTCTTCATTAAACTGAAAGTTTTCTTTGGCACAGTTTGAAAGTCTGTTATGATGAAAGCTACTTCTTTAGTTCCTATATTTTCCAAAATTCGTCGACGATCGTATGGCACCACTATAAACTCTCTGAAATATTCCTCAAAATTGTTCCATGAGCACAATGTCCTAGAAATATTGCAAATCTTCATTTTCCACTTTAAAAATTGTATCACAATACTCCATAATATTTTCAGATTCAGTCATTGTTTTAGTTTTCGGTATTGGCGCCATGCTGCCATCTTGACTGGCAAATAATCTATCGTGTATCATTGATTTTAATGAATTATGACTTACCTTCATGATTGATAATGCTAAACTAATTAACTTGACAATAAATTTTGTTAAACATCTGACTACGACAACAAATAGACGAATAAAATAATTGAAATGAAAAAATTAACAAAGAAAAGAGCAAACTCGAGTCAATCAGAACCAGAAACAGGCAAAGATAGCGATTCGGATTCGGCGCATAACACATGCTGAAAGTGCAAGAACCTTTCGTGCTTCTTCGTCGTAGTTTTAAATCCGCCTAACTATGGCAAAAATAGAGCGGTCTGATATTTAGTGATAAATATTATTTATTCAACAGGAATATTATTTCTATTAAACGTATCCTAATTCTTTCAGCTCAATTTTGAAACATCTTCATTGACAGCAATAATCCGAAAATACCCGAGTGATTTCTTTCTATCTCATTCATGTTATTCCAAATACTCGGTAACAACCTAATATGAAAATCGATCTAAGCCGAAATAAGCCGAAGAATAGAATAACATTTTGATTCCCTAAGGAAGGGACTCTTCCTGTTAATAGCTTTTGATTGATGATTTTCTACTGCCATATATTCATCAATAGCGCCTAAAGCTATCAAAAGCTAGGCAAATTAAAAAAATTTATACTTTGAAACGTGAATTTTTTTACATGAGTTCCTTTTTCTAGAAACATTTCATTTTGGTTTCAGTTAAAACGTTTTTGCAACTAAAAGATATTGGAGAAACCTGAAAGAAACGGATGGGTTACGTTTCAAGTAACGTTTCAAAAAGTCCGTAATAGGGTAAAATAGAAATGTTTCTGGAAGGTTTCATGTTTAGTGGGAATATATAGAGATATGTCAAAAAAACCGCGATTTCCAAAAATAACGGTTTTTTTGGCATAACTCTGGACCTTAACCTCGTACGCGGGTCAAACTTGGCAGAAGGTATGTTCAGCACCATATCTACCAAAATGAGGAACCAGCAAACGGTCAAAAACTGACTGCTTTTCAAACGACCCCCCCCCCTTCCTTGACCTAGACCTGGAGAAATTCTGAAAAAACATCCAGGTACACTTGGGGTAACACCAAGAATGCTACCTGACCTGTCAGTAAATCATACAGGCGCAGGCAGTTCTATAACTAATAGATTTGTTTCAGTTCTACTAAGGGCCAGTTTTTCATGTTCCAGTTAAACTCCAGATAACTAACTGATAGTTTAGAATGTGATCCTTCAAACGTCATTTGAAGAATGTCGTTCACCATCTGAACTATCAGTTAGTTATCTGGAGGTTAACGCGACCATGACAAACTGGCCCTAAATTCAGGTTCTGGTACGTCAGGATCATGCGCAGTTGATAAAGAGCGTTCTAGTTTGTCGAATACAACTTTGGATTGATGTTCTCGTTTCGAATACGAAATGTTACGGGCAATACGCTATAACTAATATTGTTTGATATAATTAAGACATACAGGCTGTCCCAAACTCGATGGCCTATTAGACGTTTCTGGAGAGAAGGAAAAAGGACTATTTTGAAAATTTGGTTTTGTGAATAGTCATGTCAGCTCCATCGATCCAAAATATTTTCAGTGCTGCGGCGTTGCCGTTGCTATCGAAAAGTAGCAACAAATTCAATATTTCAAGTAGAATACCCTGTATATTACTGCATTTTTCGCTTTGCTATTGCTTTAATATCATTTCCATGTGTTACTTCCTCATACCTACCTCCAGAGGTTTTCGAAAAAAACATTATTATCCTAATTTTTTGGGAGAAACACAGCTTCAATAAAATGTTTATTACTGCAGTATTTGGATACGTAGAAAGCTGAAATTTTAGATGTAGTTTTACAATGTCCTGTGTATTAGTTATTACTAGAGGAATTCGTTCTTCGTAATACAGGGTCGTTGAAAATTTGTGATTTCATCGATAGATACAAAAGTGGTGAAAAGTGCATTTTTTTTAATGGAACACCCTGTATAATATCAGATATTCTGAAAAACAATTGAATTTTTTTCGAATAATGTATCATGTTCCTATACCTGAAGAGTCAGGTTTCCGAGATAAAAGCAAGTTTTCTAAATTTTAAATGTCGTTGAACGTGTCATTAAACTCGAAAATTAGGGCATTAATAATGACGTTTTCGTTTTAAGGAGTATTGACAATATTGTAAAACTTCTAGAAAGTATGATACACTTTCACGAATGGGAAATAAAACGAAAATACTGTGCCATAGTAGACATCATAAAGGGTAGGTACCAACAAGAGGGAAATTGATTCATTTTTTGTCACGATGACATTAAAAAGTAATTATATTTCGAATCCTTCGGTTTTCTCCCTGAAATATTCCGAGTTGAAACAGTATCCGATGAAAAATCAAATGTAAGGGTCAAATAAATGTCTTTGACCTGAAAAGTGTTGGGAAAGTGGATATTGAATTTGGATTCCGTCATTGAACGACACGAAATATTCATTACCATTCGACAGAGTGTTGAAAAAGTCGCAATTTTATTTGGATTCCATCAGTTAACCTAAATGTTCACAATACCAAAACTTTGAAAACAACTTTCGATAGAGGACGTTCAGGAAGGTATATATACAGGGTCAAATTAATTTTTTTGGCCGGAAATGTTGAAATTGAAATTGTTTATTGAAATAGGAATCCTAATATACATAAAAAAAAAAGTTACAAGTCCAAATTAAACAGAACTACGAACAATTACAAATTACGAACAAGTGAAATGTCTAGTATCATTTAATCCTCAATAAACAAGACTGTTTATTGGGAACAATAATTAAAAACATAATAAATAAATAATATAGGTAAATATATTTATGAATAAAAACAAATTGATATTGTATGTGATTATTCAATTAAATAGGTAATAATAATATCAAGTGGTACACTGTTTGAGCTGTCCATATTTGTTATTTTGATTTCAGATACTCAATCAAAACCTCCTTGAATTTTTTCACCGAACAAGACTGCTTAATTTCTAATGGAAGCTTATTAAATTCCAGTAAACCTCGATGGAAAATGGAGTTCATAGATTGAGAATACCGTGTACGAGAAACATAAAGATTGGTACTCCCTCGCGTAGGATAGTCATGAATTTCATTGGTGAACGTAATAAACTGATCAAAGTACGCAGGTGCTTCGCCACACAAAATTTTGAAAATGAAAATCATCGAGGAATAGAAAATTCTCTCTTTAACTGAGAGCCAATCCAAAACTTGATGCATAATTGTGATGGAAGTAACTCTGTTGCACTTCAAAATTATTCGCATTCCTCTATTTTGCAACTTCTGCAAAGATTCAATACTATTACCATCGAATAATGATAACAGACTGGCACAGTAGATGAAGTGGGGTTGGATTATTGTGTTATAGACCCTTACACACGTTTGGAAGCTAAGATGGCTACTGACACGAGTAAAGAAAAATAATTTTTTAGCTATTTTACTATGGATGTATTGAAAATGATCCTTGAAGTTTAATGTGTTATCGATGATAAAACCGAGATATTTGATTTTTTTAACAATCTCAATGGGCTCATCATAAATTTTAATTCTAACTGAATCGATGTCCGTTCGATTGATTTTATTTTGTGTGGAGATAATCATAGCTTTAGTTTTAGAACAATTAAGCTTGAGTTTATTTATGTTGAGAAAAGCAGATATTTTATTCAAAATATGATTGACTTTCATAACAGCTTGAGATAATTGTTTATCACTTACAGCCAACAGAGTATCATCAGCAAACAAATTCAGAAACTCACAGTCTTCAATGTATTGTATGTCATTCAAATAGAGTATACAAAGAAGAGGTCCTAGTACACTCCCTTGTGGAACACCTGTATTAACATATCTTACACCAGAAAGTGTACCGTTAACTTTGGTTCGTTGGGAACGATCTGACAAGTAACTCTTGAACCAATCAAGTACCTTCCCTGTTATACCGTAATACTCTAATTTAGAGAGCAAAATTGGAATATCAATTGTTTCGAAGGCCCTTTTGAAGTCTAAGAAAATGGCAACTATATATTTATCGTCATCGACAATTTTTTTCCATTTTGAAACTGTGAGCTGCAGAGCTGTTTCACAAGAATGCTTATTTCTAAATCCTGACTGTAAATCCATGAAGAGTTTATTTTTCTCAATGTATTCACGTATTTGATCGTATACTGCCAGTTCAATAACTTTTTCAATTGAAGGAAGGGTATTAATAGGTCTAAAATTAACAGCTTCATTTGTGTTATTGATTTTAGGTATAGGGATAACTATACTAGCTTTGAGCTCTTGTGGAAAACAAGCTGTTGTTAGGAACTATTGACCAGGTTGAGGATTACATAACCAACAACTTCAAAAATATTTTTCAATACTCTATTATTCATGAAGTCAGAATTACATCTATTATCAAGGTTGTTGATCATAATCCTCAAATCTTTCAAGGTGACTAATTTGAATTCAGATATGGAACTAGTAACGACTGGAACACTGTGTGAAGACCAATCTACTGATTGTGGTATAGTTGCTTTGATATCTAATATACTTTCAACAAAAAACGAATTGAACTGCTCAGCTATATCTACATCAGTATTTGCTCTGATAAGTGTCTGTTGGTCATGAAAAACTACGTCGTTTGGTATATCATTATGGGAAAGTTTCAACAAAGTTTTCAATGTTCTTCCACATTTGTTTTGCATCATGTGAACAATTATCAATTTTCCAATGTGATGAGTAAGTCGCAATTTCATTTGGATTCCATCAATAGAATACCCGAAATGTTAAGAGTACCAAAAATTTTAAATTTGAAACTGAGGCCAGAAAAGTGTGGCTAACTTTACTCTAATACTTTTTGGTGCCTTTCTCCAGTGGTTTTCGGGATAATTAAGAATTTCCTTATTTTTTGTGTGCGAAACATAGCTTCAATCAAATGTTTATAGCAGTATTTGGATACGTGGAAAGCTGAAATATCGGATGTAGTTCGACAATGTCCTGTGTATTAAATATGACCAGGGGAATTCGTTCTTCATTATACAGGGTCGTTGAAAATTTGTAATACTGATCGCCAATTGATGTTTCGAACTGCTGTTTAATTTAATTTACTGTAAAAATTTGGTAGAGTTAGATCTGGGGATAGCGGTGGGCAAGCGTCTTATCAAAGGTTGTAGTCAGTTCTCTGCTCATTTCTTGTCTACAGTGAGGAGGGCACCGTCCAACTGATACAAACAACTTGGATATACATGAAGCTGCAAATTTCCAAAGCGTTCCAACTGCTGTTCTCATATTAGTCAAATATTTTCCATATGAATTTCTGAAGGAAATTTTGAACTTCATGAGTCCATGTTAAAATCCATTCATAGAAATCAACACATTTTGAAGGGTCACATCTTGGCCCCTCAATATTCCCAAACACAACCTAATTCAATTCGATTCTTCTGAATTCTGTTCTATCCATTTGTGGTTAGTTCACTGACTTTCTGGCTTGTTCGTGAAATCACGTCTTCGCACCATCAGTGAATATGAAACAGATTCGAAATATCTGTGTTTCAATATGCATTATTATCCATCATTTTCAATTCCCAGTATAACAAATCGAAATAGGTAATATTTTTCAATTGACATAATCTCTAGTGTGCCGTGACCAGAAAAAATCAAAACAATCTGACAGTTTGATAAAAAGTGAATTTAATTGAGTCTCTGCCGGAAAGAATTACAAAAAATTATTTATCTTACAGGTCTTCAAAATAGCTATTGAGTTTGTAATACCCTGTATATCAATCATCCTTTGTACAACTTTCTGCATATTTTACTATAATTTGTCATATTTACCATGAAGAATAAACAATTTCATCAAAACTTCATTTGAATAATTATCGTCTTTCATTTTGATTATTTTCTAATCTTACGTTAATGAACGCGAAAACGTCATCATTAATGCCCTAATTTTAAAGTTTAATGACACGTTCAACGACATTTAAAATATAGAATACTTGCTTTTATCTCGGAAACCTGACTCTTCAGGTATAGGAACATGATACATTATTCGAAAAAAATTCAAATGTTTTTCAGAATATCTGATAATATACAGGGTGTTCCATTAATTCTGCACTTTTCAACACTTTTGTATCTATCGGTGAAATCACAAATTTTCAACGACCCTGTATAATGAAGAACGAATTCCCTTGGTCATAACTAATACACAGGACATTGTCGAACTACATCCGAAATTTCAGCTTTCCACATATCCAAATACTGCAATAAACATTTGATTGAAGCTGTTTCGCACACAAAAAATAAGGAAATTCTTAATTTTCCCGAAAACCACTGGAGATAGGCACCAAAAAGTATTAGAGTAAAGTTAGCCACACTTTTCTGGCCACAGTTTCAAATATAAAATTTTTGGTACTCTTAACATTTCGGGTAGTATATTGATGGAATCCAAATGAAATTGCGACTTTCTCATCACATTTCCCGCCAAAAAAAATAATTTGACCCTGTATATATACCTTCCTGAACGTCCTCTATCGAAAGTTGTTTTCAAAGTTTTGGTATTGTGAACATTTAGGGAACTGATGGAATCCAAATAAAATTGCGACTTTTTCAACACTCTGTCGAATGGCGATGAAAATTTCGTGTCATTCAATGACGGAATCCAAATTCAATATCCACTTTCCCAATACTTTTCAGGTCAAAGACATTTATTTGACCCTTCCATTTGATTTTTCGTCGGATACTGTTTCAGCTCGGAATATTTCAGGGAGAAAACTGAAGGCTTCGAAATATAATTACTTTTTAATGTCATCGTGACAAAAACTGAATCAATTTCCCCCTTGTTGATACCTACCCTTTATGATGTCTACTATGGCACAGTATTTTCGTTTTATTTCCCATTCGGGAAAGTGTGATAGTATCCAACACATTATCATACTTTCTAGAAGTTTTGCAATATTTTCAATACTCCTTTAGTCATCAAATTATCCCAGAAAACGGATTATGAGTATATTTGTAAAAATAATTGACATGGCAGCACCGCTGACGTTCTCTGTCCTATCCCACATTCGACATACTCCACGTCAAAAAGTGTGGCCAGGAAATATTCTGAGTCAGAAACTGTGGTTAGAAAAGTGTGGCTAACTTCACTCTAATTAAAAAAGTATCATGTGAAAATAATCTTAAAGCAATAGCAAAGCGAAAAATGCAATAATATACAGGGTATTCCATTTAAAATATCAAAGCTGTGGTACTTTTCGATAAAAGCGGCAACGCCGCAGAGCTCAAAATAATTTAGATCGACAGAGAAGAACAGATTTTTTAAGAAACCAAATTTTCAAAATAATCCCATTTCCCTTTTTCCAGAAACGTCTAATAGGCCATCGGGTTTGGGACACCCAGTATATCTCAATTATTATAATGGATACATACGAATTATTGTAGGTACTTATATGGAAACTCCTGAAGAAAAATCTCTAATGTCGAAACAAATATACAATAATGAATGACAATTACTCAAGAATTCGACAAGAATGGGCCAATGAATGATCTTTGAGCAAATCTTGAAAGCTTTGGCTCATTAAAAAATATCGAGTCAATGGGGATTTTTGCTAAAGAGTAAGAGAGGAATAAGGGTGCAAAAGTATAAAATCTGAGATTAAATTTATTGCTCATGCTAAATAATTGTTGAAGCTATCACCCACACATGCGTGGATGTGTGAAAAGGTGATGATAATAAGAACAAGGAAAATATGTGATTTTGTAAAGTAACACAAACGATGTAAAATAACGTTGAATACAACAATTGGCTAGTGCTCTTGATTTTGAAGAGATTGAAAAACATTGTTCTTCGCTAGATATTCGTCACTGAATTGGGTTTTATTTCCAAGTAGTGGAAATAGTCTATTTTTGATTAAAGACAATTCTTTAGTCGATTTGATGTAGGTTGGCCGTTTATTATAGAATTTTGTGAAACAATAGAGAGTTCCTTTTTCTATTGAAGTTAGTTGGAGCTTCAGGGAATCATATAATGAACTAGGGCTATGAATGCAAAAATTTATATCTCTCTATTTTTGGAGTAATAATAATAAACGCTCTTATTGGTAGAAGGAGAAAATGAAATTAAAAAGGTAGAAAATCTTTATTGCCTGGAATTCCGGTTAACTCGGTGATAAACACGATCATTCACGCTGGAGGTTTAATCTTCAGATACAAACAATATACAGGCCCATCAGAAAAATAGTATACAGTATGTTTCACTTCTCATGGAAACACCCTAGTATCTTCCCTAATTTTCGACGGAACCATGAAATTTTCAGGATCGATAGATACACTAGAAATGAACACACTGCCCAAGAAGGGCCATCTTTCGTAATATACACTGCACGCCAGCAGCGATGAAACCACCCATTTTTCCATCGCTTTTGGATATTTCTTTACTGTTTTCATGGATTATTTAAAAATTTTTACTTCCGAGTTTGAGTAAATTTTTTAGAAATAGGCAGATGACCGAGCGCTCCGAATGATATTTTCTTGTGTAATTTTCTATTTCCGAAGCCGTCTATCCCTACGCGGTCCCCTTTTAACAATCAGAGTGACAGATGCGTACATTTTTTTGATAAACTCTTCGACGGTTCGCTGTTGTTCACAACTCTTATGGATTTTTTCCATTTAATTTCCATGAGATATTGCAATTTTCTTCTGAAAGGAAGTGGTCCAAACGTCCCAATCAACTTTTTCATTGGAGTAGTTTCCCTCATCCACGACCGTCAATAATTTTTCCGAACTCCTCCGCATCTTCTATAGTCTTCAGGGTGGCAGACGAAGATTATATTTTTTTAAATCAATTTCATTGACTTTACATTGTTTTTCATTATTTTCACAGATTTTTCCGATTTTTTTTCACGATTCTTCAGAACTTGTTTCAATATGGAGAGGGTTCAAAGCCCCCTAGACTGATATTATTCCAGCTAGAATTACATTCGACACTTTAGGAACTTTGTTTTCTACATAGAATCCGAAGACTAGAATGAAATGAATTTCATTATTATCAATTGGCCAGCTCAATCAATGTAGTTAATCACATGAGAAGTTGCATTGAAGTGATTCCAGAGTCATGACAATAATAATATGTTGATGATGTTACTAAACCTTCATTGGACAAACCCATTGATTTCAGAATTGTCTTCCTCATTTTGATAACCATTTCGTAATTAAACTAATGTAACATTTTTCATCAACATTTCCGATGTCATCGAAACAAGTTCTTGTCCCACTGACTATTTTCGTCATATTATATGAACCAATCAGAATCAACTATTTTCTCCTTTCGAACTGATGAGCAAATAAAAACACTGCCTCCAGCTCGTGGTGTTTTCCAATCGGTGTTTGGATGATTCCAAAGTTCTACGTTTCCAAATCCAATATCGGTAAATATAGAAACGTCTCAAACGACAGTAATTAAGTACGCAAAATAAACCGTTTCAACAACACTGATTTAGTCCAAATATGTCTTCTCAATCGGATGGGTGTTTACTTCTACCACGTAGTTTACTATTGATTCGTAATGGAAAAATAACGAGGTTGACAACATGTTGACATCAGATAAGGTGAACTGTTCCACAGTGAACCAGTTTTTATCTTAAGTATCACTATTTCTTCATTTTCATGAAAATACCGTAGGAAACATATCTAACAAAGGCTGCAAGTTTTAACACCTCATCTGTGTAACTATATGAGAACTCATTTAATTGTTCTATACAGTTTTTAAATTGTTTTAAAACCATGACATATGGTTCACTGTGTACGATAATGTGGATACAGTGAACCACCAACCAGTACACAGTAAATCATAGCCCATAGCTCAAATGAAACGGAGATATTATTCCAAAAAAGTTTATCGTTTTTTAATAATTTTACATATACATCGAAATAGAACATTCTTGAAGTACATACTCGACGCAAGAGCAACTACTAACAAAAATAAATTTTGGAAAAAGTGAATATTATTTCAAATCAAAATTAAGAAGAATCTTTTAAAGTAAAATCTTTGGGAAACAATATAGTCATTTTCATATTTGGTGAGACAAATAAAATTATGGAAAATTTCAAGAGCTAGCGAATATTGAGACCGGAAAACTCAATGTTGAAAGAGTAGAAGGAATTTTTGCACCTGGAAGTGGCGCCATGGTCTAATGGTTTTTGTAGAATGATTTTGACATCCGATTTTGACACTGTAGATGAATCGGGAATATCAGGAATGGAGAACACATATTGTGTTGGAGATTTTTTTCCTAAGAAACTCACATCATATTCACCTTCTGGGACTGCTAAAACTTTCGCTAAATAGTAAATTCTTTCTTTTTTTCCTTGAAACTCAACCAGAACAAATTCTCCTTCAACAGGATCTCTGGTGAGATTCCCTAACTGACTTTATGCAATAGGGATAGTATCTCCATCTGAATTTTCATTAAATTCATCTGTTATAGCCACATCACTTTCCAAAATCATGGAAGTATCAGACTCCGAAGTAGAACTATCCTGTAAAACTTTCCTCACAACTTTTTTTCCTTTTTTGTTGGCGAATGCAATTTGTGTTTCCAATTTTCGCTTTTTTGCTTGTTTCTCGTTTTCAATCTGTTCCTTTTCTGGAGTATCGGTTGCTATCATACTCCTACCCTACTTTCTATTCTTCCTTTTGCTTTGATAGGTGGACGTAATTCGGTCGGATCTATGATTTTTTTGTGATCTGTTCTTGACGATTAATTTACTGATGAATTTTCTCGGGGAGCGACGTTTTCTTTTTCTGAACAATCGGGTTCCATATCCATATATATGTAGTCAGCCGCAACAGAGGTAGAATCAATTTCCTCAAGATGTGGGCGATCAGTGACTGTGCTTGGTAAAAAGTCGATTTCTGTAAAAATCGTTCTATCAAATGGAAAAATTCCGGTTGCTTTGAAACTATTTACTATCGAAGTAGGTATCATGGTATTTAGATATGCTTCACCGATTAAACTACCCACTTCATGAATTGTTACTGGTTGGCCGGGATTTCTCATCATCCAAGAGTCCATGGCAGAATTATAAAAGGTTTTGTATGGCTTGAATAACCCAACATCGAGAAGTTGTGTTTTATGAGAGGAATGAGGTGGTAAAGTGAGTATCGCAACTCCATGTGATTTGGCCAGATTTAAAGACTCTACTGACAAATGCGATTCATGGTTGTCCAATATCAACAGAGATGGATTGTCCATTGAGGAGGAACTACATTTGATGAAATGTTTTACGACTTCATGAAATGATTCTGAATTCATCCACCCGCTCGGTGCGGCCAAACCCAGAGTACCAGGGGGGGCTCCATTAGTCATGTAGTTCTTGGAGTTTTTTCGAGGAAAAATTATAGCTGGTGGAAGTGAATATCCCTAGCACAAACAATAGCACATGTTGTGCACAACGTTCCCCTTTCGCCACTTGTAACTTTCGAGACACATTCCTTTCGATGCCAGCACTATCGGAGGCTTTTGTGGTTGTAGCCGTTTCATCCAAATGATAGACGAGTGTTCCATTAGCAAAATTAGGATGGCGTTTTAAAACATCTTTATCGATGTTATAACGATTAAAGCCTGTAGCTCGAGCCAAGCTACAACTTTCCGGTACTCTTAGACTTACATCTGGATAACGAACCCGAAAAGATCGAAGCTATTTGAGACCCGCTATCTGACTTTTTTCCAGGACTCTGGTATGCATATTTTATTAATAATTGCTGTCTCGTACGCTAATTTGCGATAATCTTCATTTGTTAAACCATAGAAGAGATACGCACAATTTTTGAGACATTTTTTCAATGCCTCTTCTTGTTCCGAATTGAAAATATGATTTACGTTATAGTTAGGAACTAATCTGATATTCTGACCTTTGCTTGCATTCTTTGTTTTCAAATAATATCTTCTCAGGGTTGCGTAAGGAAGTTCTTTACGTTTAGCTGCCTTACGAGTTGTTTCCCCGTTAGTACTGAGCTCAACAGCCCTCATCAGGTTCTCTTCTGTGTGAGCCCCTATTTTACGAGGCATTTTTCGGCGAGCCATGCTGCAGAATAAAATAAAAAACATTAATCAAAATTACTGGAGTCAAGTAGTACACAGTGAATCAATGGTTCACTGTGTAACACCTCACGTTGGTTCACTGTTGGACCCAAGGTACCAAATCATTTGATGGTTATAAATAAGAAGTAACCATTTGTTTAATCAGGCATTTGCTATCGATCAATGTCCTACATAGAACTGTAATCCAAATGAAATATCAATTTCACGTTTACAAAGTATAGTTATCTAACTGGAACAAAAATATTGAGAGAATTTTTTTTTACGTACCTGGGTAAAGCACTTATTCCGCTACAGAACCTATTCATTCAAATGTTCGAGCGATACTGATAGGTTGATGGGTAGTGGAGTGGTAAACGCTTCAACCACAGCAATTGGTTTGTTTCTAATGTAAGCAACTGCGCAGTGTATTCGACTGATCCACTGTGGGACATGATTCACTGTTGGACAATCCACCCTATGCATAGATAGAATTCCATAAAAATTGACCGAGTATGCCTGAGAGTATGTAACAATTCTCGAAATTGTTTTATCGACTATTCCTTCAAAATGCAGAATGAAGAAGTTTTCTATACTGAAATTCTTATCCAGCTGTGAAATTTATACATATTCAAAAATACGTATTTTTCCTTTCATTCGTGGGATCAAATTTCACTTCTGAAAAAATAAGCTAACATCGGTTCCTCCATTCTGATGACGTACCTTGTCTACGACCTCCATACATTCATACCTGGAGAAAAGTTAACTCGGCTCCTTCACCATTCTGATGACGTACCTAGTGGAAAGCCATGTTCACAAATTGATTTGAAATGTGACGTTGCCGAAACTATCGATAGGCCTAGATTTCCAGGAATTGCTCGATGACTATATTATGATTATACCAACAAAAAAAAATTCTCTGAAAAAAATCCATCCTGGCGCGTCACACTAGAGTCAGCAATATCGGTTGGAAACGGCATGGACTCTAGAAAGATTTTTGTTTGAAAAGAGATTTGACTTGAAAACAGAATTTTAGTACATAAAAGATTTTGTAAAGATTTCCTTAGTGCAAGGCAAAGACTCGAAACAGGGGATTTTTGTACCCAGTGATTCTCAGAGCAAGAGAAAACAAAATTTGAAGATATCTTCCAAAACTTATTTAGGAATAAATCTGTTTCGGAAAACATCAAAATGTTTTTCAAAAAAAAAAATTGTTGAATGCGAGACTTGAACTAGGAGCACCAGGGTGGAAGCCAGCTACACTGTCAACAAACCCACCAGGCTTAGAAATATAACTGTTGACTGGGTATTCAACTAAAGTAAGTAATTTTTTTACGCACCTTGGTTCCCTGATATCTGAAAAATGGTCATCTGGCCAAGCTAGCAGGTATGCATGCGATCATAAAACATACTAGCACTACTCAATCGTACACATTCCGTTCGTTCGAAAATAAGTGCCGTCTGGCGGCCATTGGATCTTGGACTATCAAGTTCGGATTATCGATAATACCGAACTTGACGCTTGACTCTGATTGATCTGTCAAGTTCGGTGTTTTTAGCTTCAGAGATGTGACTGTTAAACGTCAAATATGAGTAATGAAGCTATTCACGCATTCAAAAACGAGCAGATTTGGAATAAACTATATCGAATTAATCAATGTTTCCTGTTTTTGATCTCTAATAATTTCGCAGATTACCTTTTTTCCAAATTTCATCTAATTCTGCAAAATTTCAGATTGTTTATCTTTCACTTTGTTTGCGAAATAGTCTAATAAAATTCCACTCGTAATTGAATTTATCTCATAAGTCCGTCTTTTATTTCTGAGCTCAACTGAATTGTATCGAGAAGCAATTCAGTTTGTTCAGAAATGAATCGACAGACTTATCGCGCGAAAATTCATTCACTTGTGGTATAACTGTTGACTATTTCACTCACCTACGAAATGAACCAATCAGAAGCTCTAGTCAAGTTCGGTTTACCTATAATACCAAACTTGACTCTTGACTCTGATTGGCCTATCAAGTTCGGTGTTTTCAGATTTGTTTACAGTGCATGTGACAGTTAAACGTCAAATATAATTGATTACGCTGTGCACGCATTCAAAAATGAGTAGATTTGGGACGAATTCTATCGAATCAATCAACGAAAAAATCGATGAAAATGTACCAAAAAATACAAGGAAATCGAAGGAGTGGCTATGATGAATTGATTGTTCATGTTTATAATAATACTTTTAATGCTTCGTGAAATAGTCTAATAAAATTCCACTCGTGATTGAATTTATCTCATAAGTCTGTCTTTTATTTCTGAACTCAACTGAATTGTATCGAGAAAACACCACTCGTCCTGCGGACTCGTGGTGTTTTCTCGAAGCAATTCAGTTTCGTTCAGAAATGAATCGACAGACTTATCGCGAAAATTCAATCACTTGTGGTATTACTACTGACTATTTCACCAATCAGGGGCTCAAGACAAGTTCGGATTATCGTAGGTAATACCACGAGTGTATCGGTGATTACCGAAATATCAATTCCTTTGAATTTGAGAATCAAATTATGTTGCTTGGCAACCGCACGAGCGCTTGCGCGAGTGTAGTTGCCGATATCACCGATAACACGAGTTGTATTTGTTAATATTATTTCATGAATAAAATCGAAACCATTTTTATTTATTTACTATTCAATTTAACTAGGAACATTAATCCCGCATTTAGTTCTGAAATTATGCAACTAACATAACATTTACTTGACAGAGCGCGTCATTCGTAGTTTCGTCATTGCATCACAGAAATATTTCTGTGCATTGCATGTCTAGTCTACTGTTTCTCGCTCGAGGTTATGTTTTGATAACATTTTGATTTAGTGATTTGATTAATCAACGAGTATGCAAAATTTGTCGAAAATTGTGAAGTTGAGATGAATTAATAGTGAGTGCTTATTTAGTTTTGGTCAAAGTTTGGTGTTG
The DNA here is from genome assembly GCA_944452925.2 of Chrysolina oricalcia. Classification (NCBI taxonomy): domain Eukaryota; kingdom Metazoa; phylum Arthropoda; class Insecta; order Coleoptera; family Chrysomelidae; genus Chrysolina; species Chrysolina oricalcia. The sequence goes on from OX101820.2 coordinate 46,664,216, forward strand.
TGTCACTATAGCAGCTTGCTAGTGGTAAGTTTGTGTTTTGATAATAACCAATCAGGAATCGAACTACAAAATCGAAAACACATCATATACATATCCAGTAGCCCATCAAGAGCCGAACTACAAAATCGAAAACATGATGTTTTCATTTATTAACACAAAAATTTCAATCAACCATAACACGCTATTTTAGCATAAGTGAAATTATCGATAATATAATCGGTAATATAAACTTGACTCTGATTGACCTGTCAAGTTCGGTGTTTTCAGATTCGTATATGTGACAAACGTCAAATATCAGTAATCAAGCAATGCACGCATTTGAAAATGAGCAGATTTGGGATTGTTTCTATCGAAATAGTCAATGTTTCCTGTTTATTGAACGTTATTGATTTCTAACGGCAGTTTGCACGAATTTTAGTTGAATTCTAGTTAAAATTAAATCCACAATTGAATCAAAATATCTTTGAACCACATGGTTTGATCTACAGTTACCATGTTAATTTAATTATAAGTTAATAGATAATCCTCAATTAGTTAGGCCAAATCATAATTCAAATTGGTGCAAACGGCCGTAAGATCAACTTCCGCAAGATGAGTGGTGTTTACACAATTCAGTTTTGTTCAGAAATGAATCGACAGACTCATCGTGAAAATTCAATATTTAGCATGTGCCAAATGTTCGCGAAAATGAACATTCGTAGATATTTTGGTTTGCCATCACATACACTATCGCAGTTTTGAAAGCTAATTTCATAGATTCCTGATCTCTCTAACGTTGGAATTTTATCTTTCGGATTACCTAACAACATTTGGAAATTGTTCGTACTGCTATGTACTAGCTGAAAGTTTGCGTCTCGGAATATAGAGTTAAGACCTCTCGTAAACCGTGTATCGTATGTAATTTTAATGAATTTTTTCCTGGTTATTTGTCTTAAGGACGTTCTGAACTTTTTCTTTTTCAACAAACTATCTACCATTTTCGGCGAATACCCATTACAAATGACTATTTCCCTGTTGCTTCTTATTTCTCGTTGAAACTGTTCAACATTGAGTTGAAAGTTTAATGCCCTGTGAACAAGGAAATTGAAACTCGCCATCTTGTGTTGAATGTATGGTTGTTTGAATCAATGGTTACAAACCTGTTCGTGTAGGGTTCGCTTTCTATAAATGTCTATTTCTACACGTTCTCCATTCCTGATAACCAAAAATTCTCAAAACCCTTGCTTAAAAATGATAATGGTCCATAGAATTTCAAACTATTTGATTTGATACCAGTAAAAAAGGAATGATTAAGGTGGGTGGGGTTGTCCTGTCCATCAGGTAGGGTCACTTCCTAGTAAACAGATAACCTCAAGGTGATTAATTATGTTATATAAATAAGGCCGGTATGATGATTTACAGTTGATTTAGTAATCCCTACTGATGAAGATAACTTTGTTATCGAAATGCGCTTCTAGGAATTGAATTACTTGTGTGCTGAAGTGGTATAATACTTTTTGTTCTCACTAAGTGACACCACAGGCGTCCAATATCCCATTTTCTGTTTTTAGAAATCAATGCGCATTTGGGTGTCAAGTTTTAGTAATATTTTGGCTGCTGTGCCTGGACTATGTTGAATTTTAGCATCAGTTTCGTTTCCTTTCCACGCATACCATTGGCGAGAACTGAGCTCTAATAATGAATTTCAAACAAATAAATTCTCACAGAATAAAGGTTTAAATTAATTTTTAATTTCGCTGAGAGCAAAATTTGTTTTTTGTCGCCATTGTGTTCCATTAGACTACTAATTCTACTGGAAAATTGCTTAATCAATAGACTTATGCCGTATTGTATCAAAGGAGCCTTCACACCAATTTATGAGGGGCTTCGCGATGGATTGAGAAATGTAATAGTCAAAGAGCCAGTGATGCACGTTTTATGTGTTTGATGCACCTTGAAATTTTGGGTGATAGTATCTACGGGATAGATAACCAGGTATACATGTGTTAAGTAGACCTACCTGGGGACACCAGGTAATTAAACCAAGCAATAGAGCATAAAATGACAGATAAAAATACTAGTATGAAACCGACTATGCCATCACATGAAATACAGTCCGCAGTTATTTTCTGTTTTGTTTTCGACTCGCAACTGTCATTTATTGATTTGTTATAAACATTTAAATAACAAAAAAGTGTTTTTTAAAATTGTTTTTTTTATAGAATCAAAACTAATAAAACAATCTGGTTGCTTCAATGAAAGGAAGTGTAGATAATTGATATACGAACAGAATGGAAAATCTAAGGACACGGTCGGATCATTAGTAACGGAGAAAATATGGAGAAACCAAAAAATTTTGCGATTTTTTGAAAAGTTTATAACTCCGCCATTTTTCAAGAAGTAGGATTGGCCTTCCTCACGAAAGTATTGAATCATGTGTACTTTATGTGTGCACAAATCAGTCGCTGTCGAATAGTTAGTTTTGGTAAAATTGCAATTGACATTTTTTTGAACTATTTCGCAGCGTGCCTGGATGTTCTAGTGGTAGCCCGATTTCAATTTCTCGAACAGATTATGAAAGTAGAAATATAGTACTACAAAACGTATATTCTCATTTTGCGCTACAATGGTGTGAAATTGGTGAAAAATGCATGCAAACATGACTGAAAAGGCTGAGCCCGCGTTAGCTGCCGAGTGGCAGGAGAGTTCGGGAGATGAGGGGAATTCTTCTAATAAACGGGTTACGTGATAGTTCGCTTCCCCTCATCTCCCGCTCACTCCATTCACTGGACCGCTTCCACCAGCTAGGCCGTTTTCAGTCATGTTTGCAAGCATTTATCACCCATTTGACAGCATTTTAGCGCAACATGGGAATATACATTTTGTGGTACTGTACTTCTTCTTTCAAAATCTGTCTTAGAAATTGAAATCGGACTATCATTAGAGCATCCAGGCACGCTGCAAGATTTGCAAAAAAAATTCAATTTGCAATTGTGCTGAAACTAATGATCTGTCAGAGCCTGTTCTGTGCACACATAAAGTGCACATGATTCAATACTTTCATAAGGAGGACCAACCCTATTTCTTGAAAAATGGCGGAGTTATGAATTTTTCAAAAAATCGTAAAATTTTCCTGTTTTTCCGGTTTTCCTCCGTTACTAATGATCCGATAAGGTAGTAAAATATTCCATTCTGTTCGTATTTCAATTATCTACAACCAGATTGCTCTACTGGTTTTCATTTTACAAGCAAAAAATTTTTTCAAAATTCACATTCTTGGTTATTTAAATGTTTATAACAAATTAATAAATGACATTTGCGAGTCGAACACATAACAGAATATAACAGTCTGTTTTCTGTTGGTATTTTTGTTAGGAGAAAATGCTCTATTGACTGGTCTAAATGCACATAAGAGAAAGGTGTAAAAAATATGGGCCAAACCCAATAAACACAGATACGTGGAAAAAACGTTGATTTCCTCAAGTAACGCTACAATTATTCATCGTTGAAAAAACGGCAAAATGTCGTTAGGCAATACGTTCCATTCAGGTTTTATAGTAATGTTACCTCTTCACGATGATTCAAGGTTATTTACACGTTTAGATTGTAATGAAAATTCCACTGAAATGTAACGTTTCAACGTAACTATGCCTTTTTACGGGGTTTCAACGTTTTTTATCCAGTTATATTTTACTGCAGCATAACGATATATCTTCGTTTCGAAGTCAAGTTGCTGACATACGAATTCTAAACGTTGACGACGATTGTAGAATTCCATCAAAATCAAAAGTAGAATTCCAGTAATTAGGTAACGTTGATATTCTTGGTTGAATCAACGATGAATATTAATATCTTTTAATCGAAATTGCTACCAATTTTAAACGTTAGAACAACGTTAATTGAACTGGGGTGAAGCAACGTATGTAATTTTACCATGAATCAACCTTTGTCATAACCACCCTGAAACGTTATGTAAACGTTACAAAATGCAAAAACAGTTTGTTCAATAAACGTTACCAGTATTCAATCTCTATACACGGTAATCCATTGCTTCTAAATCAACTAGAGAAAAAACATGGTTCCCAAAAAACTATTAGGTTTTCTTCGTATGAACTTTTTTTACTGGAAATGCTGAATACAGACTTTTTAGTAATTACTGTTATTTTAATTTTGAAATAAATTCAGACAGAGGGTGTATCGAAGAAAATATATATTAAAATAAATAAAATATTCTTTTTTTTAAGTTTAGAGTTGATGGCGTCATTCATACATTTCTTCGCAAAATATAACCAGTCTTTTGTAGTATCTGCTATTTGGATGTCATCTGCTGCTTCAAACTCTTCCTTGACAGCAACTGCAAAAATCATTCAATATAATTATTATGGAATATTTCATATAAGTCATAACCTCACCATAAATGAGTTGGATCACATGTATATCTCTGAAAGCCTTCTTATCTGTAACGTTCCAGTTGTAGAGGCAAGCCAGCTCATCCCTTAAAATGAATCTTAAAATTCTCCTACTATGATCTTCAGGAGAAGTGCTACCAATTGACTTCAGTCTTGTGACCTAACAAATAATAAATATATAAATAATATATACACTGATTAACGTCATTTTATCTGCATACCAAACTAAAAACTATTCTTAAGAATTGAAAAATTTCGAATGCACGACATACTTGTGTCAACCAGGTCCATGTTCAACAAGTTTGATATCTACCATTTATCAACGTTTCATGAACTCAACGTTTGTTCATCCACCCATTTTCAACGTGTTTAATTATCTAGGTACCTTTTATCCACGTTTTATCAACGTATCTCAATTAGATTTATCGACTACAAATTACGGCTATGAAATACAATTACTCCATATAGAGTTGAACAAATTGGAATAACGTACAGGAACTTCCACAGTTCATGATACTGTATCTGATAAATCGCTGATTATAACTGCTGTAAAGAACCATGCAGACTTCTTAAGACGACTGTGCCAAATATAATATTACAGATTATAAGGAAACATTTGAAGTTTGCGCAATATATAATTCATTAACAAGGTAGGTAGGTACTTACCAAATTATCCTTTGGTTGAATCGGACACATGCACACATAACCCTAAAACAGAAGAAATTCTGGGACACTATCGATGGCGGCTGCGGTAGAACTAACGTCAACGTGATCATCCCTTCTGACGGTGCATCGTACAGCTTTGCCAATGAGTGGTTAATTATGAAATAATCGAAATACTCATTAAGTTTTTTAATGACTGATGAGTAAGATATTATTTGTTTATTTCAATATATGAGAGATGAAAGTAGATAGTATGGGGTACTTCGGTTTGTTGAATAGTGTCATATTTAACGTTCATGCAAAGTTTCTTAGTTCTATTTGTTACGATGTATGCATCCAATTGAGTTAACGTTGAAGTGGTCCAAAGAAGACTATAGTTTTGCGGAAATCAAGTGAACAAAGCAATTGATTTTCAACGTATTTCATAAATGTTATATTCTATCAGTTGAAACAACGTAGGAAAATAAGGAATCAAAATGGTTTTCTCGATGTTACGCGAAGTTACGTTGTTATTATATGCTTCTTTCAACATATCAAACACGTAATTCCATACCGTTCAGTAAACGTAGAAAAAAAAGGAAGACTGAAACGTAAAAAATAAGTTTCTACAATCTTCAGGTTGCTGAATAGTGTCACATTCAACGTCTACGAATTGTTTCTTAGTTCTGTTGAATAAACGTTGAGAATCCACGATGAGAACAAATTTCATAATGGAGTTTACAGGACCATAATTGTTACGATGTGCATCCAGTTGAATAAACGTTGACGTGGTCCCCAAAGGAGACTATTTTTGCAGTAATCAAGTGAACATAGCAATTGATTTTCAATGTACCTTATGGATGTCTTCTATAAGTTGAAACAACGTTGAAAACTAAGCAATCAAAATGGTTGTCTCGAAGTTACGTTGTTATTAAATACTTCTTTCAACAGATCAAACACGTAAAGTCATAACGTTCAATAAACGTAGAAAAACAGAGTTACTGAAACGTAAAAACTTAGGTTGCTTAAAGTTTCGGGTTGTTGAATAATGTCATGATCAACGTTTATGGAACGTTCCATAAACTAATCAAACACGTGAAGTCATAACGTTCAATAAACGTAGAAAAGCAGAGTTACTGAAACGTAACGAATAGGTTGCTCAAAGCTTCGGGTTAATGAATAATGTCATGATCAACGTTTATGACACGTTTCTCAGCTTTGTTGAATATACGTTGAGATTCCACGAAAAAAACAAGTTTCATATTAGTGGCTTCAGTGACGTATTTGTTACGATGTATATGTCTAGTTGAATAAACATTGAAGTTGTCCAAAGAAGACTAGTTCTGTTGACATGAAGTAAATAAAGCAATTGTTTATTAACGTAGCTGATGGATGTTTTCTATCAGTTGAAACAACGTTGAAAACTGAGCAATCAAAATAGTTGCCTCGAAGTTACGTGAAAGATGAAGTTGTTATTGAATGTTCCATTCAACGCATCAAATACGTAACTTCATAACGTTCCATCAACGTAGATAAAAAGAGTAACTGAAACGTAGAATACAGGTTTCCCAAGGCCTCGGGTTGTTTGATAGTGTCATATTCAACGTTTATGTAATGCCTCTTCAGTTCTAATTAAATATACGTTGTGAAAGCACGATAAGGACATGTTTGATAATGGTGGCAAAAGTAACGAGTTGAATCATATACGTTCTTTAGAATCAACGTTTGGTTGAATTTGGGTTACGAAAGTTACGTTGCGAAATTCAACGAGTAACATTTCCTCAACGTCAACTACCACATTTAAACATATATGATACGTTTGTGTGTTTATTGGGAAGAAAGTGTTTGATTTAGAGGCCAACAAACTCAAATTGAAAGTTCAGGTAATTTGAAATAGAGAAATAAACAAAGCAGACACTTTTGAGGGGGTTAAAATTAAACAAAAACACCCCAAAGTTATAGAGGGTTTATCCTAACTACGATTCCTAACTGCAGGGGGTGAATTGTTAGGTCATTTCAAGAAGAAGATGAACATATGTCCGGAGTTGCTTCGTTTCTGAAAATATCATGAATATGCGGAACCGATTTAGTCGAAATTTGGTACGTTTACTTGAATTAATAGGGTGCTTATTTATCCCCAACTAGATTGAATTTATCAGGGTCAGTGCGCTGTCTTAGTGTTCACCACAGCTAAGAGTATTATGAAAAAGTACGCCACTGACTTTTTTTGGGTGGATTTTCATTTTTTTAAATTACGCAACTGGAAATACAACTTTTTGGTTTTCTGTATTTTCTTCATATCTAGGTTTGTTATCGAAAAAAAAAGTGAAGCCACTCTATTGCATATCATGAACACCTGCAATGGGGACCAATTGACATTGATAGTAGGGTTTTTCCTACACACGTTTTATTTCAAATTGAGAAAGTTCATTTTGATTTTGAATTATTAGTAGTTATTTGTTCACCATCCTTAATAATTGAATAGCCTAAACCATGATAGGCGTACCCGTATTCGATAATGAACAATGGCCATTAAATCCAGGTAAGGTCGCTTTGTCAGTAGGATATCATAAGAGTTAGAAAAACATAGTTCAGACATCATTCAGATATCATCTGTCATTCAGTCTTACTATTCAGTTTGCAGCTCGAGTTCTACGCTTCAGTCCTACACTTCAGTTCTACGATTCAGCTTTACATTTCAGTTCTTCGTGATAATATTATTGTCATAGCAGTTGAAATCAGAGTTCTCAATAGCAGCGATTCCATCATGAATACTTTTACTAACACTAAAATGTCTGACATGCACCTTATTCATGGATTAGCAAATGGAAATTCGGAATGAGCACAGAGAATTTACCAGAACAGCACGCCAACTGCATCCGACCATTGACCACATCTAGGAATGGGCCTATCACCAGGACGAGCCCGTCGTCGGCGTATGCCTGTGCGTAGAAACCGTTGGCGGCTAGTCTCTTGAGAAGTTCGTCCATGAATAGACATCAAAGGTGAGGAGGGAGACAGCTTCCTTGCGGGCAGCCGTCCCTCACCTCGATGTCGTCCTGGCTCTCTCCCAGAGACACCGTCACTTTCCTCCACTCTATGGCCGTAGCTACCCAGCTAATCAGCGTAGGAGGGGTTCTCCTAATCTGCAGTGCATTGCAGATGACGTCTGTTCTTGCCTTATCGAAGGAACCCTTCACGTCGAAGAAGACTCCGAGAGCCCATTTCTTGAAATAGAGTGCATTTTCTACTCTGTGCACTACCGTTGATTGTTCTTGAAGGGATGCCTACTCAGTACTATTTCCACCAGATACCTATCCTCAATCTTTTCCAGAGCCTTCATTAGAAAATATGTGAGGCTAATGGGTCTGAAGGCCTTTGCTTGAGTGTAGTCCCTTCTCCCTGAATTTGGGATAAAAACTACTCTAGCTGTCCTCCACCTTACTGATGAGTATTCGTAACTCGCTTTATGCTATTTCAATTTAATTGACTGGATCAATTGATATAATTTACAGGGGCACCGAAAACGAAACAGATCGAATATCTTCAAAACAAATATGGTGTGAAAAAAATGCTAAAACACGTCGACTTTCAATTCAAGGGGGACATCTTTCTATCATGACCTCAATTGCCATACCTCTCCTCCTACGCCTTGGTCACTGTCACCCAAACAATTTGAATAGGGACAGTAGTAAGTGTGACACATTATTATAAAGTTAATTTGATAAGGAATTTAGCCATGTCGATTTTCGCTACCTAACTTTTCACTTTCGTGCCCTCTTACTGTTCCTTATTCTAAATCATGATACTTCAAGATTTGATAGCTAATTTGACATAAATTCGGTGACAATACCTAATGGAATATTTCTATGTGGGAAAACAAAATGGCGGACAAGATTTGCAATTATGTTCCGATTCGATTTAAAATTGAAATGTGGTGGTTTTCAGGGTAGGAAATTATGATTTGTTCGTCAATGCAGAAAAAAAAAACAAGATGGTGGCTTCAAGATGGCAGACGAAATTTGTAATTAGGGTCCGATTCGAACCAAAATTAGTATGTGGGGATTATCAGGGTCGAAACTTATGATTTTTTTGTCAATCCAAAAAATCAAGACGGCGGACGAAATTTGTAATTGTGGTTCGATTCGATTCTAAATTGGCATATGGGGGTCTTACAAGTTTTCAGTATGGCTGAAAATGATAAATTGATTTGGAAAAAAAAAGATCTTTTACAAATGCGCTAAAAAATAAATATTTTTTTTTTAGATTTGTGACGTAATTTATTCTGTGCGTAACAAAATCAAAATTTTACCGCTCAAGAATACGTATTTTGTACTCGCGGCAAGCTTTTGAACCTGTTACGCTCAGAATAACCAACGTCACACATCTAAGAAAAATATATTTTTCTCTTTATCGCATTTGTATAAAAGCTTTTCCATCAATTTGGAATCGGACTTTAATCACAAATTCCGTCCGCCATCCTGGAGCCCCCACCTTGTTTTTTTTTTACAATGGCAAACAAATCATAATTTCCGACCATGGAAACCACCACATATCAATTTTGAATCAAATCAGATCATAATTGCAAATCTTCTACACCATTTTGGAGCCGCCATTTTGTTTTTCTAATCAGAAAAATTCCCTAATGCATTGTCACCGAGTTTATGTCAAATTAGCTTGCAAATGGAGTATTAAAATTTGGAATAAGGGCCAGTTGTTTTATCCGCAAGAGGGCGCCAAAATAAAAATTTATGAAGCGAAAATTGACTTGGCTGAATTTCTTATGAAATTACTTTTTTAATAAAGAGTCACACTTACTACTTTCCCTATTCAAATTGTTTGGGTGATAGTGACCAAAGGGTGGGAGGAGAGGTATGACAGTTGAGTTTATGATAGGAAGATGTCCGCTTTGAATTAAAAATCGACTTGTTTTTGTATTTTCTTCACAACACATGTGTTTTGAAGATATTCGATCTGTTTCGTTTCCGGTGCCCCACCCTGTATATATTACGACAATATTAGTTCAATAATAGAGGAAAGTATTGAGGAATGTTTGAAAATGGAAAAGAAAGAAATCAAATATGGATAGGACTCACGACCTTGTTGAATTCGTCCTTTCTTCCTTTGCACTGCGTACTTACTCCAGCCTGTGTCGTTCGATTCTCGCTAAAAACTTCGTCAAGTCCAGGACTGTATTGAATTATTTTTTTTTATTAACTCGAAAAATCTTGGAACGACTTTTTACTCTCTTAAAAATACAATTGTCTCCATTTTTTCAATCAAATGAAATGTGATGATATAAACAATGATCAAAAACTAGGGAAACAATGAAAAACGTTACAAAAATAGTCCATGAACAATGAAATTGGGATGGAAACCAGAAAAAATAGAACATTAAATTCAACAACTACAACAGCAAAAGCATGAACCAAAATATTCAATATTCAACCTAACGTTTTTGATATTCCAGTGAAATTATCGATAATATAAAAGCTCCCAAATATACATTTTTGGATCTCAACTTCCAAGATCTAGACCAGAGCTGATGGACGCAAAAAATTAGAAAGCGGGAAAAATCATTAACAGCATAAGACCTACTAGAAGAGGAGCAGAATATTGTTCGAATGACGGAAAAAAATCAATTAGAGACGACAAAATGGAGAAGTTTGGAACGGGGTGAACTTTTAGGGGTTGAAAGCCAAAAAACCGTGAAATATCACGGTTTTTCGCGATTGACAACGAAAGTTGACCTCCTATTGAAAAAAGTTGAATTGCAAAGTTGTTGAAATAAAAACATCTTCATTTTTTGTCGCACAAACATCAATTTTTTTCACGATATTGGGTGGAAATATAACTCAGGTGACACATTTCAAGTAAGCTGAAATTTTTTTGTAGCAGTATACAGATTTTTACTTTTTTTTTTTCTACAAATTCCGAAAAAATGAACTAATTCTCAACTGAAAAGTTTCACCGATAAAGTTCGTCTATTCAAGCTCGCCAGCCGCCAGTTTTTCCGTTGAAGCGTCTACTTTCAGATTATGTGACAAAAATAAATAATATTTTTTTCAAGAATACGCGAAAAATAATAATTTTTTTAAATTTTTGTTCACACTCATATTTATTGATTAAAATTGATAGTTGAAACCTTTCGAGAATGAAAAATTTCATGTCACCCTAATAGGTACAGAAAATAAACAAGGACATAAATAGGGAATTGATTATGATAGAAGGGCGAAAGGAGGTGAACTTTTAGTGGTAAAAATAGTGGAAATATACCTTTTTATGTTCTGAATTAGATTATTTTTTTTGGAGCGAAATATTCATTTTTCTGGAACCTCTTTGAAGTGCTCGGAAAGGAGGCGACTCCTAGTTAGGCTAGTGTCAAAACGAATTTTTTAAAGACCCAAAATGAGAAAGGAAGTAACAGGCAAGAACCAGGTGAAAAATAATATAGAGGTTCTAACGAAAAAAAAACACGAAAACACTTAAAATGTTGAAATTGGGATGCAGTTTAGGGATTGAAAACGGTTTTGAGCGATTTGCGTCAAAACGTGAATTTTATCAAAAAATGTTAGTTGTGAAAGTTGTGGATAATAAATAATTAAAAAACTATTGTATTCAACCCTTTTCAACATAACCTCAAATATACCGTCAAAATGGCGAAAAACCGATTTTTGATAATTTGAGGTTATATGGAAAAATCTTGATAACAAAAGTAGTAGATTATTTTATTGCAAACAACTTTTTTGCCTAACTTTTTTTTTGTAGGAGGTTAAGTTTTGCTGCAAAGCATGAGAAACTATTTTTACCCCCTAAAGATCACTTACTTTCGACCTTCTATCATAATTAAATCCTTATTTATGTCCTTTTTTATTTTTTGTACTTGTTGAAGTACTATGAAATTAATATTTTAAAAAGGTTTCAACAGTTTATTTCAATAATCTTCATACATAAATATGAGTATGGAACAAAAATATGAAAAAAAATTATTTTTGAAAATTCTTTTTTTCATTTTTCCGCGTTTTCTGATTTTTCTTTTTGAAGTAGTGCTACTCCTTCATTACATAATCTGAAAGTAAACGCTTCAACAAAAAAACTGGCGGCTTGAAAAGACAAACTTTATCGGTGAAACTTGATAATGAGGTCGTTTTTTAGGAATTTGTCGAAATAAAGGAAAAATCTGTGTTCCGCTAAAAAAATAACAGCTTAATTGTAACATGATGAGTTACTTTTTCACCAAATTTTCTGAAAAAAAAAAAATTTACGCGAGGAAAAAATTAATAACTGAAAAATTGGTTTTTCGATTTTCCCGAGTAATTTGGGGTTATGTGAAAAAATATCAGAAACAAAAGTTCTATCTCTTTCTATTATCAACATCTTTATTCTCCAACTTTTTTTGATAGGAGGTCAACTTTCGTTGCAATTCTTAAAGAACCGTGAAATATCGCTTTCAACCCCTAAAAGTTCACCCCGTTCCACCCTTCTCCATTTCTTCGACTCCAACTCAATTTTTACGTCATTCGAACAATATTTCACTCTCCTTTCAGTAGGTATCATGCTGTTAATAATTTTTTCATCTCAAAAATCATCAGGACTGGTCTAATCTTCTTGGTCTTGAAAGAAGACCGTAATTGTATTAGGAAATCAAGTCCAATCAAATTCATTATGTGAGTAGTGTTATCATATTTTCAATTCAAACAATAACAGAAAATTACTGAAGACATAAGATAGTTTACATATTAAAGTAATGAATACGAAAGTGAATTAAGACGGAAAGTATGCAAAATTCTAATTAGCGATTGGAAAAATATCAAACTAAAAAAAGAACTGTTGAATAAAATATTATTAGGAAATATTAAAATTTAAGCACGTGACTGTTTCTATTGTTTGGAGTTGAAGTCAAGTGGCTGGCTCATCAGTTCCTTTACAAAGGTGATTACATCTACAAATATTAACTTTCAATGAATATCATTTTTATCAACGCATAAACTGAGAACTCTCCCAAAAATGTAGTTATCCATGTTGTTTTCAAGTCGCGGAAGGGGTTGATTACTTTCCATAAACAAAAAGACGTGAACTGAATTTTAACATCTGACAGATATCCTGAAAATAATTTTCAGCAAATGCTCTCTATAAAAGTAAACCATCAATTATCTACAAGAGGCCGCCGCGGTGGACATAACATGAAATCATCAATTAGATTTGAACTTTGAATTGCTCCACTTTCGCCACATTTGCATACAATATTGCCGAAGCTTCATAACCAGCATAACTGATAAGTAACTGAATAAAAATAAAGTCAGGAATAAAAACCCTAAAACATCAAGCATATAAAATTGATAGAGCGGTATGTCTGCTGCAGGATTTCGCAATTCTTTGGCCCCTTTGTTCCTGATAACGTATTCCGTCCACCACACTGCTTTTTCCAAACCACTCATTGGTTCATCATTTATGAGACTGGCAAGTTTTACGATTGACGTTTTATACCTGAAACCGCTTTAGTTGTATTAATTTTATAGTCAGTAAGCGAGTTTTATGTATATAGAAAGGTAAAATTATTATATTAATTTATTCACACATGATTAGATTAAATTTAAAAAGGTAGTAAAATTTTGCTGTAAAATAAAATTAGAGTATGAATAAAACCCTACGAGATACATAAATTGTGTATCAGTCAAAAAATGGACTACATTCTATAATGAATATAAGGAGGCGTGTTCGAAAAGTCGCTCGAACATATCTATTGGTATTTTTAGAAGCGCATTCTTTTCAACAAAACTTTCTATATAGGGTGTGTAATGGAATACCGGCCAATACTAACTCTCTTATTTCGAAAGCAACAATTTCCGTTATAATATATTTTTAGATTCTTCAGAAAATTCTAGACCTATTTCATGTCCTAAACCCATGTTCAACTGTTTCAAAAATTGAGTATTTTCAGATTTATTGCAGAAATTAACATGGAAAATAGAAACTGATTTGATTACAGAAACTCCTTACAACCACAGGCCTCATAAAAGAAGTAGGTATTACATCATGAGATCTCAAATGGAATCCTGCCATCAATCTCCTAATTTATGCTGGTTCTGTTGAATTTTGGCCAATCCCATCACTTTCGAATTTCGATTATAATTAATTTTACATTCATCATCCGACATTCATTTTGTGTCTTCGGGTTATACATTCTCCGAGACTGGAGTGAAAAAAGGAAATTTCCTGATAGTGCCTAACCTCCCGGAAATTACTCTGTTGAAAAAAGAATCATTAAGTTAATACATAATTATAGGTTGATATATACCTATTATAATGAGCATGTATCATATCAAATTTACTTCTTGAAATATAACGAAGATCCAGCTCCGAACATTTTTTTTAATTCCTGTCGATTACCGAAAGATGACATTATGAAGAAAAAAACAGGGTACTGAGAAATCGCATGAACCTTTTGACAGGAAATCTGAGAAATTCCAGAAATACCATCACTAGGAGGATGATGAAGTTTAAAACTTTGTCACAAGTGATTCGTGATCAATGGAAAGTTCGTTTCATCAAAGGAGGCTACTCTTTCACTGGAAGCATCTGTCAGTGGTATTCCTGCACTCGTAAGAAGAATGATCACAAATTCTCAATCAAGAGGAAAGAAAAAAAGAAGGAAACAAAAATTCCCAGCTGAAGTTTAAAGCTTCGCTATGACATTACAGTTCTAATGTAGCAAACTACAAATTCCTGAGGAAAATTTTCAATCTTGCTCTTTCTGCATCTGCCACAATCAGATCATTGTCCAAAATTGACTGCAGTCCTGGTTTCACAAAACAAAGTATTGAATCCATCAGAAACAAATCACAGGATTCCAAAAATAGGTGTGAAAGACTTTTTTATGGGATTTAATGCTTGATGAAATGTGCATAAAAAAGAGCTAGTATGTGATCGGCTCGCTGGAAAGATCAGCCCAAGTGTAGCTGATGCTTTCTTTCATCACTCAAGTCTGAAATTCTCAATTTCTAAGGATTCAAGAATGTTCAGCAAACGGTGAAATTCATAAAAATTGTTTATCAACTCTTCGCTATTTTGAATTCACGAAAAACATTGATGCCAGAGGATTGAAAATACCCACAAAAAAAGAAAACAGTGATGTGTGGTAATTTCGGATACATAGTCTAGGAACTCCTAATCCTTATATATTAGAATATGTATTTTGGAGATTTTTTTCTTCTGTATATTGTGTTAAAAATAAATAGTGTCCATGTACGATTTTTGATTTTCATCATATTAACAAAAACATCAATTTAATTAGGCAAGAATGAATCTAGGAATATGGTCATTTCTATGGTTATATATTCTACTTTCGGTCAGCCTGAGTTGAAGTGGCACCTTTACTCTACTTTGGTATGTGGGGAAGATGAGCAGTTACACAATACAACTGTTTGTTGAGAAAGTTTGAAAGGGTGAGTCCAGTTGATGTGGGAATCTATGCCCGCCACACAAAAACAACAGTTGCTTTGCCTTATGCTACAATTTACTTTACCGGCCCTTTGGCATAAAAACTTCGGAATCTAGAGACCATCATTGAAGTCTGAGACGTTTCCAAAAAAACGAATTGAATATATTCTTGAATGAGTGAAGTAGACCTACACAAAAACACATTTAAATCTCACACTAACATTACAAAGGTTCATAATTCATAGTAACGTGGGGCAAATGCACAACACCAGATATGTAAATCTTTTGTAAATATTCATTTAGATGAAATTCTATATGAGGTCTTATTTCTATTCCACACTCAAGAAATGTGCTCTTTTTATAGAAGAGCAAATCTCTAGAAAAATCGAAATACTGCCCTGGACTCTCGAACAGCAATCAGATTTTGACACAGTTTTATGTCAAATAATGAATGCATCTCTTGTCTCGCTTCATTTCTCTCATAAGAAACGTATTAACTACTAAAAATCAGATATACCAACTAAAAGTGGAGACGAAAGTCAGCCATGGGAGCAGGGCTATTTTGTCATCATTGAATGAACGGCCATGTTAAATCTACTTATTTTATGAGGTCTGTAGCTACAACATACTCAAGGACTAAAGAGTTATAGGTGCTATTTATTTCTCGAAAATTTAAAAAGAACAATAATGTCAATGTGGAAGATGTTCATAATTCTTGTCGAGAACGTCTTGGCAGCATCCTGCTCTTAGACGAAAATTTCTTCTGACGTTACTGGACATCGCAGACGTGGCCTACCTGATCGCAAGCATTATTCGTCTTCTCAAGTCAGCTGAGTCAAGGGGTCTAGTTTTTTATGAAATTTTTTCAACATATCCCCATAATAAGAAGTCTAATGACGTCAGATCAGGAGATCGTGCTGGCTATTCCATGAATCCTCGCCTCCCTATCCACCATTTTAGAAACATGTATAGTTGAGGTGCTGCCAGACATCAATTCGGTAATGGGGCGGTGCTGAAACCATATGTTATTCGCTGGGGCCTGTAGGTTTGCTGGATCTGGATGTAAGGTTGTCAAAGTTCGCACGACATTATTTTGGAGCTGTGCTAAATAATTAGTGCAATTTATATTGCCACCAATGAAAAAGAGACCCATGATAATATGATCCCCAATGATTCCTGTCCAAAAATTAACCTTTTCAGGGTTTTGTGTATGTTCTTCTCTCATCCAATGAGGATTTTCCATAGACCAATATTGTTCTCATTGGATCACATTGTTATCTAACATTGCTATCATTTCTTCACAAGAATTAATTCTCCCATCAAAATCGTCTTCCATGAGCTCCTGAGTTAGGATAATTATTTTCTATTTTAAGTATTATTTTTGAAATGAATCTGAAAACACTTAATATTTCCTAAACAGTTGAAGATGGGTATATTTTATTGCACATGAAATATGTCTAGAATTGTCTGAAAAACACAAAAAATTAATAAATGCAGGGTGCTGCATTTGAAATAAAAAACTTGGTATTGGCCGCTGTTACATGACACACCCTGTAAGAAAGTTCTTTTTTGAAATAAATGCTATAGTAAAAATATCAATCCATATGTCCAAGCGTGTTTTCGTACATGTTCTCGTTTATTCAATATGGAATTTATTCAATTTGGCTAATACACACTGTATATATATTTCCACTTATATAGATATATATATATATATATATATATATATATATATATATATATATATATATATATATATATATATATATATAATATAATTGAGATAGATTTATCGAGGGGTTATAGGAGAATAGAAAAGGTAATGGGTATAACCCTCATTTATCATTTAATCTTACTTTTTATCTTCGATAACTTCCATTATGACATCTTTCAAATCCTGAGGGTTCAATACCGGTTTGTGATCAACTATTTTTCCAATATTCTTGTTTTCTATAATTCGGGCATTCCTCAACTGATCTCCAAAGAAAGGCATGCCAACCATGGGAACTTGTGCTGAAATAGCTTCCTCAAGCGAATGAATTCCACACTGAGTGATAAATGCTTTTATATTCGGATGTCCTGTGGAAGAGTTGAAATCAGTTAGTAGATTAGTATAGATCCTATTTGCGAACTCTGTCAGACATGACAGAGAATAGAGAGGTGCAAATCTTATGATACGTTTTCAAAGTTTTTTTTTCATTTATCACAAGATTTAAATACTATTTTTTTGCCTAAACAGCATTATTCATTAACTGAAAAAATCCCACACAATACAACTCACTAAACACTAGTCAATAAATAAAATCCAATGAAATCCTCATAACTGCTCAATTGTAATAGCCACCCTCCAAGTTTCAACAACGTGAACCAGTCATAATACAACCTGAATACATCTTCAATTTCACTCTCACTTTTGTAAAGCTAACTTGCAACACAACGACTATGTTACTTTTCCTGGGCAGACGAGAACTACTGTACAAGGTACAGCTTCCGTTATATGAGTGGTATGCTTAATTCTCAGAACGGATAAATATTAGGCATTTGTATTTTGGAAAACAACAATTCTGAGACTCAAGTGTACCACTTTTATTTGACGGAAACTGTTGGTTGGTTAGTTAAAGACTGACGAGCGAGAAACTGGGTTTACCTTCGAAGTTTCCCAACTGGGGTCTATTGTATTTTTCTATAATGAGTCCTATTTACATAGGCCTGTGTTTTTCACCAAGTTTAGAGAATATTTACTAGGTGTTTCGTATTCTTGTTTGTTTCTAGTTTGATCTGTACGAATATTCTGTTGTGCTTGTTGAGCAGCTCGTCGCATTCGAAAATAGGAGACTGTTTCCTCCTCGTCACCACGCAGTCTACTCTCCACGGTTTCTCCATTATTCTCAAGTATGAAGGTGTTTTCTGAGGCCATAGTGCCGGTGATTATGCGTATCTTAGATTTGTTGAGGTTGTGGGTGTCAGCCGTCAGTGTTTGGTTCAGGTGCCTCTCTATGGCTGTGCTGTGTCGATGCCCTTCGATTTGGTCCCAATATGTTTGGTATTTTGAGTTCTCCCACTCATCGATTAGGTTTCCGCATCGGGTTTTGCTAATTCCAAACGCTGGCTCTGGGCCTGTGAATGGTGATTCAGATGATTGTTTTGCAAGTTGGTTTGCATTTTTATTGCCTTCGATTCCCCTATTCCCGGGCACCCACACAAGTGAAACTTTGTTGTGTTTTGACCATTCAATGAGGCTCAAGGCCTTCCCATATATTCCTAATCCTGTTTCCACACCTGTTTTTGAATCATCTGTGTACCAGATAATGTTTTCAGATGAAAGTGATTCTACTCCCAAGTCTCATTCATTCCACTTGAGCTGTGTTTTGAATAGTTTTTCGTATCAAGTATTGTGGTAGCATGAAGCATATCATTACCAGTTCGATAATGTTGACTTCATGGATGATTTTGGTGTGCCCAATTTGTGGTTGGGTTATACGTACAATTTGAGTCTGTATGAACTGCATGACAGTGACAGTGACGTCTAAAGGTGGAAGGTTCAGGATAATTTTCATAGAAGCGGTTGGAGTGCTATTCATAGCACTCGTGATACACAGATTTTACCAAAATGAATTTTCGACTGTCTATGTTTCATCCTGAGCCACCACAAAAGTGAAATGATCGCGCTGTAAAGCCAGTGAATGAACGATGATTTGCTTTTGTTGACTACATGTTGTAGCTGCATGTTCCAGGATACTTTCTTATCTGAAAATAGCACTAATTATTTGACAGCAACTTGTAGTGCTACGCCAAAGAACTTGGGTGACTTCAATTCCCCCATTATTCCTTTGCGTGTGAAGGGAATGAGTGTGATTTTGCTGGGGTTTGCCCTCAGTCCTTCTCTTTTGGTCATTTGGGCATACTTTATCTGTTCTATGACTATTATGTCGTCCGCATAACCTTGGGAGAAGTATTCCTGATTATTTACAGATTCCAGAAGTTTGTCTACTACCATACCCCACAGTTGGGAGGATAGTATCTCTTCCTCAGGGGCTTCTCTGGCAATTTCTAGCTTTGCGGAGTTTTCTAACATGTTGGTATATATAGAGGCCTGTTGATTTTGGAGCTTGACATTATCCACCTGCAGGTGGTTTCGTCAACACTTCTCCTACTGGCAGCTGAGACCATACTTTCGAAGGATGTAAGTCAAAGGCTCTTTCGATACCTAGAAAAGTGCATAGTGCTATTTCTTTTATCACCAGAGTTTCCTCCAGCTTCGCCACCAATTGCTGCAAGGCCGTCTCGCATGATTTTCCAGTTTGATAGGCATCATGCTGGTTTATATGTAAAGGCCGGTCTATAAAAATTACTGTACTCCCTGTACTTCCTGTACTCTCCTTATATATTTTCATAACAATATGAATTCAATATTGGAAATACTTTTCTATGTAGTCTTAAACAGCAGTGCATTTCCATCCTTAGAAGATTAGAAGGAGTTGAAAACAATGGGTATAACACGAGTTGAAAGTGTTTGTATCGAAATTCAAACATTCAAATCTGGGCATAATTGCCTGTGTGTGTGTGTGTTGTATATAGGGCTTCTATAATAATTAATGCTGTTACATAACTATAATTTTGAAAATTAGGCTGTTGAAACTGGCAGGAAAGAAAAATCATAAATGTATCTATCTGTGAAGGGAGCGATCACACGCAAGCATTATAAATGTGAACTCAATTATAATAATAATATTTTTAAAAAATTGTTGATTTTTGTCACCTGGTTGAGGGCAGGGATAGCAGCAATAGCGAGATGAACATTTTTTGGGATATTTATCCTAGTATTTCGTAGAATTTTTCCTTGTTACCCTGGACATATTTTTAATTTCTGATTTGAAATCACCTATTTAGTTTGTGACTATTTTTATGAATTGTAAAAGCAAGGTTCGAAGAATAGAAATATTTGCTGGGTTATAGCTTTATTTAAATTATATATTCATAATTCTTCATTACCGGTTTGTCCAGTTGGCTGGATAAATCTGAATTTCAGAGTATTTTTGTTCTGTATACTCAAACTGTGCATTGGTGGCTATACAAGACACTTACTGAAAGGATTTTCGATTTTTCATATAGCAATTTCGTGGAATATGTCTCTTCTTTCTGAATACAATTTTTATTATTGAATTTCCTTTGATAGGAAAGTATAAAGCATAAGTAGATATTTAATAGATCTATTTCTGTGGGTAAAAAAGGTATGAATTTATTTTTAGTGGTATTAAGGGTAAGTACGTTATGGACCAGCCAAATTTGTAATTTTCTCAGATCACCTTTAGCGGTTGACTTTATTTCGTCCCAGCTTGTGCCTATGCGCATCATGACTGTAAAAACAGAAGTGGCCCCAGGATTGTACCTTGGGGTACACCCATTTTCATTGTCAAGAAATAACTTCTCTTTCAATCCTTACTTTAGAGGTCTATTTCCTAAATAGTTTCGCCTCGAATTCCATAGTTTTGTACTGTTTCTGACAGGATACTATGTGAAACCGTTTCAAAGGCCTTTGGAAGGTCAAGGAAAATCACTAGACAATTTGATGATCTATCTAAGGTTCTCATTGTTTTATCGAGAAAATCAGTTATGGTGTTCTCAGTACTAAATTGTTTAAAAAAACCGTTCTGTCTGTCTGTTACAATTCTGTATGTGTTAAAAATATCGAGCAGTGTGTTTTTCAATGCACGTTCAAATATTTCTGCAAAATTATAGATGACAGAAATGGGCCTATAATTATTCATGAGTGGAGTTTCCTTTTCTGAAAATAGGAGTCACAACAGATTCTTTCCATTGCAGTGGTAATTTAGGTGTTCCAACACAGAGGTTAATTATGAGTTGTAGAGATGTTGTACTATGGTTATAGATTTTAATGGTTCTGGTTCTGATCTATAATCATCGACTATACCCCAATCCGCCACTGTTATTCTACTAAACAGAATTTCATTGTTAACATTGTTCATACAAATAACTGTCACTTGATATTTTACCCTACTCACTGTGTGTCATTCGATATCTCTCCTAGAATAAAGCTGCTTCCTTTATCATCTAAACTCCTAAACTTTAGGACCAACTATCAACCCTCATTGACAGCCTTCAAATTCAATATTCCTAAAGTTTCGATATTGTTTCACTCATGAGAAGTCATAAATAGCGGTGGGTAGGTAGGATAAGATAACTGCTCAAAGTTTGACGAGAACTACCGAGAGTGTTGGCATGTGTTGGCCTTCCGGCATCCGTGCAGATATCACAACTGTTAGCTTGACACTATGGTCAGGTGATATATATATAAAGGGTGCCCACCAATTTTGAAAAAAGAAATTCTCTGACTTTTCCAGGTATTCCAAGTCTGACTTTCAAGTTTTCCATGACCAAAAACGGATGTTAAAAAAAACTTCACTGTCCAAACAGACACTAGTCCCAATTATGTGGATAATTATGGTTGAGTTAATTATTTTCAGTGAATCAGATATAGAAAGATCCATTGAGTGAAGTGATCATAATTTATCATTTAAAAAAAAAATTATCATTTTTTCTGTCAAAGAAAATTAAAATTTTTCAATGAGAATATTTGCAAAGGGAATTGAACTTTAATTATCGATGATGGAGTCTTGGGGCTTTCAAATCTTTTGAAACAAGTAAAGTATAACCACCAACAAAAATGAAAAGAATACATCCAAAACCCTAAAATGAGCAGTAACTTGTCGATTATTTCCTGAATGTCCTCATTTTCTTTAGTCAGGGTACTATTTATTCTTTGTTTCTTCATTTTCAACATCTTTATTTCAATTTTTCGTTTTTCACTTTTTCTATAATTTTTATCGGCTCCATTTTTTTTGTTTTCTTCAAGTGTAACTTTATACTTTTTATTTAATTTACGGCAATACCTCAAGATTTTATCATTAATAAGAATATTTTCGGTTCCACCTACACACATAATGTTGTCATAAACAACTCTGTGCTACAAGCGATCTCTCTTTTAAATTTTAAACAAGCAACTGCTTATTAACTCAGAAACCACTTTTTACAGATGCTTTGCCATGAGATAATATTAAGATTGATTTAATCAACTTCCATAATTAAAAAAACTTTCCTTTATGTTTCAGTAATGAGTTATAATAAGAATAAAGTGTTTGAGTTTTAGCTTATGAATTTTTTGAATTTTTGTTTGAGTACCTCTGCTTTTTCGGCAGAAATATTTATGGTTCAAAAATATCCAGAAATTGCCGCAAAACAAGCGTTATTTAACCTGTTGGTAAGTAATTATTATTCAAACAATTTGCGATTTCTAGAGAACATATAAAATAAATATTCAATGCTAGACATGAGTTTGAAAGCTTTTATTGAAGCAGCCTCGGTTCGACGAAAAAATTCCATAAGCAAATTACCGCCGATTATTTGATGCAGCGACTAGAATAGATGGATAAAATGCAGCGAAAATAGCAGTAGCTTTAATACTGGCATCGTACGGAGGGGGAAAGGAATACTTCACAATTTCTCACCGCCCGAATTGGACAAGGAATTGCCCTGGGTAAGACCCTGTTGCGTGCGGATACATTTTTGCCAGTAAGAGTCATGATTGTCAATTATTATCCAAAGACCTCGGAGAAAGGAATCATTTTGGGCCATCAATTTCATCTGTGATCCGGAGAGCACGAGATACGATTAGCCAAAAATCTGCTCTCAAAATGGAAAAGCTGGTTATCTTTTCCAAAGACATAGCAGCCACTTAGCAATCCGGACTGAAGAATTCAGTGAAGAAGTATCAAGATATCTACGATACCAGACGAAGAAGTGGGGGTCGAAAGAATACGCTTCAGAAGGAAATTGACACTGATTCGGCATTCAGAGACTTCTTGCCAAGAAAGAAGATGCTTTCAAAATTGTCAGCGGTATGGGAAAGGGAGGAGATATCGAACCATCTGACAGTCAGATAAGAATTTACTTATTGATTTATCTGTTTGTATGCGTACTGCTTTAATTCCAAGTATTCAGTGCCATCTAAGTGTAAAAACTTATTTATTATTTTACGTAAACAGTACTTACTCAAAATATCTTGTTGTGGAGCCCACTCGATAAGTTTCACATTTTCGGTTATTTTCAGAAATAACTTTGATTCGAATTTCCATAGAACCTTATAAGGAATCTGTTCGAATGCTTTGATAATGCTCACTAATGTATCATTACTCAAATCTTTGCTTTTGACATTGCTTCCTAAACTGAAGTAGATGAAACCCTGTTTAGCGTTGTCTAAAAATGCTTGCAAATCCTGCAAAATAAAATATGTGTAATAATAAAATACAAATGGTAACTAAGATAGAAAAGACTTTTTGTTGGTCTAAAATATACCTTGGTGTTTTGACAGGGCAAGTGTAATATACTTTACAGAACAATATACAGTTTAAAAATGTAAAGGTAACTGAACATCATGAAGTTTGAAAACATAGAGTGAGTTACAACTGTAATGAGTTAGAAACATATAATGTGTATTACATGGTATCCCTCCCTGAAGGTTTCTCCTGTCAATTTTCAGCTGCACGTGGTTTCGTCATTGCTTTCCCTCCTGGCCACTGAGACTATACTTTTGAAGGATGTATTGTCAAAAGTGATACCTGGAAAAGTGCATGGAGCTATTTCTTTTTCCTCAAAGTGTCCTCCAGCCAACTGGTGCAGAGCCGTCTTGCATGATTTTACTGTTAGATAGGAGTTCTAAACTTCCTGCCAGAATACTGCACAGTTCATAAAGTCGTTAAACTTGAACCAGGCACATTCTTTTTTGAAAATATGATCTTCTCATTTGATTTGAAAAACGTTCTGAGAAATAAAAGTCATCATTGTGGAAGAAAATAATTCAGAAATTCAAAATGAATGAGTGAATCTAACTTCTAATCATAATTTCCATAAGAGTAAGTAATTGAGAATTGCAAATATTTTAGAGAGACTAGATATTCATAAATAAAACAGTGCTTCTTTTTTTCCTAAGTATTAGTTCTTCTTTTTCTGTTTTATGCTGAACTACATTTAAGATTTCCTGCAATTCTAAAAATATTTTCGTCCGGGATCATTTCAATTAGATATAATTTTGTATTACAAATAATATGGTGGTAAGTTATATTCCATTATTCAATTTTCAAGATTAAACACAAGTGCATAGTGCTTAGTGCTCGAAATTTCTTGCACTTTCTGAAAGTGCTCAGTGCTTGTGAGCACTTTCTGTCAGTACTTGGTACAGCTCTGCTTCAATTGCAATTGAACCTTGGTTTCTGCAGTGACATTCAAGAAGTAGACAACAAATGGAGACAATCTTCAATTCTGATTTTCCAGGAAAAAAAATTGTCATCTAGTTTGTCTTGAAACCTACTTAGTCCCTATAAGACATACCATTTGGATTCAATTTTTCAGAGAGATCATTGTTGGAGCTCATTAAAAAGTGTGAAGGTGACAACATTTTTAATTTTTCTTGAAATTCTACAGTAATAGATTTTTTGATTTTTTCAATCACAAATTACGGATATCAGCAATTGATTTAAAAACTCCCACACCTTGACACATTTCTTGAAAGTACCCGCATACCGTTCAGAACTCGTTGCCTCGACTGTTAGTTTGTATCCCTAAAAATCATTTTTCTAGTTAGATATATTGTTTGGTTGCGAGTCTATTTGACGACTATAAAAATTAATTTCAACTTGACACTGTACTCCTAATCTTTCATTTTCCGACCTAGTTTGTTCAACTTCGATAATTAGAACAGCTGCCGGTATTCCATGAAGAACTAAGGTTGCAATTAAAGCCTGCAAACTTTTCACAGCTTTGGTTCTTAAGTCACCCCAATTGACCCTTGGAGTAACGTATCTTTCTCTGAAGCTGCCCTGGGTCTTTCAACGAGGTAAATTAGGGAGAGTGATGCATACAACTTGAAATAACTGGCTTCTGAGGCAAATTTACCTAGTGAGTCTGAATAAAGACAAACTCCGCATACAGATTCCTCTATTCATTTTGAGATGAAGAGTTTCCATCAATGTTTGTCGTAAAATACATCCTCTCGGAGATACAGGGTGTCCAAAAGAACGAAAAAAAAATATCATTTTATATTTTTTCTTCAAAACTCCGGAAGGAAAAATTGTGAACCTGGTTAACCAATCTAGGTTTATGAATGTGATAATTCGAAGTTATAATTTATAATTTTCTTAAGCGATTGGAATAGTTACGGTGGTATGTGGTCATACTTTCCTTCATATTTTCTTTGGACAAGTGGATGGACAAATTGATAGCATTTTATTTCCAACAGGCGAACACCCAATTACAGGAAATGTTAAAGCATGAAAACAATATAATATATGATACTAGTGCTAATGTAATAAACAATATTGAAAAGTATGTGAATAATATAATGAATGAAATACATAATACAAAGTATAGGTTATAATACAATAAAAGTTGTATTTACATAAGCTCGTTTATACGGCGGGCGATAAAATCGTTGAAGTGAAATGAATTTTAATCTCATATCGATAGAAATCTATATTCCGTTAGATCATATGATCAAACCCAAAACTTTATTAACAATAATATAACAAAAACAATGAAAATAAATTCATTTAAAATATTGACAATAAAGTTAGAACAGTTATTTATGGAAATATTTGGAGTTGTTGCAGATATAGTTACTGATTTCAACTGATTCCTTATTATTAGAAGTCTGAAGAGACTGCATGTTATTATCTGGTGTTTCAGAGTAGTGAGCAATATTTTTAGATTGCAACGGTTAGTTGAAGGCTCATCATTTTCTACAATTTTCTTAGCAATCTTCAGCTTACTTGCAACTGAATTTTCAATATAACCTTCCGCAACAGTCGTCGACTTCCACCCAGCATGTCTTTTAATGTTGATTATATCCTCACCTGCTTCTGCTAACATACTTGCCGAGGAACGTCTGAAACAGTGACCAGTATATTCGTTTACATTAGAAATACCTAGGTAAGTGGCTATTCTGAATGGTATTTGACCGAATGTATATTTTCTGATAACCTGTCTCGTACACTTGCCATTTTTATAATATAAAAAAACCGCTTTTTATCATTCTGATCTCGCAAGGAAGAACATTATCTGTAAATATTCAAATAACTTGGCGATGTCTGTTCTTTAGCGATTACAGTAATACTCTTCGTTTTGGTTTCTCGTATAGTAATGAGTAAGAATATCTCGAAATCTTGAATGTCGTCCAGTGTGCTATTTGCCAATTCTTCGCGGCGACATGCTCCACAAATACCAAAAATCAGTGCTTCCTACAATTAATTATCATACTGAACATTGAGAAAACATGAAATTAGAACTTAATTTCATCATAAGATACAAATCGTCTGGTGCTTCCCTCAAAAATAACTCAATTTCTTCTCTGCTTAGAATCTTCGATTTCTTTGGTTTATAACCATCATATTATAACCATCAGATATTCGTTTCAAAAAAGCTATCAATCTAGCGTATCTACTGTATATTATCATATACATTCAAAGTAGCTTTCAGCATGGAATAATATGACCACATGATAGAGGGCTTAAAATATTTAGATTTTTTCAGAAAATAGACAAGAAATTTACTCTCTCTGTAGTTTTATTTTTTACATTTTTCCCGTTGCACCACTTCACGAATTCTTCATACACTTTGTCGTATATTTTCTTGGATTCACTTGGAAATAAACTCAATTTCGCATACACAGCTGCTTCACTTATTTCTGATGGAGTATACAATTCACACTTTCTTCGTCGCTTGAAGCTATTTCAAAATCAGTAATAAATTATCTGTGATTACAAAAATTTACAGCAAATATGGCTACTAGCATATACGACGATGTATCTAGTTAGCCTAGACCAGTTTGCTGCATAAACAAAATATTGCGTTACCATAGCAACGAACAATAACTTATTAGAAGTGTCAGTGTAAAGTTTTACGTCAAAAAGTAAACCAGAGTTACGCAATAAATCAAAAGAAGAAATATATCCACCGAAATTGTGAAAATCGAAAAATTGGAGTAAGTACCTGTATTTAAAAGGGTTAAGAAGTAAGCAGATTTACGAAGATATGCTTAATACCCTTGGTGATCAATGTCCTTCGTATGCGACAGTGAAAAATTTGACTGCAAGCTTCAATAGAGGTAAATTTTTCGTTGAAGATGATGACCGATTGGGAAGGCCAGTTTCTGTGTCAGTCCCCGAAAATATCGATGCAGTTCATGACATGATTTTAACAGACTGTCGAATTGGGCTAAAATGGATATCAGAAGCACTGAATATTTCATACGAACGCGTTCATCATATAGTTCACGTCAATTTGGACATGAGAAAAATTGCTGCAAAATGGATCCCCAAATGTTTGAATGTTGACCAAAAGCGTGCAAGGGTAGTAGCATCGCGTTCGATCTGTGCTCGATTTGAAAACGATTTAGACTTCTTAAACCGAATTATTACTATGGATGGTAGTATGAAGGGTACATTTCCACGATCCAGAAACAAAGCAACAATCGATGGAATGGCGACACTCCGGTTCTCCAAGACCTAAGAAGTTTCGTGTCCAAAAATCTGCTGGAAAAGTTCTTGCTTCAGTTTTTTGGGATTGCCATGGAGTAATAATGATTGATTTTTTGGATAAGGGTAGAACAATAACTGAAGATTACTATTCGACATTACTGACCACTCTACGGGAAAAAATTAAAGAGAAAAGACGCGGAAAGCTATCCAAAGGTGTTTTGTTTTGGCAGGACAACGCCCTTACACACAAATCTCATGTTGCCATGCAAAAAAATTCGTGATTCAGGGTTTGAATTACTAGAACACCCCCCTTATTCACCAGACTTGGCTTCGTCCGACTATCATCTCTTTCCTCAACTGAAAAAAAGTTTAAAGGTCGTAACGAGGAGGTAATAAAAGCTGTGGAGGTCTGGTTTGCAGAGCAAGAAGAAACATTTTTTTTGAAAGGTCTAGAGACGTTGCAGGTTTGCTGTAATGAATGTATCCAATTGAGAGGAGAATATGTTGGGTAATAAAATATTTTGACATTCAAATTTTGTTTGGATCTATAGTAGGCTAAGATTCGATAAATTGACTGAGTTGCCATGGTAACATTCATTCCATCACTTCTTGATTCATTCTGTTTCCGATATGATATGAATATACATCCTCACGGCAGCCTTGATGTATTTTTATCATGTTCTAGGTATAAAGAGGTATCTATCTACATGACATCAAATATACCGGTCGTGCATGAAAATTTGTATGTATTTCGAGCCTAGTTTGCTTTTATGGATCTTGACGTGATACTTACTCGCCGCGATCCATAAAAGCTTATTTTGAGCCCTTGATACATAAATAACTATTAGCGATCTTAACTTCACTAGTTGTTCGAAAATTAATATACGGGGCTATAATTTTAGGAATTGGCTTTTTCCGATTTCCTAGTGCTTCAGGAAGGAGCTAGTATCGAACCTGCTGTGGAAGGACACATTTTTGTACAGGTAAGGTGGATGGTTCACTTGGTCACCTTAACGCTCACCTGTAGTATACCCACGACCATCTCCACTTTGAGCGTAGCCGCCAGCATGCAGGGATTTTGAGCCTTAGACTCCAAGACAAATCCTTGTAATGGCTTCAACGCATTTAGTTATTTCCACCTTCAGTGTTTAGCAAAGTGTTGATAAATTGGCATCGTTATAAATTAGCAAATATTACAAATAGACTCACGTACTTTGCAATAATTTTAACCTGTGTACCTGTAACGATACGAGTAACTACCAAACCGTTGAATTTCTATTATGCCATAATATTTTCACAACATGGCTTCTCAAGTATCCTACAGTTTCTCAATCGGTATACAGTTTTTTCTCACAGTTGGTTCACTATGCTCAATCACTTGAACCTAATGGTACCACAAATATATACTCATTTTGAAAGAACTCTTGAAATTAGCGAACACACAATCATAATTTTCATAAAGGAATCATCATGCTTGAAAATGACTCACCTCCGATAGTGGTTTCGGAGGCTGTACTAGTAAATTTGATCCCCTCATTTGGTCCAAGTGCTCTTGGGCCTTCCAGAAGACGATTGTCGTTTGTAAACATAAGATCTACATTCTTTATCAACTCTTCAATATCCGTATATACCACGCCTTAGAAAAATTTGTCAATTATCTTTTGCTGCATTGGCACAAGGGTGAAGTAATCAGTATACATTAGGAACCATAGGTATATGGTGCTGAATAATCGTTCTCTGAATGTTAAGGTACCTTCATATGGTACATTCATGTCAGGATTTAGAGCAGGATGGACGGGGTTGCCAAAACTCTGATACATTCCGATGGTAGATCCCAAACTAGACAACAGGATTGTGGGAGCGTTGAAAAGTTTTCCAAAAATTAAAAATTCTGGGTAGAACATTTCGACCATCACCAATTCAAAATGAAATAACTCATTCTTGTGAATGAGTTCTTGCAATTCTGGCTGTGACAGTTGATACCATAGAACACTGTTTGCAATTGCATGGCCTACTTGAAGTACATTCCAAAGTCCTATGTCTTTTTGTGAAATCATGCTATTCCAAATAACATTAGATTTTGGATAACATATTTCTCTGAGATTTGGTATATGCGAATATTTTTTTTGGTCAGTCGTGACCAAAGTAATATTGCGTCCTCTTGAAGCAAGTTCCCCCCATAGTCCCATGAAAGCTGTTTGATGGCTATACAAGGGAGTCGGTATAATCGCAAAAATATTTGCACCATACGAATAGCCCGAGAGTAGAATAGTTAACAAAACTATAAAAAACATTGCAACACGATCACTTCTGAACTGAACTGACCAACAAAAGAAAATATTACAAAAAATTTGATATTCATTTATTCAAATTTTTAAATGTTATTACGATACTGAATTGTGTATTCCGCTATAAAAAAGAGTATATTGATTGTTTCTGAAAATTTGACAATAAACAAATACACAGTGGCCAGTTCGAGAGTTGCCATCGTATTATATCTACATTTCAAGTGAAATTGGTGATTTATTCCTAAACTTTCTTTTGTGTTTTTTTTTTATTTCAAATTAATGCTGCATCAACTACGCAGGGTTGTCGGCAAAGTAACAATATGATTGTACAATTAGGTAATATACGTATTCATTTCACTGTTCACTAAATTTTGTTGAAGAAATCAATGTCTGTCAAAAACACATTTAATGTTACAGCTGTCACCCAGAAATCGTTCCTGTCTTGTTCCTGCGAACTTAGGAATTTCACTAGCACATGTTTAACATACACTTGAACTTGGCATTTATCACATTTATCGTTTTACTGTCCCTTCAATAAGTGTTCATGAGTTAACTTGGTGTGCCCTATTCGTAAACGTGACTTTTGTTCTCTCCGTTGTTTCGGGTTGTTTTTCCTAGGGATGACTGACCTCTCAACCTCTGCTAATTTGGATCTGCTTTGTTGCCATTCATTTTGCCAATGTTTTTGGACTGCTCTCATTTCGTGTGCTTTCAAGTATCTATGTATTGTTGAACTTTCCTGTTCCGAATTTGAGTAAATGAGGGCTTCTCGAGCTATCTTGTCAGCTTTTTCATCACCCAGAATTCCGATGTGTGAGGGAACCCATACTAGTTTTACCACTTGGTTCTCTTGTGACAGTTTGTGTATATTTTTTTTCTTTTTTTATCCTTATAATGAGTGAATTATAACCAAAGAGTCACTAATAATCAAGGTTTTAATCAGTCTTCCACTATACAAAACAGCTTGAAGGATGCCATATGTCTCTCCTCTATACACCGTACTATGCTCCGGTAATCTGAAACCAGTACATGAGTTGAGTGTTACTATTGCAGCTGAAACTCCATTTTCCGATTTAGATGCATCCGATTTTTTTGTGCCTGTTGGCACTTTTGCCGAGGAAATCTATAAAATACCAAAATTTCAGGGAATTTAACCGAAAGCCATTTTCCGTAAGGAAAGTGCGGGGTCCTTTCAGAGTAAGTAGTTTTGATGTTCGAGTAATATTTGATTGAAGCTATTGACGATTATTTTGGGAGGAATTTGGTCTTCGTTGAAATATGCTAGATTCGTATTCATCTGAGGAATTTCGATCAACCAAGGTGGGATAATGGATTTATTCTTAGGATACACTTGTGGGAAGGTAATTTTGATGTCATATTTGTATCTATTATATTAGCTCTCTACCCACAAAACAACGGTACTAACGATTCTATGATGTCAGCTAACACTATGGACCAATCAGATGTAAGAACGTTAAATCACAGGTATTTATTGAGACAACGTATAACAAATGTCAAGCATTTGACAGCGAATTAAGAAATCAAAAACTTGAAAATATGTCTTGAAAATGCTAACCACTCGTGTTGGCGAAACGTCGAGATCTTCTATAAACATACGTTGGCCTTACAACCCGAAGATCCACCATGTAAGTGACGATGGCCGCGAAAGCCTTTCACAATTTATCTATTGAGTTGTTCATAGAAAAGTGGCGTGGTTAGTGGTTTGTTCTGATACATGTTCTGGAATGTTTTGTGTCCCACGAAAAGTGAAATCCCGTAATGTTGAGAGAATATCAGGAGAGCCGAGGGAAAGTAGGTTGAAGTTCTTCTAGAATATTTGCATGCTGAGTGTCTCAGGAAACACCATCCGAGGCAGTGACTTCCAAAGCTTAGCCGTTCGTTGGATGTAGATGTACATACAACAGTCACTGATCGCGAGCCTTTCTGCCCTGTTCCAGAGAAGTGATCGAGCTTGTAATTGTAGCATTACTGAACGAACGAAT
Source organism: Chrysolina oricalcia (assembly GCA_944452925.2). Lineage (NCBI taxonomy): Eukaryota > Metazoa > Arthropoda > Insecta > Coleoptera > Chrysomelidae > Chrysolina > Chrysolina oricalcia. Next base: position 46,696,525 of record OX101820.2, read on the forward strand.
GGCTATTTTCTGGACAGGAAAGGGGTTGCTGTCTATACAGTCCGCTGGCAGGGAGGGTTTTTGTGGCCGATGAAGTGCGACGGGATCATCCAAGTTTTTCTCATGTATTCTGACCAGCTGAGTCTGAATTTTGAGGAAGGAAAGCATCCGGAAAATTTTTATGAACGTTTTTCCGAGGGAAATCTATCAATCCATTTTTTCCGAAAACAAATGACGTCTCAAAATTCTGCATAAAATTATGTACAGAAATATTATCAACAAGTTTTGTTCCAAAATGCACCGTTTTCGAGTAAAACGTGCTAGAAATTCGAAAAATTGCCATTTTTTTTTATTTTCAGTACCCTCTCATTCAGTCAAATAATGATGTCATATTATTATATACAGAGTGGGGCACCGAAAACGAAACAGGTCGAATATTTGACTGCATGAGAGGGAACTGAAAATTGAGAAAATCGCATTTTTTCGAATTTCGAGCACGTTTTACTCGAAAATGGTGCATTTAGGAAAAGAACTTGAAAAGTCCTTTTTTGTAGATAATTTTAAGAAGAATTTTATGGCTTCCTTTGTTGTTGAGAAAACGGATTTTTCGATAGTTCTCGAAAAATCGTCCATAACAATTTTCCGGATGCTTTCCCGGCCTATCACCCTTTTAATTTAGATTTAGCAGGTCAAAATAAATGAGAAAAACGTGGGTGATCCCGTTACACTTCATCGGACACAAAAACCCTTCCTGCCACTGGAATACATGGAAATACTAGCTTACACAAGTCTCTCGAATATTTCTGAGGGTTGCGCGTAGAGGTGCAATCAATTGACGGAAATAACAATTTCAACAATAACTATTCCAGGACAGGTGGAATCTATGCCTTATTATTATTCAATATCTCAATAAATCTCGGTAGAATTGACCAAACGAAGTATGTAAATGAGAAGGTTATTTGAGTTGTTGTCAAAGACAAATATCATTTTGACTATTTGATTTTATTATTTGGTCATTCCTCTAGAAGTTATCAACAAAACAAATAAGTTTTGTCAAATTAACCAGTAATATTAGCTTTTTCACCAGAACTTTCTTACTTGCTCATGAGTATAGATTGATAATTGAGTTGTTATTAGTAACAAATGAGTATAATATCACTTCAACTTTGTTTATTGAAGATTTCATTATTGACAAATAATTCTAGATCTGTAAAATATAAGTGCATGGATAAGTTGTCAAGAATGACTATTAGGTTTGGGATTATGTAATTTTTTTCAGTTTCTCAAGGAGATATTGATGAAACAACAATTTTCACAATGCCATATGTCACAATGGTATTTGTCACAAAAAATAAAAGAAAAGATTTCATAATTCTCAATGATCAATTATATGCTAATACTGAAAAAAACTTTTGTGATTGTAAACATCTTTCCTGTTATCTCCAACTTAATGGACATGAACAAATAGAAACTTTTTACTGTGATAGAATGTGTTCTAACTTTCTTTTCCTGATTCAGTACATTTCAGGAGAAACCTGGTTTCATAGCGGTAGTGTCTATGTCTAAGATTTTTGCTTTGGAGCAATCAAAATGGTGGACGTTTTTTTGAGATTGGTCAACATCTGCACACGAGTGTTTTCCTAATCAAGCATCTTCATTATGCATAGCTATTTGTTGTTCGAGCCATTGTCAGGTGTTGTGTATTAAAATTGAATGCTATTACGAACTCTTGAGTATTTTTTTGTAATTGTGAACAAAAATAATTTACAGTAACAGTGAGCAGTTACACCTCTGCTACTTTGTGACCATGAACAGTGATTTGTTGTGATAAATTGGTGTTTGTTGGTATTTGATAATAAATACATGGTGATTCAATATTCAATACGAATATTATTTTATAATATATTAACAACATGGTTCCACAAGTATCATACAGTTTCTCAATAGGTACCCAACTGTTTTCTCACAGTTCACTTTGCTCAGTCACTCAAACCTATTGATAACACAAATGTCACCGACATTTACTGACATTTTGAAAGAACTCTTGAATAAAGCGATGAACAGAAAAGTGTCGCTAGCACAAAAAAAATCAACATGCTTGAAAATGACTCACCTCCGACAATGGTTCGAAAGGCTGTACTAGTAAATTTGATCCTCTAACGTTTATGATATTTGGTCCAAGTGCTCTTGGGCCTTCCAGCAGACGAATGTCGTTTGTAAACATCAGATCCACATTTTTTATCAACTCGGCAACATCCTCATATACTACTCCTACGAAAAATTTGTCGATTGTCTTTTGCTGCATTGGCATAATGGTGAAGTAATCAGTATACATTAGGAACCATTGGTATATGGTATTGAATAATCGTTCTTCGAAAGTTAGAGTACCTACAAATGGTACATTCATATCAGGATTCAGTGCAGGATGAACAGGGTTGCCAAAACTCTGATACATTCCGATGGTAGAACCCATACAAGACAACAGAATTGTGGGAGCATTAAAGAGTTTTCCAAAAATCAGAAGTTCTGGGTAGAAAATTTCAACCATCACCAAGTCGAAATGAAATATCTCTTTTTTGTGAATGAGTTCCTGTAATTCCGGCTGTGACAGTTGATACCAAATGACACTGTTTGCAATTGCATGGCATACTGGAAATATATTCCAAAGTCCAAAGTCTTTTTCTGAAAACATCCTATTCCAAATATCCTTCGATTTAGGATAACTCATTTCCTTGAGATTTGGTATATGCGAATATTTATTTTGTTCAGTTGTTAACAAAGTAATATTGTGTCCTCTTGAAGCAAGTTCCCGCCATAGTCCCATAAAAGCTGTCTGATGGCTATACAAGGGTGTCGGTATCATCACAAGAATATTTGCACCATACGAATAGACTGAGAGCAGAATATTTAACGAAACTATAGAATACATTTAAACGCGATCACGTCTGAACCGAACTAACCAACAAAAGAGAATATTATGAAAAAAAAAATGATATTCATTCATTCAAAATTTGGTATGTTATCACCAAATTGAATTGTGTATTCCGCAATAAAAAAAAATATGTTCATTGTTTCTGAAAATATGACAATAAACAAAAACACAGTGGCAAATTCGAAATTAATTATCTGTGGCATACATACAGGGTGTTTCAAATTCGATCCCCACCATTGGGATCTTGGAAACTATAAGAGATATGGAGATGGTTGAATTGGGGCAAAGTTGCGCATTTACCTGACTAACAATAATATATGTGTTTGAGAAAGTTCTTAAATTCCTAGTACCTATATCCGGAGACATCTGACAAAAACTGGAATTTTTGGAAACACGTTTCCCCTGCTACATAATGGTGTTTTCATTTTTGTATCCGACGTTTCGTCTACCAGCCACCATCAACAACTTAAATTTTTCTTAGGGGAGCTAAGTAAGATAGGTTCTTTTTTCCTTATTTTTTTTTGTTTTGTGTCCCACGCAAAGTAAAATTTTGTTTGTTTAGAGAACATCATGAGAGCAGAGAAAAAATAGGTGAGAATAATAGTTATTTTTGAATATTTGCAAGCTGTGTGCAACAGGGGACACCTCCTGAGCCAGTGAGTTCCAAAGCTTAGCCGTTCGTTAGATGAAAATGTCTATAAAACAGACACAGATTGCCAGCCTTTCTGCGGTGTTTCAGAGAAGTGAGCGTGCTTTTATGCCCGACATCACTGAAGAGACGAATGGCTATTTTCTGGACACGAAAGGGGTTGCCGTCTATACATGGACTCAATATTCCAGGACAGGTGGGATCTATGCCTCATAGATTATATTGAGGTTTTTGACATACAACAAAATATTTGTACAAATGGGTGAGTAAAATCAGCTACAACTTTATGAAATTTCCAAAAACTAATAATAATTTGTGAATAAGTTGTACGCAAGATTGTTTCTTTCCGACGAGTATTTTCTGCACAATCGCGTTATAAACAATTTAACTGCAAATTGTTCTAAACGCGCATATTTGAGGGAAATCATTTCACTCGAATTCAGTGAACTGAATTTGGAAGAAGAGATCAATATCTACAATTTGTATATTCTGGATTTTTACCTCAGAGGTGATAAATGTGTTAAAAATGTCACTGGAAATTACTCTAAATGCTTTAAAGTGCACCCGAAGTCGCCCGAACTCAACTCGACTCACCTTCAGTGCGACTTTGGGTGAATTCGGTTGCACTTTGAAGCATTTCGAACAACTTTCAGTGACATTTCCAACACAATTTCCATCTTTTAGGTGAAAATCCAAAATATACAAATTGTAGATATTAGTCTCTACTTCCAGATGCCATTTTCAGAATTTAAATACGACGATTTTGCAAGATGCAAGATGTATGAATACTTTGAGTAGTTGAAACATTAAAAATCAGATTTCAATGACAATAAAAATAATATGCTCATATAAGTATCAATAACACTTCTGAATAAATATCATACTTGAACTCCAGGTCGAATTGACTTAGACCTGACAAGGTAAAATACGATCATGGTAATGAATGACATCATGTCCGGAAAAAAATTTACTCGTTTTCTTCCATTTACCTTACTTGTTGTTACAATTTCACCCTAGGACGTTGCGATAGTATTATTGAACATCTCTCTTATACTCAAATAAGATGAATAATTGAGCTAAACCTCAGTAATATTATAACTGGGGTTTATGGAGGTAAATGGAACGTTATATTATAACATACACCCTCACTAACCAAAGGCAATCTGCTCTGGGTCTTGAGGATACGCCGGCCGTAACCACTAAAAATCTCAAGGCTCGCAAGCAAGTGCATTATCGGTAGCTTCGTGATCATTTTAACTTTGTGTCACTCGATTAGTAGATATTTCACTAAACCTCATAGTCCAAGATCCCAGGGCCGTCAGACAATACCTATTTTTAAACGAACGAAATGTGGACGATTGAGTAGTGTTAGTATGTACTGTGTTCGCATGGCTGCCTGCTAGCTTGTCCAGATGACGATTCTTCAGATATTAGGGAATCAAGGTACGCAAAAACACTACTCACTTAGTCGAATTGCCAGTCTACAGATTTATTTCTATAACCCATGGTGGATCAGTGGACAGTGTATCTAGCTACCACCCCGGAGCTCCGAATTTAAATCTCGTCTGCAACATTTTTTTTTTCTTTTTTTTTTAAACCCATCAGACGCATCACATTAGGGTTAGCCCTCTCGGTTGGAAATGGCTTCGTCTCTGGGAGGATTTTTGTTCAAAAAGAAATTTAAAAGAGAACAGAATTTTGGTAAATAATAGATTTTATTTATTAAGATTTCCTTATGAGTAAAATCCCAGGGCCTTCAGACATAACTTATTTTTGAAAAGATGAAGACTTAGGTTTTGAGTGGTGTCTCATGTACTTTTAATACAATACCTGCGTGCTTGTGGAATTCACTCTGTGACACCTGGGCAGGTATCTAACTTGAATTTGTATGGCTGATTTTATATACAGTGTGTACATGAAGTAAGGAATAAATTCATTATTTCTGAATGTAAAGATATTTCGGAAAAAACCTCGGACAGGTCGATTTTGTTTTCCGATGGCCAATTTTTGAACACCACCCAAAATATATAGGGTTATCCGCAATTGAGTAAAAATGACTTTGGTGATATTTTTAAATTGGACACCCAGTATATTTTTCCATACTTGGTTAGGGATCGTCATTACGAATCCAGTGATCAAGTTTGATGGGATAATGTCAAACGGCTGCGGAGATATGGCCAAAAAACTTCTCCATATACCCAATGAGTGCGACAGAGACTTTTAACATTCTGCATCGTGTGGAGTCCCGCAGTCATACTCATTAGACATACGAGGAAGTTTTTTGGCCATATCTCCGCAGCCGTTTGACATAATCTCAACAAGCTTGGTATCACTGGATTTGTAATGACGATCCCTAACCAAATATGGAAAAATATACTGGGTGTCCAATTCAAAAATATCACCAAAGTAATTTTTACTCAATTGCGGATAACCCTATATATTTTGGGTGGGGTTCAAAAATTAGCCCATCGGAAAAGAAAATCAACCTGTCCGAGGATTTTTCCGACATATCTTTACATTCAGAAATAATGAATTTATTCCTTACTTTATGTACACACTGTATATATATTTTGTAGAAAATCACTCTCAAGTAATTGCAAACGCATTAATGCTCCACAAATTACTTCAGAGCGATATTCAACAAATTATACATAAAAATCAGCAACACAAATTTAAATTAAGTAACTCTTATTTTTAGTTACCTTTCTCACCTGGTACCTGCCCAGAGCGAACTCCACAAGCATGCAGGTATTAAAAGTACATGAGTGACCACTCAGAACCAAATTCTTCATCTTTTCAAAAATAAGTTATGTCTGAAGGCCCTGTGATTTTACTCATAAGAAAATTTTATCAAAATCTTTTATTTACCAAAATTCTGTTTTCGTTTAAATTTCTTTTTGAGCAAAAATCCTCCAGGAGTTGAAGCCGTTTCTATCCGAGATGGCTAACCCTAGTGTGATGCGTCTGCTGGGTTAAAAAAAAAAGAAAAAAAAATTGTTGCAGACGAAATTTGAACTCGGAGCTCTGGGGTGGTAGCTAGATACTCTGTCAACTGATCCACCATGGGTTATAGAGACAATTCTGTAAACTGGCAATTCAACTAAGTGAGTAGTGTTTTTGCGTACCTTGATTCCCTAATATCTGAAGAAATGTCATCTGGACAAGCTAGCAGGTAGGCATGCGAACATAGTACATACTAACACTACTCAATCGTACACATTTCGTTCGTTTAAAAATAAGTAATGTCTGACGGCCCTGGGATCTTGGACTATGAGGTTTAGTGAAATATATACTAATCGAGTGACACAAAGTTAAAATGATCACGAAGCTACCGATAATGCACTTGCTTGCGAGCCTTGAGATTTTTAGTGGTTACGGCCGGCGTATCCTCAAGACCCAGAGCAGATTGTCATACCCATAGAATTCACCAAACCAAGGAGGTAAATGTTGAAACTCCTTTGTTGATAAGGTTATTTGAGTTGTTATCAAAGCTTTTTTGGCGATCTGATTTTAGTATTTGATATTTTCACTAGAACTTATTCACAAAACTATAAAGTTTCGCCAAATTACCTGGTAATAATGGAATTTTTTACTGAAACTTTCTTATACAGTGTGACCCACTAAAGACCGGTGCACCCTTATAAAATCTACATTTTTCATTCGATTCCGATTCCGGCTTTTTTTTCAATATGTAGACATTGAAATAGTCTTCTGGGACACCAAATTTCATGAATAAATCTCCATTTCTAGGGCCAACTAATCTGATTTTTCAAGGTCAAACATCTAAAAAAAATTACTAGCAATTTTTTTAGAAAAATTCTAACTACACCACTGGATTTGCGACATTTTCAAATGGTTCTTATGTGAATGACGTTGGATTGCGTCTACCAATAAAAAAGTTATGATATGATGAAATTTGAAAAATTTGCCATTTAATCATCCCACCAATTCACTTTTAAAACTTTTATCAGAACTTTGACCTTTGAACTTACACCACCGAATTCGAGGAGTCTTGAAATATTGCTGACTGTTATTTCATGGAAATCTGTTGATAAATAAAAAAATTATGAAAGAAAATTGACAAAAAAATATGAGATAAAATTAACATGTCATTTTATCTAATTTTTTTATCTATCAACAGATTTCGATGAAATTACAGTCACTGATATTTCGAGACTCTTCGAATCTGGTGGTGTAGTCAAAGTACTGATAAAAGTTTTGAAATTGAATTGGTGGGTTGATTAAACGGCATATTCTTCAAATTTACTTCCCTCATAACTTTTTTATTGATTGGCGCTTTTGAACGTAATTTACATATGAACCATTTGAAAATGCCGTCATTATAGTGGTGCAGTTGGAACTTTTCTAAAAAAATCGCTGGTAATTTTTTTAGATTTTTGACCTTAAAAAATCAGATTAGTTGGCCCTGGAAATGGAAATTCATCCATGAAATTTTGTGCCCTAGTAAACTGTTTGAATGTCTACCCATTGAAACAAAATCGGTCCAATCGGTTGAAAAATGTAGATTTTATAAGGGTGCTCCGGTCTTAAGTGGGTCACACTGTATAAATATATAATAATTCAGTTGTTATGAATAGCAAATGAGTACAAGATCACTTCAAAGTTGTTTATTGGAGATATCCCCTGAAACTATTGACAATCATTCGAGTTTTGTCAAACAGAAATAAGAGAATAAGTCATGAATAACAAATACGTTAGAGATCAAGTAATTTTTGTTTTTGTCAGTATTTTTCGTAACAGTATTTTTCGTAATAGATCAATCAGATGCTGAAACAGATTTTTTTTTGTGATTATCAACATCTGTCTTAAAAAGAAACAGATTGGAACAAGTGTTTCATTTGTTAAGAAGACAAGTCTGAGGTTCTACGATGTCCAGCAAACAGAAAACTTGAAGGAATGGAAACTGGTTGGAAGACAATTCCTGATTTATTTGTGGTGTTTAGTAATGCATGGTGTTTACTAGACTGTCTCGATAAAGCAGAAGGTATCCAGGCATTATTGGTACGACATAAAGTTCGTTATCGTGGATCATACAGACTGAAGTTTACTAAGACAAAACTTGAAAGAGCCCCGAAAAGTATAGAATCTGCGGAAATGCCAAAAGTTCTATAAATTTCACCTGCAACAGAATATTTCAAAGAAATAAAAATGAATAAATCAAGTTCGAGGCATTGTATCATTATTCAACATAGACTTCAACATCAGCAAACTGTGAAGAAAATAAATTCAACATTCACAATATGGTTTCTCAATTGTCATACAGTTTCTCAATCCGTAAACAATTTTTGTCTCACAGTCCCCTATGCTCAATCACGTCAACATGACGGTAACAAAAATAACACCGACATTCACAGCTACTGATTTTGAGAAAATTCTTGAAGAAAGCGATAAACAAAAAATAAGTGTGGCTTGCATAAAGAAATCATCATGACTGAACTCACCTCCGATAAGGGTTTCAAAGGCTGCAGTAGTAAATTTAATCCTCTCACGTTTATAATATTTGGTCCAAGTGCTCTTGGCCCTTCCAGCATATGATTATCGTTTGTAAACATAAGATCCACATTCTTCATCAACTCGGAAATATCCTCATATACTACTCCTTCGAAAAATCTGTCAATTGTCTGTTGCTGATTTGGCATAAGGGTGAAGTATTCAGTAAACATAAGGAACCATTGGTATATGGTGCTGACTAAACGTTCTCTGAAAGTTAAGGTACCTACATATGGTACGTTCAAATCAGGATTTAGAGCAGGGTGTACAGGGATGCCGAAACTCTGATACATTGCGATAGTAGATCCTAAACTGGACAACAGGATTGTGGGAGCGTTGAAAAGTTTTCCAAAAATCAGAAGTTCTGGGTGGAAAACTTCAACCATCACCAATTCGAAATGAAATATCTCTTTCTTGTGAATGAGTTCTTGTAATTCTGGCTGTGATAGTTGATACCGAACAACACTGTCTCCAATTGCATAGCATACTGGAATTATATTCCAAAGTCCTATGTCTTTTCCTGAAAGCATCCTTTTCCAAATATATTTCGATTTTGGATAACTTATTTCCGTGAGATTTGGTATATGCAAAAATGTATTTTGTTCAGTTGTTACCAGAGTGATATTGTGTCCTCTTGAAGCAAGTTTTCTCCATAGTTCCTTAAAAGCTGTCTGATGGCTATACAAGGGTGTCGGTATCATCACAAAAATATTTGCACCATACGCATAGCCCACGAGTAGAATAGTTAACAAAACAGTAAAATACATTTCAACTCGAACACGTCTATAAACTGAACTAACCAAGAAAAAAAAAATTAGTACTCATTCATTAAAAATTTGAAATGTTATCACGATATTGAATGTTGTATACCGTAATAAAAAAATTTATGTTGATAGTATCTGAACAGGCAATAAACAAATACACACTGTGGATTCTCTTTAGGAATTATTATGAGTTAGGTATTGGGAATATTGTCTGTGGACAAAGCCAAGTTAATTGTCTAGGGAAAATAATATGATATGGCTGTGAATTTTTTACATCTATAATGAAACTAAATTATAGTTTCATTATAGATATTAACATGGATTTCCATCAAGTATCGGCTACATCAATTAAAAACTTTATGAATTGTTTTCCTGTAGAAGTGAATGGCGTAATTTTCTTTTTTGTTTCTTTGGTGTTTTGGAATTGGTCATCAGTCGGAATGGCTTAATTATTTGCAAGTTTGTCAATTCGTTCTGGGTTTATTAAAAAAGTGAGTCCATTAACCCCGATAATGCCAAACCTTTTTTTTGAAATATTCATTCAAACATAAAATTTTGGTCCTAGGGATAACCAAAAATTGATTTTTTAAGTAATTTTTCCATTTCAATATGGGTTTTTTTCTAAAAACGGTGTTCTTTTAAAAGAACGGTGGCAAAATCACCACTACTTTAAATTAAAACTAAACAAATTATGTTGCATTTTTTAATGAAAATATGAATTATAATGTATGATAGCTAAGAAAGCAATTTTTTGGATGCAAAGTAATGGAACATTTTTGACAAAAAAAATTACAATTTTTATGACAGACATTACATCGGGTCTGCTTTTCCTGATATACAATCAAATAATGATCTAGTCTATCATATCGAGATGTTTCATGAAGATTTGCGGACTGACGGCTAGGACCTCTTTTTGTTATTTTTATAAATGTCTCCAAAATTGAAGTTGTCACCGACTGTCTAAATCTTAGGTGATCTTTTTTTTTTCCTTCAATTAATTCTATATTTTTGTCAAGCATTTTGTTCGGCCGTGTCTAGACAGTGAGATATTATTGGAAAATACCACTTCTTACCTCTTATTTGAGTTCTATAGAAGCTAATATTTTGATCAGCCCTGTCAACCCCACCCATGTTCTCGTTGTACTTTTTTTATCGAATTTGGTACGAAAATCGTTATCTTCTCTTTCTGTGAAAATCTTTTTACTGGGAGGGTGGGCATTATTTTGGTATGATTTGAAGCAATAGTTACCACGCTGTTATCGCACCACTTGCAGAAAGATACTTATAGAATTTGTATCGGAAGATACAAATTCAAATGTACCACGTTCTTTTTTCTTCAAAACTGATGAGTGAGATAAAGGACAGTCTTTACCAACGCGATTTTCCCTCGTTGTGCCCGGACGTTTCAGACCCATAATTTTCAGTTCTTCCAGTAAATGGAGGGAAGTAAATAAGATTCAAAAATTAAATGAAAAGGGACGTTCTAAGTATACTCTTTTTGAAATACTTCTGCAAATTCTGACACAACCGTAGCACCTAGGCCAAGATCTTTATACCTATTCGAAAGGAAAGTGGTTGAACCCTGATAGGGTTCAAATCATTCAATATACCCTGCTACAGTTGTTCCCACCCATAATTTATAGCTTCATCTAATTGCTTTCCTTTTATAAATGGTTTCGAACCATGTGATGCCCAAAATATGGTAGGGGAAAGTGGGGGAATTCTGGCCCCGGGGGGAATTCCGGACAGCCAATTTCTCCGCTGCTGTATCCCCCTCCACTATCGGGATAAGTCAGTCAGTGTATTTTAACGTCTGGCTTCAGTGTGTGTTGTCTGCGATGTAAGGGTGGACGTGTTAAACATTTCTGCGATAGTTTACAATATCGAAGGTCGTATTTATAACGCAAGTAATTTTTGAAAGGTATGTACCGACTTAAAAAATATATGAATTTATTTCAAATTATTGCAGTAATATGAATGGTTAATGGTCTTTCATGCCTCTAGCATAGAAATTCAATCTAGTCCTTATTCATTTGAGAAAAAAATGATTTACAACTTCCGTAAATATGGGGTAATACCGACCATGCCGTTGGGGGAAATATCGGCCTGGCCGGTATTACCCACAACCTATTACTTTTTTTTCAGATGCCTCGAAAATACATCAGAAAAACGGCCAAAGCATCATATACACAAGAAAGCCTCAGGCGTGCCTTACAAGAGATAGAAAATGGACGCAGTTTGAGACAAGTTTCAATAGCCTTCGGTATACCTAGATCAACTTTGCAGGATCGCCGTAGAGCTGGAACATCTTCTAAACCAGCTTTAGGACGCAAGCCAGTTTTCAGTAAGGCTGAAGAGGAAGCACTTACTTTTCAAATTATTAAAGTTTCTACACTATTTTATGGAATAACACCCTTGGAAGTGAAGCGCTGTGCCTATGATTATGCAAAAAAAAAAAATCTTAAGCATCCTTTTGTAGAAATGAATGAAGCGGCGGGGCGAGACTGGTTGGAAGGATTTATTAAAAGAAATAGCCAGATTTCTTTGAGGAAACCGGAGAAACTCAGCATAAATAGAATACACTCATTTAATAGAGCAGAAGTTTCTCGATTTTATGACAACTTAGAAGAACTTACGGCAAAATATAAATTTTCTCAGTCAAGAATATTTAATGCTGACGAAACAGGCGTTACCAGTGTTCAAAATCCTGGGAAAATCTACGCAGAGAAGGGCCAGAAAAGAGTGGGATTCGCAACCAGTGCCGAAAGAGGAAAGAATACAACTGTCATGTGTGCAATGAGTGCATCGGGTATGTATATACCTCCAATGTTTATCTTTGCCCGGAAGCGAATGGCTCCACAGCTAAAAAAAAAATGGTCCTCCAGAAGCGCTTTATACGTGTTCAGATAATGGATGGATTACGGAAGATTTGTTTGTGGAATGGCTTGAGCATTTTCAGAAGTTTTCCAAAGCCTCTTTAGAGGATCCGGTATTGTTAGCTCTTGACAATCACAGCACGCATTGCACTCTACAGGCATATAATTTCTGCAAAGAAAAAGGTATCATCATACTGACTATACCTCCTCACACTTCCCACCGCATCCAACCCTTGGATGTTACATTCTTTGGTCCCTTTAAAAAAGCGTATTATTCGGAATGTGACAAATACATGAGAACTCATGTGGGTGAAAGGATATCTGCTACTGAAATTGCCGAACTTTTTAATAATGCTTTTGGCAGAGTAGCGACTCCGGAGAAGGCAATTAATGGGTTTAAAGCCACAGGAATTTTTCCTGCAAACCGGGATATTTTTTCAGATGAAGATTTTTTACCTGCCGACAACTGGCAAGCTGTTCGAGGAGTTGTTTTCAATGACCAAGGAAACAACTTCGAAAATACAGCCGAAGATATACCTGACGAAACTCCTGAGATCATATCTGAAAAAATATCCGAAGAAAGACCAGAAGCAACACACAAACAACCACAAGAAGCAGTACTCGAAAAAACACCTGAACAATCATTCGAAACAGCTCGACAAAAGACGATTGAAGCTAAACGTTCTGAAAGAAACGAAAAGGAAATTTCACAAAAAAATAAAACCATCAAAGCGACTTCATTTGTTGAATTACTCGAACCTATTCCAAGTTGTTCGAAATATAATGGAAATGCTAAAAAAAAAGGTAAAAACAAGCAGCATTCTGAGATTTTTACTTCGACCCCAATGAAAATACTTCTTGAAGAGAAAGAGAAGAAAAAACAAGAAAAGTTTGAAAAAAAGAAGAAGGCAGAAAATGTGAAGAAAGTTAAGCGAAATGTATTAAGCGACACTGGCTCCTTTGATCAAATTACTGTGGAAAAACGAAAGCCACCACAGTTACGAGAAAAAATTAGTAGAAAAGCAAAAATTGCCAAGTATCAAGTTCAAGATGAAGATGAAGAAGATCAAGAATATTCAGATGAAGACAATGCTATCAATGAAGACATATGTCTAATATGTGGCGAATTTGGTAAAAACAGAGAATTGTGGGTCAGATGCACATTGTGTTCAGAATGGGCCCACAAAGAATGTACTGATATCGATGATATCAACTGGATTTGCGATTTCTGCCAATAAAAATTACTTGAGGGCAATTTCGGCCACCCAGCCGGTATTACCCCGATTGACCGGGTAATACCGGACAGAAGACAGTTTACGTTATTATTTTATAGAATTTTTAGTTTCGTTTTATAAATGTTTTCAATTATATTTTGTATTTTAGTACACAATTGTTTGTTTGTCACTGAATACCATTTTTGTAACTATTAAAACTTTGCCATACATGAATGGTAGCCTTAGACGGCCGGTATTCCCCCACTTTACCCTACCATAGATTCGTCAATGCTGTGTGACTCTCCAAATGGTGACATATCTATAAATTTTTTATTGAGAATATCAAAAAGAGGTCGTAGTTTGGTAAATTTATTATTGGCGGGTAAGTCAGCATTATTTCAACAATGAATATTTTGCGTAATAAAATTAAACCTATTTCTAGGTATCGTTTCACGAACCAGAATATTATTAGTGTCTCGACAACTTTCCCAATACATCGATCTCCTTGGGTGGGGAGAATAGCCACTGAGAAGTAAAACACCCAAAAAACAACAAATATCGCTGTCGGTAATATCTCCAATACGATTATTTGAATTAGCACATACATTTGAGTACTTTACCAGCATCCCGATGACTTCATTATCAAAAAATAAGAAAAGTGCCTCAAGAGGAGTGTACAGCTGTTTTGGTCCGTATGTTGGAAGGAAAGGAGGAATGTCGGAGTCGATATCTTTATTATTCCATGTAAGTTCACTTTTTCTTCAGAACTTTGCTTCCAATAATCCTAGAGCCAAAAGTGGACAATGGCAAGTCATCCTCACTATCCGAAGAGTCTCTCATCACAGACACACCAGCTGCTTTGGTATCGTCCTGCGCGCCCTGGAAGACAACACATTTGTACGTTTTCTTCATCCCCAGAGTCCTCGTCAGTCTTATCGTCATTTGCATTTTCTGGAGGAAATATGTAAATTTTATTGGGTGGGGGGGGGGGGGTGGTCATTATCTAAATTCTCTTCTTCGTCCAGTAATTCATGTAAAGTTAGAGGCTTATTCCAATACCTAAAAGAAAGAGGTGAATATGTAGTTGATTTTGCCACTGTTCTTTTGAAAGATCAAGCGAGTTTTTAGTTATAAAATTTGTTAAGCATACTTCGTTATAACCTCACTTGAATTTCTACATTCAATTTATACCATTTTTTATCAAATTCGATAATATAATTCAATAAAAAGTAAAATTGGAGACACTGTACATACCTTCTAGTATCCATGTCAGATCACTTATTATTTTAGCATATTTAAAATTTATTTTTCACTGGATTTGATCAAAATCACGAAAACAGCTAGTTAAAACAAGAAATGAATGTTATTCCTTAAAACTTACTGGTGGCGTCATCTCTGATCAAATAGTTGAATATCAGTAAAGTGGAAATCTGTAATGTGTCTTTTAAAAGAACAGTGGCAATGTCTGGGTTTAACAGTTTTCTCAGAGTTAATTTTTGAAATGAGTAGATAAAAAATGAGAGAGCAACGGGAGGAGGGTCTATACAAATGAGAGAGCAACGGGAGGTACACGTCAGCAGAAAGTGCACGTGTCAGGTATCAGATTACATTCGATAACATCCGGTCAATGAAATTTGATACGGGTTCAATGACCTATTTCAAGGTTAATGAATGCACGTGTCAGGTATCAGATTACATTCGATAACATCCGGTCAATGAAATTTGATACGGATTCAATGACCTATTTCAAGGTTAATGAATGCACGTGTTGGATATCAAATTACTTGGAATTTGCTGACGCTATATTTCCGGTGGGCGAAATTTGATACGGATTCAATGACCTCTTTCAAAATGAATGCACGTGTCGGATATCAAATTACTTGGAATTTCCTGACGCCATATTTCCGGTAAGCGAAATTTGATACGAGTTCAATGACCTCTTTCAAAATGAATGCACGTGTTGGATATCAAATTACTTGGAATTTGCTGACGCCATATTTCCGGTAGGCGAAATTTGATACGGGTTCAATGACCTCTTTCAAGGTTAATGAATGCACGTGTTGGATATCAAATAACTTGGAATTTGCTGACGCCATATTTCCGGTAGACGAAATTTGATACGGATTCAATGACCTCTTTCAAAATGAATGCACGTGTCGGATATCAAATTACTTGGAATTTGCTGACGCCATATTTCCGGTAGGCGAAATTTGATACGGGTTCAATGACCTCTTTCAAGGTTAATGAATGCACGTGTTGGATATCAAATAACTTGGAATTTGCTGACGCCATATTTCCGGTAGTCGAAATTTGATACGGGTTCAATGACCTCTTTCAAGGTTAATGAATGCACGTGTCGGATATCAAATAACTTGGAATTTGCTGACGCCATATTTCCGGTAGACAAAATTTGATACGGGTTCAATGACCTATTTCAAGGTTAATGAATGCACGTGTCAGGTATCAGATTCCATTTGAAAACATCCGGTCACGTGTCATCAGCAGAATCCAATACAGGTTCAACTACCTCTCCTGAAGTCAAAACCTATGAGAGAACAATAGGAGTCAAGGTCAACACCTATGAGAGAGCAATGGGAGTCAAGGTCAAAACCTATGAGAGAGCAATAGGAGTCAAGGTCAAAACTATAAGAGAGCGAAGAGATTCATACACATACAAGTCTTCTCGAAAAATCCTCCCCTCTACTATTTTGATAAAAATATATAAACCGGGGAAAATATTATAGCAAGCATTCTCTTATCAAAATGAAAAATACCGATTTCAAATTTGACTTGTCGAAAGAAAATTCCCATTGAATAAATCCAAATGTAAATTTGTTGTTGTGAATCTTTCATATGATTTGAATTTCACTCCATGTATTGAAATTACTGGAAATAAGAGAGACCGAGTGATTTTCACAGAAAACGAGTGGAAGCAGTTTTTGACACACCAAGGAATCATCACCAATTATTTGTACTCATCAGATCAACCGAAGACCATTGAAGACGATAGATTCACCATTGAGTTTAGGCAATTTACTAATGGAAGAGTAGTCAAAATCATAAAAGACCACTCCTCAGTGTACTTGGGGTTCGAAACAGTTTGCAACCTATGGGAACTCCAACCTCTAATTGATTATAGGGTAGATATCTTATGGAGAATATTTCCAAATTCTGAAAAATGGACTGTGCAAGCTGAGTGGTGATGTGTTGCAAAATGCTTTAAATCTGCTGCAACCAAGGGTGAACCACAATAGTTAAAATATAAGTCTAACTCTGGAATTCATTCATCTATACCCAGAAGTTTTCTTAGCTGAGTTTTCTGATAAATCATGAATAGGAGTGTGGCCATTGATGAAAGTCGTAATAAAACTTATTATATGTTCACATGGAAATTTGCATACAAGAATTCTCGGAAAACATATTGGGCTTGTGAAGCAATCGATAGAATGCGCTCTGAGAGGTGAATAACAGTAACTTAGAATATCATCGCTCCAATTTTGGATTCAACACATAGACAACTAATTTTCAAGCAAAGATTTTGTGAATAATTTATAATGTAAATGTTGTATAAATAAAACTGTTTTGTGACTTTCATATCGTTTTATTTGGAAAAATATCATACAAAATCATTTTTTGATATCCACGAATTATACTGATTGCTCAGGCCTAACCATTTGATGTAGAGTTTGTCTCTTTTTTTTCTTAGGACTTTTTCAACTAGAAACACATCGGAATGTTTAACTCTCTGGAGTTCTTCTTCATAAAATCCACCTTGTATCTCAACATCATTTTGATCTTTGATAAAATAAACAGCAGGATTTGACTGATAGACTTTTCTCACAGTGAAAATTTCATCGGACCAGTTTGGTGTATACCCTTCAGCAAATGCCTCCCGGTACTTACTTATTCTTACATGATCATTGAGTTTAAATTTTCGTTTCCTTGGATCCACTGTTTTGAGATGACCATAGATGTTATTGAGTAAATACTTCTCATGGATTTTTTTTACATCTTTGGGTTTCATTCCTATCGTGCTGTGTACGGAATTGTTATAGTTAGAAACTATATCAGGTAGAATACCCAACCATTTGTAGGCTGAATTGTTTCCACATTTTATTTTTCAAAGTTCTGTTTACTCTTTCAACTATACTAGCTTTCAAATTGGAGAAAGTACTGTAATGATTAATTTTCCACTTATCCATCAACTGTTTGAATTTTCCATTGTAGAACTTTTTTCCCATATCAGTTTGTAAATTCTTGGTTTTAGTTTTCATATCTCTTAATATTTTTTGCATGGCATCAGTCACATCTCATGCACTTTTAGTTTTAACGGGCTCACACCAAACATATTTGGAAAATACGTTTATAACGACCAGAATGTACCTAAATCCTTTGTTAGTTTTGGAGTAAGGAATCATTTCAACTAAATCAGCTTGAAGTAGATCATTCAAACCTTTGATGATAACACGCCTTCTTCTGAATCGTCTTCGTGAATTTCTGTGTAATTCTCCTACAATGTCTTCTTTGACTTTATCCATTTTCAGTTATCGGGCACTGAAGTACAATTTCGACATACAGTTGATTATGTTGCTGCTGATTGACTAAAAAAGTGATCTTATCACCTTTATTTAAAACCTTTCCTATGAGGCTAATTAACGGAACAGTATCTGCATCTTCTTCAACTAGTGATATATATATATATATATATATATATATATATATATATATATATATATATATATATATATATATACATCATTTGGTATAGAATTGATGATTTCAATTTTCCAGAAACAGGAAATTCATAGGACGTCGCATCATTTTCCAACACAAAAAAACCAACACTCTTCCTGATATCCTTGGTTGCCCTCAAATGAAGAACACATTTCGTATGATACGAAGATGGATCCCATATGTAGAAAGGTGTATTGATCGGTGAGGCTCTTGAAAGTGTTTCTGGTTTAGCATATGGTGTTTGAGATGTTCTCAGGAAATGTCTTCCGAATTTATCGATGGGCATGATGTCACGGCTAAATACCGAATGATGTCAAATCTTGGAGATATTTTATTTTATTATTCCTGCCTCGCGAAGTTCCTCCAATATGCTTGTAATTTCATTTTTCACACCGGTATTTCCAGCACATTGTGATGCAATCAAGAGTTTCAATCGCTCCACTAGCTCATTGAAATCATCAAAATATTTATATTCAACCGGTATGTTATTGAAATCAAGCATAGTTAGCCCTGAGCCCACTTTACTCCTTGTAGTCCTTCCTGGGGCCGAACTAATTCTTGACCTGTATTTGGGAAGAGATAAACTGGTATCTTTTTGAGTTTTTTCAAGATTTCGTTCTTTAGCCAAAGAGTGTAAGGATGTAATTCGTGGTTTTATTATATTAACAAACTTTGATGCATGTGATGTTGATAAACCCCTTGCAGGATCATAATGGAGGTAATGTGCATTACTTCTTCTCATTATATCGATATATGAATCAACATCTTTATTTCTATACCCAAGGGGTTGTTTCTTGAACAGCAATTCATATAAGCCTGCAGTTCCACTGTATTTGAACTTGTTATCAATAACAATATCGGCACCATCAAAATCCACAGAGGAGCTACCTATGGCATATTTTTCCGTAGATGGATCAAAATATACTCCAAACGTATTTTTCGTATCTGAAATTTTGTCTTCTATATATGCACGGGGCAAAGGAATCGCAAACTGTTGTAAGTATTGTTCTTGTGGATTCAGTACAGGGCGCATACTTTCCTCGAAATAACTTCCATCGAAGTCGGATTTTGGAGCGGTTGAAACATGTTGAAATGTCTCTTCATCAGGAGTGATCTGATAAAATTCTTGAGGTGTGGGTTGATGAAATTCTTGAGGTGTCGGTTCATGAAATTCTTGAGATTTTGGTTGATAAAACTTATGATGTGTTGATTTATGCAATTTTTGGGGTATCGACTGAGAACTTGAATGAGGTGATTTAATTTCATTTTTCAATTCTGGCTTGAACTGAGTCGTTAGGGGCTGTTGAACAGCAGACAAAAACTCTTTCAAAGGTTGAGTGATTGGTCCATAAGTTTTTTCTAAATGTGAATGAGATTTTGCTATATCGGATTTCAATGTCTTATATTTTCTTCTCAAAGCCTTCCTTGCTCTTAATAGTTGTTCATTTAATTGACTATTCATGATGACTGACAACTATACCACAATCTTGATGTTTATATATAAATGAATGTATCGAAACCCTTTCTGTATCGCCCCTCATTTAAGGAACAATCTTTATCGATAACGAGAAAACTAAATTTGTCTTTCCAACAATAAGAGCATAGTTCCTTGAAATTCTGACATGATCATCATATAAATGCTTCAGATTTGTTAGATCTTGTTGAAAGATCATGAGCAAATTAGCATTATCTCGAATGAGTTGTTTGGAAATGGCAGAATAAGTTTGACATAAATAGAAACAATCCGTGTGTCTGTGACGGCCGAAACAGAAATAATTTTTGATTATATTTTGATCACATGTAGTAACATCATCGAATATTATGACTGAATGATCATGTATATTTTCAGGAAGGATAACTTCAACAGAATCCTTATATTCATGGAATCCAATTTCTTTCATAGGTGCCAGCAAAATACTCAAATAATTATATTTAGGTTGATATAATGATTTTGAAAATAAGTATACATTCGTGAAACGAAGGCCGTTGGGTTGCTCCAGCAAAGACAACATCACATTAGTTTTGCCTGATCCACTTGCTCCAACGAGTAAACCTCTTTTAGATTGACCTCCAAATAGCGCACCATGTTTTCTAACATTATTCTCTACTTTGATCTCATCATGATTAATAACCGGAAGCAAAACCTTTTGTTTTTCGGTCTTCATCATATTGAAATAATCTTTATACTAACATTAGTGCAGATGGAATAGGTATATATACGTGTATCTGAGTTGATCAAAACATAATATAATGGGACAGCAAAAGAAATCAGTCGTTAGTACGAGTGGAAACACAAGAAAGAAAGGTCGAGGTTTTCTGAATACTTTGATCAATAAAATTCCAGTAGAAATACATGTCCCTGGATATAGTTACTGTGGTCCTGGTACCAAATTGAAAAAGAGATTACTGAGAGGGGACAAAGGCGCAAATCCACTCGACGAGGCTTGTAAGCAACACGACATTGCTTATTCCAAAAGTGAAGATATAGAATCAAGAAATATTGCAGACAAGAAACTGGCAACATTTGCTTCCGAACGTTTAAAATCATCCAATGCACAATTGGGGGAAAAAGTAACAGCATTAGGTGTATCTTATATCATGAATCTTAAGAGCAAGTTGGGGATGGGATTGAAACAAAAAATAAAAAAAACGAAGAACCAAAAAAAGGGTGGTGAACTGAAACTTGCCAAGAAACGAAAGAATAAACAGAAGAAAAGAGTCATACCAAAGAAAGGTGGATTTCTCCCATTTTTACTACCACTACTAGGTGCGCTAGGTGCTGTAGGAGGTGGGGCAGCATCTATTGCTTCAGCAGTTAACAAAGCAAAATCTGATAAACAAAGGCTCATTGAGCAAAAGAGACATGATTTAGCGATGGAACAAAAAGGAAAAGGTTTATATTTGAGACCACGCAAAGGATATGGAATGTTTGCTCAACCATATCAAAAAAACTGTTGAAGTTACCACGCCGAGCCTTAACCAATATCGATTTGATAAAGAATGCGAAACGTTTGAGGATTCCTTACTTTCGAGGTGTTTTCATGAGGGATAAACTTCCCACAAAAATAAAGAGCAAGGAGTGCGGCAACATCAATCTTGATTCTGAGGTAGGAGAAGGAACTCATTGGACGGCATACTTCAAGAATGATGATGAAGTTATATATTTCGATAGTTATGGAAATCTCAAACCACCAAAGGAATTGATAAAATATTTCCTCGGCGCTGGTGACGTTAAAAATATCAAATATAACTATAATTCCTTACAGAAGTTTGATTCTTATTAGTGTGGGCAATACTGTCTTTTGTTTTTATATAATCAGTATCTCTGATGTATTTCCTTCACTAATCAATAAACTATCATTGGGAAGTTATGTCTTTTACTTTCACATTGAGTGATTCATCTTCAGTGTTGAGTTATAATTTCAACCCTCCAATTTATCTGGATGATGATATGGAGTATGAAATAGGCTTGGCAAATTTCGATTCTTTCAATGTTATTCCAAACATAACAAAATTAAACAATGTTTTGGTATGGGGGGAACGAGATGAATTTAGTTATATAATTCCTGAAGGATTTTATGATGTTACAGATATTCTCGATATCCTCATTAAACAGATGACCAGTAACAGTGAATATGTTGAGGTATCCATCGACCCAAATTGGACTACTTCAAAAGTGGTCATTCGGACCAATATCAAAATCAATTTTTCAGTACAAAATTCCATTGGTCAATTATTAGGCTTCAGAAAGAGAATCCTCAATGCAAATAACATCTACAAATCAGATCATGAAGTGGAAATTCTTTCAATCAATACAATTTGTGTTGATTGCAATATTGCGATGGGTTCATTTTTGAATGGCAATCCAGTGCACATGATTCATCAATTCTTTCCGACAGTACCAAGAGGGTATAAAATAGTAGAAACTCCATTGAATATTCTGTATTTCCCCGTCACTATCAAGACAATCAACAACATAACGGTGAGAGTTGTCGATCAAAATTTGAATTTAATTGATTTCCGGAACGGAGAAGTTACTGTTAGATTGCACTTGAGAAGGAAGACTATTTGAACAATGGTCAGGAGATTTGATAAATCAGCATTCCAGCAACCCTATAAAAAGAAGGTTAAGCGACCTTCGAAACATAGTATGAAAGCAACTGCCGAATTACTAACACCAAAACACAAAGAGTACTTGAAGTCTTTGGGATTGGAACTCTTGATATAATGGAATTGCTACAAATCACGAGTGAACCATTCAGTGACAATGCAATCGAAGATTATCAGTTTCATACATATCAACCTCATATCACCAGTGAAATCAAATGTAATGACGAAATAAGAATTCCAATTCAGGACTTGGACGCTTATACATAACCTTGTAACTCATATATCTATATAGAGGGAAAACTCACAAGACCGGATGGGGAGCCAATTACGAAAATAAAATTTATCAACAATGCAATATCGTTTTTATTTCGTGAACTCCGATATGAGCTGAACGGTGTGGTGGTAGACTCTGTCAGAAACATTGGACTAGTATCAACGATGAAAAATTACCTATCCATGAATGAAAATGAAAGTATACCTATGCAAAATGCTGGTTGGTTTCCTAAACTTGATGATGTGAATGCTGCGACGAGAGATAAAATATTAGTTGATGATGATGTATGTATTCCGCTCAATCTATGGGCTGGCTTTTTTGAAGACTTCAGAAAAATTGTGATCAATATGAGACAAGAACTAGTTTTGATTCGTGAGAGTCATGATTTGGATGCTGTGATTAGTATAGATGATTCTGAAAAACCGAAAGTGAGCATAAGCAAACTTAGTTGGTGTGTCCCTCACGTGACACTAAGTATTCAGGAACAACTAGAGTTGAATAAAATAATAAATGGCAATGTCGAACTTCCTCTGAAATTCAGAAGCTGGGAATTGATTGAGTACCCTTCTCTGAATGAAACAACAAGACATACTTGGGCTGTAAAAACAACTACGAAGGTTGAAACTCCGCGACATGTTATTATTGCATTTCAACAAGGTAAAAAAGGAAAGCTCACCACTGATATGAGTACATTCGACCACTGCAATCTCAGCAATTTGAGAGTATTTCTGAATTCCGAACGATATCCTTACAATGACTTGAATCTTGATTTCAAAAATAACAAGTTTGCAAAACTCTATGAAATGTATGCCAACTTCCAAGAGAGTTACTACTATCTCAAATCAAATCAACCTATTCTCAATCCAAATGAATTCAAAGTGAAGGCACCTATGGTCCACTGACGAAAATTGTTAAACAATCTTAATGCGCATGCTCCGCATGTTGTTATATATATAGACTTGCATGTTAGAAAAATCAGTTCGAAAATGATATCGGAGTATCGAAGAAGATTGAAGCAACATCATAAGAACCTGAAAGTACTCAAACAATTGATTGAGTCATACAATTCGAAACAATCATTAATTAGAAAACTTATCAAATTGAAAATATGATATTGGTTATAGATGTGCAAGGTTTCACTATCGAAAATGATAAATGTATAACAAAGGAATTGGCTGCATTCGATGGAATTAAAGTTTCTCACTATGTGTTCAAACCTCCATTTCCATTGAACATGCTCCCACCAAAATTCCATAGTCAGGCCACTTGGTTGATGTATAATCATCATTGTATAGATTGGAATGATGGATTCACACCATTACATCAATTTGGGAATATAATGAAGAGGCTCACTGAGGGAGTTGATACTATTTTTGTCAAAGGAAGGGAAAAAGCAGAATATATCAAAAAATTCACCCAGCAACCAGCCATAGAATTTGAAGAACATCCCGGTTTACGAGCATCTGAAACAAGTTGTTTTCATCATACTAAAGATATTTGTGTATGTGCTCTTTCAAATGTTCATTCTCTATATCAAATGTATATTATGGACACATCTCAATAAATATATTTCCAAAAAAGCATTGTATTCTTTAAGATTTTTATTACAGGAATTTATTATGTCAGCACTTCAGACTTGCCTCGACAAGTCATAATATTTGTTTATTTCGACGCCAGCCGTTGTCCACCTTGCAACATCTGCAATTCATCATCAATGATGACTCGGCAAGTCATTCACCTCATAGCATTCGACTGTCTAGACACCAGATGTTTCCCACAAGGTCATTGATCGCTATAGAAACAGAGATACATGTATTTAATCGGGACTGTTCTAACAATTACAGTTAGTATTTCCACCACTGAGGTTGATTAATCATGAAATGTGACAAATGTAACAAGAATTTTTCGAGAAGAGATAATCTACGCCGACATTTGCAAAAAAGCTGTCCTTCCAAAGAAATTAATGGTGTACCAGCAAAAAGAATCAAATTGGATGATATATCCACCAGTGTCCCGCAGTCGTGAATACTCGAACTGAGTGTTGCATCCACCAGCGCCCAGCAGTCAAGAAAAAGGTTGCATGCGAATATTTCATCGAAACTGGAAGATGGCATCGAAAAACTGCAACATGCATTTAAGAATAGAATAGCAAGTTATCGATTTAAAAGCAGCGGACATCATATTGATTATGTCAACTTCATGGAAGATGTGAAACCGAAAGTTCTGAACATCATCTCTGAATATATACAGAAACATAAAAGTTTGAAAATTAATTTTGAATTGTTCGGACATTATATCATATCTGAGAAACAGTTGAATGATATGAAATCCTTCAACATAAAAAACCAAACCACAACTCGTTCCACTGACTTGGATTGGCTTTATGAGGAATTTGAAACGAAATGATTTCAAAGGCTTCAGAATTCCAGGAAAGAGACTCAGGCTGGTCATTACAGAAGATATAGTATCTGGATGTGAATATGAACAAATACAATCCACTATCAGCCTCTTCATATATCATGTTGCCCAAATCCATTAATATAAAACGAGCCGTTCTGAATGTGAAGAACTTGGATAATGCTTGCTTTGCATGGTCCATTATGGCAGCGATTTTTCCATCTAATGGAGATCCTTCTAGCCCATCTTCATATCCACATTATACTACATTACTTAACTTCCAAGGTATTGATTTTCCAGTGGAACTAAAGGATATATCCAAATTTGAAAGAATGAACAATATATCCATCAATGTTTTCGGGATAGAAACAAAATTCAAAGAACGTAAAATGACAACCAACATCGTGGGACCCTTACATTTCACAACACATCGATCTGCAACACATGTGAACCTTCTAGTGATAGATGATTTGGATGAAAATTATCACTACTGCCTCATTACAGATTTATCAAAGTTAGTTTCAAAGCAAAAGTCTAAGCATAATGGGCGTGTATATATTTGTGATGGTTGTCTCCAATTCTTTCCTACAAGTGAAAAATTGATGACTCATCAACAGTATGATTGTAATCATCTGCGTGTTTTACTTCCAAAACCAGATATGATTACTAACAAGTATGGTGAGGTTGTACCTGGAAATATTCTCAAATTTACCAATCTGGAAAAACAACTTTCAGTTCCTTTTGTGATTTATGCTGATTTTGAGAGTTTGCTGCAGCCTATTCATCATACTGAACCATCAGATGATCATTCATTCACATTAAAAACGTATGAACACGAGCCATATTCATTCGCTTTCTATGTGAAGTGTAATTTTGATGACAAATACTCGAAATTTGTACAATATCGTGGAAGTGATTGCGCCGAGGTTTTTGTTAAAATGTTGGATGAGCTCGTTCTGGATCTATATAACAAACATTTGAAACATGTGAAAGAAATTCTGCCACTTTCAATAAAAGAAGAGAGTGAATTTCAGATTTCCACAGAATGTCATATTTGTGGTAACTCATACAAACCTGAAGACACCAAAGTCCGAGATCACTGTCACTTGACAGGTGTATACCGTGCGAGTGCTCATTCCAGATGCAATTTGCAATATAAACTGGTGAGATACATTCCCGTGTTCTTCCATAATTTGACAAATTATGACTGTCATCTGTTCATAAAAATACTGGCTTCGAATAAAGAGAATATCTCAGTAATTGCTCAAAATAAGGAGAAGTATATTTCATTCACCAAATCATACTTGGTTGAGAAATCAGAAAACCCCAAAGTGAGAAACAAATACATCTCTCTGAGATTTACTGACTCTTTTCGCTTCTTATCCAAATCTCTAGATAATCTGAGTAAAACACTGAAACCATCCCAATGTCGGGAGGTGAGAAAATATTTTGATGATGATAGAAAATTCAATATGATAAGACGCAAAGGCATTTTTCCTTATTCATATGTAGATTCTCATGAAAAATTGAACCAACCTACATTACCAAGTCAATCTGAATTCTTTGATATCCTGAATAGTAGAGATATTTCAGACGAGGATTACGATCGAGCTCGTGAAGTATGGCAAGAATTTGAATGTTCAACTTTGGGAGAATATTCTGATGTCTACTTGAAATCAGATGTTCTACTATTGGCAGATGTATTCGAGAATTTCCGGGATGTGTGATTAGAAAAATATAAACTGGATCCAGCCCAATATGTGACAGCTCCTTCACTCAGTTGGGATGCTATGCTTCGTTTAAGTAAGATCGAACTACAGCTCTTAACTGATATTGATATGGTTCACTTTTTCAAGAAAGGAATTCGTGTTGGTGTAAGCCAATGTAGTAAAAGAAAGGCTATAGCTAATAATCAATTCATACCAACTTATGATCCATCCAAACCGAACTCATATATTTTATATCTTGACGCAACAAACTTGTATGGAGCTGCTATGAGTGAATATCTTCCAATGCGTGATTTCAGATGGCTTGAGCAGTATGAACTAGAGAACTTTGACTGTTTTGTAGTTGGGGATACATCATCGAAAGGATACGTATTGGAAGTTGATTTGGACTATCCGCCAAACTTACATGATGGTCACAATGACCTCCCTTTCTGTCCAGAGAATATTAAGCCTCCTAAAAGTAAATATTCGAAGTTAACTCCAAATTTGATGACAAAGGAAAGATACATCATACACTACCGAAACTTGAAGCAATGTTTGAAATACGGATTGAAGCTGAAGAAGGTGCATAGAGTTTTGGAATTCACACAGTCACCATGGTTAAAGCAATATATCGATTTGAATACCAATTTACGGAATTCTGCCAGGAACGAATTCGAACGTGATCTCTTCAAATTCATCATAAACTCAATATTTAGAAAAACTATGGAGAACGTGGACAAGAGACAAAATATAAAACTTTGCAGTCACTGGGAAAATCTTCCAGGGTCTGTGGGAGCTGAAGGATTTATAGCAAAACCTCATTTCAAATCCTGTTCACTGTTCGATGAAAATTTGGTAGCTATTCAAATGGCGAAATTAACAGTAACCTATGACAAACCGCTTTACGTAGGCTTCTCAATTTTGGATATTTCGAAAACTGTCATTTATGATTTTTTTTTATTGCTATATCAAAACAAAATTTGACAATAAAGCAAAACTCTGTTACACAGATACCGATTCACTGATTTTGGAGATATTCACAGAAAATGTATACGATGACAATAGGGAAAATATTCAATTCTTCGACATATCAAATTTTACATTTGACAATATTCACAAAATTCCTAAAACAAAATCAGTTGTCGGTAGGATGAAAGATGAATTTTCAGGAACGCCAATAGAATGTTTTTATGGTACAGGTGCGAAGGCATACTGTGTTAAAGCTACAACAGTGATGAAAAAGGCTAAAGGGGTTTCTAAAAATGTTATTATTATTGTTGAAAGGGGTGGCTCTATCTTGCGAAAAATGTACATCTTTAATTCTCATTTACACACTATTTATACGGAGTTGAGAAACAAAATTGCGTTATCATCTAGTGATGACAAAAGATTTGTTTTGCCCAATAATGTTCAAACATTAGCCTGGGGTCATCAGAAGTTGAATCCTAAAGATGAGGACGCAGTGTTGGATCTCCTATTATTGATGTCAGAGAATTTGATAGATGAATGAATTTTGGATCTGTAATTATTATCGAATAAAACGAGAATATTGAAAAAATTGTTTTTTATTCAAATACCCTAAAAACATATCACTTTAAACTTCCCATGCATGAATAACATTTTGATTGTGAAGGAGCCGGACCATCTACATGTTCCATCCACTCAGGTCGATTGTGATGAATGAAGCAAGATAGCTGAACCTGTAGTTCAAAGTTTCTCATATATTCATCTGGTAGTTTGTGCCATACCAATAGAAGTTCCTGAGGTCTAGCCTTACGAATCACATATTGTGATGGAAATTGTCGTAGTTCATCTTCGGTGAATTTATATAAAGGTTTGAACTTCTCGTGTTTGGTTATAAGATCCATCAGGCAGTGAGTTCCCTCCATATTTTTTGAAATCTTTCCACCAATGAAGAGAGCACTGTTACTGAAGAGCAGAAAGCTATGTCGTAAATCAGAGATTGAAGTATTGTAGACTCTGAATCATCTCTTATATTAGCTAATGGTGGGGAGGGGTATAGCTTGATCCTATCTGTCCGTTCAGTTGAATTATATTTCCTCATCATTAACTTGTATTCTGTGCTGTTGGCTGGTATTGAAATTTTTAGAGTTTCCACATCATTGAATTCAAACGGAATCATCCTTGCCCACTTAGAGGGCCAAGTTTCATTCCAAGTACCATTAATATCAAAGCATATGAAAACTTCACAAACGTTGTTGGGCTGTTGAATGAAGAGAAACCCTTGCCAAATGGCTTGTAAAATGATAAGATTTGTGAACATATTGATCGTTTTACACAAACTGGAGTTGGATAGACTTATCTTATAGTAATATATAGAAAATGCGATGGAGGGGAAGCAAAGTGATTTTTGAAAATCATTTGTTATCTTCAAGTCATATCATCTTTGACAAAGATGTGTGCTTCCCAAGTTTCCATTTCATTGTATCGTTTCCGACTTCAGGACTTTCCAAATGAAACAATATAATAGGTTTTGACCTTGACTCCCATTGCTCTCTCATAGGTGTTCTCCTTGACTCCTATTGCTCTCTCATAGGTTTTGACTTTATGGGAGGTAGTTGAACCTGTATTGGATTCTGCTGATGACACGTGACCGGATGTTTTCAAATGGAATGTGATACCTGACACGTGCATTCATTAACCTTGAAATAGGTCATTGAACCCGTATCAAATTTCGTCTACCGGAACTATGGTGTCAGCCAATTCCAAGTCATTTGATATCCGACACGTGCACTCATTTTGAAAGAGGTCATTGTACCCGTATCAAATTTCGCCTACCGGAAATATGGCGTCAGCAAATTCCGAATAATTTGATATCCAACACGTGCATTCATTCTGGAAGAGGTCATTGAACTCGTATCAAATTTCGCCTACCGGAAATATGGCGTCAGCAAATTCCAAGTAATTTGATATCCAACACGTGCATTCATTTTGAAAGAGGTCATTGAACTCGTATCAAATTTCGCTTACCGGAAATATGGCGTCAGCAAATTCCAAGTAATTTGATATCTAACACGTGCATTCATTAACCTTGAAAGAGGTCATTGAACCCGTATCAAATTTCGCCTACCGAAAATATGGCGTCAGCAAATTCCAAGTAATTTGATATCCAACACGTGCATTCATTAACCTTGAAATAGGTCATTGAACCCGTATAAAATATCATTGACCAGATGTTTTCAAATGTAATCTGGTACCTGACATGTGCATTCATTAACCTTGAAATAGGTCATTGAACCCGTATCAAATTTCGTCTACCGGAGATATGGCGTCAGCAAATTCCAAGTAATTTGATATTCAACACGTGCATTCATTGTGAAAGAGGTCGTTGAACCCGTATCAAATTCCGCCTACCGGAAATATGGCATCAGCAAATTCCAAGTAATTTAATATCCAACACGTGCATTAACCTTGAAAGAGGTCATTGAACCAGTATCAAATTTCGCCTACCGGAAATATGGCGTCAGAAAATTCCAAGTAATTTGATATCCAACACGTACATTCAATAACCTTGAAATAGGTCATTGAACCCGTACCAAATTTCGCCTACCGGATGTTATCAAAAGTAATCTGATACCTGACACGTGCACTTCCTGCTGATGTGTACCTCCCGTTGCTCTCTCATTTGTATAGACCCTCCTCCCGTTGCTCTCTCATTTGTTATCTACTGAAATGGACCCTACCCCCAAAAATTGATAGTAAGTTGAGCAGCGACAGGGAAGCAGCGAGGATAATTAATGAACAGTATCCCAACAAACATGTTAACTACTCCACTGCGAGCAGGAATCTTCAAAATTAGGAAGTACAGGCAGTGTCGGAAAAAGGTTCAAAAAACTCCATAACATTTGGATAAATGAAGGAAACAGAGTTCTTTGAGAGATCGTTCACTAACGAATAGTCGTTGCCGACCGATCATGAACCCTTCACTCCCATATACACCTACTACGTAGGTTTATTATGGCAAGTACCTGTCAGAAAACAACTACTCCCCTTGCTAAGACCACCACGGGTATTGAATTAAATCTAACAGATACTTGTGCAACGTTCCTCAAAGCATCAAAGGACGCAATTGCAAGTGCCCTCTGTGACGAACCAACAGAAACATGTTTTGATTTGGACAGGGTGACCACCTGCAGACTAGTTTCGAAGTTGTTGCCGCTCATTAGTGCAAGGGTAGGTCAACACAGACAGCACTAAAGCCATCTGTTCCCAAAGAGAGTAAACTAACAGGAGGGTTTAATAAGCTCTAGCCAATCAGAATCTTGTAGCATCAACGCGTCATAGTGACGTACTTGGACATGAGTACAGAGTGGAACTCGAACCAAGCAACAAAACTGTCAGGAGTAACACTCATATACCTAGAGCTAGTCTGTCAGTGTGGAGAACGGCTGCAATGACATGTCCGACTACGTTACATTTCGTTACAAATGTGCTTTCATCTCTTTCTATTAGTGTCCCCATTGTCTTATGGGTATTAGACTCTCCTGTTAAATAATGTTTAGTCTCCTTGATCTGTTCCCCGTCCAAACCATCACACACTCCGCTGCTTGGTCACCTCTGGTTCACGCGATGAAGCGGTTTCTAGGCCGCTCCACCTAGCGAGCTGAGGGAGAACACTCTTTTGATAAATGATGACTAACATCAAGTGCAGGTAATGCAAACTCTTGTCGGTAATCCAAAAACTTTTCTTCGATAAATCGGCCAACTGATCATGATATCCCCATCAACGGCCAAAAGAAGTTTCATGCTCTAAAATAAATTCATTCATAAGCTGTAAGAACGAGATTATGATGATCGGCTGCATTCTAGTCTTTGGGTGCAGCGGCGAATAGAAGAATATGGACAATTCATCCAGTACGTGCTATTCACCGACGAAAGTTCATTTGCATTGAATAGAACGTAGAGTTACAAGCAAAACTCATTGACTCTTTGGGCTTCGGTTCACGCCCAACTTACTGCTAAAAATTATTGTACAACTTTGTTGGATAGAGGTCAAGCAAAATTTAGGCTACATTTCATTGAGATTTTGTACGTCTTGGTCCATTTGTTCAAGGGTAGTTCCTAAATTTCTCTTTTAAAATGTACTACTGAGTGTCGTCAGCATAGAACTTTACTGTATCTATCATAACATTTCTTGATTCTTCACTAAACTGATAAGTATAGAGGGTGAAGAGGAGTGGATCCATGCTAGAACTTCGGGGTACACCACAAGGAGTACATTTGAAACTGAAGCTCAGCTTTTCCAAAATAACAGACTGAAATCTTTCAGACAGATAATCAGTCAGAGTGTGTGATGCTTCAATAGAAAACCATGTGAAATGGAAAGTTGTCGAACAGCCTGTGATTGATACGATCGAATGCGCCTTGGAGCAGTCAAGTACGTCAAGGACATGAAGATTAATATCGTCCTTGTGTCGGTAAAATCATCAGTGACTTTGAAAAGTGCAATTGTATAACTATGACTCTATGGAGGAACCCAGACTGAGTTTCAGGAAATATGTTTTGGCATCAGTTGTTTCCTGATTTGATTATTCATACTTTTCTCCATGATTTTCGATATCGTGCACAGTATACTCGTGGTAAGTCTATTTAGTTCTCTGTGATAGATGTGAGTTAGATACAGTGCGCGGCTCAATTATACAGTGTGTCCCACTTTAAGTAGCCACACCCTCATATTTCATTGAGAATACAATAATTCAAATAATGTTTTCTCATATGACAGTACTCATTATGTTGATGAAGAATTCATTCATTTCCACGGCGCTAACTATGACCAATTGATAAGTGAAAAACTGAGGAAAACATACTAGGGATTTTTTCATCACGAAATTAACATAAAATTCTGTTTCAGAACACCCTTAAACCCCCAGATCTCAATGCTTGAATCAATTGATTATACAGAGTGTCATTTGTACCTGGCAATATGATTAACTCTTTAACATAAGTAATATTTGCTTAGTTTTCAAATTTTTTTCACTCTTCACGAAATTCACAACTATATTCCAATTTTTTTTTACTCTTCACGAATTTCACAAAAATATTCAATTAATACTGTGAAAAATAACCAAACACTACTTTTCCATGGCAAACTGTAACCACTTGAATAGTGATAAATTTGGAAAAAAATATACCAATGATCTTTTATTGAAAAATGAACCCCACCTGGTTTTGGAATATCCCAGAACCCCAGAACTCAATGCTGAATCATTGAAATATACAGGGTATCAGTAGCTGGGATGATCATCATCTCTTATTCATCCATAATGCTCGGGATGATTTCGTAAATGTCTTCTGTTGTGACGAATTGCCCAAAAATATTCCATCATACTGCAGAATGTAAACAAGCATAATTTTTCCATGGCTAACTATGATCAGCTGAGAAGTGAAAAATTGAGAAAAATGTATCTCTGAACTATCATCAAAATGGATTCAGAATACTCTAAAACTGTTAGATCTCAATCCCCGTGTCATCTGCAGATACCAATATAATAAATTGATGTAAATTTGCAGCTGCACATAAATTGATAAGCGCAATAATTTTCAAAAAAAGTCAATTTCATAGTTAAACTTTTCTCATATACACATGACACCCTATATATTTTTCGAGAATTGAGATCTGGGGATTTCATGATGATCTGATCAGATGTAAGTTCAGTGATAAAATATTCCATAATATTTTCTTTGTTTTCAAGAGAAACATTCTCAATTGAAAATTGAATCAATACATGACTCCTCTGGAAATGAAAAAAACCAAACGATAAAATTGAAATTACTTTTTTAGATATTACAAAATGTAACTTCAATTTTATCGTAGGGTTTTTTCCATTTCCAGAGGAGTCATGTATTGATTCAATTTTTAATTGAGAATGTTTCTCTTTAAAACATAAATCGCTTCCAAAAGAGGTTATCTTGTACGATGAAAAAAAGCGACTAAATTCCAACTTTCAGTCGCAGATGATTCCACAACTGACTTTATGAACATCCTGTTCATATTTTCAATGAAATCATTCCATAATATGTTTGAATGTTTTAGACGATGTAAGAGATAGAATTCTTTCAACCATTAAGATGATGGACGTCCGAAATATAAGTAATGAACATTCCATAATATATTTTTCCCAATTTTTCACTTTTCAGTTGGTCACAGTTACCCATGAAAACGTGATTCTTGGTTACTGCCTACAATGATAATGAAACATTTATTGGCACTTTGTGACAATAAACGACATTTTAAAATCAACAGAGCATTATGGATGAATATGAGTTGTCGATATTGCCAGCTACATATGACACCCTGGATATATCAATGATTCAGCATTGAGTTCTGGTGTTCTGGGACATTCCAAAACCAGGAGTCTGAGGGAATTTTTCGATAAAAGATCCTTAATATATTTTTTCCCAAATTTTCTTCATTCAAGTGGTCACAGTTTGCTATGAAAAAGTAGTATATATTTAGTTATTTTTCGCAGTACTTATTGAATATTCTTGTAAATTTTGTGAAAAATTAAGAAAATTTGAAAATTAAGTAGTTAGTCAAATTTCCAGCTACAAATGACACCTTGTATAATCAGTTTAAGGGTATTCTCAAACAGAATTTGATGTAAATTCTTTGACGAAAAAATCCCTAATATGTGTTCCCCTCTTTTTCACTTTTCAATTGGTCATGGTTAGCCCTGGAAAATGGATATGAGAATGTTTCATAAATACGGAGGTAGATATTCCTGAGTACTATGATATAAAAAAAAGTTTTTTAAATTATTTTATTCTCAATGAAATATGAGGGTGTGGCTGCTCAAAGTGGGACACACTGTAGAACAAATTCGATATATTGCAAGTAATATGGTTTTCTCAGTAAAAATGGATTATAAAAAACCCAGTCTTTCGCAATTTTCCTATACAATGGAAGTTTTGTCGGCAAGCATTGAACAGAAAATAATTCAACAGCACCCTACGACTGCCGAATCATCCCTGTACAGCACCTGGCAAAGCATTTCTACAAGAACACACTTTGCAATGCTCCCTTCAACAACTAGCAAATTTTAACACAGAGGTGTGACATCTGCATACTAGTTTCACGATTCTGCCCATTATCAGTGCATGGAGAGCTGATGCTACTATCTGTCATCCTTTAATTGATACCCATTTGCTTTTGTCAGACGGTTCTATGATAATTTCATCAGTATCAACCAAGTAAGTTAGCACCAGAGCCATCTATAGGACCACAGAAAGCATTCCGACTGATGAGCCTTTAGGCTTTCACTGAGAAAATTATTGTTCTTCGCCAAGTACGCCCATTAATTCCGCATGTGAAATACCGAAAAAAATTTCCCATAAACCGGTCAGCTGTTGAAGTATATTTTCCGGACGGAAAATTTTGTGAATTTTTTTTTCGTTTTCCGGCAAACTTTCTCGTGAACGAAATAATGTGCAATAGAAATTTATTAATGTAAAAGTCTATCATATAAAAAGCCATAAGTCTAGTTCGTGCTTATCATACTATATGAAACTGGAAAACTTGCAGAAAAACACAGGAAATTTTGTTCATTTTCTCGTTTATGGGATGTAGGAAGAAAAACTGATTTCAAGACTATAAAAAAAAAGCCATAAGTCGGAAACATGATTACGATGTTTTATACAGTGAGGTCTGAAGTAACGGATACATTAATTTTCTACGTTATTATTTTTTAAGAAAAACGTCGTGTTATGTTTTCGAAAAGACACTCTGTGACATAAAAAAAATCACCCCTCCTGCACCCCCCTCAAAGTGACAGTCATTCACCCAATTTTTTTAATGGAGCATGAGCTCAGTTGAAAACCCTTGAGATTCACCAATCCATTGAAGAACATAATTTTTTGGAGTTTCAAATATTTTCAGAAATTCCAAGGAACCATGTTATGGGTAGTTTTTAGAGAAACCGAGAATGATAATCTAATCTAGAAGATCAGCCCATCTTAGGTCACAACGGTACTTGGAAGTCCAGTGCTAGGACATGAGAGACTTGTGCACACATTTCCAGTTTGATTTGGTTACATAATATTACATTTCCTTCTGTTCACCATTTGAATTGTACCGAAGACACTTCAAATCGATTCCAACCTATGGTCCAGAACTGCTTCTAATCTGGAAATGAGTTCAATTTTTCATTTAGACATAGAAGCAATTTATTATTCTGGAACTTTCACTTCTAAAACGTGAACTAAGCCTGCAGGGCAGGCCACTATGAAAAAAACGCGCCGGAAGCTCTGCCTCTAAGGTGGTGGGGAAACGAACTAGTGTTTATTATATTCCTGCGCACACTGGCTTGCTGTGTTTACTTTTTTGTGAACTTTGATTCGCCACTTCGTGTCACATCGTCACATAAACAGGTAATGGGCATAATCACATTATTTTAAAAATCTGATGTTCCGTATTCAAATTCGAATGATCATCCGATTATGACACAGCAAGCCAGTAGGCGTGGGGGAATTACGCAGTTAAGATATTTAACTTATAGGGGTTGAGGCAAAATTGCTTCAATTATCTTTACAACCCCTATCAGTTGTCACAATAATGCCCATAACTATTTTTTTCACTCTATAAAAAATTATTTAAAAAAATAAATTATTTGGTTCCAATATTATACTATCATACTTCCGACTTTGTTTAAGTTTGCAAAGCATATGCCAAATTCCATGGAGATAGAAATGAGCAATTTTATCTTTATTAATTTATCGCAGAAGAATTTTCAAATAATTGTATTTATTTATGCAGTGTGACCCATTTAAAATGGAAGCACTCATATCAAACTTTAATTTTTCAATCGATTGGAGTGTTTTTTTTAAATAGGTAGACATTCAAAAAGTCCATCAGAACACCAAATTTAATGAGAAATTCTTCATTTTCTGGGCCAACTGTTCTCATTTTTCAAGATTAAAAATCTAAAATATTTTTTTAGAAAAAATCACACCAATCCACTGGATTCGCGACATTTTTAAATAGTTCTTGTTGAAAGTCCATCAATAGAAAGTTATAAAAATTAAAAAAAATGAAATTTTAAAAATATGCCGGTTAATCAACCACCAATTCAATTTCAGAACTCTTATCAAAATTTGGAATACACCAAGAAGTCTCGAAATATCACTGGTCAGAATTTCATCAACATCTATTCATAAATGAGAAAATTACAGGATAACAAAATTTGAAAAATATGTTGATGGAATTTCATGAAATAATCATTTTATTTAATGATTTTTCATTATTATTTATCAACAGATTTTGATGAAATTCTGATCAGTGATATTTTGAGACTCCCTGAATCCAGTGGTGTATTCTGAATTTTGGATAGGAGTAGAAATTGAAATGGTGGGTTGATTTAACCGGCATATTTTTTAAATTTAATTCTCCCATAACTTTTTTATCTATGGACAAATTCCAACAAAATTCCAAAATTAACTATTTGAACATATCACAATTCCAGTGGTGTAGTCTGATTCCTTTTCAAAAAGTAGCTAATATATTTTTCAGTGTTTTACCTCGAAAAAATAAAAGAATAGTTGGCCCTGAAAATGAAGATTAATTCATGAAATTTGGTGTCCCAGTGGACTTTTTGATTATCTACCTAATGAAAAAAAGCATTCCAATCGGTTGAAAAAAGTATGATTTATAAGGGTGCTTCCATTTTAAATGGGCCACACTGTATAAAACATCGATATCATGTTTCCGACTTATGGCTTTTTTTTTCTGGTCTTGAAATACTATTTTCTCCTCACATGCCAATTCCCATCAACGAGAAAATGAAAAAATTTCCACAAATTTTCCTACAACTTTACAACTTATGGCTTTTCTTGAGGTACATGCAAACCTTATGGGAATTTTATTATGATGATTATCCATCAACAGAATCATATGGTTCAAATGCCATAAACGAGAAAGTGTGCCGGAAAACGAAAAAAAAATTCACGAAATTTTCCGTCCGGAAAATATACTTCAACAGCTGACCGGCTTATGGGAAATTTTTTTCGGGTTTCTAACGATATTAAATTTCATTATGTCGATTGCCATAAGCGAGAAAATGCTTCAGCAACCAGCTATTTTTTCACAAGATCGCGCCCCTATTTCAACCCTTTAAGCACGTGCAAACTTTATGGCATTGGTTTTTCACTATAGTTATAACAATCTATGTTATACCTATTCATGTGTTAAAATTCCATAAACGAGAAAATGAAAAAAAAACTATTTTTTTTTGCAAAAGGAAAATAAATTTTCTATATGCCTAGCACACGTCCGATCTCTGAATTTTAATTTTTTGGGCTCAACACTGACATAATTTCCAGTGGCTAAAATCCCAGTAGAGAGAAAATTAGTCAGCCAAATTTGTCGTTATCTAACGGTCTATAATGTCTTATCACTCGTAGCAAGTAAAATGAACAGTTGAGGAATACTTCATTGTCAAATTGCATAACGTTTAACCGGTCCAAATTATGTTAGTTTTAAATAAGAGTGTTTTCAATTCTTCGCATATTTCAGGTTACAAAATCTTGAGAGAGTTTATAAATTTAAATGCTAATAACTCAGAGATAAAAGCACGTATCAACATAAACGAAAGGCCAGTTTACAGAAAAAACCCTGCTCTTATTGAAAATATTTATAGAAATTTGGTTACTTGTACAAATTTTAAATGCAATCCAGTCAATCTTTTAAGTACTTAAAATAGAGGTTACTCGGCATTTGATCGTATTTTTGTGCTCCGGAAAGAAAAATAAAATCAGTCCATGATGGAATATGGGGATTCGAGACCGAGGAAGACAGTGCACCAAATGAAACTATCCCGAAGTGTACCTGCTTTAAACTCATTGAGTTTCTAAAACCTGAAAAATATCGGCTTGGGACCTTGTCAATGCGGCAGCTAGCGCGCCACTGTTTAGTATACAGCGGCGTGGTTCAGTCGGTGCACAGAGGGCAGCAGTCAACGTTGCTCTATGTAAACGTCATATAATATAAAAGTGCCTGTGCAGAAAACACTGGATAATGGGATAACATCGATAGTCGGAGACGAGGAAACATCTCTTAGAGCTTTGTCACTGTTTTTAATTGAAAATGGTGATTTCATTTTTGAAATATTTGTTTCATGTTCAACTCAGCTCTGTTTCAAAATATCGCAATGTCAGATATCTTTAGAAACTTGGCAGTGATTGTTCCGGATTGTGAAGATGAAGACGAGGAGACTGAAGATGTTTAGATATATTTTCCTTATTGGGTATAACCCTCAATTGTGCAACCGTAGACACGTGTTTCGAGCTTGAGCTCTCATCAGTACGGTAAAATCAAGTGCGAAGATGTACAACACTTGGATGTAAAAATAGAAACAAAGGAAGTCAACAACAGGAAGCCAACCACACATTTGTGGCTTCGGTTAGAAGACCTTGTGCTTACAAGGCAACAACTTACATAGCCACGGAGGCAGCTATAGTTGTTGCCTTGTAAGCACAAGGTCTTCTAACCGAAGCCACAAATGTGTGGTTGGCTTCCTGTTGTTGACTTCCTTTGTTTCCATATACGCCCATATTTTTATTTTTCGGATATTGATTTATGCACATTTAACATTGGGCCACTTCCTCGTTTCCTGGACTATGTGTTTTAAAAGAGTATCTAGAGATAATAAAAACAAATATTTGAGTAGTTATTCCTGTGATTCCTGATACAGCATAACTTGTATAAAGAAACCATCGTGTTTGAAATTGACTTACCTTCGATAAGGGTTTCAAAGGCTGTAGTAGTGAGTTCAACCCTCTCACGTTTATAATATTTGGTCCAACTGCTCTTGGGCCTTCCAGAAGACGATTTTCGTTTGTGAACATGAGATCCACATTCTTTATCAACTCGTCAATATCGGCATATACTGTTGCTCCAAAAAACATGTCAATTGTCTGTTGCTGCCTTGGCAAGACAGTGGAGTATTCTGAATACATAAGAAACCATTGAAATATGGTGCTAAGTATTCGTTCTCTGAAAGTCAAGGTACCTACAAATGGTACATTCATACCAGGATTTAGAGCAGGGTGAACGGGGTTGCCAAAACTCCGATACATTCCGATGGTAGATTCCATAGAAGACATCAATATTGTAGGAGCGTTAAAAAGTTTTCCAAAAATCAGAAGTTCTGGATAGAAAATTTCGACCATCACCAAGTCGAAATGAAATATATCTTTATTGTGAATCAGCTCCTGTAATTCTGGCTGTGACAGTTGATACCGAATGACACTGCCTCCAATTTTATAGCAAACTCGAGGTAGATTCCAAAACCCTAATTCAACCTGTTTCTTTTCTGCAAACTTCCCATTCCAAATATCTCTTGATTTAGGATAACTCATTTCCCTGAGATTTAGTATATGCGAATATTTATTTTGCTCAGTTGTTACCAAAGTAATATTGTGTCCTCTTGTAGCAAGTTCCCGCCATAGTCCAATAAAAGCTGTCTGATGGCTATACAAGGGTGTCGGTATCATCACAAATATATTTGCACCATACGAATAGCCCGAGAAAAGAATAGGCAACAAAATAATAAAATACATTGCAATTCCAACACGTCTAAACGGAACTAACCAAGAAAAGGAAAGATTAGTATTCATTCATAAAAATTTGATATGTTATCACGAATGGCGTTTTCCGTAATAAAAAATTTTATATTCATAGTATCTGGGAAGACAATAAGCAAATACACATTGGCCACTTTGAACAATTGTGATGGCTTGAAAACCGATAAGTAAATGATAACAACATTTGAATAACCTTCATTTTGAACTATTATTATTACAACTAATCTCGTATCTAAATCCCTGTTTCTATTGCTGAGGTTCTGAGAGTATCAGTTTTGCTAAATCAATTCTTTCGATTTTGAAGCTTGTAACTAACCTATAGAATTTTGAATTCTATACATAATGATATTACTATAGGTTTTCATGTCAAGTTTTTAATTTCAAATGCTTTTTTTCGATGTTGGCCACCCTGTATAATAATGGATACTAATTCCTTGTAACACCTGTTTATGAATACGAGTGCATTCCAACACTTCCAATAATTTTCGAATCTTGTCAATTTCGAGAATAATTGAATATGTTCTCAAAATGTGCAGTTTCATTTCCTTGAATAACTGACTTCAACGAATAAATTTTCGATTTCATATCATCATTATTATTTTCAGCGATATTCTTTGGAAACTCTGTGAATGAGTTACCCGTATTTAAAATCTTATTGTTAGAATAGTTACGCAACTCATTGTTATTGATTTGAGAGTTTTGATTACTAAGTTTTATCATTTCATCCACTTTAATCCTTGTAATTAGTTGAGCCATTGAGTTTTGGTGTACACTATACATATGTGAATATTACTGACCCTTGATTTGAAAAGGTTTCTGCTTGAAAAATGCATGGCAATCAAACAAATCATGATTTTTCCATGGAAAATACCATAACAATGTATTTTGGATTATTCAACTTTGCTGTCCTCTAGCGGTTCTCATAATCATTCGATTCTCTTATGACTTGTCAAAAATTGTGTAGGGTGTTGAACCCAACAAAATTTCAAATAATAATAAAAAAATTCTGAAAGCCATTTTTATAAGTTTTTGTGCCCTGTCCTTTCAAAGCTGCTAATATTGGCGGTCTTTGTGACGTAAACTCCCAAATCCAATCAGCCAAAGGGCAAATTCTATTCGGGTTGACTGCAAAGAAATATATATTATTAACTTACTCTAGAATGCTAATCCCCAAGAGTTGTAAAAAGTTCAGGCTAGTCCGCAATGCGCATGCGCGTCATTAGTGATTTTTGTAACAGGCCCGGTTTTAGTAAAATATTATGGTACTTGTGAAGATTAACAAACGTTAATTCTGAATCTCGCAGAAAAAGGTTGGAAACCTCATTGTACTTATACCTGTTATTTGTATTTGGCCGATTTGAATACATGTTATATCTGGGTTTTCACTTTGAACTTTTTAAAAATTGTATTCGGGTGGTTCGAACCACCGTTTAATAATTACAGAAAATTGAAAATACTAAGATGACTTTATTCTACTACATGAAATGAATAAGTGACAATCTACATTTGAAAACGTGAATGTATAACATCTGAGATGCTGACGATGCTGCTTGATAGTTAGAATTGGATATCCATCGCTTGGGTCCGTGAGACTGTCGAGTCGGCGGTTTTCCTGGAATGTAACCTGATATGCCTGGGACGGTTACTGTAGATGTTGGATATAACAGCTCCCCTTATATTAGAAAAGTTGATGCTATGCAACAACTTTTAGGGTTCCTCAGACGGGGGTTGCTTAGGCGACTGCGTCTAGATTGAAGGATTCGTTTTGCATTTCTTCTTGTAGGTTTGGTTTTCTCCTTAGAAAGATGCTTGGAATCCTTTGGAACGGTCTGAACGATCTAGTCGGAGGAAGCGGCGAAGCGTCGGGTCTAGTTGGTGCCGATTTTAGTTTTCTTCTACACTTGCAGATGAGGTAAAGGCCTGCTAAAAGTATGATTAATATTATGGTGGTGTATGTAAACCACGAAATGTTTTTTCTCGACGAATGGTCTCTGGATTAGGTCGTCTAAAGTTTTGGAGTACGAATCCAACTTGTGTTTAGCGATGTTCAAATCATCGATGTTGAGGGCGTCTAACTTGAGTGGCTGTAATTTTGGAAGTTTTGATTTTTCCGGGATGTCAGCACAGCATTCATACGGAATTGAAATTGGACGTGTTTTGTAGGTAACGTTCGAAATTTTTGACAATTGGGAGTTTGCTTGAATTTTTGTTATTCCAATGAAGGCACTGCATTCTGTCTGTAATTTAACTATAGAATTATTATACGCTATTTCAGTTTTCGAGTTCATTTTTGGGCAATTCACAGTAACTTGCAATGGTTCGGAAAGGATCACTAGCCAAAGGTTGTTTTCAAATTTTTGCACGTTATAACCTTGGCTGAAAACTAACGAACTTCTGCAACTTCGCGGAATGTCTTTATTGTTTTTGAAAATTTGGGCTGCACAAATCGAATTATAGTCAATGGGGTACGCCAACATATCGGAACATAGTTCAGTTTTATACGAAAGTGGCTTGCACTGCTTCAAGTCCGTCACTGGTATAAACAATAAAGAATCATCATCTTTCGCGATATATTTTTGAGAAATAGAAAGAATGTGATGGAGGCCAGTTCTGTTATCGTAAATCGGAATAGAAAATAGTTGGTATAGAGTATAGATTTGAGGTTCGATGAGAGGAATTTTGAGGATGAAAACTAAATTTGAATTGGTTTGAAAAGCTTCAAGTTCAATGATTTCAAGATATTGGGCTATGTTGGAAAGTTTCGGTTGGAGAGGAAGGTTATTCCGTTGTAAATTTTGGGAAATTTCTTGCAAAGCAATAAATAATTGATCAGGTTTAATAATCTAAGAATGAATGATATTTAATCGGGCGAAGGTGATCGAGTCCAACATATCATCAATGTTTTCTTCAAGAAATAAAAACTTTCCATTAATTTTTCGCAAATGTCGAAGAATTTTAATTTTGCTTCGATTTTGTTTATATTATCGCTCAAATTAATAATGGAACTTTCTACGATTTTTATGTCATAGTTGAAAGTTTCCTCATTGATTCGCAATTTTCGAATGGTATCATTGAAATTTTGGATTACAGATGCTGTTACCGAAATTTGGTTTTTCAGTAGATTTTCTAATTGGTGTTCATCGCTCTTTAATCTATTAATAA
Source organism: Chrysolina oricalcia (assembly GCA_944452925.2). Classification (NCBI taxonomy): domain Eukaryota; kingdom Metazoa; phylum Arthropoda; class Insecta; order Coleoptera; family Chrysomelidae; genus Chrysolina; species Chrysolina oricalcia. Next base: position 46,740,432 of record OX101820.2, read on the forward strand.
TAATAATAATAATAATAATAATCTTTATTATCCAATTTGATGACTCGAACATATTACAGAATGCTATAGCCTATAAGGATAAAAGGCGCATGATCAGTATAAAACTGTTCTACCTCATGAACCTGTAGAAAAAGAAAAAACACAAAAAAAATCTAAAGTTATGAACAAACCAAAAATACAAATACAAATAACTATCAAGCTTCCTAAAATTAATTAAAACAAAAATAAAAATATTCTTATAATTAATCGATTACCAGCTTTCTAACAATTTATTTTAGGATTTTTTTTGATACAGTTCGTGTAATATTCACCATCGGTAGCGTCTAGATTTCCAGTGACTGATTTGAAAATACTACCTATACCATTGATAAGGCCTCTTTTATACCTTTTGGTATATAAAACAATTTCTATTAGTTTTTGTTTTATTGAATTTGAATTTTGGGTGAGAAGACTGATGTGGGTCTTTACTTCAGAGTGAAATTCTTTCATACTCTGACCAGTGAATAGGGTTGTATTGATAAGAGTTTCTAAAATGTTCCTAATATTTTCGTATAATATGTTTTTGAATACTGAAATGTCTTTGTTCACGAATATAGTCCATTTGTCAATGGTGAGTACGATGTTGTTGTTTTCATGGTAGTAGACGCCAATAGTATTATTGATTGATTGGATTTGGTATTGACAGACTACTGATCCGAACAGCAGCGGTAACCTGAAAATAAATCAATTTTCAGTGTACGGCTTCATCCGATCGAAGTTTACTTTCGATTTCTGATTGGTTCGGGGATTCAAAAGAATTGCCGAATTTCGAAGTATTTGTTCGATTATGAAGGGGCCATTGAACTTATTTTGCAATTTATCTTTGATTTGAGATTCTTTGACATAGACTTTGTCCATTACTTGATAATTTGGGGTTTCTCCGGATATGTTTCGGTCAAATCGAATTTTGGCATTTTGTTTTTGTTTCAGTATGCGTTCACGAGCAAGTTTATAGAAATGTGAAATTTTGTTATTCGGATCTCTTACGTATTTGGTAATCAGTTGTTCCTGGTTGTATAGAGTTTCGGGGGGTCTATTAGATGCATGAGGAAGTACGTTAAATGGTTCTTCGTCTGGGTGTTCGGCTAGAAATACTCTAATCATTTCGAGAAGGGTTGCATGAAATCTTTCTACTAATCCATTTGATTGAGGGTGATTTACGCTGGAGTATGTTAATTTAATGTCGTAGAATGCGCAAAGATCTTTCATGATTGCATTGTCAAATTCTCTGCCGTGGTCGCAATGTATTCTTAAGGGTGTGCCAAAATGTTGGAAATACCAGAGTAAGGCGTTTGCAACAGTTTTTGAGGATTTGTCTTCAATAGCGTAAACTTGTGTGAATTTTGTTAGTTCGTCGCGTATACTAAGTGCATAGTTTTTCGTCGGGATTTCTATAATGTCGATGTTGATTCTTTCGAAGGCAGTTCTAGGAGTATCGGTTATTACTATCGGGTTGTTTTTCCTACATATCTTGCTTTTTTGACAAATTTGGCAATTTTTAATATATTTTTCAACTTCTTTTGTAAGGCCTTGCCAATTATATTTTTCTTTTATTCTGCGAATGGTTTCAGTGAGTATGGAGTATGGAGATTATTTTTTCCATTATGAAATTGATCGATTATTATTGGGATTTGGTCAGCGTCTGGAGTTCTTATTAAATTTTGACAAACTTTGAATTTAATATCTTTTTCTGCGAAAATGAAACAAAGTATTTCAAGAATAGGAAGTTCTAAGTTATTCTCAACGCAATAAATGTGTGATATGTCAAGTTCATGTTGATTTCTATACAGGGTGAGAAACAAATGTTCTATCACTAAGTCGTCATCAAATGGGAGAAATATAATGTAGTATTTTCTACGTTTGACTGTGTTGCTTGAAACGGTATTGATTTTTAAATTTTGGATGTCACAGTTTTGTTCAAATATATCGTCAAAAATCGTATGGTGGAAGTTTTCGATTTTTTTCTGTCGGGGAAATGCAATAATATGTTTGTTTTCTTTGTCGAGCAATTGACAGTTTGAATATTCGACTTTCGAATAGTCAATTAGTGATTTAGTTCGATACAGATTTAGAAAGGTTCGGAATTCTCGTTCGATTTGTTCGGAAGAGTATGTTGGAGGGTCATTTTCAGGAATGTCTTCAGTATCGGAAGGATTTTCGGTATTGGAAGGATTTTCGGTATCGGGAGGTTTCTCAGTATCGGAGGGTTTTTCGGTATCGGGAGGTTTTTCTTTCGGTTCTGGGTCAGGTGTGGTTTGTTCTTCATAACTGTCTGAAATTATTTGTGTGTCAGTGTCTTCGTTTGTAGGTAGTACTAATGAACAGGGGGTAAATATTTTGGAATTTAAAGAGAAGCATTTTGTAGGGGCGTCGATTTTGATTCTGGAAAGTGCATCGGCATTTTTATTGATCTTCCCAGGTTTGTAAATGATTTCGTATTCATATTCCTCTAATTTCAGGCGCCATCTCGCAAGTTTACTTCCGGGATCTTTGATAGAAAATAACCATGTTAGTGGTCGGTGGTCAGTGATGAGTTTGAACTTTCTACCGAATATGTATGGTCTAAAATGTTTTACGGCCCATACAATGGCTAGAAGTTCCCGTTCTATCGTAGAGTATTTGGATTCTGCAGAACAGAGGGTCCTTGAGGCGTAAGCGATTGGTAAATCTTTACCGATCGGGCCTTGAGACAATACGGCGCCAATGGCGAATGCACTTGCATCTGTAGTCAATAAGAAAGTATCTTCGAAATCGGGGTATATGAGAATGGGTGTCGAAGTGAGTGTTCGTTTCAGTTCTTCGAAAGATATCTTACATTCATTTCCAAAAATGAATGGGATGTCTTTTTGAAGTAATTTTGTCAGTGGCTTAGAGATTTTGGCAAAATTTGAGATAAAACGTCTGTAGTTTCCAGCCAGTCCGAGAAAAGATTTGATCTCTTTCTGGTTCTTTGGCTCAGGGAAGTTTATGATACAATCGACTTTGCTTGGGTTTGGTTTTACTCCATCTCTGGTTATGAGATGACCAAGATATGCTACTTCTTTCCTTAGGAATCCGCATTTGTCGGGCTGTATCTTCAGGTTGGCTTATCTGAGGCGTTTGAAGACTTCTTTCAACCGAGAAATGTGTTCGTGGATTGTTGGTGAATAAATGATGATATCGTCCATATAGACTAAGCATCGTGCATTCTGAATTCCGAGTAGAATGTTGTCCATAACTCTTTATAAGGTTGATGGATCATTCTTAAGACCGAAAGGCATTCTGACAAATTCATAATGACCATTCTCAACGGTGAAAGCAGTTTTTGGAATGTCTTCTTTATTGATCTCGATCTGGTGAAACCCTGATGCGAGGTCGAGAGTGGTAAAATATTGGCATCTGCCGAGTTGGTCTAGTAGATCTGATATCATAGGTAAGGGGTATTTGTCGTTGATGGTAAGTTCATTTAACTTCCGGTAATCGACAACAACGCGCCACTTTTGTTTACCTGAAGTGTCGATTTTTTTTCGGGACCACCCATACAGGGGAGGACCATGGTGAAATGGAAGGGCGTATAATTCCGACTTCCAGCATTTTGTTCATTTGTCTTTTGACTTCTTCTTTATGGATTTGGGGGTAGCGATATGATTTCGTGAATGCGGGTTTGGCGTCTTTGGTATCAATGGGATGTTTTATTTCGTTCGTAAATGTAAGTCGGTCGCCTTCTAAATACAATATGTCTGAGTATTCAAGACAGACGTTGGTTATGAGTTCAGTTTCTTCTTCGTTCAGATGTTCTAATCGAAGTTGATTTTGAATCTCAAAGTTTCTGTCCGTCTGTACGTCAATATCATTTGTTTCGTTGAAATTATTGATTGAATAATTTTGGATTGGTTCCAGTTGTATATCAGAAAAATTTACTGTTTTTGGCATTGCGTTTGAGTTTATCACAGAAGTGAGAAATTCGCCTCTATGGTTCACTCTAACTAACGCATTGGGTAATATAACATTGTCTTTTACCTGGGCTATCATTATAGCTTCAGTGTTGAAAAGATTGCAACTAAGTTTAGAAATTTGTTCGGTTCGTGGTTCCATTGAGATTATATTTTGGATGTTGCCCACGGGTGTCGGAATTGAATTTTCGGCGGGTTTTTCACAGTCGGTTAATTTAATCAGGGGGATTGTTTTGAAATCAGTAATAAGTTGTCTGTTTTTCAGGTCCACTATGCAGTGATAATGTTCCAAAAAATCAGATCCTAGGAGTCCATCAATTTTCTATATCCAAGTCGTAAATAAAAACTTTGTGAGGGTTGTTTGTGCAAAAGGGTATCAATACTGATTCACAGATATTGATTTTTTGATTGGTTATACCTTGAATCAAAATATTTTCTGGAGATCTATTGAAATAATTTTGAACAGTTTTTGGTTTAAATATCGACAGACCAGCACCGGTATCGATAAGTATTCTGAAAGTATTGGTTGCGTCCATGATATAATACAAATTTTTCGAACTAATCATAAGCGACTGGGTTATAGGAATCTTTGTTCTGGAAAGTTCAGGTTTGGGTTCAAGTCGTCTGATAAGTTCAAGGTTTGCATTTGATTCTGTAGTTCCGAAGTGGGGTTCGTATGCTGATTTATTGGTGGATCGAAACATGTGGGGCTTATTGGAAAAACCTGGTAATTTTCATATTGGTTTGACTCTAAATATTCAGTATTATAAGAGTCGGACTGATGAGTGAAGTCTTGGTATTCCTGATAGTTATCAGTATAACCGTCAGCGTCAAAAGTTTGAGGATCTTGATAATTATCAGTATAATTATCGTCAAAATTTTATGGGTCCGAATAATTAGCGGTATAACTATTTGGGTCAGGATTCTGTGAATTTAAATGATGAGTTCTTTGAGCGTTATTAAATCTATTGAAGTTTGGGTTTGGATGAATGACTGATGGTCTCTGTTGGTTGAAATTAGGATTTGGCCCGCTGATTGGGGGTCTGAATTGTGATTGATTTTGGGTAAACGTTTGATTTGGTTGATTGGGTCTTGGATTCTGATTGGATCTCGGTGTTTGTTGGAAATTGGGTCTCTGGAAGTTTTGTTGAGGTTGTTGAGACTGTTGGTATTGTTTTGTACGGCATTCATTCAAAGTGTGTCCTTGTCTTTTGCAGAAAGAACAAAATTTTTGTTGTATGGGGTTCGGGTTTATCTTTCTAAATTGATTATTATTTTGTGAATTTGTATTTCTACTATTTGTCGATTTTTGCTATTGAAAATAATTCAACTGCATCTCTCTTCTTACTCTCTGAATTGCAGAGAGCATGTCAGTAGGATTACCTACCCTAACTAGTTGTCCTAGTTGGGGTTCTAAACCAGCTAAGAGTGTGTTCAGTGCCATCGTTTCGACGAGTGCACTTTGGGATACTTTTTGGTCGGAAGTAAGATTTTGTTTTTGGATACACGCATGCGTTTTTGCATTATGTGTTTGCAGTCTGTTTATAAAAATTAGTGGCGACTCTCCCGGTAGTTGGTGAATTCGTTGAAGATCCTGTATCAACGAGGTTAAATCGCGAGTGTCACCAAAATATTGGTTCAAAAGGATTCTTATTTCGTCCCATGTTTGAGGGTTACGAGAACTTATTAGTTCCGCGGCATTTCCTCGAAGTTTGTCTTTGATGTGCAAAACTACGAGCACCTTCTGGTCTTGCACTGCCATGCGGTAAACAGTATTACATGCATGGGTGAAAGTATTTAAAAATATTTGGTCACCGTCTTATTCGGGGACGATAGAAAATATTTCGTTCAGTCTATAAGATTCAATTGCAACTGGGGGATTTTCGGGATGATTATCAGGCATGATTGATTGATAAAAGAACTGGTTATTTGATTAAAATGAAAATAAATCGATAAAATAATGTACGAGACGATTCTTAAATTGTCTTACCAAAGGATGTCCATACGGTGGATGAAATACGACTTCACAAGCGATGCTCCAGACGAAGTTAGCGTTCGCGTGTTCTTCCTCCGTTGAAGAGATCGTCCTGCCGTTCTTCCTTGATTTTCTTCGTGTTGAGTTGGGGTTTTCTTCGTGTTGAGTTGCTGCTGGAGCTGCTAGTTCTTCCTTTTAAGGATTGGAATCCACCTCCTTCGGTTTAGGCTTTCCTTGTTCCGCAGGAGTTGAAGGATCCTACAGCGACTGTGCCAATTGTTATATCTGGGTTTTCACTTTGAACTTTTTAAAAATTGTATTCGGGTGGTTCGAACCACCGTTTAATAATTACAGAAAATTGAAAATACTAAGATGACTTTATTCTACTACATGAAATGAATAAGTGACAATCTACATTTGAAAACGTGAATTTATAACATCTGAGATGCTGACGATGCTGCTTGATAGTTAGAATTGGATATCCATCGCTTGGGTCCGTGAGACTGTCGAGTCGGCGGTTTTCCTGGAATGTAACCTGATATGCCTGGGACGGTTACTGTAGATGTTGGATTTAACATACATATAGACCAAAAGCCACCAATATGGAACCCTCCCCCCCCTGTGGGAATTTATGACTTATACTTTTTTTTGTTGGTGGTACCTACCGGATGAAGAATTGAATTGTTTGCTTCTCTTAAATTACAGCATATTCCGGAAAATAAAGAAAAACTGAAGAAAAAAAAATTGTTTTGTTTAAGTTCAATTTTACAAAAGGGTAGGTACATTAGTAACCATGTTTTTTCATGAACTTATTTGGTATTCATTTAAGGTCTTATAATGGAAAAAAATTAAAAAATCTCAACAGCATATGATTTTATAATATCTTTTATAATCAACTGTCATTTTCTTCATCCTCGTATATTATGTCGTCTAAGTTTTGTACTTCTGGTTCATCTTCAAATTCGTCTGGCTTGAAGGTTTCTGGAACGTCAAGCAGTTCGAGTGGCAACGGATCTCCTTTCATCCAATCGGATTTTAGTTCACCATTTTCCAATTTCCACCCATGTCACACTGGAGTTGGTGTGGAGGGTTTAGCTACATGTGCGTTATTCCATAAGTAACATTGGTAGTTGACACGTTTTATGTGGTTTTCCAATGACGTTTTGCATGGAGGAAGTAGACTTAAATCCATACCTTGATTGTTGGGCAGAGAAAATGCAGTTGTGGGAGAATACTTTTGTATTTAAAATTATTATTATGTATTTTTCCGGTATATGCTGTAATTCGCAAGTGGTAAACACATAAAATCTTAAAGTACATGTCAATACAAACAAAAAAATGTATGTGTCGAAAATTCCCACAGGGGGGGAAGGGGGGGTATACATACAACAGCCTCCGCTCTAATATTTTCACATTTATGATCCCAAATATTCAGCAAAGGCCATCAAAAAGTAGAGTACGGTTATTATTATTATTTATCGCTCTGAAACGACTGATTTTTGGTATCACATTCACTTTTCACAAAAACCTATGGAACCACCCAAATCGTCGGTGCGAATTTTAAGGAAGCAATGGATTGGAAAATAAATTGAAAGTACAAAAAACTATGAAAATTTATTTCAGCTAATATCATGAATAATTTCAACTCAAATTGAATTCATGAAATTGTATGCTTGGAATGTCGAGGTTTTTTATCTAGAACGATTCATGTCAAAATATGCAACTGCCTTTAATTTAAATCATTTGAAGAGATTAACATGCTATTTCTACGAGTATTGCTGGTTGTATTACCGTAGTGCAGTTTCCACAATGGCGGTACATGAAAAAGTGAGGCCAGAAGCATTTTTCTTACCATCAAAGAAAAGCACTTTTATATTGAAATTAATTTTCTGAGGCGATTCTGTGTATGTTAAGTACTTTTTGTAGGAATCTAGAACTCATAATATAAGCGGTGTGGCAGAAAGTTGTATCACTCGCCATGCATGATTACGCAGACACAGTATTGGTACTGCAATAAGTTAACCCCAATAACAACTCCCTACGTCCGTAGGTTGAGTGACTATTGGGTCCGAGGAGCATGTGCCCTGAGAAGACGGAGCGAACCAAGGATAACTGCCTTCTGCATTCGCGCTGCTAAAATTTCTGCCATATTACGGCAAGCAGGTATTATCTTCAAGTTGGAGAGCAGTGTGTCCATCATTCCACCAAGGACTCCTATGATCAGAACCACCATTTTGACAGAGTGGTCCGCATACAACCTGCGGAGTTCAAAGAGAAGATCTCGATATTTATTCCGTTTATCCTCCTCTTTTCGAACGATATTCATTTCGCCTGGAGCGGAAAACTCCATGACGAATATCGTTCTACTTTGGTGGTCGGGGAGGACAACATCAGGTTTTTTGGCTTGTATTTGCCTGAGGGTGGGGAATGAGTAGTTCCAATAGATCCGGCACCTCTCATTCTCCACCACGGACTCAATATCCCCCGGAACATAAGGCAACACCGGTGTCTCGTCTATACCGTACGAGTGTCTTAGATGGTAGTACAACACTCGTAGCGCCGCGTTATGTCTGGGGATATAGACTGAGACCGCATAAGCTGGACATGCTGATAGCAAATGCATTACGGTCTCAGGTGCCCCACGACATGCCCTGCATCGGGTGTCAGGGACGTCTATACCCATCACGCGACTACGGTAGACAAGGATGTTGAAGACACCATCCTGGCAGGCCATTAGGAATCCCTCGGTCTCCGACTTTAGCTTACTCGACCTGAGGAAGGCAAAGGTCAAGCTTTTGGATAAGCCAAGGTCTTCGATGTTGTGAAAGAAGACACCATCAGTATGGAGCTGAGGAGGACCTCTGTCTCCGCAGCTTTGATGTGAGCTTTTAGCTGAACGGGTCCCAACTCGGTGATAGAGTTTGGGTTAGCCCGTTCAGTGTCGAATACGAGACCAAGTTCACCAGCTGCACGGGTTGCTGTCTTGAAGAGAAATGCTCCAATCCCTGCTTTTTCATGGTCGCGGACCATGCAGAGAAGGGGATCTGAACTGATGACTTTACAGGCCCCATCCAGCACCATTCTGTTATGCAGACACTCCAAACTCAAAAGTCCACGGCCTCCCCGTTGTCTGGGATTATTATTATTATTATTATTATTATTATTATTATTATTATTATTATTATTATTATTATTATTATTATTATTATTATTATTATTATTATTATTATTATTATTATTATTATTATTATTATTATTATTATTATAATTATTATTATTATTATTATTATTATTATTATCATTATTATTATTATTATTATTATTATTATTATTATTATTATTATTATTATTATTATTATTATTTTTCTCCTTAGGAGTGTACCAGTCAGGCCCTGTCTCCGGTGCTCCGACCCATCCGGAGGGCGCGCTGGTGTCGTTAACCCCAATAACCACTCCCTACGTCCGTAGGGTGAGTGATTATTGGGTCCGAGAATCGTGTGCCCTGAGTAGACGGAGCGAACCAAGTATAACGGCCTTCTGCATTCTTGCTGCTAAGATTTCTGCCATATTACGGCAAGCCGGTATTATCTTCAAGTTAGATTATTATTATTATTATTATTATTATTATTATTATTATTATTATTATTATTATTATTATTATTATCATTATTATTATTATTATTATTATTATTATTATTATTATTATTATTATTATTATTATTATTATTATTTTTATTATTATTTCTGATTTGAATTAAAATCCTCCAGTCGGACCCTGTCTCCGATGCTCCGATACATTCGGAGGGCGCGCTGGCAACATCATTACCCCAATAACCACTCCCCAAACTATGGGGTAAGCAGCTATTGGGTCCGGGAATCGTGTGCCCTGAGCAGACGTAATGAACCAAGGATGACAGCCTTCTGCATTCTTCCGGCTATGATTTCTGACATCTTTCTACATGCCGGTATGATTTTTAAGTTCGAGAGTAATGAATCCATCACACCGCCAAGGGACCCTATTATCAGAACAACCATTTTTACAGAATGGTCTGGATAGAGCCTGCGGAGTTCGAAGAGTAAATCTCGATATTTCGTCCGTTTCTCCTCCTCCTTTCGGACGATATTCGTTTCGCCAGGAGCCGAAAACTCAATGACGAATATCGTCTTACTTCCATGGTCGAGGAGTACTACATCAGGCTTATTGGCCTGTATTTGCCTGAGGGTGGGAAATGAGTAGTTCCAGTAGATCCGGCACTTCTCATTCTCCACCACGGACTCAATATCCCCCGGAGCGTAAGGCAACACTGGTGTCTCGTCTATACCGTACGAGTGTCGTAGGTGGTAATATAACACTCGTAGAGCCGCGTTATGCCTGTGGATATAGGCTGAGACCGCATATGCTGGACATGCTGACAGCAAATGCATAATTATTATTATTATTATTATTATTATTATTTCCTTTAAGAGTGTACCAGTCAGGTCCTGTCTCCGGTGCTCCGACCCATCCGGAGGACGCGCTGGTGTCGTTTACCTCAATAACCACTCCCTACGTCCGTAGGGTGAGTGATTATTGGGTCCGAGAGTCATGTGTTCTGAGCAGACGAAGGGAACCAAGGATGACGGCCTTCTGCATTCGAGCGGCTAGGATTTGTGCCATATTACGGCAGGCCGGTATCAACTTCAAATTAGAGAGCAGTGTGTCCATCATTCCACCAAGGACTCCTATAATCAGAACCACCATTTTGACAGAATGGTCCGGATACAACCTGCGGAGTTCAAAGAGAAGATCTCGATATTTAGTCCGTTTTTCCTCCTCTTTCCGAACGATATTCATCTCGCCTGGAGCGGAAAACTCCACGACGAATATCGTTTTACTTTGACGGTCGAGGAGGACAACATCAGGCTTATTGGCTTGTATTTGCCTGAGGGTGGGGAATGAGTAGTTCCAATAGATTCGGCACCTCTCATTCTCCACCACGGACTCAATATCCCCCGGAACATAAGGCAGCACCGGTGTCTCGTCTATACCGTACGAGTGTCTTAGATGGTAGTACAACACTCGTAGCGCCGCGTTATGCCTGTGGATATAGGCTGAGACCGCATAAGCTGGACATGCTGATAGCAAATGCATTACGGTCTCAGGTGCCCCACGACATTCCCTGCATCGGGTGTCAGGGACGTCTATACCCATCACGCGACTACGGTAGACGAGGGTGTTGAAGACACCATCCTGGCAGGCCATTATGAATCCCTCGGTCTCCGACTTTAGCTCACTCGAACTGAGAAAGGCAAAGGTCAGGCTTTTGGATAAGCCAAGGTCTTCGATGTTGTTGAAGAAAACACCATGCATTGGCTTATCCATATGCAGCTGTAGGAGGACCTCTGTCTCCGCAGCTTTAATGTGAGCTTTTAGCTGAACGGGTCCCAAGTCGGTGACAGAGTTTGGGTTAGCCCGTTCAGTGTCGAATACGAGACCAAGTTCATCGGCTGCACGGGTTGCTGCCTTAAAGAGAAATGCTCCAATTCCTGCTTTTTCATGGTCGCGGACCATGCAGAGAAGGGGATCTGAACTCCTGATGACTTTACAGGCCCCATCCAGAACCATTCTGTTATGCAGATACTCCAAACTCAAAAGTCCACGGCCTCCCCGTTGTCTGGGAAAGTATAACCGTGGAACAGACGATTTAGGATGCAAGCTCCTATTGAGATGCATCATTTTGCGAGTTTTTACGTCGAGTTGTCGCAGCTCTTCCTGAGTCCACTTCATCACTCCGAAGGAGTAGAGAAGGATCGGAACGGCAAGCATATTAGTTGCAGCAACTTTGTTCTTCCCCGACAGTTCTGATGACCAGATCTGTCGGAGTTTATGCTGATACTTGCCGCGGAGAGAGTTCTTAACTGTGATTACCTCTTGGGAGCGGCGTTGCGCCACCCCTAGGTAAGTATAAGTCTCTCCGGCATCCAGATGATGTAGGATGCTTCCGTCTACGAGCTGGACATCCTCTCCGTATTCCTCGCATCGTCCTCTTTTGAGATGAACCGTGGCACATTTGTCGATCCCAAATTCCATTCCGATAGCATGCGTATATTCTTCCACCACCCTAAGGGACTGATGTAGGTCCCTTTCTCCAGAGGCATATAATTTTAGGTCATCCATGTAAAATAGGTGGGTGACTGTATGCCTCCGGTTGCTGGGGGTGCCGCAGCTGTACCCACGGGTATTCCTGAGTGCAACGGACAATGGCAATAGTGAGATGCAGAAGAGAAGAGGGCTGAGGGAGTCTCCCTGAAACACGCCTCTTCTAATGATGACCTGCTCTGTTTGGACTATGTCTCCATCAGATTTTATAGCGAAGCGAGTCCTCCAGAGCGGCATCAGTTGTCCAATGCATCCCACTATTTGATCGGGTACCTCAAGACATCTGAGCAAATGCATGATTAACTCATGCGATGTTGTATCAAATGCTTTGCGGTAATCGATCCAGGCCATCGAAAGGTTACGCTTATACTGCACGGAGTCCTGCGTGATACATCTATCGATGAGCAGGTTCTCCTTGCAGCCGGCGACCCCTTTCTTTGACCCTCTTTGCTCATATATCCGTTCATACACCGGATCAACTGCGGAGAGAATGCGCGTGTATAAGATGCGCGTAAACACCTTATAACACGCATTCAAGCATGTTATCGGTCTGTAATTCTTTGGATCAGACAAATCTCCGTTTTTGGGGATGAGCACGGTTCGCCCCTCGACAAACCACTCCGGAATCTGCTGCTCCCCATCTAGCCATGAGTTGAAAACTCTAGCCAGATGGCGGTGGGTTGCTGGAAACTTTTTCCACCAATAGTTATTCAACCCATCGGGTCCTGGAGCAGCAAAGTTCTTTGAGCCTTTGAGGGCTCTTTGAACTTCTTCCGGGGTTATCGGATTGCGCAGATCATTGAGCTCAGGCTGCCGAAGCCTCCTGCAGAATGCTCTGAACTGCGCTAGGGCTGGAGTATCTACATTGATTAGTTGCGGATACTCATAGATGTTCTTCCAGAAGGTTTCCACCCGATCAACAGTCGGCGGGTTATCAACAACACGTGGAGGCTCTTGAAATAAACGAGAAGGTTTATCGCGGAACTTATTATTATTATTATTATTATTATTATTATTATTATTATTATTATTATTATTATTATTATTATTATTATTATTATTATTATTATTATTATTAATATTATTATTATTATTATTATTATTATTATTATTATTATTATTATTATTATTATTATTATTATTATTATTATTATTATTATTATTATTATTATTATCTCTTTTGAATTAAAATTCTCCAGTCGGACCCTGTCTCCGATGCTCCGATACATTCGGAGGGCGCGCTGGCAACATCATTACCCCAATAACCACTCCCCAAACTATGGGGTAAGCAGCTATTGGGTCCGGGAATCGTGTGCCCTGAGCAGACGTAATGAACCGAGGATGACAGCCTTCTGCATTCTTCCGGCTATGATTTCTGACATCTTTCTACATGCCGGTATGATTTTTAAGTTCGAGAGTAATGAATCCATCACACCGCCAAGGGACCCTATTATCAGAACAACCATTTTAACAGAATGGTCTGGATAGAGCCTGCGGAGTTCGAAGAGTAAATCTTGATATTTCGTCCGTTTCTCCTCCTCCTTTCGGACGATATTCGTTTCGCCAGGAGCCGAAAACTCAATGACGAATATTGTCTTACTTCCATGGTATTATTATTATTATTATTATTATTATTATTATTATTATTATTATTATTATTTTTTTTTTTTCTCCTTAGGAGTGTACCAGTCAGGCCCTGTCTCCGGTGCTCCGACCCATCCGGAGGACGCGCTGGTGTCATTAACCCCAATAACCTCTCCCTACGTCCGTAGGGTGAGTGATTATTGGGTCCGAGAATCGTGTGCCCTGAGTAGACGGAGCGAACCAAGTATAACGGCCTTCTGCATTCTTGCTGCTAAGATTTCTGCCATATTACGGCAAGCCGGTATTATTTGCAAGTTAGAGAGCAGTGTGTCCATCATTCCACCAAGGACTCCTATAATCAGAACCACCATTTTGACAGAATGGTCCGTATATAACCTGCGGAGTTCAAAGAGAAGATCTCGATATTTAGTCCGTTTTTCCTCCTCTTTTCGAACGATATTCATTTCACCTGGAGCGAAAAACTCCATGACGAATATCGTTCTACTTTGGTGGTCGAGGAGGACAACATCTGGCTTATTGGCTTGTATTTGCCTGAGGGTGGGGAATGAGTAGTTCCAATAGATTCGGCATATCTCATTCTCCACCACGGACTCAATATCCCCCGGAGCATAAGGCAACACCGGTGTCTCGTCTATACCGTACGAGTGTCGTAAGTGGTAGTACAACACTCGTAGCGCCGCGTTATGCCTGTGGATATAGGCTGAGACCGCATAAGATGGGCATGCTGATAGCAAATGCATTACGGTCTCAGGTGCCCCACGACATGCCCTGCATCGGGTGTCAGGGACGTCTATACCCATCACGCGACTACGGTAGACAAGGGTGTTGAAGACACCATCCTGGCAGGCCATTATGAATCCCTCGGTCTCCGACTTTAGCTCACTCGACCTGAGGAAGGCAAAGGTCAAGCTTTTGGATAAGCCAAGATCTTTGATGTTATGAAAGAAGACACCATGCATTGGCTTATCCATATGTAGCTGTAGCAGGACCTCTGTCTCCGCAGCTTTTATGTGAGCTTTTTGCTGAATGGGTCCCAACTCAGTGACAGAGTTAGGGTTAGCCCGTTCAGTGTCGAAAACGAGACCGAGTTCATCGGCCGCACGGGTAGCTGCCTTAAAAAGGAATGCTCCAATCCCTGCTTTCTCATGGTCGCGGACCATGCAGAGAAGGGGATCTGAACTCCTGATTACTTTACAGGCCCCATCCAGAACTATTCTGTTATGCAGACACTCCAAACTCAAAAGTCCACGGCCTCCCCGTTGTCTTGGAAAGTATAACCGTGGAACGGACGATTTAGGATGCAAGCTCCTATTGAGATGCATCATTTTGCGAGTCTTAACGTCAAGTTGTCGCAGCTCTTCCTTAGTCCACTTCATCACTCCGAAAGAGTAAAGAAGGATCGGAACGGCAAGCATATTAGTTGCAGCAACTTTGTTCTTCCCCGACAGTTCTGATGACCAGATCTGTCGGAGTTTATGCTGATACTTGCCGCGGAGAGAGTTTTTAACTGCAAATACCTCTTGGGAGCGGCGTTGTTCCACCCCAAGGTAGGTTTAAGTCTCTCCGGCATCCA